>CM064562.1:20691760-20874946 GCA_032716605.1 Paralithodes platypus | reverse complement strand
GGTGGTGGTGGTGATGGTGGTATACTCACAGCAGAGGTTAGTGGTGGTGGTGGTGGGTGACAGTCACAGCAGAGCTTAGTGGTGGTGGTATGGTCACAACAGAGTTAGTGGTGGTGGTGGTGGTGTGGTGGTGGTGGTGATGGTATAGTCACAGCAGAGGTTAGTGGTGGTGGTACGGTCACAGCAGAGGTTAGTGGTGGTGGTGGTGGGGGTATAGTCACAGCAGAGGTTAGTGGTGGTGGTGGTATAGTCACAGCAGAGGTTAATGGTGGTGGTGGTGGTATAGTCACAGCAGATGTTAGTGGTGGTGGTGGTGGTGGTATAGTCACAGCAGAGGTTAGTGGTGGTGGTGGTATAGTCACAGCAGAGGTTAGTGGTGGTGGTGGTAGGTCACAACAGAGGAAGTGGTGGTGGTGGTATACTCACAGCAGAGATTAGTGGTGGTGGTGGTGGTGGTGATATAGTCACCACAGAGGTTAGTGGTGGTGGTGGTGGTGGTGGTATATTCACAGCAGAAGTTAGTGGTGGTGGTGGTGGTATACTTACAGCAGAGGTTAGTGGTGGTGGTGGTGGTGGTATACTCACAGCAGAGGTTAGTGGAGGTGGTGGTATACTCACCGCGGAAGTTAGTGGTCATGGTGGAGGTAGTATAGTCAAGCAGAGGTAGTGGTGGTGGTATAGTCACAGCAGATGTTAGTGGTGGTGGTGGTATACTCACAGCACAGGTTAGTGGTGGTGGTGATGGCATAGACACAGCAGAGGTTAGGGGTGGTGGTGGTGGTAACACACAGCAGAGATAGTGGTGGTGGTGGTGTTATAGTCACATCATAGCTTAGTGGGGGTGGTGGTGGTAAAGTCACAGCAGAGTTTATTGGTGGTAGTGGTGGTGGTATACTCACAGCAGAGGTTAGTGGTGGTGGTGGTATAGTCACAGCAGAGGTTACTGGTGGTGGTGGTGGTATAGTCACAGCAGATAGTGGTGGTGGTGGTGGTATAGTCACAGCAGAGGTTAGTGGTGGTGGTGTGGTGGTGGTGGTGGGTATACTCACAGCAGATGTTAGTGGTGGTGGTGGTGGAGGTATTGTCACAACAGAGGTTATGGGTGGTGGTGGTGGTGGAATAGTCCAGCCGAAGTTGGTGGTGGGGGGTGGGGGTAGTCACCACAGAGGCTAGTGGTGGTGGTGGTGTATAGTAGTTTACAGCAGAGATTAGTGTTGGTGGTGGTGGTCGTTATTAGTCACACAGAGCTTTGGCCGGGTGGTAGTGGTATATCACAGCAAGGTTAGTGTGGTGTGTTGTGTGGTATAGTCACAGCCGAGGTTAGTGGTGGTGGTGGTGTACAGTCACAGCAGAGGTTAGTGGTGCTGGTGGTGGTGATGGTATACTCACAGCAGAGGTTATTTGGTGTGGGTGGTGGTATAGCACAGCAGAGGTTAGTGGTGTGGTGTGTGGGTTACTCACAGCAGAGGTTGTGGTGGTGGTGGTGGTGGTGGGGTGGTGGTGGTGGTGGTGGTATGGTCACAGAAGAGGTTAGTGGTGGTGGTGGTGGTGTAGAAGTCCCAGCAGAGATTAGTGGTGGTGGTGGTGGGTATACCCAGCAGAGGTTAGTGGTGTGGTGGTGGTGGTATGTCACAGCAGAGGTTAGTGGTGGGGTTGTGGTTTAGTGGTGGGGTGTGGTGGTGGTCACATCAGAGGTTTGTGGTGGTGGTGGTTTGCTCACAGCAGAGGTTAGTGGTGGTGGTGGTGGTGGTATAGTCACAGCAGAGGTAGTGGTGGTGGTGGGTATATTCACAGCAGAGGTTAGTGGTGGTGGTGGTATACTTCCAGCAGAGGTTAGTGGTTGGTGGTGGTATAGTCACACCAGAGGTTAGTGATGGTGGTGGTGGTAGTATAGTCACAGGCAGTGATAGTAGTGGTTTGGTGTGTGGTGTGTGCTCACAGCAGAGGTTAGTGGTGGTGGTGTGTGGTTATACTCACAGCGGATAGGTTAGTGGTCGTGGTGGGGTAGTATAGTTCCACAGCAGAGGTTATTGGTGGTGGGTGGTGGTGGTATAGTTCCAGCAGATGTTTTATGGTGGTGGTGGTGGTGTTATATTCACAGCAGAGGTTAGTGGTGGGTGGTGGTAGTGGGGTTGGGTGTATACGTCACAGCAGAGGTTGGTGGTGGTGGTGGTGGTATCGTCCACAGCAGAGGTTAGTGGTGGTGGTGGTGGTATACTTCACGGCAGAGGTTAGTGGTTGGTGGTGGTGTACGTCACAGCAGAGGTTAGTTGGTGGGGTGGTGGTGGTATAGTCACATCAGAGGTTAGTGGTGGTGGTGGTGGGGTATAGGTCACAGCAGCGGTTAGTGGTGGTGGTGGTGGTATAGTCACAGCAGGTGGTGGTGGTGGTGGTGGTATACGCCATCAGAGGTTAGTGGTAGTGGTGGTGGTATAGTCTCAAGCAGAGGTTAGTGGTGGTGGTGGTGGTGGTATACTCATGCCGAGGTTAGTGTTGGTGGTGGTGATGGTATACTCACAGCAGAGGTTGGTGGTGGTGGTGGTGGTGTTGGTGTAGTATACTCACAGCAGAGGTTTAGTGGTGGTGGCATGGTGGTGTGGTGGTATAGTCACATCAGAGGTTAGTGGTGGTGGTGGTGTGACAGCATAGGTTAGTGGTGGTGGTGGTGGTACTCACAGCAGAGATAGTGGTGGTGGTGGTGGTTGGCACATCAGAGTAGTGTAGTTGGTGGTGGTATATTCACATCAGAGGTTAATGGTGGTGGTGGTGGTATACTCACAGCCGAGTTAGTGTTGGTGGTGGTGGTGGTATACTCACAGCAGAGGTTAGTGGTGGTGGTGGTGGTGTTGGTAGTATACTCACAGCAGAGGTTAGTGGTGGTGGTGGTGGTGTGGAGGTGGTATACTCACAGCAGTGGTTAGTGGTGTGGTAGTGGTATACTCCACAGCAGAGGTAAGTGGTGGTGGTGGTGGTGGTATAGTCCATTAGTGGTGGTGGTGGTGGTGGTATCTCACAGCCAAGGTCAGTGGTGGTGGTGTTATAGTCCACAGCAGAGGTTAGTAGTGGTGGTGGTGGTGGTGGTATACTCACAGCATCGGTTAGTGGTGGTGGTGGTGGTAGTGGTATACTCACAGCATAAGGTGGTGGTGGTGGTGTATATGGAGGTTATAGGTGGTGGTGGTGGTATACTCACAGCAAAGGTTAGTGGTGGTGGTGGTGGTATATTCACATAGCAGAGGTTAGTTGTTGTGGTGGTATGCTCACAGCAGAGGTTTAGTGGGTTTGTGGTGGTGGTATACTCACAGCAGAGGTTATTTGGTGGTGGTGGTGGTGTGTTTACTCACAGCAGAGGTTAGTGGTTGTGGTGGTGGTGGTATAGTCACAGCATAGGTAAGTGGTGGTGGTGGTGGTATACTCACAGCAGAGGTTAGTGGTGGTGGTGGTGGCGGTATAGTTCACAGCATAGGTTAGTGGTGGTGGTGGTGGTGGCGGGATAGTCACAGCATATCGTAGTGGTGTGGTTGGTCATAGGTAGTGTTGTTGGTATGATGGTATACTCACAGCAGAGGTTTAGTGGTGGTGGTGGGGTGGTGGTATCCTCACAGCAGACGTTAGTGTTTGTGGTGGTGGTGGTTATAATCACAGCAGAGGTTAGTGGTGGTGGTGGTGGGTATACTCACAGCAGAGGTTAGTGTTCTGGTGGTGGTGGTGGTATAGTCACAGCAGAGGTTAGTGGTGGTGGTGGGATATTCACAGCAGAGGTTAGTGGTGGTGGTGGTATAGTCGAAGCAGAGGTTATGGTGTGGTGGTGGTCGTGGTATATACTCACATCAGAGGTTTAGTGGTGGTGGTGGTGGTGTTGGTATACTCGCAGCATGGATTGGTGGTGGTGGTGGTAGTATAGTCACAGCAGAGGTTAGTGTGGTGGTGGTGGTGGTGGTGGTATACTCACAGAGGTTAGTGGTGGTGGTGGTGGTATAGACACAGCAGAGGTTAGTATGGTGGTGTGGTGGTGTATACTCAGCATAGGTTAGTGGTGGTGGTGGTGGTAGTGCACTCACAGCAGAGGTTAGTGGTGCGTGGTGGTGGTATCTCACAGCAGAGATTAGTGGTGGTGGTGGTGGTGGTGGTATACTCACAGCATAGGTTAGTGGTGGTGGTATCTATTAAGCAGAGGTTAGTTGGTGGTGGTGGTGGTATGCTCACAGCAGAGGTTAGTGGGGTGGTGGTGGTGGTGGTATACAGCCAGTATTAGGTGGTGGTGGTGGTGGTGGTCGGTGGAGGTTAGTGGTGGTGGTAGTTGGTGGTATAGTCCACAGCATAGGTTAGTGTTGTTGGTGGTGGTATACTCACAGAAAAGTTTATTGGTGGTGGTGGTGGGTACTCACAGCAGAGGTGTTTGTGGTGTGGTGGTATATCCAGCAGAGGTTAGTGGTGGTGGTGTGGTGGTATACTCACAGCAGAGGTTAGTGTTTGTGGTGGTGGTGGTGGTATAGTCACAGCAGAGGTTTAGTGGTGATGGTGGTGGTGGTATAGTCACGCAGATGTTAGTGGTGGTGTGGTGGTATAGTCCAGCAGAGGTTAGTGGTGGTGGTGGTGGTATACTCACAGCTGAGGTTAGTGGTGGTGGTGGTGGTGGTTGTATACCACAGCAGATGGTTAGTGTGGTGGTGTGGTGATGGTATAGTCACAGCAGAGGTTAGTGGTGGTGGTGGTGGTGGTGGTGTATGATAGACTCGCAGCAGAGATTTGTGGTGGTGGTGGTGGTATAGTTCACAGCAGAGGTTAGTGGTGGTGGTGGTGGTTGGTGGTATACTCACAGCATAGGTTAGTGGTGGTGGTGGTGGTATAGACCCAGCAGGGTTAGTGGTGGTGGTGGTGGTATACTCACAGCATAAGGTTATGTGGTGTGGTGGTTGTGGTGTGGCTATACTCACAGCAGAGTGATGGTGGTGGTGGTATACTCACAGCAGAGGTTAGTGTGGTGGTTGGTGGTGGTTTGGTATACGCACAGCAGGTTAGTGGTGGTGGTTGTGGTATATCCACAGCAGAGGTTAGTAGTGGTGGTGTGGTGGTGTTATCTACAGCAGAGGTTGGTATTGGTGGGGTGGTGGTAGAACTCACAGCATAGGTTAGTGTTGGTGGTGGTGTGTTTTACTCACAGCAGAGGTTAGTGTAGTGGTGGTGGTGGTGGTATGTTACAGAATTAGTGGTGGTGGTGGTCGTATGCTCACAGCAAGTTTATGGTGGTGGTAGTGGGTGGTTAAACACAGGTTAGTGGTGTGGGTGTCGTCCATTCATAATATCATAGATTACAGTATGGACTTGACACGAAAATGGAACTTTGCAGTAAATCGGAAAAACGAACCTCGAAACTGCGGAAATGTATATTTTCTCGCGGTTTCGAGGTTCGAAGTTGGGGGGTTAGTTCTCCGATTTTTGGTCACCACTAACTTCTGCTGTGAGGTTAGTGGTGGTGGTATGGTCAAAGCAGAGGTTAGTGGTGGTGGTGTGGTGGTGGTGGTGGTATACCAGCAGAGGTAGTGGGGTGTTGGTGGTGGTATAGTCACAGCAGAGGTTAGTGGTGGTGGTGGTATAGTCACAGCAGTTATGGTGTGGTGATGGTGGTGGGTGGTGTGTATAGTCACAGCAGAGGTTAGTGTGGTGGTGGTAATAGGTCACAGCAGAGGTTAGTGTGGTGGTGGTGGTCTAGTCACAACAGAGGTAAGTGTGGTGGTGGTATACTCACAGCAGAGATTAGTGGTGGTGGTGTGTGGTGGTGGTGGTTATATAGTCACAACAGAGGTTAGTGGTGGTGGTGTTGGTGGTATATTCACAGCAGAGTATAGTGTGTGGTGGTATACTCACAGCAGAGGTTAGTGGTGGTGGTGGTGTGGTGGTAGACCTCACAGCCGAGGTTAGTGGTGGTGGTATACTCACAGCGGAAGTTAGTGGGTCATGGTGGAGGTAGTATAGTCACAGCAGAGGTTAGTGGTGGTGGTGGTATAGTCACACAGATGTTAGTGGTGGTGGTGGTATAACCACAGCAAGGTTTATTTTTCGTGGTGGTGGTGGTATAGTCCAGTAAGTTGTGGTGGTGGTGGTGGTATACCCCGAGATTAGTGGTGGTGGCTGTGGTAGTTCACATCAGAGCTTAGTGGGGGTGGTGGTGGTAAAGTCCACAGCATAGTTTAGTGGGTGATAGTGGTGGTGGTACAGTCAGCAGAGGTTTGGTGGTGGTGGTGGTTATAGTCACAGCAGAGTTTACTGTGGTGGTGGTGGTATCGTCACAGCAGAGGTTAGTGGTGGTGGTGGTGTTATAAGTCACAGCAGGTTAGTGGTGGTGGTAGGTGGTGGTGGTGGTATACTCACAGCAGAGGTTAGGTGGTGGTGGGGGTAGGTATTGTCACGCAGTAATGGTGGTGGTGTTGGTGGTGGTGGAATAGTCACAGCCGAACGTTATTGGTGGGGGGGTAGAGTCACACAGAGGCTAGTGGTGGTGGTGGTGGTATAGTTTACAGCAGAGATTAGTGTGGTGGTGGTGGTCGTTATATAGTCACAACAGAGCTTTTTGGCGTGGTAGTGGTATACTCACAGCAAGGTTAGTGGTGGTGGTGGTGGTGGTATAGTCACAGCCGAGGTTTAGTGGTGGTGGTGTGTACAGTCACAGCAGAGGTTAGTGTTTGCTGGTGGTGTGGTATACTCACAGCAGAGGTTATGGTGTGGTGGTGTGGTATGTCCAGCAGAGGTTAGTGGTGGTGGGATGGTGTACTCACAGCAGAGGTTAGTGGTGGTGGTGGTGGTGGTGGTGGTATTGTCACCACAAGAGGTTAGTGGTGTGGTGGTAGAGTCACAGCAGAGATTAGTGGTGGTGTTGGTGGTGGTGGTGGATACCCACAGCCGAGGTTAGTTAGTGGTGGTGGTATGGTCCAGCAGAGGTTAGTGGTGGTGTGTGGTGGTGGTATGGTCACAGCAATAGGTGGGTGTGGTGGTTTGCTCACAGCAGAGGTTAGTTGGTGGTGGTGGGGTGTATAGTCCCAGCAGAGGTAAGTGGTGTGTGGTATAGTCACAGCATAGTTAGTGGTGGTGGTGGTATACTCGCAGCAGAGGTTAGTGGTGGTGGTGGTATAGTCACACCAGAGGTTAGTGATGGTGGTGGTGGTAGTATAGTCACAGCAGAGGATAGTAGTGGTGGTGGGTGGTATGCTCACAGCAGAGGTTAGTGGTGGTGGTGGTGGTGGTATACTCACAGCGGAGGTTAGTGGTCGTGGTGGAGGTAGTATAGTCACAGCAGAGGTTTAGTGGGTGGTGGTGGTGGTATAGTCACAGCAGATGTTAGTGGTGGTGGTGGTGGTGTTATATTCACAGCAGAGGTTAGTGGTGGTGGTGGTGGTGGTGGTATACTCACAGCAGAGGTTGGTGGTGGTGGTGGTGGTATAGTCACAGCATAGGTTAGTGGTGGTGGTGGTGGTGGTGGTGTACTCACGGCAGAGGTTAGTGGTGGTGGTGGTGGTATCGTCACAGCAGAGGTTAGTGGTGTGGGTGGTGGTGGTGGTGGTATAGTCACATCAGAGAGGTTAGTGGTGGTGGTGGGTGGTATAGTCCGCAGCGGTTAGTGGTGGTGGTGGTGGTGGTGGTATAGTCACAGCAGAGGATAGTGGTGGTGGTGGTGGTTGTGGGATACGCACATCAGAGGTTAGTGGTAGTGGTGGTGGTATAGTCACATCAGAGGTTAATGGTGGTGGTGGTGGTATACTCACAGCCGAGGTTAGTGTTGGTGGTGGTGGTGGTATACTCACAGCAGAGGTTAGTGGTGGTGGTGGTGTGTGTAGGGGTATACTCACAGCAGAGGTTAGTGGTGGTGGTGGTGGTGGTATAGTCACATCAGAGGTTAGTGGTGGTGGTGGTGGTGGTGGTATAGTCACAGCAGCGGTTAGTGGTGGTGGTATAGCACAGCAGAGGATAGTGGTGGTGGTGGTGGTGGGATACGCACATCAGAGTGGTATAGTGTTGGTGGTAGTGGTGGTGGTATACTCACATCAGAGGTTAATGGTGGTGGTGTGGTGGTGGTATACTCACAGCAGAGGTTAGTGTTGGTGGTGGTGTGGTGGTATACTCACAGCAGAGGTTAGTGGTGTGGTGGTGGTGGTTGTTAGGTAGAGCAGAGGTTAGTGGTGTTGGTGGTGGTGGTGAGGGTACATCACAGCAGTGGTTAGTGGTGGTGGTTATACTCACAGCAGAGGTAAGTGGTGTGGTGGTGGTGGTATAGTCACAGTAGTGGTGGTGGTGGTGGTGGTATACTCACAGCAAAGGTCAGTGGTGGTGGTGTGGTATAGTCACAGCAGAGGTTAGTGGTGGTGGTGGTGGTGGTATCACAGCAAGAGGTTAGTGGTGGTGGTGGTGGTGGTAGTGGTCTACTCAGCAGAAGTTAGTGGTGGTGGTGGTGGTGGTAGTCACAGCAGAGGTTAGTGGTGGTGGTGGTGGTATACTCACAGCAGAGGTTAGTGGTGGTGGTGCTGGTGGTATAGTCACAGCAGAGGTTAGTGGTGTGGTGGTGGTATGCTCACAGCAGAGGATGGTATTGGTGGTGGTGGTGGTGGTATACTCACAGCAGAGGTTAGTGTTGGTGGTGGTGGTGGTGGTGGTTTACTCACAGCAGAGGTTAGTGGTTGTGGTGGTGGTGGTGGTATAGTCACAGCAGCATAGGTTAGTGGTGGTGGTGGTTTACTCACAGCAGAGGTTAGTGGTGGTGGTGGTGGCGGTATAGTCACAGCATAAGTTAGTGTTGGTGGTGGTGGTGGTGGTATAGTCACAGCATAGGTTAGTGTTGTTGGTAGTGGTGGTATACTCACAGCAGAGGTTAGTGGTGGTGGTGGTGGTGGTGGTATCCTCACAGCAGACGTTATGTGTTTGTGGTGGTGGTGGTATAATCACAGCAGAGGTTAGTGGTGGTGGTGGTGGTGGTATACTCACAGCAGAGGTTAGTGTTTCTGGTGGTGGTGGTGGTATAGTCACAGCAGAGGTTAGTGGTGGTGGTGGTATATTCACAGCAGAGGTTAGTGGTGGTGGTGGTGGTGGTGTTGGTTTACTCACAGCAGAGGTTAGTGGTTGTGGTGGTGGTGGTGGTATAGTCACAGCATAGGTTAGTGGTGGTGGTGGTTTACTCACAGCAGAGGTTAGTGGTGGTGGTGGTGGCGGTATAGTCACAGCATAAGTTAGTGTTGGTGGTGGTGGTGGTGGTATAGTCACAGCATAGGTTAGTGTTGTTGGTAGTGGTGGTATACTCACAGCAGAGGTTAGTGGTGGTGGTGGTGGTGGTGGTATCCTCACAGCAGACGTTATGTGTTTGTGGTGGTGGTGGTATAATCACAGCAGAGGTTAGTGGTGGTGGTGGTGGTGGTATACTCACAGCAGAGGTTTAGTGTTTTCTGGTGGTGGTGGTGGTATAGGTCACAGCAGAGGTTAGTGGTGGTGGTGGTATATTCACAGCAGAGGTTAGTGGTGGTGGTGGTATAGTCAAAGCAGAGGTTAGTGGTGGTGGTGGTGGTCGTGGTATATACTCACAGCAGAGGTTAGTGGTGGTGGTGGTGGTGTTGGTATACTCGCAGCAGAGATTTGTGGTGGTGGTGGTAGTATAGTCACAGCAGAGGTTAGTGGTGGTGGTGGTGGTGGTGGTATACTCACAGCAGAGGTTAGTGGTGGTGGTGGTGGTATTGACACAGCAGAGGTTAGTAGTGGTGGAGGTGGTGGTGGTATACTCAGCATAGGTTAGTGGTGGTGGTGGTGGTGGTAGTGCTATACTCACAGCAGAGGTTAGTGGTGGTGGTGGTGGGTATACTCACAGCAGAGGTTAGTGGTGTGGTGGTGGTGGTGGTGGTGTATACTCACAGCATAGGTTAGTGGTGGTGGTAGTGGTTATATTTACAGCAGAGGTTAGTGGTGGTGGTGGTGGTGGTATGCTCACAGCAGAGGTTTGGTATTGGTGGTGGTGGTGGTGGTATACTCACAGCATAGGTTAGTGTTGGTGGTGGTGGTGGTGGTGGTTTACTCACAACAGAGGTTTGTGGTGGTGGTAGTGGTGGTGGTATAGTCACAGCATAGGTTAGTGTTGGTGGTGGTGGTATACTCACAGAAAAGGTTATTGGGGGTGGTGGTGGTGGTATACTCACAGCAGAGGTTAGTGTTTGTGGTGGTGGTGGTATAGTCACAGCAGAGGTTAGTGGTGGTGGTGGTGGTGGTGGTATACTCACAGCAGAGGTTAGTGTTTGTGGTGGTGGTGGTGGTGGTATAGTCACAGCAGAGGTTAGTGGTGATGGTGGTGGTGGTATATTCACAGCAGAGGTTAGTGGTGGTGGTGGTGGTATAGTCACAGCAGAGGTTAGTGGTGGTGGTGGTGGTATATATACTCACAGCTGAGGTTAGTGGTGGTGGTGGTGGTTGTATACCCACAGCAGAGGTTAGTGGTGGTGGTGGTGGTGATGGTATAGTCACAGCAGAGGTTAGTGGTGGTGGTGGTGGTGGTGGTGATGATATACTCGCAGCAGAGATTTGTGGTGGTGGTGGTGGTATAGTCACAGCAGAGGTTAGTGGTGGTGGTGGTGGTGGTGGTGGTATACTCACAGCAGAGGTTAGTGGTGGTGGTGGTGGTATAGACACAGCAGAGGTTAGTAGTAGTGGTGGTGGTGGTGGTCGTGGTATATACTCACAGCAGAGGTTAGTGGTGGTGGTGGTGGTGTTGGTATACTCGCAGCAGAGATTTGTGGTGGTGGTGTAGTAATAGTCACAGCAGAGGTTAGTGGTGGTGGTGGGGGTGATGGGATACTCACAGCAGAGGTTAGTGGTGGTGGTGGTGGTATAGCACACAGCAGAGGTTAGTATGGTGGTGGTGGTGGTGGTGGTGGTATACTCAGCATAGGTTAGTGGTGGTGGTGGTGGTGGTAGTGCTATACTCACAGCAGAGGTTAGTGGTGGTGGTGGTGGTATACTCACAGCAGAGGTTAGTGGTGGTGGTGGTGGTGGTGGTTGTATACTCACAGCATAGGTTAGTGGTGGTGGTAGTGGTATATTTACAGCAGAGGTTAGTGGTGGTGGTGGTGGTGGTATGCTCACAGCAGAGGTTGGTATTGGTGGTGGTGGTGGTGGTATACTCACAGCATAGGTTAGTGTTGGTGGTGGTGGTGGTGGTGGTTTACTCACAACAGAGGTTTGTGGTGGTGGTAGTGGTGGTGGTATAGTCACAGCATAGGTTAGTGTTGGTGGTGGTGGTATACTCACAGAAAAGGTTATTGGGGGTGGTGGTGGTGGTATACTCACAGCAGAGGTTAGTGTTTGTGGTGGTGGTGGTATAGTCACAGCAGAGGTTAGTGGTGGTGGTGGTGGTGGTATACTCACAGCAGAGGTTAGTGTTTGTGGTGGTGGTGGTGGTGGTATAGTCACAGCAGAGGTTAGTGGTGATGGTGGTGGTGGTATATTCACAGCAGAGGTTAGTGGTGGTGGTGGTGGTATAGTCACAGCAGAGGTTAGTGGTGGTGGTGGTGGTATATATACTCACAGCTGAGGTTAGTGGTGGTGGTGGTGGTTGTATACCCACAGCAGAGGTTAGTGGTGGTGGTGGTGGTGATGGTATAGTCACAGCAGAGGTTAGTGGTGGTGGTGGTGGTGGTGGTGATGATATACTCGCAGCAGAGTTTTGTGGTGGTGGTGGTGGTATAGTCACAGCAGAGGTTAGTGGTGGTGGTGGTGGTGGTGGTGGTATACTCACAGCAGAGGTTAGTGGTGGTGGTGGTGGTATAGACACAGCAGAGGTTAGTAGTGGTGGTGGTGGTGGTGGTATACTCAGCATAGGTTAGTGGTGGTGGTGGTGGTGGTAGTGCTATACTCACAGCAGAGGTTAGTGGTGGTGGTGGTGGTATACTCACAGCAGAGGTTAGTGGTGGTGGTGGTGGTGGTGGTTGTATACTCACAGCATTAGGTTTAGTGGTGGTGGTGGTTGTGGGATATTCACAGCAGAGGTTAGTGGTGGTGGTGGTGGTGGTGGTATGCTCACAGCAGAGGTTGGTATTGGTGGTGGTGGTATACTCACAGCATAGGTTAGTGTTGGTGGTGGTGGTGGTTTACTCACAACAGAGGTTAGTGGTGGTGGTGGTGGTGGTGGTATAGTCACAGCATAGGTTAGTGTTGGTGGTGGTGGTATACTCACAGCAAAGGTTATTGGGGGTGGTGGTGGTGGTATACTCACAGCAGAGGTTATGTGTGTGTGGTGGTGGTATAGTCACAGCAGAGGTTAGTGGTGGTGGTGGTGGTGGTATACTCACAGCAGAGGTTAGTGTTTGTGGTGGTGGTGGTGGTATAGTCACAGCAGAGGTTAGTGGTGGTGGTGGTGGTGGTATATTCACAGCAGAGGTTAGTGGTGGTGGTGGTGGTATAGTCACAGCAGAGGTTAGTGGTGGTGGTGGTGGTATATATACTCACAGCTGAGGTTAGTGGTGGTGGTGGTGGTTGTATACCCACAGCAGAGGTTAGTGGTGGTGGTGGTGGTGATGGTATAGTCACAGCAGAGGTTAGTGGTGGTGGTGGTGGTGGTGGTGGTGATGATATAGTCACAGCAGAGGTTAGTGGTAGTGGTGGTGGTGGTGGTATAGTTACAGAAGAGATTAGTGGTGGTGGTGGTCGTATGCTCACAGCAGAAGTTTATGGTGATGGTGGTAGTTGTGTGGTTACAACACAGGTTAGTGGTGGTGGTGTCGTCCATTCATAATATCATAGATTACAGTAGATCTGGACTTGACACGAAAATGGAACTTTGCAGTAAGGGACCCAAAATCGGAAAACGAACCTCGAAACTGCGGAAATGTAATATTTTCGCGGTTTCGAGGTTCGAAGTTGGGGGTTAGTTCTCCGATTTTTGGTCACCACTAACTTCTGCTGTGAGGTTAGTGGTGGTGGTATGGTCACAGCAGAGGTTAGTGGTGGTGGTGGTGGTGGTGGTATAGTCACAGCAGAGGGTAGTGGGGGTGGTGGTGGTGGTATAGTCACAGCAGAGGTTAGTGGTGGTGGTGGTAGTATAGTCACAGCAGATGTTAGTGGTGGTGATGGTGGTGGTGGTGGTGTGGTATAGTCACAGCAGAGGTTAGTGGTGGTGGTGGTATAGTCACAGCAGAGGTTAGTGGGGGTGGTGGTGGTATAGTCACAACAGAGGTAAGTGGTGGTGGTGGTATACTCACAGCAGAGATTAGTGGTGGTGGTGGTGGTGGTGGTGGTGATATAGTCACAACAGAGGTTAGTGGTGGTGGTGGTGGTGGTATATTCACAGCAGAGTATAGTGTTGGTAGTGGTGGTGGTGGTATACTCACAGCAGAGGTTAGTGGTGGTGGTGGTGATGGTGGTTATACTCACAGCAGAGGTTAGTGGTGGTGGTGGTGGTATACTCACAGCGGAAGTTAGTGGTCATGGTGGAGGTAGTATAGTCACAGCAGAGGTTAGTGGTGGTGGTATAGTCACAGCAGATGTTAGTGGTGGTGGTGGTATACTCACAGCACAGGTTATTGGTCGTGGTGGTGGTGGTATAGTCACAGTAGAGGTTGGTGGTGGTGGTGGTGGTATACACACAGCAGAGATTAGTGGTGGTGGTGGTGGTGGTATAGTCACATCAGAGCTTAGTGGGGGTGGTGGTGGTAAAGTCACAGCAGAGTTTAGTGGTGATAGTGGTGGTGGTACAGTCACAGCAGAGGTTAGTGGTGGTGGTGGTGGTATAGTCACAGCAGAGGTTACTGGTGGTGGTGGTGGTATAGTCACAGCAGAGGTTAGTGGTGGTGGTGGTGGTATAGTCACAGCAGAGGTTAGTGGTGGTGGTGGTAGTGGTGGTGGTGGTATACTCACAGCAGATGTTAGTGGTGGTGGTGGTGGAGGTATTGTCACAGCAGAGGTTAATGGTGGTGGTGGTGGTGATGGAATAGTCACAGCCGAAGTTATTGGTGGGGGGGGGGGGGTAGAGTCACAACAGAGGCTAGTGGTGGTGGTGGTGGTATAGTTACAGCAGAGATTAGTGTTGGTGGTGGTGGTCGTTATATAGTCACAACAGAGATTTGGGCGGGTGGTAGTGGTATACTCACAGCAGAGGTTAGTGGTGGTGGTGGTGGTGGTATAGTCACAGCCGAGGTTAGTGGTGGTGGTGGTGGTACAGTCACAGCAGAGGTTAGTGGTGCTGGTGGTGGTGATGGTATACTCACAGCAGAGGTTATTGGTGGTGGTGGTGGTATAGTCACAGCAGAGGTTAGTGGTGGTGGTGATGGTGTACTCACAGCAGAGGTTAGTGGTGGTGGTGGTGGTGGTGGTGGTGGTGGTGGTGGTGGTATGGTCACAGAAGAGGTTAGTGGTGGTGGTGGTGGTAGAGTCACAGCAGAGATTAGTGGTGGTGGTGGTGGTGGTGGTGGTGGTATACCCACAGCAGAGGTTAGTGGTGGTGGTATGGTCACAGCAGAGGTTAGTGGTGGTGGTGGTGGTGGTGGTATGGTCACATCAGAGGTTAGTGTTGGTGGTGGTGGTTTGCTCACAGCAGAGGTTAGTGGTGGTGGTGGTGGTGGTGGTATAGTCACAGCAGAGGTAAGTGGTGGTGGTGGTATAGTCACAGCAGAGGTTAGTGGTGGTGGTGGTATACTCGCAGCAGAGGTTAGTGGTGGTGGTGGTATAGTCACACCAGAGGTTAGTGATGGTGGTGGTGGTAGTATAGTCACAGCAGAGGATAGTGTTAGTAGTGGTGGTGGTGGTATGCTCACAGCAGAGGTTAGTGGTGGTGGTGGTGGTATACTCACAGCGGAGGTTAGTGGTCGTGGTGGAGGTAGTATAGTCACAGCAGAGGTTAGTGGTGGTGGTGGTGGTGGTATAGTCACAGCAGATGTTAGTGGTGGTGGTGGTGGTGTTATATTCACAGCAGAGGTTAGTGGTGGTGTGGTGTGGTGGTGGTGGTATACTCACAGCAGAGGTTGGTGGTGGTGGTGGTGGTATAGTCACAGCAGAGGTTAGTGGTGGTGGTGGTGGTGGTGGTTGTGTACTCACGGCAGAGGTTAGTGGTGGTGGTGGTGGTATCGTCACAGCAGAGGTTAGTGGTGGTGGTGGTGGTGGTATAGTCACATCAGAGGTTAGTGGTGGTGGTGGTGGTGGTGGTATAGTCACAGCAGCGGTTAGTGGTGGTGGTGGTGGTGGTGGTATAGTCACAGCAGAGGATAGTGGTGGTGGTGGTGGTTGTGGGATACGCACATCAGAGGTTAGTGGTAGTGGTGGTGGTATAGTCACATCAGAGGTTAATGGTGGTGGTGGTGGTATACTCACAGCCGAGGTTAGTGTTGGTGGTGGTGGTGGTATACTCACAGCAGAGGTTAGTGGTGGTGGTGGTGGTGTTGGAGGTAGTATACTCACAGCAGAGGTTAGTGGTGGTGGTGGTGGTGGTGTTGGAGGTGGTATACTCACAGCAGTGGTTAGTGGTGGTGGTGGTATACTCACAGCAGAGGTAAGTGGTGGTGGTGGTGGTGGTATAGTCACAGTAGTGGTGGTGGTGGTGGTGGTATACTCACAGCAAAGGTCAGTGGTGGTGGTGGTGGTATAGTCACAGCAGAGGTTAGTAGTGGTGGTGGTGGTGGTGGTATACTCACAGCATAGGTTAGTGGTGGTGGTGGTGGTGGTAGTGGTATACTCACAGCAGAAGTTAGTGGTGGTGGTGGTGGTATATTCACAGCAGAGGTTAGTGGTGGTGGTGGTGGTATACTCACAGCATAGGTTAGTGGTGGTGGTGGTGGTATATTCACAGCAGAGGTTAGTGGTTGTGGTGGTGGTATGCTCACAGCAGAGGATGGTATTGGTGGTGGTGGTGGTGGTATACTCACAGCAGAGGTTAGTGTTGGTGGTGGTGGTGGTGGTGGTTTACTCACAGCAGAGGTTAGTGGTTGTGGTGGTGGTGGTGGTATAGTCACAGCATAGGTTAGTGGTGGTGGTGGTTTACTCACAGCAGAGGTTAGTGGTGGTGGTGGTGGCGGTATAGTCACAGCATAGGTTAGTGTTGGTGGTGGTGGTGGTGGTATAGTCACAGCATAGGTTAGTGTTGTTGGTAGTGGTGGTATACTCACAGCAGAGGTTAGTGGTGGTGGTGGTGGTGGTGGTATCCTCACAGCAGACGTTATGTGTTTGTGGTGGTGGTGGTATAATCACAGCAGAGGTTAGTGGTGGTGGTGGTGGTGGTATACTCACAGCAGAGGTTAGTGTTTCTGGTGGTGGTGGTGGTATAGTCACAGCAGAGGTTAGTGGTGGTGGTGGTATATTCACAGCAGAGGTTAGTGGTGGTGGTGGTGGTATAGACACAGCAGAGGTTAGTAGTGGTGGTGGTGGTGGTATACTCAGCATAGGTTAGTGGTGGTGGTGGTGGTGGTAGTGCTATACTCACAGCAGAGGTTAGTGGTGGTGGTGGTGGTATACTCACAGCAGAGGTTAGTGGTGGTGGTGGTGGTGGTGGTTGTATACTCACAGCATAGGTTAGTGGTGGTGGTTGTGGGATATTCACAGCAGAGGTTAGTGGTGGTGGTGGTGGTGGTGGTATGCTCACAGCAGAGGTTGGTATTGGTGGTGGTGGTATACTCACAGCATAGGTTAGTGTTGGTGGTGGTGGTGGTTTACTCACAACAGAGGTTAGTGGTGGTGGTGGTGGTGGTGGTATAGTCACAGCATAGGTTAGTGTTGGTGGTGGTGGTATACTCACAGCAAAGGGTGGTGGTGGTGGTGTGGTGGTATACTCACAGCAGAGGTTAGTGTTTGTGGTGGTGGTGGTATAGTCACAGCAGAGGTTAGTGGTGGTGGTGGTGGTGGTATACTCACAGCAGAGGTTAGTGGTGGTGGTGGTGGTTGGCTATAGTCACAGCAGAGGTTAGTGGTGGTGGTGGTATAGTCACAGCAGAGGGTAGTGGGGGTGGTGGTGGTATAGTCCAGCAGAGGTTAGTGGGTGGTGGTGGTATACTCACAGCTGAGGATAGTGGTGGTGGTGGTATACCCACAGCAGAGGTTAGTGGTGGTGGTGGTGGTGGTCGGTGATGGTGGTGGTGGTGATATAGTCACAGCAGAGGTTAGTGGTAGTGGTGGTGGTGGTATAGTTATAGAAGAGATTAGTGGTGGTGGTGGTCGTATGCTCACAGCAGAAGTTTATGGTGATGGTGGTAGTTGTGTGGTTACAACACAGGTTAGTGGTGGTGGTGTCGTCCATTCATAATATCATAGATTACAGTAGATCTGGACTTGACACGAAATGGAACTCTTTGCAGTAAGGGACCCAAAATCGGAAAACGAACCTCGAAACTGCGGAAATGTATATTTTCGCGGTTTCGAGGTTCGAAGTTTGGGGGTTAGTTCTCCGATTTTTGGTCACCACTAACTTCTGCTGTGAGGTTAGTGGTGGTGGTATGGTCACAGCAGAGGTTAGTGGTGGTGGTGGTGGTGGTGGTGGTATAGTCACAGCAGAGGGTAGTGGGGGTGGTGGTGGTGGTATAGTCACAGCAGAGGTTAGTGGTGGTGGTGGTAGTATAGTCACAGCAGATGTTAGTGGTGGTGATGGTGGTGGTGGTGGTGTGGTATAGTCACAGCAGAGGTTAGTGGTGGTGGTGGTATAGTCACAGCAGAGGTTAGTGGGGGTGGTGGTGGTGGTGGTATAGTCACAGCAGAGGTTAGTGGTGGTGGTGGTATATTCACAGCATGGTTGTGGTGGTGGTGGTGGTACTCACAGCAGAGGTTAGTGGTGGTGGTGGTGGTGGTATAGTCACAGCAGAGGTTAGTGTTGGTGGTGGTGGTGGTTATATACTCACAACAGAGGTTAGTGTGGTGGTGGTGGTGGTATAGTCACAGCAGGTTAGTGGTGGTGGTGGTGGTATTCACAGCAGAGGTTAGTGGTGGTGGTGGTGGTATAGTCAAAGCAGAGGTTAGTGGTGGTGGTGGTGGTCGTGGTATATACTCACAGCAGAGGTTAGTGGTGGTGGTGGTGGTGTTGGTATACTCGCAGCAGAGATTTGTGGTGGTGGTGGTAGTATAGTCACAGCAGAGGTTAGTGGTGGTGGTGGTGGTGGTGGTATACTCACAGCAGAGGTTAGTGGTGTGGTGGTGGTGGTATAGACACAGCAGAGGTTAGTAGTGGTGGTGGTGGTGGTGGTATACTCAGCATAGGTTAGTGGTGGTGGTGGTGGTGGTAGTGCTATACTCACAGCAGAGGTTAGTGGTGGTGGTGGTGGTATACTCACAGCAGAGGTTAGTGGTGGTGGTGGTGGTGGTGGTTGTATACTCACAGCATAGGTTAGTGGTGGTGGTAGTGGTATATTACAGCAGAGGTTAGTGGTGGTGGTGGTGGTGGTGGTATGCTCACAGCAGAGGTTGGTATTGGTGGTGGTGGTGGTGGTACTCACAGCATAGGTTAGTGTTGGTGGTGGTAGGGTGGTGGTGGTTTACTCACAACAGAGGTTTGTGGTGGTAGTGGTGGTGGTATAGTCACAGCATAGGTTAGTGTTGGTGGGTGGTGGTATACTCACAGAAAAAGGTTATTGGGGTGGTGGTGGTGGTGGTATACTCACAGCAGAGGTTAGTGTTTGTGGTGGTGGTGGTATAGTCACAGCAGAGGTTAGTGGTGGTGGTGGTGGTGGTATACTCACAGCAGAGGTTAGTGTTTGTGGTGGTGGTGGTGGTGGTGGTGGGTGGTATAGTCACAGCAGAGGTTAGTGGTGGGTGGTGGGTGGTGGTATATTCACAGCAGAGGTTAGTGGTGGTGGTGGTGGTATAGTCACAGCAGAGGTTAGTGGTGGTGGTGGTGGTATATACTCACAGCTGAGGTTAGTGGTGGTGGTGGTGGTTGTATACCCACAGCAGAGGTTAGTGGTGGTGGTGGTGGTGATGGTATATAGTCACAGCAGAGGTTAGTGGTGGTGGTGGTGGTGGTGATGATATACTCGCAGCAGAGATTTGTGGTGGTGGTGGTGGTGGTATAGTCACAGCAGAGGTTAGTGGTGGTGGTGGTGGTGGTGGTGGTATACTCACAGCAGAGGTTAGTGGTGGTGGTGGTGGTATAGACACAGCAGAGGTTAGTAGTAGTGGTGGTGGTGGTGGTCGTGGTATATACTCACAGCAGAGGTTAGTGGTGGTGGTGGTGGTGTTGGTATACTCGCAGCAGAGATTTGTGGTGGTGGTGGTAGTATAGTCACAGCAGAGGTTAGTGGTGGTGGTGGTGGTGGTGGTATACTCACAGCAGAGGTTAGTGGTGGTGGTGGTGGTATAGACACAGCAGAGGTTAGTAGTGGTGGTGGTGGTGGTGGTATACTCACAGCATAGGTTAGTGGTGGTGTGGTTGGTGGTGGTAGTGCTATACTCACAGCAGAGGTTAGTGGTGGTGGTGGTGGTATACTCACAGCAGAGGTTAGTGGTGGTGGTGGTGGTGGTGGTTGTATACTCACAGCATAGGTTAGTGGTGGTGGTAGTGGTATATTTACAGCAGAGGTTAGTGGTGGTGGTGGTGGTGGTATGCTCACAGCAGAGGTTGGTATTGGTGGTGGTGGTGGTGGTATACTCACAGCATAGGTTAGTGTTGGTGGTGGTGGTGGTTTACTCACAACAGAGGTTAGTGGTGGTGGTGGTGGTGGTATAGTCACAGCATAGGTTAGTGTTGGTGGTGGTGGTATACTCACAGCAAAGGTTATTGGGGGTGGTGGTGGTGGTATACTCACAGCAGAGGTTAGTGTTTGTGGTGGTGGTGGTATAGTCACAGCAGAGGTTAGTGGTGGTGGTGGTGGTGGTATACTCACAGCAGAGGTTAGTGTTGTGGTGGTGGTGGTGGTGGTATAGTCACAGCAGAGGTTAGCGGTGGAGGTGGTGGTATAGTCACAGCAGAGGTTAGTGGTGGTGGTGGTGGTATAGTCACAGCAGAGGATAGTGGTGGTGGTGGTGGTATATACTCACAGCTGAGGTTAGAGGTGGGGGTGGTGGTGGTGGTATACCCACAGCAGAGGTTAGTGGTGGTGGTGGTGGTGTGGTGGTATAGTCACAGCAGAGGTTAGTGGTGGTGGTGGTGGTGGTGGTGATGATATACTCACAGCAGAGTTAGTGGTGGTGGTGGTGGTGGTATAGTCACAGCAGAGGTTAGTGGTGGTGGTGGTGGTGGTGGGTGGTATACTCACAGCAGAGGTTAGTGGTGTGGTGGTGGTATAGACACAGCAGAGGTTAGTAGTGGTGGTGGTGGTGGTGGTATACTCACAGCAGAGGTTAGTGGTGGTGGTGGTGGTGGTAATACTCACAGCAGAGTTAGTGGTGGTGGTGGTGGTATACTCACAGCAGAGGTTAGTGGTGGTGGTGGTGGTGGTGGTTGTATACTCACAGCAGAGGTTAGTGGTGGTGGTTGTGGGATATTCACAGCAGAGGTTAGTGGTGGTGGTGGTGGTGGTGGTATAGTCACAGCAGAGGTTAGTGGTGGTGGTGGTGGTATACTCACAGCATAGGTTAGTGGTGGTGGTGGTGGTATACTCACAACAGAGGTTAGTGGTGGTGGTGGTGGTGGTGGTATAGTCACAGCAGAGGTTAGTGTTGGTGGTGTGGTGGTATACTCACAGCAGAGGTTAGTGGGGGTGGTGGTGGTGGTGGTATACTCACAGCAGAGGTTAGTGGTGGTGGTGGTGGTGGAATAGTCACAGCAGAGGTTAGTGGTGGTGGTGGTGGTATACTCACAGCGGAGGTTAGTGCTCGTGGTGGTGGTGGTGGTGGTATAGTCACAGCAGGGGTTAGTGGTGGTGGTGGTGGTGGTATATTCACAGCAGAGGTTAGTGTTGGTGGTGGTGGTATAGTCACAGCAGAGGTTAGTGGTGTGGTGGTATATATACTCACAGCTGAGGTTAGTGGTGGTGGTGGTGGTTGTAGTCCCACAGCAGAGGTTAGTGGTGGTGGTGGTGGTGGTATAGTCACAGCAGAGGTTAGTGGTGTGGTGGTGGTGGTATATAGTCACAGCAGAGGTTATGGTGGTGTGGTGGTGGTGGTGGTATAGTACAGAAGGTTAGTGGTGGTGGTGGTGTATGTCACAGCAGAAGGTTTATGGTGATGGTGGTGTGGTTGTGTGGTTACACACAGAGGTTAGTGGTGGTGGTGTCGTCCATTCATAATATCATAGATTACAGTAGATCTGGACTTGACACGAAAATGGAACTTTGCAGTAAGGGACCCAAAATCGGAAAACGAACCTCGAAACTGCGGAAATGTAATATTTTCGCGGTTTCGAGGTTCGAAGTTGGGGGTTAGTTCTCCGATTTTTGGTCACCACTAACTTCTGCTGTGAGGTTAGTGGTGGTGGTATGGTCACAGCAGAGGTTAGTGGTGGTGGTGGTGGTGGTGGTGGTGGTATAGTCACAGCAGAGGGTAGTGGTGGTGGTGGTGGTATAGTCACAGCAGAGGTTAGTGGTGGTGGTGGTAGTATAGTCACAGCAGATGTTAGTGGTGGTGATGGTGGTGGTGGTGGGTGTGGTATAGTCACACAGAGGTTAGTGGTGGTGGTGGTATAGTCACAGCAGAGGTTAGTGGGGGTGGTGGTGGTATAGTCACAACAGAGGTAAGTGGTGGTGGTGGTATACTCACAGCAGAGATTAGTGGTGGTGTGGTGGTGGTGGTGGTGGTGATATAGTCACAGCAGAGGTTAGTGGTGGTGGTGGTGGTGGTATAGTCACAGCAGAGTTAGTGGTGGTGGTGGTGGTATACTCACAGCAGAGGTTAGTGGTGGTGGGTGATGGTGGTATACTCACAGCAGAGGTTAGTGGTGGTGGTGGTATACTCACAGCGGAAGTTAGTGGTGGTGGTGGGGTAGTATAGTCACAGCAGAGGTTAGTGGTGGTGGTTATATAGTCACAGCAGATGTTAGTGGTGGTGGTGGTATACTCACAGCACAGGTTTTGGTGGTGGTGGTGGTGGGGTATAGTCACAGCAGAGGTTGGTGGTGTGGTGGTGGTGGTATACACAGCAGAGATTAGTGGTGGTGGTGGTGGTGGTATAGTCACATCAGAGCTTAGGGGGTGGTGGTGGTGGAAAGTCACAGCAGAGGTTAGTGGTGATAGTGGTGGTGGTAAGTCACAGCAGAGGTTAGTGGTGGTGGTGGTGGTGGTATAGACGCAGCAGAGGTTACTGGTGGTGGTGGTGGTGGTATAGTCACAGCAGAGGTTAGTGGTGGTGGTGGTGGTATAGTCACAGCAGAGGTTAGTGGTGGTGGTGGTAGGTGGTGGTGGTATACTCACAGCAGATGTTAGTGGTGGTGGTGGTGGTTGGTAGTCACAGCAGAGGTTAATGGTGGTGGTGGTGGTGATGAATAGTCACAGCAGAAGTTAGTGGTGGGGGGGGGGGTGGTATAGTCACAGCAGAGGCTAGTGGTGGTGGTGGTGGTATACTCACAGCAGATTAGTGTGGTGGTGGTGGTCGTTATATAGTCACAGCAGAGATTTGGGTGGGTGGTAGTGGTAGTCACAGCAGAGGTTAGTGGTCGTGGTGGTGGTGGTATAGTCACAGCAGAGGTTAGCGGTGGAGGTGGTGGTATAGTCACAGCAGAGGTTAGTGGTGGTGGTGGTGGTGATGGTATACTCACAGCAGAGGTTAGTGGTGGTGGTGGTGGGGGTATAGTCACAGCAGAGGTTAGTGGTGGTGGTATGGTCACATCAGAGGTTAGTGGTGGTGGTGGTGGTGGGTGGTGGTGGTGGTGGTAGAGTCACAGAAGAGGTTAGTGGTGGTGGTGGTGGTAGAGTCACAGCAGATTAGTGGTGGTGGTGGTGTGGTGGTGGTATACTCACAGCAGAGGTTAGTGCTGTTGGTATAGTCCCAGCAGAGGTTGGTGGTGGTGGTGGTGGTGGTGTGGTATAGTCACATCAGAGGTTAGTGTGGTGGTGGTGGTTTGCTCACAGCAGAGGTTAGTGGTGGTGGTGGTGGTGGTGGTATAGTCACAGCAGAGGTTAGTGGGGGTGGTGGTGGTATAGTAACAACAGAGGTTATTGGTGGTACTGGTGGTGGTGGTATACTCACAGCTGAGGATAGTGGTGGTGGTGGTATACTCACAGCAGAGGTTAGTGGTGGTGGTGGTGGGATAGTCACAACAGAGGTTAGTGTAGTAGTGGTGGTGGTGGTATGCTCACAGCAGAGGTTACTGGTGGTGGTGGTGGTATACTCACAGCGGAGGTTAGTGCTCGTGGTGGTGGTAGTATAGTCACAGCAGATGTTAGTGGCGGTGGTGGTGGTGATATAGTCACAGCAGATGTTAGTGGGAGTGGTGGTGGTGGTATATTCACAACAGAGGGTAGTGGTGGTGGTGGTGGTGGTGGTGGTATACTCACAGCACAGGTTAGTGGTGGGGGTGGTGGTGGTATGGTCACAAGAGGAGTTAGTGGGGGTGGTGGTGGTGGTTGTGGCTCACAGCAGAGGTTAGTGGTGGTGGTGGTGGTGGTATAGTCACAGCAGAGGTTAGTGGTGGTAGTGGTGGTGGTATAGTCACATCAGAGGTTAGTGGTGGTGGTGGTGTGGTGGTGGTGGTATAGTCACAGCAGAGGTTAGTGGTGGTGGTGGTGATGGTGGTATAGTCACAGCAGAGGGTAGTGGTGGTGATGGTGGTATACTCACAGCAGAGGTTAGTGGTGGTGGTGATGGCATAGTCACAGCAGAGGTTAGTGGTGGTGGTGGTGGTATACTCACAGCAGAGGTTAGTGGTGGTGGTGGTGGTGGTATACTCACAGCAGAGGTTAGTGGAGGTGGTGGTGATGGTGGTATACTCACAGCAGAGGTTAGTGGTGGTGGTGGTGGTGGTTAGTGTGGTGGTGGTATACTCACAGCAGAGGTTAGTGGTTTGGTGGTGGTGGTATACTCACAGCAGAGGTTAGTGGTGGTGGTGGTGGTGGTATAGTCAGAGCAGAGGTTAGTGGTGGTGGTGGTATACTCAGAGCAGAGGTCAGTGGTGTGGTGGTGGTGGTGGTATAGTCACAGCAGAGGTTAGTGGTGGTGGTGGTATACTCACAGCCGAGGATAGTGGTGGTGGTGGTGGTATAGTCACAGCAGAGGTTAGTGGTGGTGGTGGTGGTATACTCACAGCGGAGGTTAGTGGTGTGGTGGTGGTATACTCACAGCAGAGGGTAGTGGTGGTGGTGGTGGTGGTATAGTCACATCAGAGGTTAGTGGGGGTGGTGGTGGTATAGTCACAGCAGAGGTTAGTGGTGATGGTGGTGGTGGTATACTCACAGCAGAGGTTAGTGGTGGTGGTGGTGGTATAGTCACAGCAGAGATTAGTGATGGTGGTGGTATACTCACAGCAGAGGTTAGTGTGGTGGTGGTGGTGGTATACTCACAGCAGAGGTTAGGTTAGTGGTGGGGTGGTGGTGGTATAGTCACAGCATAGGTTAGTGGTGGTGTGGTGGTGGTGGTATACTCACAGCAGAGGTTAGTGGTGGGTGGTGGTGGTATAGTCACAGCATAGGTTAGTGGTGGTGGTGGTGGTGGTATAGTCACAGCAGAGGTTAGTGTTGTGGTTGGTGGTATACTCACAGCAGAGGTTAGTGGTGGTGGTGGTGGTGGTATCCTCACAGCAGACGTTAGTGGTGGTGGTGGTGGTGGTATAATCACAGCAGGTTAGTGGTGGTGGTGGTGGTGGTATACTCACAGCAGAGGTTAGTGGTGGTGGTGGTGGTGGTATAGTCACAACAGAGGTTAGTGGTGGTGGGGGTATCACAGCAGAGGTTAGTGGTGGTGGTGGTGGTATAGACACAGCAGAGGTAGTGTGGTGGTGGTGGTGGTGGTGGTATACTCAGCCATAGGTTAGTGGTGTGGGTGGTGGTGGTAGTGCTATACTCACAGCAGAGGTTAGTGGTGGTGGTGGGTATACTCACAGCAGAGATTAGTTAGTGGTGGTGGTGGTGGTATACTCACAGCAGAGGTTAGTGGTGGTGGTTGTGGGGTATTCACAGCAGAGGTTAGTGGTGGTGGTGGTGGTGGTGGTATACTCACAGCAGAGGTTAGTGGTGGTGGTGGTATACTCACAGCATAGGTTAGTGTGGTGGTGGTGGGTTGGTTACTCA
This sequence comes from Paralithodes platypus, assembly GCA_032716605.1. Classification (NCBI taxonomy): domain Eukaryota; kingdom Metazoa; phylum Arthropoda; class Malacostraca; order Decapoda; family Lithodidae; genus Paralithodes; species Paralithodes platypus. The sequence goes on along the minus strand of CM064562.1, from coordinate 20,849,858 downwards.
CAACAGAGGTTGGTCGTGGTGATAGTGGTGGTGGTATAGGAACACCATAGGTTAGTGGTGGTGGTGGTGGTATACTCACAGCAAAGGTATTGGTGGTGGTGGTGGTATACTCACAGCAGAGGTTAGTGTTTGGTGGTGGTGGTGGTATAGTCACAGCAGAGGTTAGTGGTGGTGTGGTGGTGGTATACTCACAGCAGAGGTTAGTAGTGGTGGTGGTGGTGGTATAGTCACGGCAGAGGTTAGTGGTGGTGGTGGTGGCGGTATATTCACAGCAGAGGTTAGTGGTGGTGGTGGTGGTATAGTCACAGCAGAGGTTAGTGGTGGTGGGGGGGGTATACTCACAGCAGAGGTTAGTGGTGGTGGTGGTGGTGGTATACTCACAGCAGAGGTTAGTGGTGGTGGTGGTGGTGATGGTATAGTCACAGCAGAGGTTAGTGGTGGTGGTGGTGGTGGTGGTGGTGATGATATAGTCACAGCAGAGGTTAGTGTGAGTGGTGGGGGAGGTATAGTTACAGAAGAGATTAGTGGTGGTGGTGTGGTGGTTAGTCACAGCAGAAGTTATGGTGATGGTGGTGTTGTGGTTACAGCAGGTTAGTGGTGGTGGTGTCGTCCATTCATAATATCATAGATTACAGTAGATCTGGACTTGACACGAAAATGGAACTTTGCAGTAAGGGACCCAAAATCGGAAAACGAACCTCGAAACTGCGGAAATGTAATATTTTCGCGGTTTCGAGGTTCGAAGTTGGGGGTTAGTTCTCCGATTTTTGGTCACCACTAACTTCTGCTGTGAGGTTAGTGGTGGTGGTATGGTCACAGCAGAGGTTAGTGGTGGTGGTGGTGGTGGTGGTGGTATAGTCACAGCAGAGGGTAGTGGGGGTGGTGGTGGTGGTATAGTCACAGCAGAGGTTAGTGGTGGTGGTGGTGGGGTATAGTCACAGCAGATGTTAGTGGTGTGATGGTGGTGGTGGTGTGGTATAGTCACAACAGAGGTTAGTGGTGGTGGTGGTGGTATAGTCACAGCAGAGGTTAGTGGGGGGGGTGGTGGTGGTATAGTCACAACAGAGATTAGTGGTGGTGGTGGTATACTCACAGCAGAGATTAGTTGGTGGTGGTGGTGGTGGTGGTGGTGATATAGTCACAGCAGAGGTTAGTGGTGGTGGTGGTGGTGGTATATTCACAGCAGAGGTTAGTGTGGTCGTGGTGGTGGTGGTATACTAACAGCAGAGGTTAGTGGTGGTGGTGGTGATGGTGGTATACTCACAGCAGAGGATAGTGTTGGTGGTGGTGGTGGTGGTATACTCACAGCAGAAGTTAGTCGTGGTGGTGGTGGTGGTATAGTCACAGCAGAGGTTAGTGGTGGTGGTGGTATACTCACAGCAGAAGTTAGTGGTGGTGGTGGTATACTCACAGCAGAGGTTATTGGTCGTGGTGGTGGTGGTATAGTCACAGTAGAGGTTGGTGTAGTGGTGGTGGTGGTATACTCACAGCAGAGATTAGTGGTGTGGTGGTGGTGGTGGTGGTATAGTCACATCAGAGGTTAGTGGTGGTGGTGGTGGTGGTGGTAAAGTCACAGCAGAGTTAGTGGTGGTGGTGGTGGTATAGTCCCAGCAGAGCTTAGTGGTGGTGGTGGTGGTGGTATAGTCACAGCAGAGGTTAGTGGTGGTGGTGGTGGTATAGTCACAGCAGAGGTTAGTGGTGGTGGTGGTGGTATAGTCACAGCAGAGGTTAGTGGTGGTGGTGGTAGTGGTGGTGGTGGTATACTCACAGCAGATGTTAGTGGTGGTGGTGGTGGAGGTATTGTCACAGCAGAGGTTAATGGTGGTGGTGGTGGTGGTGGAATAGTCACAGCCGAAGTTATTGGTGGGGGGGGGGGGTGGTAGAGTCACAACAGAGGCTAGTGGTGGTGGTGGTGGTATAGTCACAGCAGAGATTAGTGTTGGTGGTGGTGGTCGTTATATAGTCACAACAGAGCTTTGGGCGGGTGGTAGTGGTATACTCACAGCAGAGGTTAGTGGTGGTGGTGGTGGTGGTATAGTCACAGCCGAGGTTAGTGGTGGTGGTGGTGGTACAGTCACAGCAGAGGTTAGTGGTGCTGGTGGTGGTGATGGTATACTCACAGCAGAGGTTATTGGTGGTGTTGGTGGTGGTATATAGTCACAGCAGAGGTTAGTGGTGGTGGTGATGGTGTACTCACAGCAGAGGTTAGTGGTGGTGGTGGTGGTGGTGGTGGTGGTGGTGGTGGTGGTGGTATGGTCACAGAAGAGGTTAGTGGTGGTGGTGGTGGTAGAGTCACAGCAGAGATTAGTGGTGGTGGTGGTGGTGGTGGTGGTATACCCACAGCAGAGGTTAGTGGTGGTGGTATGGTCACAGCAGAGGTTAGTGGTGGTGGTGGTGGTGGTGGTATGGTCACATCAGAGGTTAGTGTTGGTGGTGGTGGTTTGCTCACAGCAGAGGTTAGTGGTGGTGGTGGTGGTGGTATAGTCACAGCAGAGGTAAGTGGTGGTGGTGGTGGTATAGTCACAGCAGAGGTTAGTGGTGGTGGTGGTATACTCGCAGCAGAGGTTAGTGGTGGTGGTGGTATAGTCACACCAGAGGTTAGTGATGGTGGTGGTGGTAGTATAGTCACAGCAGAGGATAGTGTTAGTAGTGGTGGTGGTGGTATGCTCACAGCAGAGGTTAGTGGTGGTGGTGGTGGTGGTATACTCACAGCGGAGGTTAGTGGTCGTGGTGGAGGTAGTATAGTCACAGCAGAGGTTAGTGGTGGTGGTGGTGGTGGTATAGTCACAGCAGATGTTAGTGGTGGTGGTGGTGGTGTTATATTCACAGCAGAGGTTAGTGGTGGTGGTGGTGGTGGTGGTGGTATACTCACAGCAGAGGTTGGTGGTGGTGGTGGTGGTATAGTCACAGCAGAGGTTAGTGGTGGTGGTGGTGGTGGTGGTTGTGTACTCACGGCAGAGGTTAGTGGTGGTGGTGGTGGTATCGTCACAGCAGAGGTTAGTGGTGGTGGTGGTGGTGGTGGTATAGTCACATCAGAGGTTAGTGGTGGTGGTGGTGGTGGTGGTATAGTCACAGCAGCGGTTAGTGGTGGTGGTGGTGGTGGTGGTATAGTCACAGCAGAGGATAGTGGTGGTGGTGGTGGTTGTGGGATACGCACATCAGAGGTTAGTGGTAGTGGTGGTGGTATAGTCACATCAGAGGTTAATGGTGGTGGTGGTGGTATACTCACAGCCGAGGTTAGTGTTGGTGGTGGTGGTGGTATACTCACAGCAGAGGTTAGTGGTGGTGGTGGTGGTGTTGGAGGTAGTATACTCACAGCAGAGGTTAGTGGTGGTGGTGGTGGTGGTGTTGGAGGTGGTATACTCACAGCAGTGGTTAGTGGTGGTGGTGGTATACTCACAGCAGAGGTAAGTGGTGGTGGTGGTGGTGGTATAGTCACAGTAGTGGTGGTGGTGGTGGTGGTATACTCACAGCAAAGGTCAGTGGTGGTGGTGGTGGTATAGTCACAGCAGAGGTTAGTAGTGGTGGTGGTGGTGGTGGTATACTCACAGCATAGGTTAGTGGTGGTGGTGGTGGTGGTAGTGGTATACTCACAGCAGAAGTTAGTGGTGGTGGTGGTGGTATATTCACAGCAGAGGTTAGTGGTGGTGGTGGTGGTATACTCACAGCATAGGTTAGTGGTGGTGGTGGTGGTGGTATATTCACAGCAGAGGTTAGTGGTTGTGGTGGTGGTATGCTCACAGCAGAGGATGGTATTGGTGGTGGTGGTGGTGGTATACTCACAGCAGAGGTTAGTGTTGGTGGTGGTGGTGGTGGTGGTTTACTCACAGCAGAGGTTAGTGGTTGTGGTGGTGGTGGTGGTATAGTCACAGCATAGGTTAGTGGTGGTGGTGGTTTACTCACAGCAGAGGTTAGTGGTGGTGGTGGTGGCGGTATAGTCACAGCATAGGTTAGTGTTGGTGGTGGTGGTGGTGGTATAGTCACAGCATAGGTTAGTGTTGTTGGTAGTGGTGGTATACTCACAGCAGAGGTTAGTGGTGGTGGTGGTGGTATCCTCACAGCAGACATTATGTGTTTGTGGTGGTGGTGGTATAATCACAGCAGAGGTTAGTGGTGGTGGTGGTGGTGGTATACTCACAGCAGAGGTTAGTGTTTCTGGTGGTGGTGGTGGTATAGTCACAGCAGAGGTTAGTGGTGGTGGTGGTATATTCACAGCAGAGGTTAGTGGTGGTGGTGGTATAGTCAAAGCAGAGGTTAGTGGTGGTGGTGGTGGTCGTGGTATATACTCACAGCAGAGGTTAGTGGTGGTGGTGGTGGTGTTGGTATACTCGCAGCAGAGATTTGTGGTGGTGGTGGTAGTATAGTCACAGCAGAGGTTAGTGGTGGTGGTGGTGGTGGTGGTATACTCACAGCAGAGGTTAGTGGTGGTGGTGGTGGTATAGACACAGCAGAGGTTAGTAGTGGTGGTGGTGGTGGTGGTATACTCAGCATAGGTTAGTGGTGGTGGTGGTGGTGGTGGTAGTGCTATACTCACAGCAGAGGTTAGTGGTGGTGGTGGTATACTCACAGCAGAGGTTAGTGGTGGTGGTGGTGGTGGTGGTTGTATACTCACAGCATAGGTTAGTGGTGGTGGTAGTGGTATATTTACAGCAGAGGTTAGTGGTGGTGGTGGTGGTGGTATGCTCACAGCAGAGGTTGGTATTGGTGGTGGTGGTGGTGGTATACTCACAGCATAGGTTAGTGTTGGTGGTGGTGGTGGTGGTGGTTTACTCACAACAGAGGTTAGTGGTGGTGGTAGTGGTGGTGGTATAGTCACAGCATAGGTTAGTGTTGGTGGTGGTGGTATACTCACAGAAAAGGTTATTGGGGGTGGTGGTGGTGGTATACTCACAGCAGAGGTTAGTGTTTGTGGTGGTGGTGGTATAGTCACAGCAGAGGTTAGTGGTGGTGGTGGTGGTGGTATACTCACAGCAGAGGTTAGTGTTTGTGGTGGTGGTGGTGGTATAGTCACAGCAGAGGTTAGTGGTGATGGTGGTGGTGGTATATTCACAGCAGAGGTTAGTGGTGGTGGTGGTGGTATAGTCACAGCAGAGGTTAGTGGTGGTGGTGGTGGTATATATACTCACAGCTGAGGTTAGTGGTGGTGGTGGTGGTTGTATACCCACAGCAGAGGTTAGTGGTGGTGGTGGTGGTGATGGTATAGTCACAGCAGAGGTTAGTGGTGGTGGTGGTGGTGGTGGTGATGATATACTCGCAGCAGAGATTTGTGGTGGTGGTGGTGGTATAGTCACAGCAGAGGTTAGTGGTGGTGGTGGTGGTGGTGGTGGTATACTCACAGCAGAGGTTAGTGGTGGTGGTGGTGGTATAGACACAGCAGAGGTTAGTAGTGGTGGTGGTGGTGGTGGTATACTCAGCATAGGTTAGTGGTGGTGGTGGTGGTGGTAGTGCTATACTCACAGCAGAGGTTAGTGGTGGTGGTGGTGGTATACTCACAGCAGAGGTTAGTGGTGGTGGTGGTGGTGGTGGTTGTATACTCACAGCATAGGTTAGTGGTGGTGGTTGTGGGATATTCACAGCAGAGGTTAGTGGTGGTGGTGGTGGTGGTATGCTCACAGCAGAGGTTGGTATTGGTGGTGGTGGTATACTCACAGCATAGGTTAGTGTTGGTGGTGGTGGTGGTTTACTCACAACAGAGGTTAGTGGTGGTGGTGGTGGTGGTGGTATAGTCACAGCATAGGTTAGTGTTGGTGGTGGTGGTATACTCACAGCAAAGGTTATTGGGGGTGGTGGTGGTGGTATACTCACAGCAGAGGTTAGTGTTTGTGGTGGTGGTGGTATAGTCACAGCAGAGGTTAGTGGTGGTGGTGGTGGTGGTATACTCACAGCAGAGGTTAGTGTTTGTGGTGGTGGTGGTGGTATAGTCACAGCAGAGGTTAGTGGTGGTGGTGGTATATTCACAGCAGAGGTTAGTGGTGGTGGTGGTGGTATAGTCACAGCAGAGGTTAGTGGTGGTGGTGGTGGTATATATACTCACAGCTGAGGTTAGTGGTGGTGGTGGTGGTTGTATACCCACAGCAGAGGTTAGTGGTGGTGGTGGTGGTGATGGTATAGTCACAGCAGAGGTTAGTGGTGGTGGTGGTGGTGGTGATGATATAGTCACAGCAGAGGTTAGTGGTAGTGGTGGTGGTGGTGGTATAGTTACAGAAGAGATTAGTGGTGGTGGTGGTCGTATGCTCACAGCAGAAGTTTATGGTGATGGTGGTAGTGGTGTGGTTACAACACAGGTTAGTGGTGGTGGTGTCGTCCATTCATAATATCATAGATTACAGTAGATCTGGACTTGACACGAAAATGGAACTTTGCAGTAAGGGACCCAAAATCGGAAAACGAACCTCGAAACTGCGGAAATGTAATATTTTCGCGGTTTCGAGGTTCGAAGTTGGGGGTTAGTTCTCCGATTTTTGGTCACCACTAACTTCTGCTGTGAGCATACGACCACCACCACAAAGAGTAAATATTGTTTTATGAATAATTCAATGTAGAAAATATAGCCAAGAGATATAGAGAAAATGTGAACTTGTGAAAAGTATATACAGTATAAGACTAGCTTCGGTAAAACTCGACTTGACGACAGTATTTTTACAATTTCTATGTGTACTAAAATATAAAATATATTCACATCTATCTAAAAGTTATAGTTTGCTGAATCTAAGAACCCAATTAAAATAATTACATAAATGCATCCAACCACGTATACCGCATACCCAAAGTATATAATACTCTAACAAGTAAACCTACCCAATTCTCGAATTCCAACTAGCACCTCCAACTTGGTCACTCTTGTAAAACTACAGTATGACATCACACACAAACCAGCGCAAACGAATACACTGAAAACAATCTAAAATGTACTTTCTTTTTTTAATGTTAATTTATTTTGGAGACATTTTGTTTGTTGTATGCTTTCATAAATATAAAACAATTATTTCAAAGTAAAAAGCACATCAACTAAAACCTATCAATATTAATTTAAACCGAATATAATGGTGAACTGTATATTTAGTATTCAGAGAAACACGAAATTTAAAAAAAAATCACCATTATATAATTTGGATAATGGGTAAAATGTTATAAATTGATCAAATATCTTATGATGTTTGTATCTTAGGCCCCATTTAGTGCTGTATTATAGTCACTAATTCAGTTAGAAACATGCAACTTGGCTACCAACATCATTATATTAATCCACTGAGCATTTTGGCATATATAATAAATTTTGTATGTTCATAAAATTAAAACTGACCCTTTGGTACAGGCCCAACACTATGGGGAGCTTTGTTGATGAAGGTGTGTTTGCAACCGTATTAATTGACCATGAAATGTCTTTTTATCTGACTATTGTGTCAGTCCTAAAATTATATATTTCCCGTTTTCTTTACTTATTAATTAAAGAAAACGTTGATTAGCTACGGCTTCGGGAGATGGAGGCAAAGGATTTTCTGTGTAAAGTAATGTATGTTTAACAGCAATGACACAAGTGAAGTTGGTCTCAGTACATAATTGAAACCATACATAAACACATAAACCTGCGCAAGATTGCTTACCAGAGTATCGGGACTCTTACTCAAGTGTAAATAAGGACAAAATATTATTTAAAGAGTGTATTTTTCCCCTTTCGGCATTTTGACCATATGTATTGATAAATTGCAGTAATATAGGGTTAAACTGCATACTCATATGAAGTCAATTACTTCTGTAATATCCCTACTTATGATATCATAATGTACAACTACTTCAGAAGTTATATTTCGATATTATATGTAACAGAAGCTCAACAGATACTGAGAAAGGCTTCATTAACACCAACATTATCGATATATACAATCTCATTGGGACCAGTTATATACTAGAATTAAGTTGTTCAGTCTTTTATCAACTCATTATAACCTTTGTTACAAAACTGTATATACCAGTAATCGATATGCTTTGACTTTACCAGAACCACCGTTAACTAAAAACTGCATCCACACTGGGCCTACTTACTAAAGAAAACGGTACCCTATCAAGTGACCCAAAAGAAATGGCGAACATCCTCAAAGGCCAGTCCGAAAGCGTCTTCAGTATACCAAATCCAGACAAGACCGTTACAGATCCGCTCAGCTTCTTTGAAGATGCACCCAACACGGATCAGCAATTGAAGTATATCACCATCACTGAAAAGGAAATAGTTGACGCCATTGACGAGATCTCCCCTGATGCATCAGCTGGACCAGATGGCTTTCATCCTCAACTACTGAAAAGATGCAAGCTTGAACTAGCAAAATCCCTATGGGCCTACACTATCTCTGGTCCACATCATTGGAAACCGGTACAGCACCAGAGATCCTAAAAGATTGGTATAATAGCCCCAATCCACAAACGAGGGAGCAGAGGGCTAGCTAGCCAATACAGGCCAGTGGTACTGACATCCCATCTCATCAAAATCTGCGAGAGGGTTATCAGGAGAAAAATGGTTCACTTCTTGGAAGCCAATAACCTTCTCAATGAGGGACAACACGGCTTCAGGCAGGGGCTCTCATGCTTATCCCAACTACTGATTCACTATGAAGACACCCTCAGAAGCATCCAGGAAGGCAATAATGCAGATGTAATATATCTGGAATTTGCAAAAGCCTTCGATAAAGTGGACCACGGCATCCCGTTACATAAACTCCGGGACCATGGCATCACAGGATCACTGGGGAGATGGCTGCATAGCTTCTTATCAGGGAGGACACAAAGAGTCCCAGTCAAGGGAGAACTGTCATAAACAAGCAAAGTCCAGAGTGGGATCCCACAAGGCTCGGTACTCGGCCCACTACTGTTCATTATATATATAGGTGACATCGACGAAAAGCTGCAACACTCGGATGCTACCTCCTTCGCCGATGACACACGAATAAAGAAAATTACAACAAACGTGGGGGACACACAGGAACTACAACAAGACCTAGCCAGAGTACTGAGCTGGGCCCAAGATAATAACATGACCCTGAATGGAGAAACATTTGAGCTGCTGAGGTATGGCAACAACCAAGAAATAATAGCAGCAACAGACTACCTCTACAACGACCAAACCATTCAGGCTAAAGATCAAGTAAAAGACCTGGGGATCTCCATGAGTAAGGATGCGACGTTCACCCATCACTACAGCCAAATCGTCGAAACTTCAAGAAAAATGACTGGTTGGGTGTCTGCTAGTATGTGTTAATCTTAATATCTACCATATAAACAAAAGTAACAAAGTATGCCTAGGCACATTATAATAATATAGAATAAAGCTAACATAGCCTATGAATGATAGCATTAATTATATTAGCTATAATGTTATATCATATTCTAACTAGGCCTAATGCAAACTTTATTAATCAATTAAATAATCATAAATCGTAAAATAATTATAAAATATTAACCAACCTATTATCAACGCTGATTCTATTAACCCTCTATATACAAGTACAAATATACTAAGAAAAAAATAAAACATAATATTATACAGTATAATAAATAAAACATCTGCGCCGGGCCTCGAAACTGAAACAACACATTCAAAACCCTAACCGATGCTGCTAGGCTATTGCGACACTGGAAAGCGAGCGATGGGACAGTTATTTGAGCAAAGTATGGCTCTTGCTATTGTACTTCAGCTTGTCTTTGTCGCTTTATTGCAAAATATTTCGAGATTAATACATCTATATAATATATATACTACTCAAAATAATTTATTGCAAAGCTTTAAAACCATGCAAGGAGTACATTTTGGTCGGATTAGTGATAAATAATACCAAGGAGACAGCAGTGAAAGTTGCGGGAGAGTGATGCATCTCTACTTCGGTCTATTTGTTGCTGTATTTTACGTAATTTACCGATAAATATATAATGCAGCTTACAAATTAATTTAGCGTTATATTTGTTTAGTCTTTCTCGCCCATACATCAGGGACAGGAGCCCTACTATAGCTTGTGAATAGACCATTGGAAAGAGACGAAATATCAGTGCGAAATATGGACAAAAGAACGTATTCAAATGAGCTCTGGTTTTCAGTTATCTGTACGGTGGCGCTAATAAGTCATGTCTCACCTGTCATTACGTTTGGCTTGCTCTGTGCTGTATTAATGTCTGTCAGATGTTGAATAGGGTGGGTAAATGTAGGAATATGTTTGTATATTTTACTCGATACGAAGAAATGAAGCTTAGATATTGCTGATACCAATTATTGATCACAACATACTTGGTGCCGAGCCATCACTGATTAGCGCGACTGTACACATAGTATGATTGTTTCGGTCTTAATATATTAATTTGTAAACTTTATAAGTAGTAGGCATAATTTATACACACATTTCCAATTTATATATTTAAATTGAAGCTCTATTTAGCCGGAAGTATAGGTTTTATACACATTTTTGTGGTGAGCATAATTTCGCTGAGCAATGATTAGTGAAAAGAGTTCTTGCTTTGCTCAGCGAAACGCCCCAGTTTGGAGTTTTCGCCATGCAGTGTGCTTGGCGAAAAGTTGTTTTGCAAAAGTTGCCCGTGTGATAGCCCCTTTAGGCGGGTTTATTTGATATTATTAGATTAACCCCTTCTGCATGATGACGCTTTAATTATACTTTTTATTATGGCTAATAGTAAACGATTGCATGTAGTTAAAAAGGACCTATATTATTTAGATGGTCTATTAAGATAATATTTACCCCTTTTGAGTCCTAGAAATGGATTGTAATGTATGGAAATTCGTCTAATGGTAACCAGAATAAGACGAAAAATACGTCATCGTTTTGGTCCGATCTATTGTGGGTTATTTGTATACTTTCTTTAACAAGTATTGATGATTTTGCTTGTTGTTGCCATTTTCGAGCAATGTATTTCAGTGTGTCCCCTGGGCTAACAAAAACGCCTTCCCAAACTATAAAAATGGCCACCCAGACTACCTTCAAACTAAATTTATAAATTTTTCGATAGAAAAATGTACCGGCCAAAGGCTGATTTCTTCACTGTCGCTCACCCAGAAATGTATCGACACCTGAATGGGGTGAAGTGTTTAAATCTCCCCAAACTAATTGGGTGAAACGTCTTAAAATCTCAAAACTAATGGAGCGAAACAGGGGAGGTTAAACAAAAAAGCACGCGGACCAAATAAAGTTAACTTAAGGGGGAGATTGTTAGCACCAATCAAGCAGGGCAATACCCAGGGGAGCATATAATAAGGAATTGCTGGAACTCCTGTTTCATTTGTCTGGCTTACTGTTTATACGTGTGCCTCACCTACATTCACCCGCCGGCTTTAGCACCGCCAACAGCTCCGCATCGCCACTGAGAAAACTCGATCCTAATTTGAGTATTTCATATCCCTATTCCCTTTATTCATTGCATGAACAGTAGTTAAGTGCTTGTTTAACTTCCATATAGTTCTGTAGTTGCCGTGCATGTTATTTTATTGCTTTTCTGACTGATAAACATTGTTGTTTACATTTGTTATCCTAGCTTGTAGCAGACGACGCACGCGCACCTCTAATCGACCTAGCTTTGTATTTTCTTATTAACTTTAGTAGTTATCGTATTCAGTATCCTACTGTAGCTATATATATATCTGTAATTTTAGTTGTTGCTTGCATGATCTTGTAGTAACCTTTGACTGATAACTTTGTTTGTCTAAATATAATCCTGCTTGACTAGCCTACAGTGACACCAGCGCCATCTGTTGATACAGTATATTAACCCCTTGTGGGCAGTTACACTTTATTCTTATATAATCTCTATTTGGTGAATTGTATATTTAGTTACATATTCTATTATATATATATATATATATATTTGTTTTGCTTTTTTAGGTAGGTTATCACCCCTGGTAGCCTACTTCTGCATATTTCATACTTTTTGTTTTTGGTTATTTTTGTGTTCGGTTAGTCTAGGCTATCATCCCTGGTGGCCTATTTCTGCGTACTTCAATTTTTAAATTCTCAGTTAGGCTATCACCGCTGGTGGCCTATTTCTGCGTACCGGTATTTCATAATTTTTGTTTTCGGTTAGGATAGGCTATAACCCCTGGTGGCCTATTTCTGTTTAAATAAAAATTAAAAATAAATCGGTTCGGATATCACTGCGTATTCAAATTTAATTTTGTTTTGTTTTAATTTTCGGTTAGGCTATCACCGCTGATAACCTATTTGTGCGTATTTCAACATTTTTGTTTTCGGTTAGGTAAGTGAAGTGACCTGAAGGGAGTGAAGTATTTTTAAAGTGAGATAAGTGTTTTTAAAGTGAGTTTAGTGTTTTTAAAGTGAGTTAAGTGTTTTTAAGTGAGTGAAGTGATCTGAAGAAAGTGATCGTCACCATGCCTCGTGCCTGTACGAACTGCGCCGGTAGGTTTGGTGCTTCCATGTTTGCTCCTGCCGATCCACAAGTCTGCCGACTCTGCCAGCAACGAGAGGATTTGACAGCAAAATTGGATGAAGCCCACAACAAGATCAACGCCCTCACCAGGAAGCTGGAATCACTCCAAGAGTTTGTAACACTCAACGTTGGAGTATCACTAACTCCAATTGTTTCAACTCCAGCATCCACCACCGCCCCAACGTCATCTGCCAACAATCCAACACCTGCAGCAGCAGATGCTTCTGACGAACCTGAGCCGACATCAAACCAGGACAGCCGGCCTGTTCACCTTAGTCTCTCCCCCACTCCTCGTGCAAGAAGCCTGCTAGCACGAACAGTACCGACCCCTCGCCCACGTTCTAACCACTCCTCTCCCCGACCTGTATGCAGAGACCCGCCACCACAGGTTTCTGGATTTACACCAGTGAGGAACGGTGCACGGCCAACGCAGAAAAGGTCTCATCTACCAGTCACAATGTCAAACAGATTTGAGATATTGGTAGAGATGGAAGACAAACCAGAAGAGACCAGGCTCGTTGGGGATTCCATCCTACGATAACAGGTCGAAGAGTTCTGTGACAGAGTCCCAAATCGACGAAAAAGATTTTGCATCCCAGGAGCTGGACTGGACGACATTGTGGAAGCCTTCGAAGATACCACAAAAGATGCAAATGAAAATACCCTTTTTGTCATCCATGCTGGTTCAAATGACGTCATGCGCACCAGATCCGAAGAGTTGATGGAGAAATATCGCAAGATGATCCAGCACTACAAAAACAAGTCAAGGAATATCATCATCTCAGGCATTCTCCCCAAGATCGACGCACCTGACAAATTCTACGACAAGTCCTTCAGCACAAATAGCCGACTAAAATATTTGTGTCTGAGGGAAGAAGTTGAATTCATCAACCTCTGGGACAACTTCTACAACCAGCCTACTCTGTTCCGCAAGGATGGCACTCATCTAAACCCTGTGGGTTCAGCACGCATGGGTCGTCTCCTACACGAAGCAGTCCGCAGCCATGGATCAAAAAACGCCATCCGAGAAGAAGCAGCAGTGACATAAATCATCCAACGCCAAGCAAAAAACAGAGGCAACCGAGGACCACCAGCGATAAGGACAAAAGACAGCGAGGACCGAGGACAGCCATGAACATAAATGTAGATCCGACAAGAACCAAAAATATTATTAACCCTTAATTAGCGGCTCACCACATAAGTCGTATTTAATAAAGCTGGACTATGTGGCGGCGCTCGACATAGGTCGAGTGGCAATTTCAACACGTAATGTTGCTGAGAGAGAGAGACAAGTGGTGGCAGGAGAGTAGCGAGCGTATGACTGCTCCAGACCACCGCGGCGAACATACTGACACGAATCCCAGCTCCCTCCTCCCTCTCTCACTCGCTATATAAGGAATTGTATCGGGAAAGTGGCTAATTACATGCTTTTTGCACTCGCGTTGCACGGTTATTGCAAGAAAACTAGCCATCATAAAAGGATCGTTATGGTGTCATTCGAAAGCTCTGTTTATGCCCTTTCAGGGATAGGTACTTGTTTTACGTTCTGGGTCTTATTTAGGCATGAAAATGATCACGTAAACAGCCCTATTTTGGCTAAAAACACCCCGCTGGGCGGTACATATAAATAAACCGCATAGGCCGCTCGTAAGGTGTTAAAGAGCGTTCCGTGAGTTCTAAAATAACAAATTTAAAGGTTTTCTATGCAAACGCTCGTAGCATACGCAATAAATTTTCAGATTTAGAGGAGCTAGTATTTACAGAAAATTATGATGTGATTGGCATAACAGAATCTTGGCTCAAGACAGAAGATAGAGACTTTTTAGCAGAGTATTCACTTCCCGGTTATGTAATGTTTGAGAAAAGCCGAATAAATCGAAATGGAGGTGGCGTTTTACTTTATATCAAAGAAAGTCTTAACCCTACCCTCTTGTCAAAACCTAAAATTGTGAACGTCGACACATCTTTTGTGCTAATAAAGAATAATAAAGGTACAAAAATAATACTTGCGTTAATATACAGACCTCCAGCTCAATCAGTGCAAACTGACCGAGAAATTTACGAACAAATTGCAGATGTAAGTAACTCACAAGATACCGTAATTTTTGGCGACTTTAATTTACCTGTGACCAAGTGGGGCGATACTCTTACTTCACACTCCGGACATGACTTGTATACGAACTTGCAAGAGAGTTCGCTTTATCAATTTGTTCAAACGCCGACCCGTGGTAATAACGTTCTTGACATTGTACTTGCAACAAAAGAAGAATTAATAGAGAATTTGAATGTTGGTGATGAATTCAGTAACAGCGACCATCATACGATAACTTTCACTTTAAAGTTTACTAGTAACGAACCAAATAGTAGCATCGAAAAAGTCCCTAATTTCAAGAAAGCAAACTTCCATAAACTTAGAGCTATGTTTAAAGAAACTGACTGGAGCTTTTTAATTAACAATAACGACATAAATATATCTTGGAAGTTATTCGAAACCACTTACCTAAAAGCAGTGCAAGACTGCAAACCATCGAAATACGGCGTCCAGGCCATAATAATAAGCCCAAATGGTGGAATAAAGCTATTTCAAACTGCCTGCTTGCTAAAAAAAATTGCTAATGATAGATTAAAATCCTCACAAAATGACGAAGAACGGGTGAAATTTGTAGAGCTACGACGCAAAGCCAAAAAGTTAATTAAGCAAAGTAAAAAGACCTTAGAGTTACATATTGCGAATCAAAGTAAAACAAACCCGAAAGAATTCTATAGTTATATCAGAAAGAAAAAAGTAGTTACTTCAACTGTTGGACCATTAGTCGATGAAAATGGAGAATACACCAAAGACGAAGTACAAATGAGTAATGCCCTCAATACCTTCTTTACATCAGTTTTTACAACAGAAGACCTCAGTGATATCCCTACACCATCGCCGATTCAGATTGATAATTCAGATGTTCTAAGCAATATCACCGTTACAGAGAGAGAAGTATTGAATTGTTTAGATAAACTCAAGGTAAATAAAACGCCTGGACCTGATACAATCTCGCCTAGAGTTCTAAAGGAAGCTAAGGATGAGCTCTCCAAACCACTGACATTACTATTCAATAAATCCTTGCAGTCTGGAACTATGCCTGATCAGTGGAAGCTAGCCAACGTAACACCGATATTCAAAAAAGGCAGCAAATCCCTACCCAGTAACTATCGTCCAATTAGCTTAACCTCAGTTGTATGTAAAATGCTAGAAACGGTCATACGAGACAGACTTGTAAATCACTTAGAGGAAAATAACATACTAAAGATACTCAACACGGCTTTCGTAAAAAACGTTCCTGTTTAACAAACCTCTTAGACTTCTTCCACGATATCCTCAACCTCTACGATGAGAGTAAAGCTGTAGATATTATATACCTTGATTTTCAAAAGGCCTTTGACAAAGTTCCCCACAAACGTTTACTGCTAAAACTAAAAGCGCATGGAATTCAAGACGGTGTGTTGAAAAGGATAGAAAATTGGCTCAGCGACAGAAAGCAAAGAGTAGTCATAAACGGTAAGGCATCTAAATGGACCAATGTAAGTAGCGGGGTACCCCAGGGATCGGTACTAGGTCCAATTCTCTTTCTAATTTACATCAACGACATAGATGAGGGTCTCACCTGTACAATCTCAAAATTTGCTGACGATACAAAAATTGCAAATAGCGTACTCTCAAAAGAACAAGTTGACGATATGCAACACAATCTAGATAAATTGTCATGTTGGGCCCAAATTTGGCAAATGAGTTTCAATGCGGATAAATGTAAAGTACTACATATCGGATACCTAAATGAGAAAGCAAACTATTCGATGAATGGCACTCAGCTTAAGAATGTAAACAGAGAAACCGATCTGGGAGTAACAATATCGAGTAACCTAAAACCGAGTCAACAATGTTCAGAAGTTGTTAAGAAGGCAAACAAAATAATTGGCTTTATAGGCAGGTCATTTGAGCATAAATCCAAAGAAGTTTTCCAAACCCTTTACAATTCCTTAGTCCGCCCTCTTCTGGAATACTGCGTTCAATCCTGGTGCCCTTATTACCAAAAAGATATAAACAAGCTGGAACGAGTTCAGCGTAGAGTTACCAAAATGATACCTAGCCTAAAGAACAAACCATACGAAGAGCGTCTTAGAGAATTAAATCTATATCCTTTAACCCAGCGCAGATTAAGAGGTGACTTAATTCAAGTGTTCAAAATCATCAAAGGCATCGACAATATGGAAAGTACTTCACTATCGACCAATCTAATTACACGCGGGGAAACGGTTGCAAAATTATTGGTAAATCTTTTAACTCACACGAATCTAAGAATTTCTTCTTCAATCGAGTTGTCAACTTGTGGAATGGGCTTCCCCGAAACGTTATAGACTGCATCACCATTGATTCATTTAAACTCCGCTTAGACAAATATCTCGCATCAAAGCCGCGACTGACTGCGTTTGTAAATGAATAACTTTATTTTATCCCCCCCTCAGTTACTAACCCATCTGTCCCCTACTAACTTCCTAATCCTGCCACGGACATTAGTTCCAGGGCAGTAATTCCCTTTACAATTTTCCCATGCCCACTCTAAACCACTGTTTGGCCACTTGATCCTCAGTGTTTTGGAGGACAAGCAACCTAGAAGGGTCACTAGACCTGTTGTTGCTTGATTTCCTTTGTACTCCTTTGTACACAGAGTGATGCAGCTAGCTCTCACAAACATCTCTTCCTCCTATCTTCATTACACTAAACAAGCACACCACACTTCTTTCTGCTACAAAAAAATAAAAAATAAAAAACAATGAAACAAATATGATGAACGACAATAGCCCAGCCTCGGAGTCTCAAGGGAGGGGGTTGGGGGGGGGGGGGACCTTAATGTCCCCACACTCCCCCGACCTTCCCCAAACGACCCCACAACATTATTTCTGGACCAAGGCCTGTTACTCTTACTATTAACTTCCGCAATATTCGCGACCTATCCTCTAGCCAGAAACAACAAAAATGCTAACCAAAAAAAAGGAACAGTCTGACTGTTCCTTTTACTTATATATTTTCTAGATCTCAAGTGACGGCGTCTCTTCCGTGGATTGACCTCCCAATCTACCAAGATTGGAAGCCAAAGCGTCACATTTTTCCTTTGCCCCTCAACTTTCTCTTCATAATTGCTGAGGGGTACAGGGCCCTGGTTGGGTCTTTGGTTTCCCGGACATTTCCGCACCCTCCTCAGCTCCCCGCCATGGAGTGGCTTCGGTCACCCAGGCTTTATTGTGGTCGGCAGAGAGGGTTCTGTGGGGGCGCTCGGTTATGGCCTTGGCCTTGCTCGGGGCCTTGGGGCTGTTCGGCCAGGCAGCTTGGGGAACAACAACAACAACAACAACTCTCCAGTTTTGCGAGGACGAGACAGAGGAAGAAGACACTATGGGAAATGGCAGAACAAGATGAACAAAGTGCGAGAATTGGAAGAACAAATAGCCCAGCTAGAGTACCTCCTGTCCTGAGCGTGGCACAAGGATGTGCTCTACGAACAGCACCAAATATCCCCCGAGGACTACTAGGTAGACATAGTAGCCCCTCCCCCGTCTTGTTTGCAAACATCCAAGGTCTTAAAAACAGAACCACAAACAAAGTACCATTTATTAGGGGCCTGCTAGAAGAAGGAAACGCTATATTTGTGGCTCTCACAGAAACCCACATTAAAGATCAGGCAGATAGTGAAGTATGGATTACTGGTTATAACCTACATAGGGCGGACAGAACGCATAGAACTCGTGGAGGTGTAGCCTTGTACATTCATGACTCGCTGATATCTACTGAATTTCTAAATAACAGTAACGAAGTAGTAGAAATACTTGGAGTTAAAATAGAATCCCTAAGCCTAGCAGTTATTATTACATATACACCTCCTGACTCATCCTTAGAACAATTCAAAACCCAGCTCAACATGATAAAATCAGAAGTGGAAGCCCTGGGAAACCCGACACCAAATATTATGTGGTTAGGAGATTTTAACCTTCCAAACATCAAGTGGAGGCAACTAGAAGACCAAGTAGTGTTGATAAACGACAGAGGAGCAAATGCAAAAGAACTAATTAAACATTGCGACTTTTTTTGTCTTAACCAGCATATTACCGAACCCACACGTGAAAACAATATCTTAGACCTTGTCTTCACTAATAATGACAACCTAGTACACAGTGTTAACATATCGGACACAACATACTCAGATCATAAATTAATTGAGATCAAAACAACCCTAGCATGTGTACGGAACACCTCAGAAACTAGACCAAAAACTGGTCCATTCAACAAATTTAACTTCAATATTAAAAATATTGGGTGGGAAGAGGTAAACCAAGAAATGGAGGAAATAGACTGGGAAGATTTAATGAACAACCTGACACCATCAGAATGCCTAGTCCTATTAACGGAAACCATGACCCAAATCTGTAGCCACAACATACCAGACAGACAAACAAGACGAAGAAGCAAACAAGAACGGGAAAGAAGGAAGCTGTACAGATAGAAGAAGAAAATTACTAACACAAAGACGCAGACAACAAAATCTACAGGAAAGACAAAATATCAAAATAGATAGAGAAATTGTGGAAATTGAACAAAGACTAAGAATCTCCTATGAGCTACAACAAATAGAAGAGGAGAGCAAAGCTATCGCCAGCATAAAGGAAAATTCCAAGTACTTCTTTTCATACGCTAAACATAAAACTAAAACCACATCAAACTAAGTAAAGATGATGGGTCATTCACAGGGGACAAAAAGGAAATTAGTGAACTATTACGTCTACAGTATGAAAAAGCCTTCAGTAAGCCTGACGAAACAAAAGCAATCAGAGACCAAAATTAATTGTTCATGAATAATCCCCCCACGGAAAAAAACCCAGATTCTGGACATAAATTTCGGACCAAAAGGTATAGCAGAAGCCATCGCCAACATGCCATCCCACTCGGCACCAGGCCCGGACTCGTGGAGTTCAATCCTAATACAGAAATGTAAAGAAAACCTTTCAAAACCCCTGGCTATAATGTGGAGAAGGAGTCTAGACACTGGAGAAATACCGGATAGTTTGAAAAACGCAATAATTT
Source organism: Paralithodes platypus (assembly GCA_032716605.1). Classification (NCBI taxonomy): domain Eukaryota; kingdom Metazoa; phylum Arthropoda; class Malacostraca; order Decapoda; family Lithodidae; genus Paralithodes; species Paralithodes platypus. Next base: position 20,830,303 of record CM064562.1, on the reverse strand, counting down.
TCCCTTTGCATAAAGGAGGGAGTAAAGCACTACCAAAAAACTATCGCCCAGTAGCTCAGACTTCCCACATCATTAACCCTTAATTAGCGGCGAGCAACATAAGTCGAGTTAAATAAAGCTGGACTATGTGGCGGCGCTCGACATAACTCGAGTGGCAATTTCAGCACGTAATGTGGCTGAGAGAGAGAGACAAGTGGTGGCAAGAGACTAGCGAGCGTATGACTGCTCCAGACCACCGCGGCGAACCTACTGACACAAATCTCAGCTCCCTCCTCCCTCTCTCACTCGCTACATACTCAATTATGTACTGAAAGTACCGAATTACCTGCTTTTTGCACTCGCGTTGCACGGTTATTGCAAGAAAACTATCCATCATACAAGGATCGTTATGGTGTCATTCGAAAGCTCTGTTTATGCCCTTTCAGGGATAGGTACTTGTTTTACGTTCTGGGTCTTATTTAGGCATGAAAATGATCACGTAAACAGCCCTATTTTGGCTAAAAACACCCCGCTGTGCGGTACACATAAATAAACCGCATAGGCCGCTCGTAAGGTGTTAAAAATTTTGAACGAGTCCTGCGAGGCAAAATCTCAACATTTATGGAAAAAAATTAACTACACAACACTGGTCAACATGGGTTCAGAGCAGGAAGATCGACGTGTCTCTCGCAACTATTGGAACACTGCGACAGAATTCTTAAATCCCTAGAAGAAAAGAAAAACGTGCACGTCATCTACACCGATTTCGCTAAGGCATTTGATAAATGTGATCACGGTATTATTGCACACAAACTTAAAGCAAAAGGGATATATAACAGGTAAAATCGGAAGGTGGATATACAACTTCCTCGTGAACCGAAAACAATCAGTAGCAGTAAGCCGAGTAACATCTGAGCCTTCAGACGTCAAAAGCTCAGTTCCCCAAGGAACAGTACTAGCGCCCCTTCTTTTCCTCATTCTAATAAGTGACATAGATGCCAACACAAGACACAGTACAGTATCCTCCTTTCCGGATGACACGAAACTGAGTATGATAGTAAAGACACAGGAAGACATGGGCTGGCTGCAAGAGGACATAAATAAGGTGTTCCAGTGGACCAGGGAAAATAACATGCAGTTTAATGAAGACAAATTTCAATTAATACGATACGGAGATGAGGATTTCGTTAAAGAGAACACAAGTTACATAACAGAATCCAATCACATAATAGAATGTAAAGACAATGTGAAAGACCTTGGGGTGATAATGTCTGAAAATATGGGATTCAAAGAACATAACCAGGTCAAAGTTGCAGCTGCGAAACGGCTAACAGGTTGGATTCTACGTACATTTAAAACTTGCGATGAATTGCCTATGATAACACTCTTCAAATCCCTGATGCTAACGCGGTTGGCTAGAATACTGTAACGTATTAACATCCCCATACAAAGCAGGTGAAATTAAGGACTTAGAAAGTGTACAAAGGAACTTCACCTCACATATAAACTCAGTAAAACAGTTACACTATTGGGATCGTTTAAAATCACTAAAGCTGTATTCGTTGGAACGTAGAAGGGAACGATACTTAATAATATATACGTGGAAAATCGCAGAGGGTTTTGTACCAAATCTACATACCCCAATAGCAATGAAGGTCAGTGATAGGAGAGGCTGGGAATGCGATATCCCCAGGATGAAAAATCGGGGTGCTATGGGCTCTCTGCGAGAGGGCTGGTTATCACATAGAAGACCACGTCTCTTCAACAAACTCCCGCGGCGAGTAAGAGACATGAGAGGTGTCTCGTTAGACAGCTTCAAGCGAGCTCTCGATGTCGAACTACAAAAATTGCCAGATGAGCCCATCTTCACAAGGGTGCGCTCCACCTCTTCGAATAGTCTGCTGCACCAATTCTCAAACAACAACGAAGGGCGGTACACTCTTCGGTGCCACTAGCAAGAGTGGCGAACTCCACATAGGTATTTTTCCCTCTGTGGAACACCATCTCTCCTCCTACAAACCTAATCTTCTTTTCCTCACTGAAACTCAGGTGTCTGAAGCAACTGCCAGCAGCCCCTTCTCTGTATACTCCTACTCACTTGCTCGCGTGTTCCCGATTTCGACTCCTCTGAATTCTCCACTTAATGGCTCAAACTATCCTGTCATTCTCATACTAAATACTTCTGTGCTGTATATCTTTCCCCTAACTCTACTGACTTTCCCAATTGGTTTGACTATCTAAACTTTAAATAAAGTGGAACACATCCTACCATCTCTCCTTTCCCAGAAATCTCCATCTTAGGAGATTTCAACGTTCACCACCGCCAATGGCTCTCCTCTCAATCCATTTACCAACCTGGTGAACAAGCCTACAACTTTTCTATCCTAAATCACCTATAGCAGTTGGTTCAGCAACTCACCAATATCCCGGATCACTTCGGAGATTGGCCCAACATCCTTGATTTGTTTCTAACTTCTAATCCTTGCTCTTATACTGTCCATCTTTTCTCTCCTTTGGGCTCCTCCGACCATAAACGTGTCTCTGTCGCCTGTCCTATCTCTCCAATACGGCCATCCGATCCTCCAAGCCAGCGGCGCTTGTGGCACTTTGGTGCTGCTGACTGGGTGGCTCTCCGGCAGTACTTCATTGATTTTCCATGGAATGATTTTTGCTTCGTTGGCCGGGGACCCTCAGAGAGTGCTGAATGCATTACCAAAGTATTCCTCTCGGGCATGGAGGCTTACATTCCATTTTCTTTCTCTCAGACTAATGCAAAAAAATCTTGGTTTACTCACGCTCCTCCTGTTGTACTCAAAAACTGTGTTGACTCCCTGCCTAGGCAAACATTTCCGTTTCTGCTTCTCCTCTAACGTCTTCCCTTCTTGCTGGAAGTTTGCTCTCAATCAACCTGCCCAAAGAAGGGTGACGCACTCAACCCTCCAACTATCGTCCAATTGCTCTCATTTCTTGCATCTCCAAAGTTTTTTAAACTATTCTTACTTCCGAATTTCTTAAGCATCTCTCTTCTCATAATATACTCTCAGATCGCCTGTATGAATTCCCCAAGAGTCGTTTTACTGGTGATCTTCTTTCATATCTTGCTAACTCTTAGTCATCCTCCTTTCGCGACTTCGGTGAAACCTTTTTAGACTTTTCTATTGCACTAGACATATCGAAGGTCTTTGATAGAGTCTTGCACAAATCTTTAATGTCTAAACAACCCTCCTTCGGTTTCTATCTCTCTATCTTTCTATCCCATGAAATTCAGTGATAGGAGAGGCTGGGAATGCGAAATCCCCCGGATGAATAACAGGGGTGCTATGGGCTCTCTGCGAGAGGGCTGGTTATCACACAGAGGCCCACGTCTCTTCAACAAACTCCCACGGCGAGTAAGAGACATGAGGGACATCTCGTTAGACAACTTCAAGAGAGCCCTAGATGTCGAACTGCAAAAAGTGCCAGACGAGCCCATCCTCGCAAGGGAGCGAGCTGTCGCTTCAAACAGTCTACTGCACCAAATCACCACCCATAACGAGGGGCGTCGCGCTCCTTGGTGCCGCTAGAAGAGCGGCGAACACATCTAAAGGTATCTAAAGGTAAAGGTATCTATCTGTACCTTTATCTCCAATTTCCTTTCTGACCATTTCATAACTGCGGTTGTGGATGGCCATCGTTCACTTCCTCAACCTATCAACTCCGGTGTTCCTCAGGGCTCTGTCCTATCTCCAATTGTATCTTTCTTATATTCATTAATGATCTTCTCAACTGTACATCCAGTCCTATCCATTCATATGCTGATAATTCTACCTTACAGTATTCAACTAGTTTTTCAGAACCCCCCAGCAAGCAATCACTCAAAAAGTCACATGATGATGCCATAAAACACTTATCTTCTGACCTATCAACCATTTTCATTTGAGGCAAAGAGAATCTTGTTGCTTTCAATGCTTCCAAAACTCAGTTTCTCCTTGTATCCACCCATCAAGAACTCCCAAAGGACTTTCCCTTATACTTCAACAATACAAATATCAACCCTTCATCTTCTCTCATTGTTTCATTTTCTTCTGATTTCACTTGGAAAGACCATATTACCACCCTTACTAAAACGGCTTTCCAGAAGCTGGGTGTGCTCAACCTCCTCTGGGGGTCCTTTACCCCTGCACAGCTTCTTGCTCTGTACAGAAGCACAGTACGTCCACGTATTGAGTATTGCTCACACAGCACTTCTTGACAAAGTAGAATAGCAAGCCTTTCGTCTCATTAACTCACGTCCCCTCACCGACTCTCTGCAATCTCTCTCTCTTCGCCACAATGTTGCATCTCTCTCGCAATTACAATAATCAGTGTTCCTCAGAGCTCTCTCAATGTATACTACCTCCTCTACGCTTTACGTAGAGTATGCAACACCCGTCTTGCAACATAATCCCACCCCTACGCTGTGCAACACTCCAACCCAAGAGGGAAAAGACTTAAATTGCTTCAAACTCTGTGTGTCCAGGTATTTTGGCTCGAACATTCCTTGATTTTGGCCCTGTCACTCATTCTACTCTGGGGAGGCACTCGTCACAGGCAGTTCTGCCTTTTATCTCTCTCATTCACAAAGAAAACAAAAATATATATTGAAGATGTGCAGCTAAGCATGCCTTTGAACGTGACTTTACGGTTGGACAGAAAACAATCCCTTGTGGGTAAGACACGTGTTGGTCTTGTAGGTTTGTTTTATGTTAATTTTGTGTATAGGCTACTTGTTTTTTGTTTTAATATTGTGCTTCTTCGCTATTGATTTGTTTGTTAATGCATGTGTGCGATTTTGTCTTTTGCGTTTTGCAAAATTCGTGTTATTCTTATTCGTTTTGTTATTGTGCGTTATATTTTGTGTTCATTTGTTCTTGCGCGTCTTGTTCCTACTTTAAGTTTGAACATAGCTCATAAAAATAATCCCTGCACATAATTTTCAATGTATAAAGCATGTTATTTGACAAATAATGCACAGCTGTTTTGGTTTGCCATTAATAGTGCTCAAAAATAGTAAACAAAGCCATGTAAAATATTGTAAGCTTGAGAAGGTTGATGGAAAACTCTATATCACCTATCTCTTGTGGCAGAGGTCTTGTATTGAACAGAGAGTTAATCGCGTGAATCGAATCTGTTTTGATGTTGCCGTTATGTAAGTTAACCTGATATTTGTCGTACATGATACTGCACTGTAAAGGCAAGTATTTGATATTGATATCACATGAGTGTAACATTTGTCTATCATTATTTATCTATAATACGATATTCTTATTTTGATCTCACTAATAATAAATAAATCGTTACTGGCACCTCAATCCATACGGCAACACCATAGTAACGGAACGAAGGTAGCTTTGTAAAATAGAGTAGTGACAGCAAAAAAGAAAAAACAAATGTAATCTTGATTATTTTTACTTGCAGAGTGAGTTATTCGATAGCTTGCCAATATTAGTATGCATCAGTGATTACGCTGTTCATACAATTACTCTCTCTAAATGTTTATCCATCTATATAACTACTTTCACAGCATGGATTGCTCAACAGAGAGACTGATAATGAAGATGCTTGCCAGTGACCGGACTCCTGAAGCCCTTTACCCAGTTGTATAACTTTAGGTAACCCCCAATACCTTGCTATACGTCACACACGGTCACAGGAGTCGGAGGCGCCACACAACACCACCATCCAAAAACCACTAATTTACTTTTGTTTACGTTAAGAGGGTAGTTCTTGTTTGTCTCGCTCCCCACTCTAGTAGGCTAGATTTGTCTGCCAGATTTGTATTTAGGTGGGTAATGGTGCTCTAGTATTTATGCCTGCCAGATTTGATTTTTTTTCTTCATGTGAATGAAGGAGACAAAAGGCAAAGCTGTCTGTAACAAGTGTCTCCCCCAAAGTTAAAAGATTGACAGAGAGCCAACTTCGAGGTACGTTAGAGTCTGGACACATGGAGCTTGAAGCAGCTAAAGTCATAGGGTGGGGGAAAGACAGATTGAGGGAGAGAGCTCCAAAGCTTACTTGTTGAGTAGAATAGAGACTGGGATAATCGGTTCACTCTTGGGTTATAGAGTTGGACAGAGTAGGGGTGGGAGTGAGAGAGTTGAAAGGCGGGTACTTCCACTCTCCGTAAGGGAGGAGGTATCCACTGAGAAAGCTCTGAAAAAGACTGATTATTGTAATAGTGGTAGAAGAGTGAGAGAGATGCAACATTGCGGCATGTAGAGAGAGGTTGTAGGGAATTCGTAAGAGGAAGAGAGTTGATGAGACAAAATGCTTTTGACTCTACCCTTTTGAGAAGTGCGGTATGGGTGGAACCTCCCCACACTTGCGAACAATACTTGATAAATGGGCGCACTGCGCACCTATACAGAGCAAGAAGCTGTGCGGTGGTAATGAGCCCACAGAGACGGTTGAGCACACCTAACTTCTGCAAAGCTGTTTTAGCAAGAGTGGTATTATGATCTTTCCAAGAAAGGTTAGGAGATAAAAAAGCACCAAGATTACTGAGAGAAGATGAAGGGTTGATTTGTGTAGTGTTGAAGAATAAGCGAAAGTTGTGTAGAAGACCGTGACAGGTATATAGAAGGAGAAATTGGGTTTTGGAAGCATTGAAAGTAACACATTTTTCTTTTCCCCAATCAGATATAGTTCATAGATCAGAAAATAGGCATATCATGGCTTTATCGCATGAGTGTTGGAGCGATTACATTAACCCGGGAACTGCAGGGAGACTCTTAAGAGTTCCCCCGGCGGACTGCGGGGAGACTCTTAAGAGTCAGAGAAAAAAAAAATCAACTTTTGACATCGAAAAAAAAATATATATATTTTTATTTTTTTATTTTTTTATTTTTGTTTGGCCCCTGGGCCATGCAAAATCTCAGTCCTCTACCTCCCCTCCTTCAGTTATCACCTATTTTCCCTGTTATTCCCTTATTCTGAGGTATATTTTCGTGCTAACATTAGAAATCCGGTTGCAGGGTGTGGTCATCACTGATAGCAAGCGAATGCAAGAGAGAGAGAGAGAGTATCGATCATCGACTGTGTCTCAGTGGCCTTGGGGGAAATTGGCGGGAAAGCAGCTTGCCTCACCCATACATTATACAACTCACAGGCTATATCTCCGATTTTGACCATCCAAACGCTGTTTTCACTCGTTTTATTGTTGTTTCAGGTTAATACCTTTATAATCAACCCATAATAGGCGCATATGGATAAGTATTAATGCTATTAATGGTACAATGAATATTTTAGTGACGGAAACACCTCAAATACATGCACACAGGGAGAGGTGTCTAATTACCCCCATGCGCACTTGTTAGGTTAAGGGTTGTTGTAGAAAACTAGTTGACTAGTGTAAGGTAGAGTCATCAGCGAATGAGTGGATAGGACTAGAGGTACAGTTGAGAAGATCATTAATGAATATTAGAAAGAAAACTAGAGACAGGACAGAAGCCTGTGCAACACCGGAGTTAATAGATTAAGGAAGTGAACGATGGCCGTCCACAACCTCAGCTTTGGAATGGCCAGAAATGAAATTAGAGATAATGGCACACATGGAGGGACAGAAACCGAAGGAGGTTAGCATAGAAATTAGAGTTTTGTGTCAGACTCTATTGAAGGCTTTTGATATGACTAGCGCAATAGAGAAGGTCTCACCGAAGTAACGAAAGGAGGATGACCAAGAGTTAGTAAGATAAGAAAGAAGACCACCAGTAGATTGGCTCTTAAGGAAACCATACTGGCCATCTGAAAGTAGATAATGGGAAGATGCATGCTTGAGAAAATTTGAAGTAAAAATAGTTTTTAAAAACTTTCGAAATGCAAGAAATTAGAGCAGATGGATGTTGGAGGGTTGAGAACGGTCACCATTCTTTAGGACAGTTTGAATGAGAGCAAGCTTCCAGTAAGTTAGAGCTAAAACCGAGTTTGCCTAGGCAGGGAGTCAGCACGGAGGAACAGTGTTTGAGTACAACAGGAGGAACACCATCAGTCTGTATGCCTTCTTAGTATCAAGCACAGAGAGGGTAGAAAGTACATCTTTAGAAGATATCATGATATTAGGCATAAGTAAGAGAGAGAAATTCTCCAAGGTGGAGATTTTAGCGAGAGTTTGAGCGAAGAGTTCCACTTTGTCAGAGGAAGATGTGGTGGTGGTACCGTCAGAGTGGAAAGTAGGAGGGAAAGAGGAGGAAGTAAAATTGTTGGAGAAGTTTTCAGCTAGATGCCAGAAGCGCCGCCGGCTGCCAGATGTTTATTTAGGTGGGTAATGGTACGCCAGTAGGCCTAGTTATATCCGCTAGATGTATATTTATGTGGGTAATGGTACTCCACTAGTTATGTATACTAGATGTTTCTTTATTTGGGTAATGGTACTCTAGTAGTTATGTCTGCCAAATATGTCTTTATGTGGGTAATGGTACTTTAGTAGTTATGTCTGCCAGATGTTTCTTTAGGTGGGTATTCATACTCTAGTAGTTATGTCTGCCAGATGTTTATTTAAGTGGGTAATGGTACTTTAGTGGTTATGTCTGATAGATGTTTATTTAATTGGTTAATGATACATTAGTAGTTATGTCTGCCAGATGTTTATTTAGGTGGGTAATGGTACTTTAGTGGTTATGTCTGATAGATGTTTATTTAATTGGTTAATGATACATTAGTAGTTATGTCTGCCAGATGTTTATTTAAGTGGGTAATGGTACTTTAGTGGTTATGTCTGATAGATTTTTATTTAATTGGTTAATGATACATTAGTAGTTATGTCTGCCAGATGTTTATTTAAGTGGGTAATGGTACTTTAGTGGTTATGTCTGATAGATGTTTATTTAATTGGTTAATGATACATTAGTAGTTATGTCTGCCAGATGTTTATTTAAGTGGGTAATGGTACTTTAGTGGTTATGTCTGATAGATGTTTATTTAATTGGTTAATGATACATTAGTAGTTATGTCTGCCAGATGTTTATTTAGGTGGGTAATGGTAGAACAGTATTTGAGATACTCTTTAATAATTATGTAGGATATGGTACCGTAAGTGTTGGTTGCCATTATTCAGTTAACTTCGATTCGCTTGGTGTCATTTTCATTTTATTTTGGCTACAACTATACTATATTAATCACCTTGGGAAGAATATATAGGTATCAAACGATTGCAAACTATCTTAATATGCCCATCTTAACCCTTTCTGTACCGGTGATGTACTTTTCATTATGTTCTGGCAACAATTAAACGATTTTGTTCAGCTTAGGAAGGACGTCTACCCATAAAAAAGGCTACATACTATCCCAATTACTCCTTTTAGCTACCATATATCTTTCCTAAGTTTCATAACATCGTCTAAATGTTGCTGAAATCGAATGAAAAAGACGTCGCCGGTACAGAAGGAGTTAAGGAACCCGTTGAATCCCTCGATTCCTCCTAAGCTCAAAAAATCGTCTATTGATTTCCACAATTAACTAAGAAATGCGGGATCGTACCGAAAAGATTAACATAAATTTGTCACTGTGACATCACCTCCCACGTATTTCTCACCACCCGCCCACACGTCCAACTCAAGCCAACCAACCCACATTCACCCAACACCTTGCAAACCACCCACCTCCCCCACCAATTCCACACCCACATACCCACCCAACGCCAGACCCCCACATACCCACCCAACGCCAGACCCCCCACATACCCACCCAACGCCAGACCCCCCACATACCCACCCAACGCCAGACCCCCCACATACCCACCCAACGCCAGACCCCCCACATACCCACCCAACGCCAGACCCCCCCATACCCACCCAATGCCAGACCCCCCACATACCCCTATATCGTCACCAATTCATATCATAGAAGATACCCTACCATATTCGAAGATGCTGTAAACGACCGTATAGCTGTTCTCTCCAAATCAAGTGACGTGTATAAATAAGGTGTCGTTCATCTAGTGTGGCAGAGAGGAAGCAACTAACACCTTGAAGCTCCACTATGAACATGTAGTGCGACACATATGACACACCCAACATCTCGAAACTTGAATCAATAATCTCGGGGCCTCGTAAGAGTTACAGGCTACTAAACAGCCTCCAGTCTCTGGGTTAAGACATACAACAAAAAATAATAATAAAAACGCCACCCCATACCCACCCAACGCCAGACCTCCCACATACCCTACACCAACCCACCTCCCCCATCACCACCCAGATCTGAATAACAAAAACTAACTTGATTAATTATCCTTGGGGAGGCTGATGAGGTGATAATGAACTGGCTAATGATACTCTCTCTCTCTCTCTCTCTCTCTCTCTCTCTCTCTCTCTCTCTCTCTCAACCTGTGCAAGTTGTATTCATGCTTTCTTGTGAACGAGATTTAATTCTTGAAATCTTATCTCAAGGGAACTGTAATAATGTGTATAAAATCCTTGGCTATATTGATAGTGATTTACCTTTCTATCCATATATTAATTAGATGGCTTAATTACCAGCAGTAAGTCTTTAAATGGGTAGATTATTTTCGACACTCTATTATATCCTTGTCATACCCATCTTTGTACAGAGTATGCCGTGACGTACTATTCTATTTTATTTTGACTAATATTAGCCAATTATATTCAGTTTAGAAAGGATCTTTTCGATTCAACGGGATAATAATTGACATAGATTCGATTCCTTTGATTGTCATAGATCTTTCCTTATCTGTATACAATCACTTAATGATAGTCAAAAGCATATTGAGAAAAGAGACACTGAATACTTGACATTATAGGCAAAAAGAAAAGCCATTGGATATATAAATACATGATAAACGATTGTATAAAGTGGTAGAGGTAAATGTTTGAGCCATTAATGAATTTGGGTTGAAGTTAAACACGGTTAAAAGCTTGACTTCTGCATTCCTTAACATTTCAGGCTTCATAGGATCCATCGTCCTTTCTGAGGATGTGTTATGTGCTGCACGAGTCTTTAAAGGAATAAAGAAACCAAGATGTTGTCTGTGTTATTTGCCCCTTACTGCAACTACAAATACGAACTTGTTTGTCAAGGGGATTCCACGCAATGCGAGCTTCAGCTCATTATTATCGCGCCTCCTTAACTGGGAATGTATTGCGTGAAGTGCATGTCCTGTATTAGTGTATTGTTGGCTGTGAATGTGAGTGTAGTCTGTAATCAGTCAATTAGTGACATCTGAAATCGAAGACTTGGGTTGATCTGTACGGTACCAGTCTCACCTAAAGGCTTAGGTTGACCTATACGATACCCTTCTCACCTTGTAACAGATCACAAACCCCAGAAGGGACGTCACAACTTCGTCCACTTATACCAGGTTCCTATTTATACTGCTAGGTGAACAGAGGCCACACCATTAGGAGACTTGCCCAAATGTCTCTTCCGCGCCCGGGTCTCGAACCCGGGACCTTCGGATTGTGAGCCAGACGCGCAATCCGTTATGCCACGGGGAGGTGTGTGTGTGTGTATGTGTTTATACTGGGAGGAGGGAAGGTGTTAAAGAATGTGGGTAGAGACCAGATCACCTATATAGTGTGTGTCTCTGGTAATGGTGGAGGGGATTCCAGTTAGCACCTAGGTAGTACAAAAAACTACCCTAGGTTTGAGTGTATGGTAATAACATTTTATGTTCGTCACATTACATGCACCTTGATTATATACTCTTGTAACTTCCATATGTTTAATCGTGTTTTCTGTAATTACTATGCTTTTACTTACTACATAAAATTAGTATTCTTACATTATGGAATATAAGTATGAATCTTGTATGTAAAACATATGTATCCTACTGTAAAAAATAATACTATGTGAACCCCTAGAGGGACTTAATCCGACTGGGGTGAGTGTAGGCATCTACCTCGACCAGTTGGCTGTAGTGATCTTATGGTCGACCAATAAACTAATGCATATCAATTCAATTCAATTTAAGTCAATTTGATTTTGGATGACCATAGCATATCATGCCCATATATTTCATATACCAAAGAACCATTATGAAGTCACTCACTTGATAGGTATATTGAGATAGGTATATAAATAGACTAAACAAGACAAAATTACTAACAGCCATGGATTGGACGGTGATTATTTTGTTTCCTTTCAAGCGCAACACAGGATAGCTTTGCTAGTACTGTACAGTATAGTGTGCACACTTTTCACTTGGCTACATGCTAGTTTTAGGCAATAAGGAAGTTGGAGACAAATACATATATATTAACCCCTTTAGGATATGATGACTCAATTCTATACACAATATCCTGATAGTATTCAGACGATATTATTTGGCTTCAGAAGCAATTGTGGGAATCTGGGAGATAATTTAGATAGACTTTACCCCCTTTGATTTCCGGAGAGCTTTTCAAAGCAGAGTGGAATCGTCTAGTGTTAGCTAGAAAGAGTGACCTCTTATATTGCAAGGGTTATGCATAATTACCAGACTTAATAAGTTTGTAGTACACATGTAATTACACTATACCATGTTCACCATAATTATCATGGATCATAAGCCCATGACTATATATATATATATATATATATATATATATATATATATATACAGTATATATTATATATATATATATATATAATATATATATATATATATACTGTATATATATATATATATATATATATATATATATATATATATATATATATATATATATACAGTATAATATATATATATATATATATTATATACAGTATATAGAGAGATATATATATATATATATATATATATATATATATATATATATATATATATATATATATTTTTTTTTTTTTTTTTTTTTTTTTTAACATTCAGAACGAGTGTCCAAGCTTTTAATCCACTACACCACGTGATAAGGGAATTTTAAACTTTTCCTATTTATATTAAGGAGAAGGGAAATCCTACTTGGAGAATGTAGTTCAATTCATGCACAAGTCGCAAGATCCATACAGGATACTATACAGGGATTTTTACAAGATTCCCCACGGAACTCAGGTTATAGAAATTTTAATTTTAATTAACGCAAAGCCAAACACGAGTCATTAATATCAATTATATCTCACAAATACATTATCCAAGAAGGATTTCCCTTAGGGTATATTAAGATTGTGTTATGTTAGGAATAAGAAGATATTATTGACACTCTACAAAACTCTGATATGACCTCTTCTAGAATATGATATTCAATTTTAGTCTCCAGCACTCAAAAGATATATAGAGCGACTAGATAGAGTCCAAGCCAGGGCTACAAAACTTATTCCATCGATTACAAAACTATAACTTTAAAGATCGTCTAAATGTTTTTGTTGTTTTTTTCTTTATGGTAGAAACACGTAGACTAACGATGTCAAATAATTGAAGTCTCTAGTATACTAAATGAGCTTCACAATGTGGATTGTAACAAAATGGTTAGCCTCATTATAAATACAGTATTCAACCACAGCTGGAAGCTAGAGTTGAAGAAGTTGAACACTAATAAATGTAAAAACAAAATTCACATAAAAGATTGGTTCTACCTGGAGCAATCTTCCCTCTAAATTGTAAATAGCTCATAAGTAGAGCAATTCCAGAGAAGAGTAGATAATATTTTGTACACTCTGCAATGAGTGTAGTGTAATACACAATCTTTCTCTTTCCACCTACTGTATCTCCCTGGAATGGACTGCAAGGTATTTGAGACACTAAGTATTCATTATAACTACTTATGACCTTCTCTCTCTCTCTCTCTCTCTCTCTCTCTCTCTCTCTCTCTCTCCCTCCTATATGATGGTCTGATCAAAATTTATGCCTGCCGGGTCAAGTGTGAGGAGGGAGGGAGAGGGGGGGGGGAGGGCTCATATTTCACCATCAGCAATCAAGGGGTCGCCACTCCCCTTACCCCCCCCCCCCCCGCCCGAACCCCCGAACCCCACCCCATCCCTACACGTACTCACACTTTCTGCTCTACTTGCGTTATTGTTTTTAGTAATGTCATATACCCACCTCACCTTATATACTTAGAATATGTTTTTCTTTGAAGTTCGTACAGTCAAATTTCATAGGCATTGGAGGGACAGAGAGGGTGAGGTAGACCGAATGAGAGGTGGAAGGATGGAGTGAGGAAGTACATGAACGAAGGCGGTGCTGGTTGGGGGGAGGGGCGTCGACTGACTGGAGACAGAGGTGCATGGGGCGGTTCGTTCGTGGCCACCCCTTCGGGGATCACGGCGTCAGGCAATATATAGATAGATAGATTGCACACCTACTGTACCTCATCCTTTCCAAGTTCATAGACGGGTTTGGATTTTTGATTTAGACAAACAAAAAAAATTAATTATACTCAAATTTACCTATTTATTTTGTACTTAATTATATTTTAGAGTTTTAATATGTTAATATGTATATATATATATATACCTGTACAGTATATTAGGGAGATTGTAGACACCAATCGAGCAGGGCATTACCCAGGGGAGGCCTCATAGGTATTGGATAAGGAGTTGTTGGAACTCCTGTTTCATTTGTCTTGCTTCCCTCTCTGTTTCTGTTTGTGTCTCACCTACACAGAGAGTAATCCAGCTAGCTCTCATAAACACCTTCACCTCCTACTCAATTCACTACAAGTACACCACACTTCATTCAAAAAACAATTAAGAAAAAATAATAATAAATAATTAAATAAATAGCGACTATCACTATTTCAACAACATTCACGGCCTTTCCTCTAATTTTCCCTCTGTGGAACACCATCTCTCCTCCTACAAACCTGATCTTCTTTTCCTCACTGAAACTCAGGTGTCTGAAGCAACTGCCAGCAGCCACTTCTCTGTATCCTTCTACTTTCTTTATCCTAGTTTCAAAGCCAAAGGCAGATGTTGTACATACGTGCACAACAAACTCACTTGGTCTCTTGTTCCCGATTTCGACTCCTCTGAATTCTCAACTTAATGGCTCAAACTATCCTGTCATTCTCATACTAAATATTTCTGTGTTGTCTATCTTTCCCCTAACTCTACCGACTTTCCCAAATTCTTTGACTATCTAAGCTGTAAAGTGGAACACATTCTATCCATTTCTTATTTCTCAGAAATTTCCATCTTAGGAGATTTCAACGTTCATCACCACCAATGGCTTTCCTCTCACACTACTGACCAATCTGGTGAACAAGCCTACGTCTTTTCTATCCTAAAAGACCTAGAGCAGTTGGCCCAACATTCTTGACTTGTTTCTAACTTCTAACCCTTCTCCTTATACTGTCAATCTTTCCTCATCTTTGGGCTCCTCCCACCATAAACTTATCTCTATTACCTGTCCTATCTCTCCTGTACAGCCACCCAATCCTCCCAGCCGGCGGCGCTTGTCGCACTTTGGTGCTGCCTACTGGGACGCTCTCCGGCAGTACTTCTCTGATTTCCCATGGAATGATTTTTGCTTCCGTGGCCGGGGACCCTCGGAGAGTGCTGAACGCATTACTGAGGTAATCCTATCAGGCATGGAGGCATACATTCCATCTTCTTTCTCTCAGACTAATGCAAACAAATCTTGGTTTACTCACGCTTTTTCTACTGCTGTCCGCAATAAGGAGGAAGTATTCATATGGTACCGACGCCTTAAAACTCAAGAACCTCATTCTTCCTATGTTTCTGCCCGGAATCAAGCCAAATCTGTTCTTCGACTTGCCAAACACTCATTCATCAATAATAAATGCACTGAACTATCCAACTCTAGCTCTTCCCAAGCTTTCTGGCATCTAGCCAAAAACCTCTCCAACAACTTTTCAACCTTGTCTTTCCATCCCCTTTTCTATTCTGATGGCACAACCATCACTTCTTCCTCTGACAAAGCTGAACTCTTCTCTCAAACTTTTGCTAGAAACTCAACCTTGGATGATTCCGGTGCTATTCCTCCCTCTCCACCCCCCTCTCTCGTACTTATGCCTAATATCCTAATCTCTTCTAAAGATGTACTTTCTACCCTCTCTGGGCTTCATACTAAGAAGGCGTACGGTCCGAATGGTGTTCCTCCTGTTGTACTAAAAAACTGTGCTACCGTGCTGACTCCCTGCCTAGGCAAACTCTTTCGTCTCTGTCTCTCCTCTAACGTCTTCCCTTCTTGCTGGAAGTTTGCTCTCATTCAACCTGTACCAAAGAAGGGTGACCACTCTCAACCTTCCAACTATCGTCCAATTGCTCGCATCTCTTGTATCTCTAAAGTTTTTTAAACTATTCTTACTTCAAAATTTCTTAAGCATTTTTCTTCTCATAATCTACTATCAGATCACCTACTGGTGATCTTCTTTCATATCATACTAACACTTGGTCATCCTCTTTTCGCAACTTCGGTGAGACCTTTTCTATTGCATTAGACATATCGAAGGCATACAATAGAGTCTGGCACAAATCTCTAATTTCTAAACTACCCTCCTTCGATTTCTATCCCTCCATCTGTGCCTTTGTCTCTAATTTCCTTTCCGGTCATTTCATAGCTGCAGTTGTGGACGGCCACCGTTCACTTCCTCATCCTATCAACTCCGGTGTTCCTCAAGGATCTAACCTATCTCCTATTCTATTTCTAATTTTCATAAATGATCTCAACTGTACCTCCAGTCCTATCCCTTCATATGCAGACGACTCTACCTTACACTATTCAATTAGTTTCCCAGGATGCCCCAGCCAGCAATCCCTCAAAAGCAAACGTAATGAAGCCATACAACACTTATCTTCTGACTAACTACCATCTCCAATTGGAGCAGAGAAAACATTGTTACCTTAAATGCTTCCAAAACCCAATTTCTCCAATTATATATATATATATATATATATATTTATTTATTTTGTTCTATATTCCAACTACTCCCTCTCGGGCATAGGCTGAGAGCCTGCACACTCAACCGCTGAACACGGTGAGGCCCGTGAGGTTTTGTTCCAGTCTAGGGAGTGAGACATGCGAAGCACCTCGGCTCGAAGCAATCCCATCTCTGAAGCTGCTCCGCCTCCGCGCTTCACCGTCTCACTCCCCAGACTCGGACCCTCACTCTCAGAATGCCACCTATTGAGCAATTTCCCTTATTCTTCAACAATACAAAAATCAATCTTTCATCTTCTCTCAGTATTCTTGGAGTCTCTTTTTCTTCTGCTCTCTCTTGGAAGGACCATATTACAAGTCTTGCTAAGGCTGCCTCTCAGAAGTTGGGTGTGCTCAACCGCCTCAAGGGGTTCTTTACCCCTGCTCAGCTTATTGCTCTGTACAGGGGCACAGTGCATCCTTGTATTGAGTATTGTTCACATGTGTGAGGAGGATCCTCTCACACAGCACTTCTAGACAAAGTAGAAAGGAAAGCCTTTCGTATCATTAGCTCCTGTCCACTCACCGACTCTCTGCAATCTCTCTCTCTTTGCCGCAATGTTGCATCTCTCTCGCTACTATCACTACTACAATAATCAGTGTTCCTCAGAGCTCTCTCAGTGCATACCACCTCCTGTACGTAGGGTGCGTAGTACCCGTCTTGCAACACAATCCCACCCCTACTCTGTACAACTCTCCAACTCAAGAGTGAAACGTTACTCCCAATCATTCTTATATTCAACAGCTGAGCTCTGGAACTCTCTCCCTGAATCCATCTTTCCCTCATCCTATAACTTAAGTTTTTTTAAACTCTGTGTGTCCAGTCATTTTGGCTCGAACGTTCCTTGATTTTGGCCCTGTCACTCTTTTAACTCTAGGGGAGGCACTCGTCACAGGCAGTTTTGCCTTTTGTCTCCCTCATCCACATAGGAAAAAATATATATATATACTGTATATATATACAGAGAGAGAGAGAGAGAATAGATAGCTTAAAATGAGACCCTAGCCTAGCAGCATTATTGAAACAGCCAATGCTAATTTAAGATATAGTCCCACAATCGGCAGGGCAGGATTATAGGTCATTGTTGTGGGTCACTTTCCATTCACAGCGCAGTTAGTGAACGAAATAGTTTGAAAAATTATGTTGCCTTTAAAAACAGGAATGCTGTAGGAATGCTGTGAATTATGTAAACATCACTCATCCCCACAGTATTCGTTCGGTATCAGAAATTGTGAAGAAAATTGTTTAAAAATACAAGCGTCAGCATTTTCCCCATATTGTCTTATACGTGTGTGTGTTTGTCGAAAAGGGGAGACCTAATGTACGATTACATTTTCGTCAAATAACTTATTTATATGTTTTATTCTCAACCTAATGATAGCATGAGATAATGTTTTATATAAGGCTGAACAGTTTATTGTACCGGTATTTATCGAAATAAATAATGCAGATTTATACATTTTTTTTTTTTTTTTTTTTTCTATATTCCAACTACTCCCTCTCGGGCATAGGCTGAGAGCCTGTACATTCCACCGCTCAACACGGTGAAGCCCGTGAGGTCTTGTTCCAGTCTGGGGAGTGAGACATGTGAAGCATCCATCATGGCTCGAAGCAGCTCCATCTCTGAAGCGGCCGGTTGCTTCGCTCAAGTGCTTCACTGTCTCACCCTCCAGACTCAGACCCTCACTCTCAGAACGACACCTGTTGAGCAGTGAACTCACTGTATATTTGGCATAATAATTTAATTATTTAAATGGGTTACCTAAGAAATTTACAAGTAAGGTTTTTAGATGCCAACTACCACCTAGAGTAGTAGCACATGCTTTACCATCTGTTACGGGTTCCGTTTTACCGAGGGGGAGGTGTTGAGCGAATAAAAGAGCCAGGTGTACAAGTGTTATTATTTAAATAGTGGGTTGATATGCTTACATGGTTTGAGTTATACAATGGTAATGAATGAAGACATCAATCATTAATCTTGAAAGCAATAGTACAGTAATAATATATATAGATACATAAGGATGCACATAATTACGTACAATATTAACACACACTTAGGACACGTAATAATGAGAATGACTCCTAGTTAGACTCAGGGTGTGGTGGAATCCCTAGCTGGAGTTTAGTGTAGGTGTCGGTGTGGCAGAGCTCTTCACCTATAGTTACGCAGCGGTCTGACAACCTAGAGGTTAGACAAATATATAACAATGTAACTATAGTTGAATAATTAACGTTAAGGATAGCGTGTGAGGGTTTTAATTGGAAACTGGATAATCAAAAATATTTAAGGTGTAGGGGGTCTGAAAGCCAGGTCTCAACTAATTCAAGTGTCTCTATTTATGATAGTAATAACTTATTATATTAAGTTACCCAGCAGCCAGAAAGCATTCTAGGTCTCACTTGACTCAGGATTAGCCGCTATGCACTTGGGAGTGAGTCTGGCAGACGTCTGGACTGTGAGCAGTCTTATGGTTACATCTGTCATAACTAGTGCAGTTGTACTAGATCATGACTCTACATCAGTATTGCCGGTATCATACGAAAGCTGTCACTCAATTTTAGATGGCCAAAATTATACCAGCAACATATCTGTGATCTGTTTGCTTTGATATCCACAACTTGACTGGAGATGTATGAAGTTAAGTGACTGAATTGATATAAAATTTATTCATAAATTACTAGACCACAGCTGACGATACAAGTTGAGAGAAAAATCAGTCGTGTGATACTTCCATAAGCCTTTGTTGATGTTGGGCACGATTGTGTGCTGCTTATAAATAACCAAGGTTCAAATATTGAATAGTGACTGATATTTTTACACACGAAACTACATGCTACCTATTGGCTATAGTTTGCATCTCAACCAGCCTAAATACACATATTTGTATGATACAATGCATATATGTACAGTATATACCTAAAACGATTAGGCAAGAGCTTTGTGTCATAAAAAGTAACAATGCCGAACAGAAGCCACATAGCTTTCATTGTTGCCACTTACTCCCCCCCCCCCCCCCTTCCCACTCATTCTCTCCAAGCCGCTCGCTAGTCCTTTCCTCCATAAATCCTGTCGCTCTCAAATCCCTTCCATCGACATGTCGTTTCACCGACTAGATTTTGTCTTCGACGCACGTAAAATAGCCACCCAATGAGTTTGACAAAGTATAACTCAAGAAAATTTGCAGTATGGAGGGTGTCCCACGAGTTTTGCAAGATATTCCAGAAATTAAAGATTAAGTAATTCTGAGTAAAATAATGTTCTGTACACATAGGCTTTTGGGGGCATTTATTTTCAGTTATGGCTCCTTAAAGCCGGCTTCATGGCGTTTTTTGTTTTAATTGTTAACTCGTTTTTCTTTAATAAGATGGGTTACGAAAAATATATAAGGGGTGTATGATGAAGTATGGCATCAGTACTTGAATCTAACTTAAAAAACTCCACTACATTGTTCTTAGTTGCAAAAAAATACCCCCTAAAGCCTATGTGTAAAAACATTGTTTACTCAGAATGATTTACTCGTTCATTTCTGGAAGTACTTAACAAAACTCGCGGGACATATACAGTAGATGCCTTTAAAAACAACCAATTATAAGTAATAGTATCTAAGCCAATTATTTATTCGTACAACGTCAGTTAAAGTAGTGTTAGGTAAATAAATGGTCTGAGAGCGAAATTCTTGGGTAAACGTGTGAACATAATAATTGGAGTGTGGGCGAAGAGACTTGTGGGTGAAATAACGGACAACTCCTGACTACATATAATATTACAACGCCTTCTGCCGGGCCCTCTTCTGCCGGGCCCTCTTCTGCCGGGCCCTCTTCTCCCCATTTAAGGTTGTACGATAAACCAACCATTTACAAAAGGCCTACACAAGCAAAATGGAGCAACCCTGAAAGCATATTTCCCAAGTTGCTCCAGTACTTCGCAACTCTCTCACTTATCTGTTCTAATGACGATCACAGCAAGTTTAACGTGATGAAATTTACAAAGCAATTGAAAATATTTGATTCGCTATTCTAATAATGTTTATTGTAAGAAACGACTTGTTAGACTTCTCGTGAGAACAGAAGAGGATTCAGGGATCATCGAAACCGTCGCGTTATAATATTAAATGCGTTATGATATACAGTCTATGGGTTTATTCTGTATCTACATATTAAATGCGTTATGATATACAGTCTATGGGTTTATTCTGTATCTACATATTAAATGCGTTATGATATACAGTCTATGGGTTTATTAAATGCGTTATGATATACAGTCTATGGGTTTATTCTGTATCTACATATTAAATGCGTTATGATATACAGTCTATGGGTTTATTCTGTATCTACATATTCTTTAAGTAATTCGACGTAATTTATAATAGTCTGTTATAATTGTCACAACTTTAACACACCAAAGTTGTGCAAACCAACCAGTAGTGGATTTGGTGTTGGTAGTTTAGTGAAGGTTGTGGAGTGAGTCATTTCTGGAAGATGGTAGTGCATGTTTCTCCACAGACTTGGGAAGACATATTATTGAGGCACCACAGTAGGGTAGGATCAAAGTGTACCGCCGGTGGTTCATGACTCCATTACCATAGATTTATGTACCGTACCCGGGGGACCTATTTAACTACCTCTAATAAGGAGGGTTATTTTTCACCATTTTTTGCCCCATTAGATTGGCGATTATGAGACGTTTTGCACCATTAGTCTGGCGAATAGCAAATTTCCCTCATCTGTTTGGCGATTATAATAAAAAAAAATCCCATTCAGGTGTAGATTTGTTTTCCTCACAAGTGATAGCAAACCTGTTTATTAGAGAAACAGACTTTCGGCCGGGACAATTTTCTGTCGAAAAATATACAAAATTAGCTTGAATGAGGCTCTAGTGGGCGTATAGCTTGAAGGTGGTGTATGGGGACAACCTAAGGGGAACACGCTCGTGGGCAAGTTAGATTAAATTACTCGTGGGATTTCTTTAACACCGGGTCACACCTGGAGTTTTTCGGCATCTCTTCTTGACAACTCTGGATGCTTATAATTAATACA
Source organism: Paralithodes platypus (assembly GCA_032716605.1). Taxonomy (NCBI): domain Eukaryota; kingdom Metazoa; phylum Arthropoda; class Malacostraca; order Decapoda; family Lithodidae; genus Paralithodes; species Paralithodes platypus. The sequence goes on along the minus strand of CM064562.1, from coordinate 20,808,461 downwards.
TTCAAGTTTCATAGGATATTCAGCTGACTATAGCAGTTTAAAGTCAGGATCGTCACCGGTACCGATGTAAAGGAGTCTTTAAATGTTGGCAAATAAAGATGTTATCGTAAGTCGCTGGAAGAACCTCGTATGTGGCTGGGGGTAAATCAGTTTGCGACTCCGGCAGAAAGGCATTCAGTGGTCGATTTATCCTCCAATGATTTTTTTTTCTTTTTTTCTTTGTTTTTTTTTTCTTTTTTCCAAGGTATGCTCACAATCCAAAAATAACTACACATGCATTCGAATCCTTCAACCTTCCAAGTCAATCTCTAAGGTATTTGCGATATTATGATATGCTGTAATATCTCCGAACAGATCAAATGAGTTAGCAAAATCTACACCAATGCTTTCTGATCATCAAATCACTGGTGCTCCCTGTGCTGTTATATAGTTGAGAGATATAGATGAATAATTATGACTTAAAGAGACGCTTCTACTGCTGTAGTAAAAGATGTTTCCATAGATTCCTGATTTATCGCAGGCACTGCCATGTATCGAACCAGCGTTTACTTTCTGAAACTGAATCGAGATATATTGTGGTTTCTGATCTCTAACTTCGGGTATATGAGGAGATTATTCGTCTCCTTCAAGTTGACCCTTGTCATGTGGTGGGCTTGAATATTTGCCCTCTCGACTGGAGGAGACCTAGGAGAAACCCGAGTGACTCATGGCTGAGGAAAGTCGATCTATCATTTCAAGAACTACTTGGGATTAGAAGAGTTAAGGCTTAAAGCCGCCCTTTGAGTGGAGTTAGAGTTCAATTGCAGTTAGTGTAGGTCCCAATTGATTTTTTTTGTTTTTTTGTTTTTTAAAAGACCTCTGTCTACTTATTGTGAAAAACCTGTTATCCTCCGGCAAATTATGGGGTTGAGTGAGTGAAGTGAAGGGGGGGACAGTGAATGAAGGAGGATACATGTTTTTCATAATACGTGTTTCTAGCCCCAAATGCGTGAGCAACTGTGGCTTTCAACCATCCGACACATCCCCTTTTATTTATGTGCGTCACACATGTTAAATACAAATAAAGTTTATTTTTTGGTTTACCCTACTGTGGAAAGACTACGGATACACCACTCCTGCCCGGGCCTCACACAGTGGCATGACCCAGTCCAGTCGAACTTAGCTCATGATGCTGGTGGCATTGCCCCGGAGGATAGCCATCTCTAGTCTTGAGCCAGAGGGTTTCCCGGGGTTCTCCTGAAACTTCTCTGATTTTACAGCCTATTTCATTCACCATCTTAAGGGTGGTAGGGCCGAAGACTCCTGAAGTTTCGAATGCCAGGGGCTCAAACTGATGATTTCTGGCGATGGCTTGATATTTTTCTCGTTTTTTATTTTCTGCTATCCGGGCGGCTTCACCTGCTTCGTCGGCGTTTCTGGCGATGTTGGTTGTGGAGAAAGTGTCAACACATGTGGCATCCCACACGAGGCACCGGCCATTCTTGTAAGGGAAAGTGGTCATCCCATCTGGCCGTTTGCCGTCTTCTCTGTGAAGTCCATGTGGTTCGAGGATTGATGCACGGTTAGCACTCTGCAGGGCCCGTTTTATGACATCATTTAGTGCAGTGTCTTGGCAGGCGGCCTGCGTTGTAATTACATGACAAGGCATGGTGACCTTGAGCATCCATCCCCCCACCACACTTGCAAGTGTGTGGGTGACAAACTGCCGCACCCACTCTGAGCGCGATGGCAACCCGGAGCGCTTCAGCATCCAAGTGAGTTCCAAGAGGTGGGATGGGGATGGCGTGTAACAACAAGCCACTCTCCAAACGGGCGGCTGCCTGGAGGCGTGCTTTTGCAACCTGGTCTGCATTGGTTAGGAGATTTTCTTTAGTTTTCTTTGCCGAGATGGTATCCCACGCTTTCTGCTTGCTCCTGGAGGTACCCTGAGGCTCCTCCTCTGCTCCTGTACTTTTCTTCCAGGTGTTAATCGCTACTGCTTTTTTTTTTTTTTTTTTTTTTTCTATATTCCAACTTACTTCCTCTCGGGCATAGGCTGAGAGCCTTAACATTCACCGCTTTACAATGAACAGTGAAGCCCGTGAGGTCTTGTTCCAGTCTAGGGAGTGAGACATGTGAAGCACGTAGAGTACAACGAGCACCTGCCATCTTGCCTTCACATGAGGCACGGTGCTCACTCATGGCCCGAAACGATCCCATCTCTGAAGCCACCTCGTTCCCGTGCTTCACTGTCTCACCCCATACACTCGGACTCTCACACTTACACACACACAACGCCACCTGTTGAGCAGATAACTCACGACCATTAGTGTCATTCTAATGACCCATTAGTGCCATTCTGGGTTGAGAAGAAAGGATGGACACTACAAGGTCGTTGGTCGCAATGAGGGAAGAGATAAAGGCTGGGGAGGCAATATCCGAGGCTCTCCGTATGCCCAAGCCCCCGAGGCGGACAGGAAGGGTGGCTTGTGTCCAGGTCCGTTCTTTAAATTCCACGTTGGTGATGCTGGTCACTGCTTCTCGGATTATGCTGTCTAATTCTTGGAGGCCAACATTGTTCGTGTAAGTCATCGATGTGCGCAAGAGGTATTGGAGTTTTGGGATGGAGAAACAATTCTTGAGAAGGGCCAGAGCTGAGTGGGCATCGATGTGTATCAGGTGACTCACGAGACGTTGAAGCTCCTTTTTAACATGAAGTGCTGGTGGGATTGCTGCCAGAGTTAGTGGGGAACCTAATAGGGTTTGCTGGTGCTCCTGAAGGATCTTTACATCTGGCAATATGCCTTGAAAATTGATTAGTTGGGAGTTCACTTACAAATCTAAACTTACCTAATAAACTACAAAATATGGGCAAATAATCATTGGTGAGGATGACAATGGTGAAAATCCTTGAGGGCGGAAGTGAGACGAGCACTGGTGGTTGGTGGCCATCACAAACACACGTCATTAGCACCTCCTGACCATCAGACCCATCACAGCCATCATCAACCTTACCCCGGGGCGGCACAAGGTCCAGTGTTCTTTACCCTGTGTGTATATCTGGTGTGGGGGCCCTGGCGGCCCTGGTCGCTCCCCCCTTTAGGATTCGATAGATTATTTCATGCATCTCAGTTCTGCCTATTTGTACTTGTGGCAACACAACAGCTGGTCTCATTGACTCTACATACAACATACCGTTCTGGTGTTCTTTATTTATATTGTTTAATGGTAATTGTATATTTATGGAATATGTTGAAATAGTTGGCTTACGTTAGTTTAGGCTAGGTTGACTAATACCGTTGTTACTATATGTACAGTTTCCCACATAAGTTCCGTTCCTGTCTGTGATCTAATACAGTGCATTATAATGGGCATGAATGAATTACGAGTGTAGTTTCGTATGCAGTGGTTAACTCATCTGATTAGTCAACTGATAATTAATAGAAACCACACTCGTAATTAATTCATACTAATTTTACTTTCATGCATAAAATCACGACAAGAAACAGATCTTACGTGGGCAACTACACATTCATGGTTAGGAATTTAGCGGTACACTTTTTGTTCAATAATTCAGACACGAACTGAATGATGTAAGGCTCTCAAAGATGGAGCCGGTGTGCTTCATGAGTTAACGTCCACTGGCCAATTATATGTATTGTTTGGTAGTGTTCTATTTATACTTGACAGCGACTGTACGATTGGGTAGAGCTGGGTTGGACCAAATAAAGCCGGTATGAGGAGCGTGTAGCAATTATCTGAGGAGTTGGTAAAGTTGCTTGTGTGAGCAGTTCCCCCCAAGCCACGCCCACCTCTCCATCAGGGCTCTTAGACGATGGTCCAGATCCCGAAATCACAAGAATCGGTACCATCCAAAGAGGTCCACATTTAGGCTTGATCTCCACTAAATGGTAACTAAAGGATATAGGAACTCAATAACCAAAGTAATCATATCAAAGTAACATCTACACAACAATGTGAAAACAATATGTTGGAGCTTAAAATTGTAGCTAAAAGCTTCATCACTGATACCATGGGGCTTTTGTTATACCTCACACTTTTACTATGGGGCTTTTGTCCTGCCTTGCTCTTTTATAATGGGGATTTTGCCCAAGAGGCTTTTGTCCAGGTTTTTATTTTTTGTTTATTTGTTTTAGGGGGTTTGTGTCCCGTGGAGATTTTGTCCGACCCCCACCAGATCGCCACCCTTTACTTCCCTCACTACCACCAGATTGCCACCCTTCCATCACTACCACCAGATTGCCACCCTTCCATCACCACCACCAGATCGCCACCATCACCACCACACACATCCCTCACCAATTCACCCAACCATCACCACCACACACAACCATCACCACCACACACAACCATCACCACCACACACAACCATCACCACCACCCACAACCATCACCACCACCCACAACCATCACCACCACACACAACCATCACCACCACACACAACCATCACCACCACACACAACCATCACTACCACACACAACCATCACTACCACACACAACCATCACCACCACACACAACCATCACCACCACACACAACCATCACCACCACACACAACCATCACCACCAACCAACCACCCACAACCATCACCACCACACACAACCATCACCACCACACACAACCATCACCACCACACACAACCATCACCACCACACACAACCTTCAACACCACCCACAACCCTCACCAATACACACAACCATCACCACCACACACAACCATCACCACCACACACAACCATCACCACCACACACAACCTTCAACACCACCCACAACCATCACCACCACACACAACCATCACCACCACACACAACCATCACCACCACACACAACCATCACCACCACACACAACCATCACCACCACACACAACCATCCACACCACACACAACCATCCACACCACACACAACCATCCACACCACACACAACCATCCACACCACACACAACCATCCACACCACACACAACCTTCAACACCACCCACAACCCTCACCAATACACACAACCATCACCACCACACACAACCATCACCACCACCCACAACCATCACCACCACCCACAACCATCACCAATACACACAACCATCACCACCACACACAACCATCACCACCACACACAACTCTCACCACCACACACAACCCTCACCACCACACACAACCATCACCACCACACACAACCATCACCACCACACACAACCATCACCACCACCCACAACCATCACCACCACCCACAACCCTCACCAATACACACAACCCTCACCACCACACACAACCATCACCACCACCCCACAAACCATCACCACCACACACAACCATCACCACCACCCACAACCATCACCACCACACACAACCCTCACCACCACACACAACTATCACCACCACACACAACCACCACCACCACACACAACCATCACCACCACACATAACCATCACCACCACCACCACACACAATCATCACCACCACACACATCCCTCACCACCACACACAACCCTCACCACCACACACAACCCTCACCACCACACACAACCCTCACCACCACACACAACCATCACCACCACACACAACCATCACCACCACACACAACCATCACCACCACCCTCACCATCAATGTCACGCTTCCTATTAAGTGAGACCAGACCGAAGAAGTGATCGATATACGTAATGGTGGCATCCGTCTGGTAGTCCTTCCGCCTCTGGTCCCTTCGACCACAGCCACTTCGTCTTGTTTTAGAGTTTATTCTGCAATACCTAGTTTAAAGTAATCTATCATTATGCTCATGTTAACCCTAACCTAACCTAACTTTAGTCTAACCTATCCCACCTAGAATGTATTACATATCTAACCAAACCAAACTTTAATATTACCTAATTTATCCAAATCTTATTCCTAACCTTAATATAAGCATAATCTTACCTAACCTAGCCTTAACCTAACCTACCTTATCCTTATTTCACTTAGCTTAACTTCGCCATTCCTAACTTATTCTGACCTTAGTTTGCTCTGATCTTACCCAATCCAATCTAATCTGCCATAGCTTTTATCTTACTTTCACCCAAATTAAGCTAACCTAGCTTACCTTTACCTCAAGACACCTTCCTTGAGTATTATATAATTGTCTTTTGTTAACCAGAAGTAAAAAAGCAAGGAAACGCTTACAAAAGGAGATACTCATGATATAGTCTTAAACTCCTTGGATAGGGTAGGCTTATTGAAATCGCTTTCATTGTCAATTAGTTATATATTTTGCTTGCAACATTTATGGATTCCTTAGCACTGGCATCGGAATTAGACCGAAGACAGATTAAGTTAGGTCACTGGGGAAAAAATTACTATAGATGTGTAAACTCATAGTGCTTCCAGACCAGAGTTGCCGATAACAAATTAGAAACAAAAAAGCGGTCGTGTTAAACCAGAATAGACACATAAAGGCAACATCGTACTAACCCCCACAAATTACTTTTATACATCATTGTGAAGTCTAATGATAGCCTGAAGAAGGTAAAATAAAGGCGCCATATTCTGAAAGGGTTCAAGGTAAAGGTTCAAGGGTAGGTAAGACAAATCTAGTGTGGGGCGAAAAAACTTTGTAAGCGAATTAACCAGCCACCCTGTGACTTCGTGGTCGTTGTGGCCACCTGAGTAAACATTATGTGATCGTTAATCCTTTGTTTACCAAAGATTATTCCTAAAGTGAAGACAATCGTCTAATGCTGCTTAGAATACGATGATATCATAATATAAATTTTGACAATTCCCTTACCGTTTTTACAAGGTAAAATTGGATAAAAAACAGATAGATAGAGATAGAAAGACAAAGAATTACCATATTTGTCTCTTCAGCGCTATGGTACCTTTTTCTGTCTAGTATATACCAAAGAAACCAAAACTGAGTAATTTCCTTTTGATTAAATAGCCGATTCCAACTTTCTATTAATCTGCATGTCTATATTTTATTCTGACTATCAATAGACTATTCAGCTTATAGGAAGACCCCTTGACAGTCAGAAGTTAAGCGCAGATAGTTTTCACCGCCCCTTTGATACCTAAGACGAATATAATCGTGTAATATTGACCAGATTCATTTTGATTCAGCTGTCGTATTAATTGTATGGTATTTTTTGCTTGATTCCACAGCTTTATGTGGATTTTTATTTTCTTTGGCCAATAAACAAAAATGAAATGGTTCATGTATGGAACGAGTTCTGAGCGTGACTATAAAATTAATGTATGTAGTGTTGAATATTTCTAACTTATTGACCACGGAAGAAGCTAGGTTAAATAGAGTTAAGATGGTTAAGGATTGGTTATAGTAAGGTAATACCCGGTTGGAGGTGGCGGTAACTGGCAATAATATATATATATTTCTTACAAATTCGGTCTGACAATTTCTCAATTGAATCTTAATGAAAATGAAGTTGCATAGATAAGCTTTCTTCAGTCCATTTGCCAATATACGAGTTACTTTGCCTGAATAAAACCATCTGGCGGACTGTAGAACTTGAATAACATTGTTATACCAAAGCCAGAACAACACCGGGCCAAAATTACTATGATACACGAGGCCGGATCGAAAAGTACACCCTCTTTGGACCAAAAGGCACCTGCCCCATCCACTGTGACCTTGGCTCCGCCCCCTCTCCTGAAAACAACGACCCCGGGAACCCAAATCATGTATGCCCCCGAGGTCCCAAGGAAATCAGAAGGCTGGCAAACCTGCCCCGCTCCCTTTGATATCGTCGCTTCCGCCGACCCCAGGATGACAAGGGCACAACTGTCACTAACCTGAGCAGAGGAAGAGAGACCTTCTTACCTAGAGCCGTATGACCAGCAACAAGAGGCGAAAAGTTAATTACTTGTTCGCGGAGGACTCGGACAGTAGCTTACTATTTGTTCTTATGTCTACTAAAACGTGGGTATGCTGTTTACAAAATACAGTAAAATAGTGTACATTAGACGTTAAACAGGTATAAACCTAGCTATGCTTGTGCAGAATACAGTATGTATGTACTGTCAGTATGTGTATACTGTGCATATTTATTATGTAAATATGGGATAAAGGGGTAAGTATACAATATATGTGTGCATAATACTGCATATATATATATATATATATATATATACAGTATATATCTGTATATATAATACATTTATATATATACAGTATATATATATATTGTTTATATACTGTATATACCGGTATATATATATATATATATATATATATATATATATATATATATATATATATAGAGAGAGAGAGAGAGAGAGAGAGAGAGAAGTAATTTGTAATGCTTGTCAGTGCTTATTTCCATTTAAAAAAACGTGTGCACCATTTTTTACTAGTCTTGTATTGAATGGGGCTAACGCTCAAATATTCTCACGTTAACCGCTTCAGTATGAGATGAAGCTATTTTCAGTATTCTAGCTATAATATGTGATTTTACTCCACTTTGGAAATCCCTCTTGGAATCGAATAGGTAATAACTATCTACATTAATATTTTTGCTCCCACAATCCCCTCCTCAGTTAAATATAATCGGTTAATGATATTGAGGATAATAAACACGATGATGATGATGCAGTTATTTTATACTAGCCCACCGTGCCTTAGCCCTCATAAGGCTAGTGCAGGATATAAGGAATATAGGGTTATAGTATACTGAAATGAAAGAGTTAACTCTTTAAATATCCGAGGACGACTTTGATCATTGTATGTTGGCTATTATTAGTCGATCCTATTCAAATGTACGGTCTTTATTAGTTAAAGGGATAATTGAGATAGATTTTAGAATTTTGATTGCTAGAGACCGCTGCAAAAAAAAAAAAAATCTCTGATCACAGCCAGACTATAATGCGTAAAATGCGTCCTGATACTGAGTGATATATCACAATTAATGAGAAATAAATTGTTATTAAATGGTCGTGACAGCCTGACCGTATTAACATTATAGGGAAGTGCCATTATTCAAATATTGGCTTCAATTTCAATGGTTTGTTAAACAGCCAATCATGATTTGACATATTATCTGGGAGAGTGTTTACTGTAGGTTTACCCAAGCTAGTGGATAATATTACTATTTTTTACAAAGACTTTAAGAACTACTACTAATAATAATACTATTACTACAACCGGTACTATACTGATGCAATTATTACTACTGCTACGACTAATAATAATAATAATAATAGTCATTGTAGTATACATTCTTACAATATTATAATAATAAGGTTTAAATAATTTGACAGTTGATCATAGGTTTCATTTTATTTGATAAATCTTCTTTATCAGGTATCTCCGTTATATTAGTACTTCTCGTTACGGACCAAGATAAGTTCAAACAATGAGAAGGGTTTTGAATATTACAACCCCCAGGGTATAACCCGTTCTTCGGAATTATAAATTCCGGTAACAGCTTATAACTCTGAGCGCTAGTCACAAACTGACTTATTTCAGCTTTGAATTTTAAGTCATACTAATATTTTAAACAAAACGAAAATGAAACCGAAGTAACCAGTAGCTTGTTACTCTTAAGTGAATATATATGATCACGCTAACGATAGCATGATAAAGTCTGTGATCAATATTTCCATTATAATCAATTTCCTTAAAAAATATATATTGGTTTCCAAATGTACGGCTTCTTGCCTTTAACCTGACTAACTATTAGCTAAATTCATCTATCACAAGTATTCCTAGCTTTCGGATAAGATATAGCGTTAACTTTTAACCCATAAACGACGACCGTCTTCAATAGAGGTTTTTCTGGTGCACTGTGACTGTCCTCAATAAATCCAGAGCATAAAAAACAAAACTTAGAAAACACCCAACTCAAAACAGAGCAATTTCTGAGATAATTCCCCTTCATTACTTGCTACCACTCCTACATATGTGTCCACCCCCCACCCCCCACCCCTTCCTCTCCTTCCCCCCTTTTCCCCCCTCCTCAATTATCAGCTATTTTTCCTCTTATTCCCCCTTTTATCGGGTAATTTTTGGCGCGAATTTACCTCACACGGTCTCTTTAACACGGGCGAGGCCGCTAGATATCCTTGCAACAGAGAAAATTCTAGTGTAAGGCCTCAGTGTCGCTTGAGAGCTTGGGAAGGGAGCATATACGCCGCTCCAGCTCTCACCTCATGATACGACCTTGCGGCAATAATATTTCTTTTTCACCCCCCAAATGCTAATCCCACTTCTTTTATTGCTCTTAAATGTTCATATGTTCATAACAAAAGCAAAATAGGCGCATATGGATAAGTAATAATTATATACTGGATATGGTACTATGACGATTTTCGTCAGAATGGAACCAAATACCTTCGCTTTGAACTACCATAGCTTCGCAGTTTATGAGTTATTTTTCCGACATTTATATAATTGACTATTCTTATCTAGAAACGAGCCTGGTAACTGTCCCTCATCAGTTCCAACATTTAACATAAGTATTAGATCTTTACTTATAAGATATAATACTTACTTTTCTAAGTAGCTATTAGCGCTTCACATTCCTAATAATGAAGAACTATTCCTTTAACTCAGATTTACTTTTATTACATCAATTGTTGTCTTTAATTTGTATTCTCTTTAATTCACCTACTATAGGTGACATCAGTTTTTAAGTTGGCACAGACAAGTCTGTCAATCCTTCCTTCTTTGTATTAAGCCTCTGCAGGGCCAATAGGCTCTATGAATCAAATATTATTGGCAGTCAATCCGTCTTCTTATAATCTTGGAATAGGCCCATAAGCTCTGCTCAGTTCTTCTTCTTCTTCTGGTTTCCTAGCTGGCTCTTGTCCCTGCAAGTGTCTGGATATGTGATGCAAATGAGCGATGTGGGAACAAGCAATTGGGTATTTCAGGTGTATTTTTGCAAATAGACACTGCTCAATCTGGACTCTGGATGCTTGATATTGCTGCTGAAAATCACCCACAAACTTTTTCTCGGGTCTGCTACTATTTCCGAACATGTGGTGGGATTATGCTGGAAAGCTCAAGGAGAGCCAAGGGAAAGGTCTGACTTGCCAGTGACGTCACTGATTTGGGTGGGAGTTGGGAACATGTGTATTGAAGTATCTTGGGGGGTGTTTGGTGGGTATTTGGGATTGGCAAGAGGTGAAGAAAAACTTAGAAGTGAGACATAACGGTAAAAGCAGTATACTGTATATATATATATATATATATATATATATATATATATATATATATATATATATATATATATATATATATACTGTATAGTGTATATATATATATATATATATATATATATATATATATATATATACTGTATATACAGTATATATATATATATATATATATATATATATATATATATATATATATACCGGTATATATACTGTATATAGATACAGATTCTGGACTCGATCAGACTGCTTTATTGTTTCACTACTATTATATTATTATATTTTCATTAATTTAATTGATTTCATTAACTAGGTTTATTTGTAAGTAAATTTGTGATTTTTTGTTTTCTTCTATATTCCAACTACTCCCTCTCGAGCATAGGCTGAGAGCCTGCACACTCAACCGCTGAACACGGTGAGGTCCGTGAAGTCTTGTTCCAGTCTAGGGAGTGAGACATACGAAGCATACCGGCCCGAAGCAATCCGCCTCCACGCTTCACCGTCTCATTCCCCAGACTCGGACCCTCACTCTCAGAACGCCACCTATTGAGCAATTAACTCACTAGGCATTGCCCCCTTGTAGCATATGTTGAATATGATAATATTCATACAATGCTATTTAATCAGGGAACAATGAGGGTATATTTTGTTTTTGGCATTTCGGTGTGCTGTGGTAATGCACTGAAACTAGGTACAGCACAAATTCCATCCCAATAATATCTTTCCATTGACATATTGGGATTCGAACACGGGTCCATTGGATTACCAGTCCAGTGGCAAGACCACTCTGCCACACCTCCCCTTGGGTTGGTGATATTACGATCTAAGAGTCGTTGTAGTCGGCTGCTTCGTACTATGAACTTTAAATGTAAGCCTATAGGTTATCAAGCTCGCATAAAAGGTTTGCTCACCGCGTGTTCATACTCATCAAACTTAATTTAAATTTAATTAATTTAAATCTGCTGATGATGGTCACAAAACCATTAGTTAATGAAGGAAGTGTTTACTATATTATTACCATTGATGTGTTTATTCATCTATTCATTCATTTTTATATCCAATTTCCGTATACATTTTATTGATTTATTTACCATAAGTATTACCATACTATTTGTTTAATTAACCAACACATTAATTGTAAGTACATATACATATATATTTCCTTATTTTGCAAAGTATTTTCATATACAGTATATACATAATTCATCTGTATTACATTTACTATTTTACACACCGCCCGAGTCCTCCCCAGTAGCTATTGGTGATATACTAAATTACTCCACCAAACACCACCACCATAAGTCACATACATATTGTGTCCAGAGAATCTGTACAACACTTAGTGTATAGTGCTTCCTCCCAATCATACCGGGCCCCAGCCTAGTCCCCGTCTGATGAGGTACCGAAGTACTCCACCGGACGGAGCCGCTAGACATCAACAGGGAGTAGTGATTGGAGAGTCAGCTCATTTTTCTGCCGGTATTACATGTTATCGTTACAGTTATCTGACAATATAATTACAAGTAAAGATTGGAAGAGGGCTATTCACAGTGCAGTATCACGGCTGCTCTTGAATATATGGTTTGGTTCTAATTAGGTCCAAGTTAGGGTACAGATAAATTGTTTGACTATTGACATTATCATATCCACCTTATTTCAAATTGATTTTGCTTGTTCGTGTAAAAGAATATTAATCGGTTCAATATTTGAGAAGTTGTGCAGCTCTTCACTATTATTTAATTCTGGGAAATTTACATTATAAATGAACTTTAAGGATTTATTTTGGCAAACTTGTAGTATGTTAATTCGATTAGGTCGTAGTATGCTTAGAGGTGCTGCAGGGTATGTCAAAATTGATCTAATTAGTGTTATGTATAGTTATTCTTTGTTTTTTCTTTTTTTTAAGTGTTTTTAGAGATAGATATTTAATTTAGCATTTTACATGATCTTATCATTTATGAATTATTGATATCCACTTCTCGTAATTTTTAAACCTAGTACCATACCTTCCATCAAGTAGTTGATAGCATTGTTTTGTTGTCAATTATTAAAGGAGGATATACTGTACTTTCTTTGTTAGAGGAATCACTTTAAATGTTCTTTGATTAGTTTATATTTTCCACTTTTTCTCGAAGGTGTTTACGGATTCGATTGCTCATTTTACACTTCTGATTCTATATTGCTTGATTTACTTGGTATTGATATAGTTTGTATTATGTCGTCCGCGAGCACGACGTATTCGCTATTAGGCGTTAGCTGTGGTAGATCTGATGTGTAAAGTAAATATAGGGTAGGTTATTAATAACCACCTTGTGGTACTCCGCTTTGTAAGACATTTGTTGGCCCTATTACCTCTTATATATTTATTTGAGCATATCTATCACCGAGGTATGTGCATAAACAAATCCATATTCGGGTGTAGATCTAATTGCAAGAGTATATATTTTAGACCTATCTGCCATACCTAGTCGAAGGCTTTCGATACATCTCTGAGTACTAATAATACTTGATTACTTGGGTATTTATTTTGATAACAACTTGATTTTTTTACTCACACATTGATGAAATGAGTAAAAAGGTCTACCGTGTTCTTATGTACCGGTATATCAACCGTATTAAAGATAATATTAGCAGAGACACAAGGATATTAGTAGTTAAGTATCTTGCATTAAGTATTATAAATTATGGTCTAATGATTTGGGGTGCAACAAACTCCTCACAAATGGAAGGGGTACAAAAACTTCAAAACTTCGCTGCTAAGGTAGCAGTTGGAGGCGTTTCAAAATACGACCATGTAACACCTTGTATATAAGAACTTAGATGGCTAAAAATGCAACAAAAGTGTAAGTACGACTTGGGTATCACAACTCATTCAATAATAAATATCCTCCCCTCAATTACCACTACTCCACCACCCCTCCATCACCACTACTCCACATTCCTTCCATCACCACTACTCCACCTCCTCTCAATCACCACTAATCCACCACCCCTCCATCACCACTACTCCACCATCCCTCCATCATCACTACTCCACCACCACTACTCCACCACCCCTCCATCACCACTAATTATCCACCACCACCCCTCCATCACCACCACCCCTTCATCACCACTACTTCACCACCACCCTTCCATCATTACTACTCCACCACCACCACCCCTCCATCATTGCTACTTCACCTCCCCTCCATCAACACTACTCCACCACCACCCCTCCATCACTACTACTCCACCACCCCTCCACCACCACCCCTCCATCACCACTACTCCACCACCACCCCTCCATCACTACTGCTCCACCACCACCCCTCCATCACTACTACTCCACCACCACCCCTCCATCACTACTACTCCACCACCACTACTCCACCACCACCCCTCCATCACTACCCCTCAACCGCCACTACTCCACCACCAACCCTCCATCACCACTACTCCACCACCTCCCGTCAAGCACCACAACTCCACCACTAACCCCCTCCATCACCACTACTCCACCACCACCCCTCCATCACCACTACTCCACCCTCTCCCCTCCATCACCACCACCTCCCCTCCATCACCACTACATCAACTCCCCTTCACCACCACTACTCCACCTTCCCTCCATCGCCAGTACTCCACCACCACTACTCCACCTACACTCCATCACCACTACTCCACCACCTCCCCTCCATCACCACTACTCCACCACCTCCCCTTCATCAACGCTACTCCACCACCACCCCTCCATCACCGGTACTTCACCACCCCTCCATCACCACTACTCCACCACCCCTCCATCACCCCTATTCACCCACCCCTCCTACTCCATTCCCCTCCCTCCATCTCCACTAACACCACCCCCCGCCCCCCTTCTTCCCTATTTTACCCCTCGTTATGAGAGCTGGTGGTTTTCTGTCATTAGTCGGTCTGTCTAGCTTCTCCTCACCCGCCGTGTGTGTCCGGACGTTGGGAGCACACACACACACACAGTTTGTATTTTTCAATCTAGCAGGTCCACATGGTTAATAGTTACTGTTTACTAAATGGGAGTGCAGCAATCTGTTATTCTTAATGTACTCCATTTTCCGCCTTAATGTATTCTGTGAATAATAACTACCCGGTTTTTACGCAATCTATATCGGCAAGGCTGGCCTCAGTTAGCCCTTTCAGTACTGGCTGTGTTGACTGTGTCCACAGTGTCAGTATGTCGACCCAGAAGACCCTGGGCACCAATTGTCTGTCAGAATGTCTGTCAGTTGTCTGTTAGAATGCAACAATGTGTAGTGGTAATACTAGTTTAGTATTACTTTCTTTTTGGCTATCATTAAGAGTGATTTGGGCAATTTATCAAGATTTTTTTTTTTTTTTACCCCTTCTGTTCATTCCCCGACGCTCTGGTACAAGCCCCAACACAATATAGCTTGACTCCTCTCTGTAGTGTCGATGACGACGTAGACAAATCCAGGAAGAGTTTCTTGGCAATATTGGCAGCAGCGTTACTGTCTCTCTAGAAAGCTGCACCGATCGGACACTTACTCGGCGGACTCGAGACAGGGTTGTTGGTATCGTTATCGTTGTCGTTGATGTTGACATCTTCTCTACCGTCGGTGGTGTCGGTACTGCCGCCGATTCCTATTTTTTTCCCCGTTTTTCTTTTTCTCCTTTGAGCGTCGACGTCGTTGAGATTATCACTCTGGGCAGAGCAACGACGCAGACCTCGCAGGTAGACCAATCTCTTGGCAACTTTCGTTTCAAATTCTCACCCTACCGCAAATATCCCTGTAAGGTCATTTGCCCACTAAAGGGTTAAGTGTATGTGTGCTTGTTAGTGTTGTCAGTGTTGTGAATTTTGTGGGTGAATAAACAATAAAGTAGACGTGCCGTTTTGCCCAAAATCAAAACGGCATACCCAACTCTGCGAAGGGTTACCATCATCACTAATATTACCACCATTATTACTACTACTATCATCATCACTACAATTGTCACCATCATCACTAATACTACCATCATCACTAATATTACCACCATAATCACTACTACTATCATCATCACTACAATTGTCACCTTTTAATGTTAACTAAACTAACTTAACCTAACAAATGCGGGCGAGTTTTTTTTCTCACCCCCTGAACGATGGCGTTGCTTGGGAATAGGTGCAGGGTGGGGGGTGGGGGTCCTGAGGGGGGGGGGGGGGCAAAACCATATTTTGGATCTAAAATCATAACTATTGCACAAATTCAAACAATCTTTGTTTGAATTACCGTCATATTAACGCACCGAATGTTCGTGTGAAGTTTGGTGAAAATCCGTCGAACGGTCTAGGAGTTATCGGACAGACAGACAGACATTTCGGCCGGCATGTACCACTATACAGGGGGCAATACCACTCTGCTTACGCAGAGTTGATAAAGTAGACGTGCCTTTTCGCCCAAAATCAAAACGGCATACCCAACTCTGCAAAGGGTTATCATCACTAATATTACCACCATTATTACTGCTACTATCATCATCACTACAATTGTTACCATCATCACTACTACTACCATCATCACTAATATTACCACCATCATCACTACTAATATTACTACATCATCACTACAATTGTCACATTCTAATGTCAACTAAACTAATTTAACCTACCATCATCAGTTCATCACTACTGTCATCATTATCACTACAAATATCATCATTACTCGTCACCATCTTCACTATTATGGCCATCATCACTACTACTAGTGCTATCACCATCATCTGTCATCATCATCACTATAACTACAACCATCATCACTACTATTACCATCATCACCACTATTACTACCATCACTTCTATTGTCAACTTAACCAAACTTAACCTAAAAGATGCCGGGCGAGATGTTTTCGGCCCCAAAACGAATGCGTTCAGTGTGTGAGCCCCTTCGGGGCACACACACAGAACGCGATCATTGCTGGGTGGGGGAGAGGGGTCAGGAGGTGGGGGGGGGTCTGTGGGGGGGAGAGGCAAAACCATATTTTGGACCTAAAATCATAACTATTGCACATATTCAAAAAGTCTTTTCTGTATTTCCGTCGCATTCACGCACCGAATGTTCGTGTGAAGTTTGGTGAAAATCCGTCGAAAGGTCTAGGAGGAGTTATCGGACAGACAGACAGACAGACATTTCGGCCAGCATGTACCACTATACGGGGGACGATACCACTCTGCTTACGCAGAGTTGACAAACAACACAAATTACGCTCATTCATACATATACAGATACATTTTTTAAATCTACGCCCTTTTAGAAACAACTTTCCCCAAAGTGTCGGGGCTTGTACCTACAGATGAATAAAGAAAAAAGTAATAAGACAGGTTGATAAAATTGTAGCACAATATACATGTGGTTTCCCACATGTCCAGTTGTTACTTATGATATAACTACTAGTAACGAAACCATCTATAGCAAACATTGACATGATTTATCAACTCTGCGTAAGCAGAGTGGTATCGCCCCCCGTATAGTGGTACATGCTAACCGAAATGTCTGTCTGTCTGTCTGTCTGTCTGTCCATCCGAGAATTCCTCCTAGACCGTTAGACGGATTTTCACCAAACTTCACATGAACCTTCGGTGCGTGAATTCGACGGTAATTAAAAAAAAAAAATTGAATTTGTGCAATAGTTATGATCTTAGGTCCTAAAAATGGTTTTGCCCCCTCCCCCCCCCCTTTCAGGACCCCCACCCCCCCACCCTGTACCTATTCCCTGTGTGTGTGTGTGCCCTGTAGGGGCACACACACACACAAATCTGCATAAGCAGAGTTTGGTATCGCCCCCCCGTATGGTGGTACCACTGGAAAAAAATGTCTGTCGTCGTCGTCGTCGTCGTCCGTCTGTCCCGACACTCCTAGACCGTTGGACGGATTTCTATAAAATTTCACACGAACATTTGTTGGGTTAATGCGAACGTCAATAAAAAAATATTTTTTTGAATTTGTGCAATAGTTATGATTTTAGATCCAAAATATGGTTTTACCCCCCCCCCCTACCCAGGGCCCCCCCCCCCCCCCTCCCCCTGATATGATGGTGTTCTATGTGTGTGTGCCCCATAGGGGCTCACACACAGAACGCCTTCGTTCTGGGGGCGGCAACATCTCGCCCCGTATTTGTTAGGTTAAGTTAGTTTAGTTAACATTAGAAGTGATGGTAGTAATAGTGGGGATGATGGTAATTGTAGTGATAATGGTTATAATATTGGCGATGATGGTAATTGTAGTGATAATGGTGATAATAGTAGTGATGATGGTTGTAGTTGTAGTGATGATGACAGCAGTGATGATGATGACAGTAATAGATATGATGGTGACAGTACTAGTAGTAGTGATGATGGTCATAATAGTAGTGATGATGGTGACAGGTAATGATGATAGTTGTAGTGATAATGATGACATTAGTGATGATGTGGTAGTGACGATGGTGACAGTACGTGATGATGGTGAGTAGTAGTGATGATGGTGAAAGTTGTAGTGATGATGACAGTAGTAGTGATGATGAGAATAGTAGTGATGATGGTAAGAGTAGTGATGACTATACTACTAGTAGTGTTGATGATAGTAATGGTGATAGTGACTAGTAGTGATGGTGACCCATCGCAGAGTTGGGTATACCGTTTTGATTTTGGGCGAAACGGCACGTCTACTTTATGTTCATTTGAAAAATAAGTTTCAAGAAAAGATAACCCTTGGCCAAATATATCGCCCCCCTGGACAATCACTTAACATTGACAGAAAAGTCTATGACCACATTGTTGAAATTAGTGATAACGAGATGTCGTACTTTTTGGAGACTTCAACTTGCCAGTAGCTAAGTGGGGTGAATCTCTAACATCTAACACAGGGTCGGACCTGTACTCTAATCTACTAGAAAGTTAATTATTTCAATGTTTTCAATATCAAACACGGGGCAAAAACATTCTTGATCTAATCTTTGCGACTAAAGATGACTTAGTAAACTATGTGAGAGTAAGAGATGAATTTAGTACACGTGATCATCGTTTGATCACATTCAACATCAAATTCCTAAACAATAAATCAAATGAGAGTAATGAAAAAGTACCCAATTTCAATAAACTAAGGACTATTTTTGCCAAAACAGATTGGAACTTCATAAACCAAATCAGTGATGCTAAAATGAGGTATGGAACTCCTCAGAATTATATAATAATGCCATTACTTCTTGCATACCTATGAAAAATCGACGCCCAATTCAAAACAATAAGCCTAAGATGGTGGAACACCGAAATTAAAAATTGTCTACATGCCAAACAAACTGCCCACAATACTTTCAATAGAACGAAGAATGAATCAGACAGGTTAAGCTATCTTACTCTCCAGCGAAATGCCCCAAAAATTATTAAATGAAGTAAGAAAAACTTGGAATCCCGTATTGTAAGCTTAAGTAAGTCAAATCCAAAAGAATTCTATGGATATATTAGAAGTAAAAAGGTGATAACATCTCTTATCAGACCACTTACTAATAAAGTAGACGTGCCGTTTCGCCCAAAATCACGGCATACCCAACTCTGCGATTGGTTAACATCATCACTACTAGTCACTATCACCATTACCATCATAAGCACTACTACTAATATAGTCATCACTAAAACTCTTACCATCATCACTACTATTCTCATCATCACTACTACTGTCATTATCACTACAACTTTCACCATAATCACTACTACTCCCCATCATCACTAATACTGTCACCATCATAAATACTATTATGACCATCATCACTACTACTAGTACTGTCACCATCATATCTACTACTGTTATCATCATCACTACCATCAATCACTATTGTCATCGTTATCACTAAATCTACAACCATCATCACTGCTATAATCACCATCATTACTATCAACATTATCCCCACTATTACTACCATCACTTCTAATGTCAACTAAACTAAATTAGACGTGCCGTTTCGCCCAAAATCAAAACGGCATACCCAACTATGCGAAGGGTAACCATCATCACTAATATTACCACCATTATCAACTCTGCGTAAGCAGGGTTTGGTATCGCCCCCCCGTATAGTGGGTACCACATGAAAAAAATGTCTGTCATCGGCGTTGTCGTTGTTGTCGTTGTCGTTGTCGTTGTCCGTCTGTCTCGGAACTCCTCCTAGACCGTTGGACGGATTTTTACCAAATTTCACACGAACATTTGTTGCGTGAATGCGAACGTCAGTCAAAAAAGATTTTTTGAATTTATGCAATAGTTATGATTTTAGGTCCAAAATATGGTTTCCCCCCCCCCTCCTCCCAGCCCCCCCCCCCCCCCCCCCTCCCCCCTCCCCCCCTTCCCGGACCCCCCCCCCCCACCTCCCAGACCCCCCCACCCAGCAATGATGGCGTTCTTACACTAAGAACGCATTCGTTCTGGGGGCGAAAACATCTCGCTACGCATTTGCTAGGTTAAGTTAGTTCAGTTGGCATTAGAAGTGATGGTAGTAATATTTGGATTGATGGTGATAGTAGTGATAATGGTGATAATAGTAGTGATAATGGTGATAATAGTAGTGATGATGATTGTAGTTGTATTGATGATGATGACAGTAGTGATGATGACAGTAGTAGATATGATGGTGACAGTACTAGTAGTAGTAATGATGGTCATAATAGTAGTGATGATGGTGACAAGTAATGATGATAGTTGTAGTGATAATAATGACAGTAGTGATGATGGTAGTGACGATGGTGTGAGTATTAGTGAGGATGGTTAAATTTGTAGTGATGATGACAATAGTTGTGGTGATGAAGATCATAGTAATGGTGATGATGGCAGTAGTAATGATGATGGTGACAGTAGGATAAATGATGGTAATATTTGTGACAGTTGTAATGATAATGGTTATAGTAGTAGTGATGATGTTAACAGTAGTAATGATGATTGTAAGATGGTGGTGATGATATTAGTAATGATGGTTGATAGTTGTAGTATCAATGATGATAGTAGTGATTAAGATGGTAGTGACAATGGACAGTGATGATGGTGAGAGTAGTAGTGATGATGATCATAGTAATGGTGATGACAGTACTTGTGATGATTGTGGCAGTTGTAGTGATGATGGCAGTAGTAGTGATTATGTTGATTGTGATTGATGATGGTATTAGTAGTGATGATGGTAACCCATCGCAGAGTTGGGTATGCCGTTTTGATTTTGGGCAAACCGGCACGTCTACTTTATTACTACTACTATCATCATCACTACAATTGTCACCATCATCACTACTACTACTATCATCACTAATATTACCACCATCATCACTACTACTATCATTATCTCTACAATTGTCACCTAATGTCAACTACTCTAACTTAACAAATGCGGGCAAGTTTTTTTTCGCCCCTTTAGGGGAGGTATTTAGTTTGTTCCCTACGTTTTCATCAAGCTTAAAATTACACCGCCTAGACCCCATTTCAAGATAAATTTGTAAATTTTTCGGTAGAAAAATGTCCCGGCCAGAGGCCGGTTGCTCTTAAATTACAGGCTCGCTATCGCTCGCCAGGAAAAAATCGACACCTTAATGGCACGAAAGGTCTTAAAATTGACAGAAATGGGGCAAAACGTCTTAAAATGTCAAAAATACTAGGGCGAACGTCTTAAAATCTCAAAAGCAATGGGGCTAAACATGAGGGAGAAAGAGGTTCAGAAAAAATCCTCCAGGTGGAAATCTCCCCTTAA
Source organism: Paralithodes platypus (assembly GCA_032716605.1). Classification (NCBI taxonomy): domain Eukaryota; kingdom Metazoa; phylum Arthropoda; class Malacostraca; order Decapoda; family Lithodidae; genus Paralithodes; species Paralithodes platypus. The sequence goes on along the minus strand of CM064562.1, from coordinate 20,786,598 downwards.
CGATGACATTCTGTGTGAGTGTGCCCCTACGGGTCACACACACACAGAACGCCATAATCATTGCTTGGAAATAGGTACAGGGTGGGGGGTGGGGGTCCTGAAGGGGGGGAGGGGCAAAACATGTTTTTGGACCTAAGATCATAACTATTGCATAAATTCAAAAAATATGTTTTTAATTACCGTCGCATTCACGCACCGAAGATTCGTGTGAAGTTTGGTGAAAATCCGTCAAACGGTCTAGGAGGAGTTCTCGGACAGACAGACAGGCAGACGGACAGACAGGCAGACAGACATTTCGGTTAGCATGTACCACTATATGGGGGGCGATACCACTCTGCTTAAGCAGTTGATAAAGTAGACGTGCCGTTTCTCCCAAAATCAAAACGGAATACCCAACTCTGCGATGGGTCATCATCATCACTACTAGTCACTATCACCATTACTATCATCAACACTACTACTATTATAGTCATCACTACTACTCTTACCATCATCACTACTATTCTCATCATCACTACTACTGTAATCATCACTACAACTTTCACCATCATCACTACTACTCACCATCATCACTACTACTGTCACCATCGTCACTAATGTCATCATTATCACTACAATTATCATAATTACTTGTCACCATCATCACTACTATTATGACCATCACTACTACTATTACTGTCACCATCATATGTACTACTGTCATCATCATCACTACCATCATCATCACTGCTGTCATCATCACTACAACTACAACCATCATCACTACTATTATCACCATTATCACTACAATTACCATCATCACCAATATTATCACCATTATCACTACAATTACCATCATCCCCACTATTACTACCATCACTTCTGTTAACTAAACTAACTTAACCTAACAAATCCGGGGCGAGATGTTTCACCCCCAGAACGAAGGCGTTCTGTGTGTGTGCCCCTACGGGGCAGACACACGCAGAACACCTTCATTGAAGGGGGGGGGGGGGGAAACCATATTTTGGACCTAAAATCATAACTATTGCGCAAATTCAAAAAATCTGTTTTGACTGACGTTCGCATTCACCCAACAAATGTTTGTGTGAAATTTGGTGAAAATCCGTCCAACGGTCTAGGAGGAGTATGGAGACAGACGGACGACGACGACGACGACGACGAGACATTTTTTTCGGGTGGTACACATTATACGGGGGAGGGCGCTACCAAACTCTGCTTACGCAGAGTTGATGAAAATGGAGATCTTGTCATGATGAAGTTCAGGTGAGTAATAGTCTCAACAACCTTTTTGCATCAGTCTTTACAGAAGATCTGAATTCAATTCCTCATGCCACACCATCTATATTAAACAATAAAGTAGATGTGCAGTTTTGCCCAAAATCAAAACGGCATACCCAACTCTGCGATGGGTTACCATTATCACTACTAATACCATCATCAATCACCATCACCATCAACACTACTACTGCCATCATCACTACAACTGCCAAAATCATCATGACTACTGTCATCACTATGATCATTATCACTACTACAAACACAATCATCACTACTACTCTCACCATCAGCACTACTACTGTCACCTTTGTAACTACCATCTTAATCACTACTATCATCATTGATACTACAACTATCAACCATCATTACTACTATCATCACCACCATCTTACAATCATCATTACTACTGTTAACATCATCACTGCTACTATAACCATCATCATTACTATGCAATGGGTTACCATCATCACTACTAATACCATCATCAATCACAATTACCATCATCACTACTACTGTCATCATCACGACTACTGTCATCATCACCATTACTATGATCATAATCACTACTACAATTACAATCATCGCTACTACTCTCACCATCATCACTACTACTCTCACCATTGTCACTACTATCATCATTGATACTACAACTATCAACCATCATTACTACTATCATCACCACCATCTTACAATCATCATTACTACTGTTAACATCATCACTACTACTATAACCATTATCATTACTACTGTCACAAGTATTACCATCATGTATCCTAGTCACCATAATCACTATTACTATGATCTGCATCATCACTACAACTTTCACCATCCTCACTACTACTCACCATCATCACTAATACTCACACCATCGTCACTACCATCATCACTACTGTCATTATTATCACTACAACTATTATCATTACTTGTCACCATCATCACTACTATTATGACCATCATCACTACTACTAGTACTGTCACCATCATATCTACTACTGTCACCATCATATCTACTACTGTGACCATCACTACTGTCATCATTATCAATACAACTACAACCATCATCACTACTACTATCACCATCAATCCAAATATTACTACCATCACTTCTAATGCCAACTAAACTAACTTAACCTAGCAAATGCGTAGCAAGATGTTTTCGCCCCCAGAACGCCATCATTGCTGGGGCGGGGGGGGGGGGGGGGGGGGCCGGGAGGTGGGGGTAAAACAGTATTTTGGACCTAAAATCATAACTATTGCTTAAATTCAAAAAATCTTTTTTGACTGACGTTCGCATTCACGCAACAAGTGTCTGTGTGAAATTTGGTAAAAATACGTCCAAAGGTCTAGGAGCTTGGAGACAGACGGACAACGACAACGACAGACATTTTTTTCCGGTGGTACCCACTATACGGGGGGGGCGATACCAAACTCTGCTTACTCAGAGTTGATAAAGTAGATGTGCCGTTTTGCCCAAAATCAAAACGGCATACCCAACTCTGCGATGGCTTACCATCATCACTACTAATACCATCATCAATCACAATCATCACTACTACTGCCATCATCACTACAACTGCCACAATCATCACAACTACTGTCATCACCATTACTATGATCATCATTACTACTACAATTACAATCATCACTACTACTCTCACCATCATCACTACTACTGTCACCATTGTCACTACCATCTTAATCACTGCTATCATCATTGATACTACTACTATAACCATAATCATTACTACTGTCACAAGTATTACCATCATGTATGCTATTACCATCAGCACTACTACTGCCATCATCACCATTACTATGATCTTCATCATCACTACTATTGTCATCATCACTACAACTGTCACCATCATCACTACTACTCACCATCATCACTAATACTCACACCATCGTCACTACTGTCATCATTATCACTACAACTATCATCATTACTTGTCACCATCATCACTACTATTATGACCATCATCACTACTAAAAGTATTGTCACCATCATATCTACTACTGTCACCATCATATCTACTACTGTCATAATTAACACTACTGTAATCATCAATACAAATACAACCATCATCACTACTGTTATCACCATCATCACTACTATCACCATCAATCCCACTATTACTACCATCACTTCTAATGCCAATTAAACTAACTTAACCTAGCAAGATGTTTTCGCCCCCAGAACGAATGCGTTCTTAGTGAAGCAAGGTTCACACATTGGCGAGTCGGAGCGCAACTCCAACGCGAGTGATGACATTTTTGCACTCGCCAATGATTATCCCAAATTCGCCGACACTCGCCGACACTCGCACAGACTCGCGTGGACTCGCGGTGGACCGCGTAGACTCGCGAACGCGGCCAAAATTTTTGAACAGACACAAAAATTGGAGAGTCAAGTGGGAGTAGGACGCCAACTCGCATAGAGTCGCGTAGACTCGCGTAGACTCGCGTAAACTCGTGTAAACTCCTGTAGACTCGTGTGACACTCATGTAGACTCGCGTGACAGTCACGTTGTACTATTTAGAAATTTAATGATCGCGAGTCTACACGAGTCCACGCGGGTCTACGTGAGTCTACACGAGTATAACAGGAGTCTACACTATAGTAAACAACCAATATTGCCAAAGGCGAGTTTAACGGGAGTCAATCAGGAGTCAACACGACGCTAACGCGAGTGTAACACGCGTAAACGAGAGTACCCACGTGGTGGTCTGGATTTCACAATATATGTCGCGAGTCTATGCGAAACAAACACGAATTTACGCGATATTAACGTGAGTCTATGCGAGTCTATGCGAAACCAACGTGAGTCTACGCGAGTAACGGTGAAACTAACGTGAGTCGACGCGAGTGGTGTGCGACTGCTGGCAACACCGCGCGAGTAGGTGGCACCACCGCGTCAATACCCCCTATAAAAAGGGACCGCCCGCGGTGCTCGTCCACTCTCCACCGTGACCCCACCAAGGACCCATTGACCCGGGCCGCACAGCGACCCACGCTGCCCTACCACGCTGCCTGCCCTACCACGCTGCCCTACCTGCCTGCCCTACCACACTGCCTGCCCTACCACGCTGCCCTACCTGCCTGCCCTGCACCATGCCTTTGCCCAAGGAGAAGGTGGCGGCCACCAAGTCTCGGAAGGGTGGTGATGGTGTTGTGAAGAAAGGCAAGGCTACACCTTCCGAACAACCCCGCATCGCACCCCCTGCCAGGAGGCCTGTTGCGTCGCAAGACTCCAAGACGTCGTCGCTCCTCCATAAGTTGTTCGTACACACCGAACTGTGGCCGTCTCAGTAGCCACCTCCTAGCCCAAACTCTTATTCGTGGCCTTTCCCCTTGACGTCTTTCTTCAGCCTCCTTCTCCTCCAGCTCCTCGAGGACTAGGAGACGCATCTGCATTTTCAGTATGAGCACAGCTGCCGCTCTCCGCCTCCTGATGGACATGGTGTGTTGGTGGGTGGGTGGGTGGGTGGGTTGGGCTGTATCCTGCAGAGTACGTCCGTCCGTGGTGGTGTTGCGTGGTGTGAATAATGGTGCCAGTGGGGGCCTCTTTATATACGTATCCTGACACTCGCCAACACTCGCACACACTCGTGTTAGACTCCCATACACTCCTGTAAACTTCCTGTAGACTCGCGTTCATCTCGTGTAAACTCATGTAAACTCATGTAAACTCCTGTGACACTCGTGTAGACTCCCGTAAACTCGCACTATTCGTACCCTGGAATTTGACCGTTATTTTTCAAATTTTGGCGGTGCGTGTTGGGTCGCCGACACTCGCGGATACTCCTGTAAACTCGTGTAAACTCATGTAAACTCATGTAAACTCGTGTTATTTTCGTGTTACATGCGTGTATACTCGCATCAGATGCTACTCGCGTTGGGTTCGGGCTCCATCATGGTGAGTATGCGGCGAGTGTGACTCGCGTTGGCCTCGCGCTCCGACTCGCCTATGTGTGAACCTACCTTCAATGAGTGAGCCCCGGGGATAAAACTATATTTGGGATAAAACCATATTTTAGACCTAAAATCATAATTTTTGCACAAATCCAAAAAATATTTGTTGGCTGACGTTCGCATTCACCCAACACATGTTCGTGTGAAATTTGGTGAAAATCCGTCCAACGGTCTAGGAGGAGTTTCGGGACAGACGGACGACGACGACGACGACAGACATTTTTTTCCAGTGGTACCCACTATACGGGGGGGCGATACCAAACTCTGCTGACGCAGAGTTGATTACAATCATCACTACTACTCTCACCATCATCACTACTACTGTTACCATTGTCACTGCCATCTTAATCACTACTATCATCATTGATACTACACCTATCAACCATCATTACTACTATCATCACCACCATCTTACAATCATCATTACTACAGTTAACATCATCACTACTACTATAACCATCATCATTATTACTTTCACAAGTATTACCATCATGTATCCTACTATCACCATCATCACTACTACTGCCATCATCACCATTACTTTGATCTTCATCATCACAACTATTGTCATCATCACTACAACTTTCACCATCATCACGTACTACTACTCACCATCATAGATGGTAGATGGCCTTTATTCTCTGAACCAGGACCTTTCTAGAATTGAAGAATGGGGACAAAAGAATCTAATTTCCTTTAATGCACAGAAAACCATGTACATTCAATGTTCTAACCGACAGAATCTCACTGACTCCCATATATTTTTTAATTATGTAAATATTCCCACTTCCCCTAGTATTGATATTCTCGGTGTAACATTAACTACTAAGTTGAGCTGGACACATTATGTTAGAAGCATTGCTAAGAATGCCTCTAAAAAACTGGGACTCCTGTACAGAGTTCGAGAATTCTTCACTGACGAGCAGTTGGCCGTAATATATAAAAGTCATGTGCGTTCTCAGATGGATTACTGTTCACCTCTGTGGAGTGGAAGTGGAGTGGTTGCATTGAGGCAGTTGGACAAAATTCAAAATAAAGTTATTAGATTAATCAATAACCCTGCAATCACACAGGACCTTCCTACATTATCCATACGAAGAAACGTTGCATCCCTTGCATTATTCTACAGATATTTTCACAGCAATTGTTCCGAGGAACTTGCTTCAATTGTGCCGCCTCTCCACATCTTTCCCCGTAGAACTAGGGCAGCTGAGAGCGCCCATGAATTTACACTTTCTCCTCCACAATGCAGAACTTCTGCTTATCAAAATTCATTTATCCCTAGAACTACTACTCTTTGGAATTCACTTCCCTCGAATTGCTTTCCACAAACTTACAATCTACAAATGTTTAAATCCAGTTGTTACAAACATTTTATGAATGCCTTTAGGCACATGGACCTTTTTGTTTTATCTGTGTTTTTCCTTCCTCCGTTCATTGTCTTTAAAAAAAAAAAAAAAAAATCACTAATACTCACACCATAGTCACTACCATCATCAATACTGTCATTATTATCACTACAACTATTATCATTACTTATCACCATCATCACTACTATTATGACCATCATCAGTACCAAAAGTATTGTCACTATCATACCTACTACTGCCATCATCATCACTACTGTAATCATCATCAATACAAATACAACCATCATCAATACTGTTATCACCATATTACTACTATCACCATCAATCCCGCTATTACTACCATCACTTCTAAAGCCAATTAAACTAACTTAATCTAGTAAATGCAGAGCGAGATGTTTTCGCCGGGGCTCACACACTAAGAACGCATTCATTGCTGGGTGTTGGGGGGGGGGGTAAAAACATATTTTGGGTAAAACCATATTTTGGACCTAAAATCATAATTATTGCACAAATTCAAAACATCTCTTTTGACTGACGTTCATCACAATCATCACGACTACTGTCATCATCACCATTACTATGATCATCACTACTACTCTCATCAACACTACTACTGTCACTATTGTCACTACCATCTTGGGTTAGAATAGACTTTTTGATAGCCTATTTATTAATCGCATTTCAGATACTTGTCACCATATTAATAGGCCTCTCACACTCTTGCCAGGGATATTACTAACTCCATTATTATTATTATTGTGTCGACCACTGTATAAACTAATATACAGGCCTAACTGTGTCATACTGCTAACATAATTTTATTTTTATTTTCAGGCATAAAATTGTGTTCTATTGCTAACATATTCTTTTTGTGATTAACATATTCTTTTTGTGATTTACAGGCATTAATTGTACCATATTGCTAACCAATATATTTGTTACTGTACTGTATACTGCTTTCCAGTTTTCTCACTAGGCTAAATTAACCCTCTCCCACTTTTTTTTCCAGTAAATTTTGTAACAAATTACTAGTCCATTTGCAATTTTCAGGCTTTAACTGTGTCATACTGCTAACATAAATTATTATTTTTTTTCAGGCATAAATTGTGTTCTATTGCTAACATATTTTTTGTGATTTACAGGCATATTAATTTTATCATATTGCTAACGAAATGTTGTGTGATTTTCAGGAATTAATTGTATCACATTGCTAACATAAAATATTTGTGATTTTCAGGCTTTAATTGTACCATTTTGCTAACATAAATTTGTGTGATTTTCAGGCATATTGTAATTATATCGTCATGGCGCCTCAACGAACCTGCACGAGTTGTTCCGGTAAATTTGGCCCTACCATGTTTGTTGATACTGATGTCCAAATTTGTAGATTTTGCCAGCTCCGAGAGAAGATTGCGGATGAATTGAATGCAGCTCACCGCAAGATCGATGCACTGACTACGAAGCTTGAATCCCTTCAAGAATTTGCCACACTCAACGTAGGAGTGCCCTCGGCCCAAGAAACCACTACGATGTCAACCGCCATTCCAGTGCATACAGTAACGGCACCGGTACCCACACCAGCAGCTACCTTAGATGTTGCAGAAAATAATAATGACTCTACTCTCACTCCCCCCCAGGACAACTTTCAGTTAGTGAGAAACAATGTGCATCCCAGTACCAGTACCAGGAAGGTCATCCCGACAACATGCCAAAACCGCTTCAAAATTCTTGCTATTGACGAGGAAGAGGAAACGGAAGAAGTCAGGCTTGTGGGCGACTCCATGGTCCGTGGCCAATTAACCGAGCTCTGTGCCAGGGCACCCAAGACCAGAAAGCGATTCTGTATCCCAGGTGGCGGCGTGGACGACATTGTTGCGGCTGTGGAAGAGGTTTCCAGGCTCGCCCCCGCAAGCACTACGTACGTCATCCACGTTGGATCTAACGATGTCCAACGGACGCGGTCAGAGGAACTACTTTGCAAGTACCGGCGGCTGATCAGGTTCTTCAAGGAAAAATCTAATAGAATCTTAATTTCAGGAATTGTTTCCCGGATTGATGTAGAAAACCGATTCTACAACATAGCTACCAGTACAAATCGCCGACTAGCCAAACTCTGCAGGGAGGAGGACATCGGCTTTGTCGACACGTGGGATCATTTTTACTATGATAAATTTTGTTTTCAGGAGATGGTGTACATCTCAATGAAGTAGGAGCTGCACATCTTGGTCGTCTGCTGAACGATGCAGTCAAGGATTTCCATTCAAAAAACGGGGTCATCCGGGGGTAGTGTAAGTCAAATACGAACTGAAATTTCAGACAATGCACAATCAGTAACATCCAACTCTAATACTCTTAAGGTGTTTTATGTAAATGCTCATAGCATACGCAATAAATTTTCAGATCTAAAGGAAATCGTGTTTACAGAACATTATGATATAATCGGCATTACAGAATCTTGGTTAAATACAGAAGACAGAGACTTTTTAGCCGAATATACGCTTCCTGGTTATACAATGTTTGAGAAAAGTCGGATCAATAGAAATGGAGGAGTTCTGTTTTTTATAAAGGAAAGTCTTAATCCCGTCTTAATGTCAAAACCTCAAATTGCGAATACTGTATAGACATATCTTACGTACTATTAAATAATAAACGAGGAACTAAAATAACACTAACTTTATTATACAGACCCCAACTCAATCAGTGCAAACTGACAGTGAAATTTATGAACAAATTGCAGAAATAACTAACATACAAGATACCGTAATTCTTGGCGATTTCAACTTATCCGTGACTAAATGGGGCGATATTCTTACTTCACACTCTGGACACAACCTCTATGCTAACTTGCAAGAGAGTTCACTTTTTCAATTTGTACAATCTCCGACCCGTGGTAATAATGTGCTTGACCTTGTACTCGCAACAAAAGAAGAATTAATAGAGAATTTGAATGTTGGTGATTAATTCAGTAACAGCGACCATCGTACGATAACTTTCACTTTAAAGTTTACTAGTAACAAATAAAATAGCAGCATTGAGAAAGTCCCTAATTTCAAGAAAGCAAGTTTTCATAAACTTAAATCAAAGCTTAAAGAAACTGACTGGAGCTTTCTGACTAACAATAACGACATAAATACATCTTGGGAGTGTTTCACAACCACTTACCTTAAGGCAGTGCAAGACTGCATACCATCGAAAATACGGCATCCAGGCCATAATGATAAGCCCAAATGGTGGAATAAAGATATTTCAGACTGTCTGCTTGCTAAAAAATGTGCTAATGATAGATTAAAATCCTCACAAAATGACGAAGAACGGGTGAAATTTGTAGAACTACGACGCAAAGCCAAAAAGTTAATTAAGCAAAGTAAAAAGACCCTGGAGTTACATGTTGCGAATCAAAGTAAAACAAACCCGAAAGAATTCTATAGTTATATCAGAAAGAAAAAAGTAGTTACTTCAACTGTTGGACCGTTAGTCTATGAAAATGGAGAATACACCAAAGACGAAGTACAAATGAGTAATGCCCTCAATACCTTCTTTGCATCAGTTTTTACAACCGAAGACCTCGGTGATATCCCTACACCATCGCCAATTCATATGTTCTAAGCAATATCACCGTTACAGAGAGAGAAGTATTGAATTGTTTAGATAGACTCAAGGTAAATAAAACGCCTGGACCTGATACAATCTCGCCTAGAGTTCTAAAGGAAGCTAAGGATGAGCTCTCCAAACCACTGACATTGTTATTCAATGAATCCTTGCAGTCTGGGACTATGCCTGATCAGTGGAAGCTAGCCAACATAACACCAAAATTAAAAAAAGGCAGCAAATCCCTACCCAGTAACTATCGTCCAATTAGCTCAACCTCAATTGTATGTAAAATGCTAGAAACGGTCAAACGAGACAGACTCGTAAATCACTTAGAGGCAAATAACTTACTTAAAGATAGTCAACACGGCTTGCGTAAAAAACGTTCCTGTTTAACAAACCTCTTAGACTCCTTCCACGATATCCTCAACCTCTACGATGAGAGTATAGCTGTAGATGTTATATACCTTGATTTTCAAAAGACCTTTGACAAAGTTCCCCACAAACGTTTACTGCTAAAACTAAAAGCGCATGGAATACAAGACGGTGTGTTGAAATGGATAGAAAATTGGCTCAGCGACAGAAAGCAAAGAGTAGTCATAAACGGTAAGGCATCTAAATGGACCAATGTAAGTAGCGGGGTACCCCAGGGATCGGTACTAGGACCAATTCTCTTTCTAATTTACATCAACGACATAGATGAGGGTCTCACCTGTACAATCTCAAAATTTGCTGACGATACAAAAATTGCAAAGAGCGTACTCTCAAAATAACAAGTTGACGATATGCAACACAATCTAGATAAATTGTCATGTTGGGCCCAAATTTGGCAAATGAGTTTCAATGCGGATAAATGTAAAGTACTACATATCGGAGTCCTAAATGAGAAAGCAAACTATTCGATGAATGGCACTCAGCTTAAGAATGTAAACAGAGAAACCGATCTGGGAGTAACGATATCGAGTAACCTAAAACCGAGTCAACAATGTTCAGAAGTTGTTAAGAAGGCAAACAAAATAATTGGCTTTATAGGCAGGTCATTTGAGCATAAATCCAAAGAAGTTATCCTAACCCTTTACAATTCCTTAGTCCGCCCTCTTCTGGAATACTGCGTTCAATCCTGGTGCCCTTATTACCAAAAAGATATAAACAAGCTAGAACGAGTTCAATGTAGAGTTACCAAAATGATACCTAGCCTAAAGAACAAACCATACGAAGAGGGTCTTAGAGAATTAAATCTATTTCCTTTACCCCAGCGCAGATTAAGAGGTGACTTAATTCAAGTGTTCAAAATCATCAAAGGCATCGACAATATGAACTGTAGTAAGTACTTCACTATCGACCAATCTAATTACACGTGGGGAAACGGTTGCAAAATTATTGGTAAATTTTTTAACTCACACGAATCTAAGAATTTCTTCTAAAATAGAGTTGTCAACTTGTGGAATGGGCTTCCCCGAGACGTTATAGACTGCATCACCGTTGATTCATTTAAACTCCGCTTAGACAAATATCTCGCATCAAACCCGCGACTGACTGCATTTGTAAATGAATAACTTTATTTTATCCCCCCCTCAGTTACTAACCCATCTATCCCCTACTAACTTCCTAATCCTGCCACGGACATTAGTTCCAGGGCAGTAGTTCCCTTTCCAATGTTCCCTTACACACTCTAAACCACTGTTTGGACACTTGATCCTCAGTGTTTTGGAGGACAAGCAGCCTAGAAGGGTCACTAGACCTGTTGTTGCTTGATTTCCTTTGTACTCCTTTGTACCATCTTAATCACTACTATCATCATTGATATTACAACTATCAACCATCATTACTACTATCATCACCACCATCTTACAATCATCATTACTACTGTCACAAGTATTACCATCATGTATCCTATCACCATCATCACTACTGCCATCATCACCATTACTATGATCTTCATCATCACAACTATTGTCATCATCACTACAACTTTCACCATCATCACTACTATTCACCATCTTCACTAATACTCACACTATCGTAACTACCATCATCACTACTGTCATTATTATCACAACTATAATCATTACTTGTCACCATCATCACTACTATTATGACCATCGTCACTACTACTAGTAATGTCACCATCATATCTACTACTGTCACCATATCTACTACTGTCATCATCATCAATACAACTACAACCATCATCACTACTATTATTACCATCAATACTACTATCACCATCAATCCAAATATTACTACCATCACTTCTAATGACAAATAAATTAACTTAACCTAGCAAATGCATAGCGAGATGTTTTGGTCCCCAGAACACCATCATTGCTGGGTGAGGGGGGGGGGGGGGGGGTCCAGGAGGGGGGGGGCTTGGTAAAACCATATTTTGGACTTAAAATCATAACTATTGCATAGATTCAAAAAGTCTTTTTTAACTGACGTTCGCATTCACGCAACAAATGTTTGTGTGAAATTTGGTGAAAATCCGTCCAACGGTCTAGGAGTTTCGAGACAGACGGACAACGACGACAACGACGACAGACATTTTTTTTGTGTGGTACCCACTATACTGGGGGGCGATACCAAACTCTGCTTACAAAGTAGACTTGCCGTTTTGCCCAAAATCAAAATGGCATACCCTACTCTGCGATGGGTCAACATCATCACTACTAGTCACTGTCACCATTACTATCATCAACAATACCACTATTATAGTCATCACTACTACTCTTACCATAATCACTAATACTCTCATCATCACCATTACTATGATCATCATCACTACTACAATTACAATCATCACTACAACTCTCACCATCATCACTACTACTGTCACCATTGTCACTACCATCTTAATCACTACTATCATCATTGATACTACAACTATCAACCATCATTACTACTATCATCACCACCATCTTACAATAAAGTAGATGTGCAGTTTTGCCCAAAATCAAAACGGCATAACCAACTCTGCGATGGGTTACCATTATCACTACTAATACCATCATCAATCACCATCACCATCAACACTACTACTGCCATCATCACTACAACTGCCAAAATCGTCACGACTACTGTCATCATCATCATTACTATGATCATTATCACTACTACAAATACAATCATCACTACTACTCTCACCATCATCACTACTACTGTCACCTTTGTAACTACCATCTTAATCACTACTATCATCATTGATACTACAACTATCAACCATCATTACTACTATCATCACCACCATCTTACAATCATCATTACTACTGTTAACATCACTGCTACTATAACCATCATTACTATGCAATGGGTTACCATCATCACTACTAATACCATCATCAATCACAATCACCATCATCACTACTACTGCCATCATCACGACTACTGTCATCATCACCATTACTATGATCATAATCACTACTACAATTACAATCATCGCTACTACTCTCACCATCATCACTACTACTGTCACCATTGTCACTACTATCATCATTGATACTACAACTATCAACCATCATTACTACTATCATCACCACCATCTTACAATCATCATTACTATTGTTAACATCATCACTACTACTATAACCATCATCATTACTACTGTCACAAGTATTACCATCATGTATCCTATTGTCACCATAATCACCATTACTATGATCTTCATCATCACAACTATTGTCATCATCACTACAACTTTCACCATGCTCACTACTACTCACCATCATCACTAATACTCACACCATCGTCACTACCATCATCACTACTGTCATTATGATCACTATAACTATTATCATTACTTGTCACCATCATCACTACTATTATGACCATCATCACTACTACTAGTACTGTCACCATCATATCTACTACTGTCACCATCATATCTACTACTGTGATCATCATCACTACTGTGATCATCATCAATACAACTACAACCATCATCACTACTATTATCACCATCATCATAGTGGGGCAGATAACTGGAATAATCGTTCATTTCTGGAAACAAGCACCAAAATTGGCACACATACTCCTTGGGGATTGCTCTTTTGATAAAACCCGTTAGCCACCTAAAAATTCAAGATGGCGGCCATTTTTCAAGATGGCCGCCATTGAATATACAGAAACATTGCATTTCGCAATAAAATCGCAAAGACTTGTCCTATTTGAATGATCTTGGTGTCAAATCATACATTTTTCACTATGTAGAATCCGAATTTGGAACCATGGACTTACTCACTAGCTTCCTTGTACCATAATATCAGTCCCGGAATCATAATTAGGGTAAAAAGTGCCCATATCATAGGCACCATCAGTCCGATATATTATTGGATGTACATGTAGGCAGTAGGCCTATACTTGTTTGTCACTTATTGTCTTGCTGCCTGGATGAGTATACTACAACGCTTCTAAACTTCGCATCTGCAGCTGCACAGTGCCGTGCAGGTCAGACCAAAGCAGTAGCATTTGCATCGACCGCAGCATTCCGACTTGCATCCACACTTGGTCAGCTGCTGGCAACTCTCTGCAATGGGTGGGAGCTCTGTCCAAATGATCTGCCACAGATCTCCTTTCTTGGTCTAGCCCCAGTTGGCAGGAGTCTGCGTTTCTGGTTGACGTACTGTTGACTGACTCCAGATGCAGCCCGCCTGGTAGGCAGCACGCTTCACATGCTGCTTCAGTGCTGCTGAGGAAGTTGAGTGGTTGGAGGAATGGCTTCGTACGGCCTCTGCTTCCGAGCAAACATGTCCAACCTCGCATCATCGACACCTTCAGCTGTGCTGGATCAGTCGTACATCATGACCACGAACTTCCCCAAGGTCTCCAGGTCTTCATCATCAACTACCAGTGGGTACTGGCTGAGTTTGCTGAAGACACCGGAAGCCTCATCACAAACATCCCAGGTTTGCCAAGCAGACTTCTTCCCTATGCCACGGAATGCTGAAACGACATCGCAGCCAGTGAAGGCATGGAAGAAGAGCATCCCTTTGCTCTTTTCTGCAAGAGTGCAACACAAGTCATGTACAGGAACCCACCTCAGGTTCTGTCCTTGGCCAAAGGCAATCCACAACTGCTGCAGACCTAGCTCCTGAAGTGCCTGCAGAACACTGACTGCAATGACGACAACATCGATCTGTGTCGCTGGCTTTGACCTTGATGACTTTGCTGCCTACTTCTGTTGCATGCCTGGCATGCACAAAGATCCGCGTGTCAGCTTCTTCATGACTGCACGGTGCCACCCCAGCCAGATTGATAGTGCGGTTGCTGACAGCATCTTCTTCCTTGGTCACAATGACCACATTTGGTGTGGCCACACGTGCAATCTTATCAGCCAGAAAGTTGAACAGCTCGGCTTTGTTGTCATTTTCTCTCGGGAAGTTTCGCCAGTTTGAGGGAATTTTGCCCTTCCCTGTCACCCTGCATCTCACCCCGCGTCCTCGCTTTGATCTAGTTTCAGCTTTCAGACTAGATGGCCGGTAGACATCAAACACAATGTCTGTTCTCTTGTACTTGGTAGAGTATGCTTGTATTCTAGGAAGGACATCGAGCATTGCGTACTCTTCAAACGTCTTTGAACTCCGTGGGGTCAGACTGTTCACCAACGCTGCACCATCAATGATGATGGTGTCGGCCTGGCTCTGCCTCAGGGGTTGTAACTTGGCTCTGAAGAATGGTAGTGAGGTGGGATTTCTGACAGGTGTGGAGCTTTCCACCATCACTGAGGGCAGCAGGATGTGACTGGTTCTCATGACGGAAGAACTCCTTCAAGTCACACTCTCTGCTCTGGCATGATATGAACAGCTTGGAGAACAGTTGACAGTCTTCCTTCAGCACATTTTGCTTTGAAGAGTCAACAGAGGCTGGTACCTGTCGGAAAAAGTCAACCCTGTTCTTCTTGATTGGTTCATAGAAGGTGGATTCTTCTTCCCCTTCCAGTCCCTTCATAAACTCCTGGAAATGGACCTTGCCTTTCTCAAGGTGTGTGCCAATCAGCTCGGCGGCAGTGTGGTGAGCAATATCCTTTGTATCAAGCGAAAGCAGGTCCCAACTCTCCTTCTGGAAAGGATTGCACATATCTGTCATGGCTTGTGAGAGCTTTTCTACTTTCTCAAGGAACACTCTTTGTGCTCGTTCTGTCTCCTCATGGTAGCTGGTGTGTTCAGTACCCTCTTTGGTCCCACATGCTGCCTCATACTGTGCAACCAAGTGGCTGACTTGAGGACCAGCTATCATCCATCTTCTCAGTGCTGATGGGTCTTCAGTCACGCCGATCACACCCCCGTCTGCCTTGATGACAGTGTTGGCCTGCTCGTGAGCTTGGTCAATAGCCATTGCTGAGAACTGTCGGCTCGATTTGTGTACAACAAAGTTTCCACTCTGGAACTCCTGAACCAGCTGAGGATGCTTCTGTTCCAGGGTCACCATGTCTCTGTAGTGGATCGGAAGCCACCGTGCATAGTTTACATTGTTGTTGGCAAAGAAGTACGGTATCAGCTCAGCCAGTGACTGACAGTACAGGAAGAAGTTGGCTTCCCTGAATGATCGGATCATTAAGAGGATCACCAGTTCCATTGACAGCACCATATACCAGAAATGAAACTGGGGACTTTGCAGTTTGCGATGCTCACACCAAGCTTCGAAGCTAGGCACCTCTTCGGGTTGTTCATCTGTCTCTTTCGAGTAGCCCGTGTGGGCTGCCTTCAGAAGCTTGTACAGACTGCATGCTGTTATCTGGTGCATCTGTCGTGTCCTAGTGATGCTCGAAGCTGTCAGAAATGAATGCTGTCCCAGGAGATGCTATCCCTGCCTCCAAGAGGGCTCCTGTCCAACCACTGTCCTGGAGTAGAGTTCCAATGGACTTCAGTGCCGCCATCTCAATATGCAAGCCTCCGAACATTATGACGAACTTGTCCTCACCGTAGATTTCAGGCCAGTGCCACTGGACCTGCTTGGCTACTGCATATATTGGCTGGTCAGCAGCAATGACTGGCACCTGACCGGGATTCAGAAATGCCACTATCTCCTTGATCTTGTCCATCACATGCTTGACTGTAGCAACCGAGTGGGCCTGATCTCGCAGCAGAGGCAAAAGTGATGTAATGCTGACCTCAAATGGCTTTGCTCTCTTCTGTGAAGCATGGTGGGCTGACCAAGTCACATCCACTGGCCCATTTGTCACAGTGACCTTCTCCAGCCACTCATACTCCATTGCCAGTTGTGGCCTCAGCATACTGGTGTCTGGGTGTGTCACACCACTCTGGGGAGGAGAGGGTTTCTTCTTGGTGAAGAAGGCGGGCCGGACATTGGTGAAGGAGTCTGGAAGTTCTGGAACTGTCTTCACTTTCTCCTCTCCGAACTTCAGCTGTCCACGCTCTTCACCTTTGTCTTCTTTGGTTGGGTGCTGGAAAACAGAGACGCTGGTTCCATGGAAAGAAGTGGTCGCTGTCGTTGCAGTGGGATTGTGGTCTATGTTGTCCATGGCTGATGTGGTGAACAGCCCTTTTCGCAGAACTGGTGGACAGACCACCCCATCCTCCACGTACTTGCTGACTGTTGCATCTCCTAGCTGTGCAGATATCTGTAGCACCCTGTCATATGAAATGCTGATGCCATGCTCGTTAAGCATTTCCACCAACTTTCTCTTTCTGGTCTTTGTGTAGACGGACATCCCAATGTAAACAGGGAATGGGGTCTCTCTGTCTTTGGAGTGTCTGTGAGTTGCTGCTCCTTCTTTGTACCTTGCGTAGCAGTTGTACTGAAGCAGCTGAGCAATTGCTAGATCTGTCTTTGATGCGCCAAACCTCAGTTGAGATTTGATGTCCGCTCCGTGTTCAAGCATGGCCACAAACTGAAGAAGAGTGAGTGGAATGGCCTGCTCGATGCACCCCTCATGGAAGGTTCCATCAAATGTGGACTTGTGGTCCAGCATATGTCTTCGCAAGATGTTAGCTGCTTTGCCAAGGATAATAGCTTCACTATAATAGTCAGAGGCTTCTGACAAGACAAAGCCCACATCTTTCTGGAAAGCCAGAAGAACATCCCTTCCCTGCTTGTGCACTTCCAACTCAGGTATTTCTGACAGCAGTTTTTCCTTCAGTCTCTTGGTGGCTCTGAGGTACGTCCTCTATTGTACAGGTCTGTCAAGCACTTTTTCTGGCTCTCTCCAGTTTCGTGTTGTTGAACATAAGGCGACAACTTTGGTGATACTGCGCCTTGTTCCTCCTCAGAGTTTCTTCAATGCTACCACCATCATCAAGTCTGGCTGGATCCAGAACAATAGGCATCTCATTAATTGCGTGAAAGAGGGGAATAGTAGTCGCAATCATAGTGTAGCCATCATGTTCTTGTGGTTGTTGTGCACGTGGTGACTTGAGCTCTTCACTCTTCTTCTTCTGGCAAAGACAACACTTGCTCCAGTCAGTCCGGAATTTAGACGGTCCTGGATCTGTATTTGCCATCTTGGTGAATACAGTATGATAATTATCTGTAACACAGATATAATAGAAAACAGATAATCACAGTATATAACAGATAATCACAGTATGATATAACACAGTATGTTATATCATAACAGATAATCACAGTATGATAATTATCTGTATTCAGTGAATCAAGGCCGAGGGGTTATCCTTTTACCACCTTGATCACAATCATGCACAATAAGGTATGGGATACGACTAGGTTCGGGAATAAAAATATATGACCTACACCTAGCCCGATCGTTCACCCAGTATAATTTAAGTCCCGTGCGATCTGTACACCATCCAGGTAACTACATGCAAAGCACTGTAAAGCCCCGTTACCCTTGGCTCGGCTCTCCCGCGCTGGCACACCCTGTCAATTCAGGCGCGGCTATCTAACTAAACATCTATGTTAAACTACATGTAATCTACAGTAGCTAACTGATGCGGGGCTTATTAGACAGCATTTGGGACACTAAACTAATTATTTAGCTACACTAAACTAATTATTCAGCTGATACTGAACCCCATACTGAGTTTCACAGCAGCGGTGCCACCATTGTGCCCTGGCTGTGCGTTGACATCCGCTCTGTTGAGCTACTACTCTACACCTTCCGCTGCAAGTCTCTCAACGTCCCCTCCCCCCGCCGCATCGTGTCATGTCCAGTTTGGAATCCTTGTACAGGAAGATGCTACACATACTAAACCTCTAACACTACTATGATATACACTACCATGCATTTTAGCCGAGTCAGACGTAACATGAACCTCCAATTTAGCAGAATATTAGGATTCCGGGACTGATATTATGGTACAAGGAAGCTAGTGAGTAAGTCCATGGTTCCAGGTGCTTGGGGGCGAATACATTCGTGGCCGCCCCTTCGGGGATCATGACGTCTGACAATAGATAGATAGACTTTAGTTATAATATTTGCATATAAATTATCGGGAGGTTTGACGTACCTCCCAACCTACCTAATAGGAAAACCTACTATTTGGTAGTAGTCTTGGAAAATCCAACGTCAAGGCTATTAACCTTAATTGCAATGACGACTTGCTATTTTGACTGCTATGTCGTCATTCCAACCGCGGTTAAAAAAGAAAATGTCTAGAGTCTACTCCTTAACTTGCTCTAGGAAACGTTGTACATTAACCAAAACTACCACCGAAGGTGAAAAAATCATAGAAGAGAAGAAAAAGGGGTTTACCTTAGTTACAGTCGAAGGCCCATCCCGTGTTCTGCCATGAGCAGACCCTTGTCAAACGTGCGCATGAGCGACCCTCTTTTATTATCACATCTCCCGTAGGCAGAAGATCGAGGATGGGCAGGGGTCCGGCGTGAAGGAGGGTACTATATACGTTGGATTTTCCAAGACTACTACCAAATAGTAGGTTTTCTTATTTGGTAGGTTGGAAGGTACGTCAAACCTCCCAATTTGTTAGCAGTCTTGGCAAATCCAACGTCAAGGCTGCGTAACAAACAGGAGGAGGACATCCAAGCCCAACATACCAAAAACAATGCATAAAAAATAATATGAATGGCAAAGAAACACAAAATAAACAAGAGAGTTTAATAACAGAGTGAAAAGCTGAGGAGTAGCTAAAAAGAACAGTTTTAACATGTGCCCGTCATTCATAAAAATGCAAAAATATATCGTAAACTAAAACGTACTGTACCCAAAATCCCTTTCTTCTAACAAATAGACATTGATAAAAAAAAATATATATATATATGGTAAAAGTAGTTCACATGAGGATTTGGTGCAACACTTATGTACATTATACATATAACATATCCCCAAGCTTGTGACCATAGCGTCGCAAACCCGCACCCCCCCCCCCCCCCTCCTTTTCCAAAGAAAACAAAGTAAAATAAAGAGTGACAAGGGGGGCAGTCCAGGGACCTCGGCAGAGCTCTAGGAAACGCGACTCCTGAGAGCTACCATCGGCCTAAGGGGTCTAACAATGGACATGGAGAGGTAGGAGGAGACGAAGGTATTGACGGACGATCACAAGCCCACAGAGGCAGTGTCGGGCATAGATCGACTCTGCAGGAACCGTAAAGAGGCCGCAAATTATCGTACATCGTGCGCAGACCCCCTACTATCAGAGTCACTGGCACAAATGACCCATCAAATGTGGCGTCCAATCTGCACCTTCGACAGCCTCCCACCCGTCCTAGGTGACACCCACACAGCCATACTCGAAGCCGGCGCCACAGACTCCACATACAGTATGTGTGCAAGGCTTTCACCAGGCACAACACATGGTGAGTATGCCCACGTTTTAAAGCCTGGATGGTGAAAGGCTTGAAAATGTGGGTCTCTCTCTCATTCTTGGCAACAAAATGAGGGGAGGGGGCCAACGTGACGACGTTCAATGACGGGGAGAATCGCATGCATTCCTGGGACCGTGAAATGGCTACTAGTTCCGACACCCGATCCCCAGTCGCCAGAGCGACAAGGAACAACGTATGCTCTAACAACTGAACTGGTGTTGTGTCTCGTGTATATGTGTGTGAAGCCAGAAGGTCCAGAGCCCGACCCAGATCCCACTGCGGAGGGAGCTGGCGCGGAGGCGGTCGTTCCCTGAAGGCAGCCTTCATGAATGAATCCCAGCTCCTTCGGAGGAACGACCAGCCCTGTGACGGACTCAAAGACCTCCTGGATGGCAGACAAATGGTTACATATAGTGTTAACTTGAAAGTGATGTGCTCGGAAAAGGTGAAACAAATAGTGTAAAATGAGTGAATGCAAACTAACTGTATGGCCAGTGTCCAGTATCCATTTAGTAAAAGACTTCCAGTGGGACTCGTAAGTCCTCCAAGTTGAAGCCGTCCATTAACGCTTCAGGAAGTCGGTCAGGGCCCGTCCGTGGACCGGGAGCCACCGGGCCTCATGAACATCCACGATGCGAATGCCAACGAGGTCCGCAGGTCTCCAACCTGGCTCAAGTAGAAGCTTGAAACAGGCAGAGGCACCTGGCTCGGGCACCATTGTTTCAGCTGGGCGTACCAAACCTGTGCCAGCTATAGAGGCGCTATCAGCCAAACTCTGCCGTGGTACAGCTGCAACCGCGTGAGGACTTTGCACATCAACAGTGGGTCTGGAAATATGTATATCGACTGCCACCTGCTCCAGTCTTCCATGAAAGCGTCCGGACCCCCCGCCGGAGTGTGAGTCCGGAGGGATCGGTACTGAGGCAGCTTGTGCGTCTCCTTCAAGGCGAACAAGTCGACCTCCGGAACACCCCAGGAAGCTGCGAGGTCGTTGAACACATCTTGTTTCATTGCCCGTTCTACAAGAACGCCCTGTCCTCTCGACAGAGCGTCCGCCCACAGGTTAGCAGTCGCAGGCAAGTAGGAGGCGTACAGGGAGATGTTGTGTCGTTCCGCAAGGAAGAACAGCTTCTCTGAGATCCTCAACAGAGTCAGTGACCTGGAGGACCCCTGCTTTTGGATACAGTGGACAGCTGTCTGATTGTCAATCCTGAAGGCCACCGACTATCCCCAAAGGGCCAGCGTGTGGTCCCTTAGGAAGAACAATGGAACCAACAGTTCGAGGGCATTGATGTGTAGGTGTGTGTGTCCCACCCATCTGCCGTGATGTTGATGCCCCATGTTTGATTGGTAACCCCACCCTACCCCGCTCGACGCATCCGTGTCTACCCAGATCATCGGCAGGGGGGCGGCCCAGGGCACTGCCGCAGAGAGCGTGCCCCGAGCAACCCAGTGTCCTAAGTGTCTGTGTATGATACGCGGGATCGGCATTAGCCGATCCTGGGGGGGTCAACGGAAAAGCCTTGTTGCCCATGAGCATTAGGCGGCATAGCCTGAGCCTCCCTAAAGGAATGGTCAGAGCGGCCCAATTCAGTGAACCCATTAAAGAGTCCCAGATCTTCCTTGTGAGGGAGACCGAGTGCAACACTGCGAAGACCTTCCTTCGAAGTTTCGCCGCTTTGGCTAGACTCTGGGTCACCGTAGCGCTGGTCAAATCCCATTCGAGGCTTACCCCCATCACGACACGTGACGGGGTGAGGCGCGACTTGGGAACATTGACCTTGAACTCTAACTGTGTAATGTGTTGAACTACTGTGAGAGTGTCGTGTTCGCACTGTTCTCGGGTGTCGGAAACTATCAGCCAATCGTCCAGGTAAAACAGGACCTGGATGTCGTCTCACAGGAGAGGATCCAGAGCCTGCTTCACCAGTTTCTAGAAGACCCGCAGCGCGATGTTGAGGCCGAAGGGAAGTCTGTCGAACATGAACACGCGATCGGAAGACTGAACGGCCAAGAAGCGCTGGAAACGAGGATGGATGGGAACTTGCCAATACGCATCCTTGAGGTCCAGCGACACCATCCACGACAGAGGCCGCAGTGCCAGTCGTACCTGGTGTACCATCAGCATCCGAAACCGCGTGTTCACTATGTACCCGTTGAGGGCCAACAGATCCACCACCGGCCGCATCGCGTCGCAGTCTTGCTTGGGTACCAGGAAGACACGGGAGATGAAAACCTTGTGATCGGCTTCCACCTTGACGATTCCCTGCTCGTGCATTGATGTTATCACGTTGGGCCCCTCCGAAGAGACGGGCCGGCGTTGGTGACAAGAGCTGAGTGGGGGCCTGGACTTCCATCTCCAGGTTAGACCCCTCCTGGCTATCTTTCGCCCTCGTCCCTAGCGGCCATTGAAGGGCGCAAGGGCGAAAACATCCGGTGGCCTCCCGATATGAGGTGAGCGACCCTGTTGGCTAGGTGAGAAGGAGAAAGAGGAGGAGACCGACCTGGAGAGCCTACACGTTTTTTTACGTGGAAGCTCCCCCGGTACTGTCCTGGCGGTCTTGAGCGCCATGGTGACCTCCCCTACACGTCCTTTTCGACGAAGTGGGGGGGGGCCCCACTTCGTCGAAAAGGACGTGTCACCCCTTCCCCTGTCCGGCGCGTGTCCAACCCAACCGAAGTGCGTCCTGAAATGGAAGGCTGACCAGCCCCTTCTCGGCGGGGACGAAAAGGAGCAGGAAGGGAAGCGCGAGGCTGAACCGATGTCTGGGCCTGTACCTTTCCCTTTCTGCGCCCCTTCTTGGTAGCCCCACCGCCGAAAGCACTTCGACGAGGACGGGACTGAGAAGGCCCTGCTCGCGACACAGCACGACGTTGTGAGTCGTAAGCAGGGTCCGCCGACAGAGAAGCAAAGCGTTCCCAGGCGTGCTGCGCAAACAGCCCCGTGGTATATAATTCAGAATACAAAAGACCCTGACGTATATCCAAGGGGGCTTTCCGGCAGAACAAGGACCTGACCGTCTGGCGTTGCCGAGTTTCCTCGAACAAAACCACCTTCAGCTCGGGAACCAAAGACACCACGAGCTGAAGGTGGATCCGCCGAATGTGGTCCAAGCCCTCGGGAAGATCTCCATGAGCAGTCGCCTCAAAAAGGCGAAAGTGGTGAACAGATGTCTGGAGTGAACCCAAAATACAGGACAACAAGTTAGCCACCCACTGTCGCAAGGCAAAGTCCTTGTCGACAGCGGCCTTATCGGGGTGAGAGAAGAAGGGGTTAGCGACAGCACATATCTCAAGCTTGGGAGCGCTGATCCAGGACCAGAACTTGCCGTCCAGCCTGCCGACAGACACAAGAGGGGGCAAAAGCAGTGATGACTCCGGGGGAGGGATTGAAGTAGTCTTGTCGACGGACCGGTTGGCAAAGTCCAAGGCATCAGCAAACCAGGCCTCCAATGGTAGCGGGTTGTCGAGCTCGACAGCCAATCCAGGCCGACCGTCGTCGCTCAAACCCGTCCCATAGGCGGACAGTCCCGTCAACACAGCCAGGGACTGAACATCCTGAAGAATGTCCTGGCGGCTGAAGTCTAACCAGAGCTTGGTCCGAGGAGCAGACGGGGGCCTGGGCTTAACCGAAAAGAACTGATGGTCTGTCTTTGTCGAGTAAGCTCTCACCTCCACGTCCGCCACCTGACCATCAACTCTGATCGCCCTGAACTGCGACTTATCATTAATTTGCACCAACCAGCCAGAAGGAAGGGCTCTCTCACCGGCCGGGATGGCGGCAGCACGCTCCGGGTGGGAGGCCAGCACCCCCTTCCAAACAGCCAAGGAGCCATAGAGGAGCAGCATGGTCCGCGACGGGACCTTGGCCTCCTGGATGGGGGGCAGGCATGAACCCTGCCCTAGCAGACGGAGAACCCCCGCATGAGAGACAGTAGGGGCAACCTCCGGGGCCAGGGCTGGAACAGTACTAGCCGATGACAGGGCAAGCGGAGAAGCAAGGCGTTAAGGGATGTGGTACACCGCCAAAGGCAAGGGGACCGCAACAGGG
The DNA here is from genome assembly GCA_032716605.1 of Paralithodes platypus. NCBI lineage: Eukaryota > Metazoa > Arthropoda > Malacostraca > Decapoda > Lithodidae > Paralithodes > Paralithodes platypus. Next base: position 20,761,601 of record CM064562.1, on the reverse strand, counting down.
GTAGGCTGGGTGAGGCGCTGAGGTTGTGTCACTGCCAAGAAGCGTGTCAAGAGGGAATTCTGCATCGCCTCAATGCGCTCATCGAAGTGTGACACAACCCAACCCTGCATAGCCGAAAATCAATCCGAGATAGGCGACCCCCCCGAAGATTGGGCGGCATGCAGGGGCGAGCGTGATCGCGAGCGAGACCCGCGAGACGACCCCGCAGCGTCGCGGCCCAAGGAAGGCGAACGACGACGGCTGCGCCGCCCCTGAGGGCTTCGCTCCCGATCACTAAAGCCTGAGGGGGAGACATCCCGATCCCCCTCGTCATACGAGACGTCATCCCCTGAGAAAGGGGACCCCGAAACATTGCTAAGCTCCTCCGAGCCCCGAGGCGGGGTTCCCTCCAGGTAAGTCGGCAAGTGTAGGTCAGGGACAGGAGAAGGATGAGGAGCAGGATGACGGGAATGGGATGGCTGGCCGGGTGTTAGGAGGTCAGAAGGAGCCGCGGTGGGAAAAAGAGCAAGGATCCCGGGGGCTGAAAGAACAGGGCGTCCTGATAGCGAGGCGGAGGTGGGTGGGACCTCCACCCTGGTACAAGACCGGGAAGGAAGAGGAGGCACTGAAGCAGGTGAAGTAGGTGGAAGAGGCGACACTACATCCTGGCTAACCCCCCTAGACAGGGAAGGAGTGGGGAGCAGAGGGCCAGCTACAGTATGGACAGTAGCGCGGGCAGAGGACGTTGCAGCAGGACGGCGCCTCGGCTGGGCAAGCGGGCGGAAGGTAGTGGTGCCCTTATCCTTAGAGACTAGGGGAATCTCTAGCAGAAGACCGATGAGGAGCAGCTGGGGCCTGACGATGGGGAGAGCGAGAGCGATGACAGGCCTGGCGACCTTCCCGACGATGTGACGACCTAGCCCGAGACCCAGGGGAGAGGGCTCGAGCAGGGACAGGCCCAGGTGAACGGCCGGCTGCCGGGTCAGGGATACCCAGGGCGATGCGGATCCTGTCATCGGTGGCCCACAGACCTAATGTGGTGGGAGACAATCGCCCAGACAGACTTCAAGGACGACGTGGCTTCCGCCGCTGCCTGGGTACCAGGTTGCTGGTCCAGCACATCCACGAGGTCCATGCACGGTCCACACAGTGCAGGGAGGTAGGCCGTGGAGGAGACACACTGAGAGTGCCTCAAGCAGGACCTGTGGCTCCCCAAGCACGGGGAGGCACATCCATGGCGAAAACAGGGCATACCACCTGCAAGGGAAGAAACACACACCATAAGCAGCACGCCGACGGAGAAAGTGCATATAATGTCCAAATATATCAGGTAAATAGCATGGGGAAGAATAAACACGCATGCAAACTGGTGTCTGTACTCACCAAAACTGGTAACACAGAGGTAGGTGATGAGAGCGGGGGAAGCGGGCGAAGCACCAGAAGAACCTGCAAAGATGGAGAAAGTGTTAACCACCACTCAACATCTTACATGCAGGGTCTCTGTCACATGAAAAGTGCAAAAACCATATATGAAAGGTGAGGGTGAAACACCAACCACATACCCCAAATGTCATGGTCAATTCACAGAAAGTCAGTCAAGAGAGAGACAGTGAAGGCCGCAAATTTGCGGGGAGCATGACAGCATAGGTCAGCAGATAGAGCCAACCAGTACCGCAAATTTGCGGGTCTATTGAGGCATGTCCGTATCAACACAAAAAACCCGCAATTTCGCGGGACCAACCAGCCAATCCCGCAAATTTGCGGAGGCCGAAACGACAGTCAGGTACGAATCGCACCCTCCGCAAATTTGCGGGACCGGGCCAGACGGTCCGACGCCGAAAAAGATAATTTAGCGTCTGAGGTAACACCAAAATAAGCCGCAAAAATGCGTCATCTCCTTATGATCTCCAAGCCTGGAAGGGCCATCAAGCTGAGCAGTGTCTTCCTTGATCAGTAACCCATCTCAACCGGTCAAGGGAGGGGCAAGGAAGACTCACCAGGGGAGAGGAGGCACATCCCTCAGGAACCACCCAACCCACAGAGATAGAGCAAAGCCCATGAAGAGAAGTGGCAGGGTGGGTGGTTTGCACAAACAGGGATCCCCTAAGGGTACCCCTGAACCGTGCATGAAAGAGGATGAATGCCCACTGAAATCGTGCCCTAACTCCGGCGATGAAGAGGAAGGGGGGGGGGGGGCTCGTCAACAGCATGAAAGGGGACGAGATCAAGGTGGGCGAAAGGATGGAGGTGAAACAGTAAGGCAACAAACAAAAACCAGAAAAAGGAACACTGGTGAGAAAAAGGGGGGCATAGCTGTCAGCAGAGAATGTGCCAGGTGCGAAAAAAACCTGTGGTGTGACGAATCTTGAATCACACAACGCCTGGCCCCCTGAGACACAATGAAGGCTCGAAAGGGGCGACTCGGGAATAACGCTATATTTCGGCCAACACAAACTCTACAAAACTAGCAATGCCACCCACGAATTTCTGAAGTTTTTACCAAACGTTTACACCTAGGATATGAAATATGAAAACTCATAGGGGGCATAGCAAAACCTGAATGATAAAACCACCTAGGCTATATATAAGCTAAAAAGCTAAAACTATGCCCACAACTAACGGAAAAACAATATGAAAAGAGCAAGAGTGATAAACATAGACGGAGGACGCCAAGCGCCCCCGTACCTCCAGTAGACTATTTCCACACTCGCCTCCATTTGACACACTTGGAGCCCATTTACGTGTGCCCTAGATCACGTAACATCTGTCTAACAAAAAGGAAGGCCATAGAAGCCGAAACATACCAAATACAGGGTGAATTATAAGAGCACAACAAAAGTTGGTCTAGGCAAATGGCAGCGCGTGAAAAAATGATAACAAAAGAGGGTCGCTCATGCGCACGTTCGACAAGGGTCTGCTCATGACAGAACACAGGATGGGCCTTCGACTGTAACTAAGGTAAACCCCTTTTTCTTCTCTTCTATGATTTTTTCACCTTCGGTGGTAGTTTTGGTTAATGTACAACGTTTCCTAGAGCAAGTTAAGGAGTAGATTCTAAACGGTTGGAATGACGACATAGCAGTCAAAATAGCAAGTTGTCATTGCAATTAAGGTTAATAGCCTTGCCGTTGTATTTGCCAAGACTACTAACAAATATACGCAAACCGAGATTCCAACAACCAAAATAATATACTAAAACTGTATTGTGTATGCCATTATATAATTATAAGTAACTAAAATATCATAAGTAAAGGTAACTCTGTAACCGCCGGACGTGTGAGCAACTGTACTATCGTCTGGAAGTACAGTTAACTAACCTGATTAGCTACTCCTAAGTGGTAGTTGTTGGGGTTGTGGCAATCGCATCCACCCCCCCACCCCCTTAGGCTCCCGCTATTACCTACTCCACCAGGTGAGGCAAGGATTATCCAGGACCCCTCAACCTGGCCTATCAATCAGACACCTCCCAATACACCCCTTTGGACAAACACGGCCTGGACTAGCACCATGAGGGAGATACCTAGATCATCACCGTGGGAACAGACAGCCGTGGGAACCAAGGGCGGTCACCAGCCTAGTTACCCATATGGGATCAAGGCGGAGCAAACAACCTACCAAGGATCAATGAGTGGACCAGCATTTAAAGGTATGGACAACCGCTCGACCCTAATTGGCCCTCGAGATGATGGGGAGGCACCCATCAGAAACCGACCCGCGCTCGTACCTGGACGACAAGAAGAGGGCAGAACGAAACAGCCTACCACTGGCACAACACCTCCTCCTCCATTACCCACCAACACCACAGGCCCCTACACTAGACCATGCAGCCTCCTTGATCATCGAGTTAACTACGCCGGCGATCGAAGACCTGCTGGGCGCCGGCGAGATGGAGTAAATAACGATGAGGTCCTCTCCGTCCACCAGCGACCGACACCACACCAACCCTAGCATGGAAGAGCTACCAACCCTGATACCTCCCCCTCTACTACACAAGCGGCCGACACCACACCAACCCTAACACGAGAGAGCTACACACCCATGAAACGTATCCAGGTTCTCCAGAGGCGGAGATAACGATAGTTCCAGCAGATTGCCCAGAACTTGAAGCTTTAAGGAGACTAGTATCGAGAGGCCCTGGCGTTGAATTCACGCAGCCAACAAGTCTACGAGAGGAGGAACGAGACCAAGGAAGGACGACAGAAGAAATAGAAGGTCAGCTAAATAATATCGGTTTACGTCGAGTGTGATAGAGAACCCCAGCTTAGAAGTGCCCGCTGACGACAAGGACGAGGACTCATCATCGCCCCCGGAGTGTTGAGGGGACATCACTGGTCGAAAAGATTGAAGGACAACGAACCTAGTGAAGCTAAGGAGAACCAAGAGAAATACTAATCCTACAACCCGTTTGCGGTAGCACCTTCAGTGGTATTGTAGACGTGACCCCTCCCTCCCCCCATGTACGCCCAGTTCCCTGAATAATTCCCTTAACGCATACATACGCCCTGGACAGGCGAAGCTAGACTTTTATCCTGGTCCGAGAGTAAAGGCCTATTCCTGTTAATCTGTTTGGCACACGCCCCCTTGTCTCGTGCCACCACTGTACTCTGACTGAGGAGTCACATATCTTGGAGACACACATTGTATTACATTTCATGTGTTATGTACTTCTAGTGAAATTTTAATCCCTTTGTGTTGTCGTGTAACCTGTGTCTCCAGCAGCGAACGGCATTCCTAGGTTTAGTATTAGTTCCGAGTTGGTTTCCTATATTGAAAGTGAGAGCGAAAGTAAAACACCAGCATACCAAGTGAAGGTTATCATGAGTAACAAAGGAGTACAAAGGAAATAAAGCAAAAACAGGTTTAGTGACCCCTCTAGGCTGCTTGTCCTCCAAAACACTGAGGATCAAATGTCCAAACAGTGGTTTAGAGGGGGTAAGGGAAAATTGGAAAGGGAACTACTGCCCTGGAACTAATGCCCATGGCAGGATTAGGAAGTTAGTAGGAGACAGATGGGTTAGTAACATAACACATTTATAAGTGATCTTTCGTATATCTTGTATAAAGAGAGTAACGTCTTAGTAGTCTTAGTAATATATGTACGCAATAATCCTTGATGAATTTGAGGGGGGAATAAAATAAAGTTATTCATTTACAAACGCAGTCAGTCGCAAGTTTGATGCAAGATATTTGTCTAGGCGAAGATTAAAAGAATCAACGGTGCTGCAGTCGGGGAAGCCAATTCCACAAGTTGACAACTCGATTGAAGAAGAAATTTGTGTTAGTTAAAAGATTTACCAATAATTTTGCAACCGTTTCCCTGCGTGTAATTAGATTGGTTGATAGTGAAGTACTTACTACAGTTCATATTGTCGATGCCTTTAATGATTTTGAACACTTGAATTTAGTCGCCTCTTAATCTGCGCTGGGTTAAAGAGAATAGATTTAATTCTCTAAGAAGCTCCTCGTATGGTTTGTTCTTTAGGCTAGGTATCATTTTGGTAACTCTACGTTGAACTCATTCTAGCTTGTCTATATCTTTTTGGTAATAAGGGCACCAGGATTGAACGCAGTATTCCAGAAGAGGGAGGACTAAGGAATTGCATAGAGTTAGGATAACTTCTTTGGATTTATGCTCAAATGACCTGCCTATAAAGCCAATTATTTTGTTTGCCTTCTTAACAACTTCTGAACAATGTTGACCAGGTTTTAGGTTACTCGATATTGTTACTCCCAGATCGGTTTCTCTGTCTACACTCTTAAGCTGAGTGCCATTCATCAAATAGTTTGCTTTCTCATTTCGGTATCCAATATGTAGTACTTTACATTTATCCGCATTGAAACTCATTTGCCAAACTTGGGCCCAACATGACAACTTATCTAGATTGTGTTGCACATTGTCAACTTGTTCTTTTGAGAGTATGCTATTTGCAATTTTTGTATTGTCAGCAAACTTTGAGATTGTACAAGTGAGGCCCTCATCTATGTCGTTGATGTAAATTAGAAAGAGTACCTATTACCGATCCCTGGGGTACCCCGCTACTTACGTTGGTCCATTTAGATGCCTTACCATTTATGACTACTCTTTGCTTTCTGTCGCTGAGCCAATTTTCTATCCATTTTAATACGCCGTCTTGTATTCCATGCGCTTTTAGTTTAAGCAGTAAACGTTTGTGGGGAACTTTGTCAAAGGCCTTTTGAAAATCAAGGTATATAATATCTACAGCTTTACTTTCATCATAGAGGTTGGGAATATCGTAGAAGAAATCTAATGCCCCTTTCCCACTGGTGCGATTTTAAATAATTTTCATCGCCGAGGATGTATTTTTGGTATTTCGCAACGAATTTGTGCGACGTATACGATTTTGACCGTTAAAAACCGTTGACAAGTTACACTCGGCGACGATGTTTCCAATGGATGCGACCTAATCGGTGACATTATGCGATGTCATTGGCAAATTGAGCGATGGTTCGCCGATGACTTCGGCGAGAACTGTCACATTTTCAATAAAATATTGCGAAATAATGCGAGGGATGAAGGAATCCTCGGCGTATGTTCTGCAACGTCTTCGGCAAATTAAGCGATGGTTCGGCAGTGACCTCGGCGAGATTATCCCAAAACGTTTTGCATATATTTCATGGCACAAACATAAGAACATAAGAAAACGGGAGTCTGCAGAAAGCCGATCGGCCCACACAAGGCAGATCCCTGTCACACCCAACCCCAATTACAAGGTCTAATTATAGACCCAACTTACTAATACTTTGAGGACTGACCTCACCAATACGGTCAGAGATCAACACAAGATTACGGGGTCTGCAGAGCACTGATTGGCCCACACCAAGCAGATCCCCCCCCCCCCCCCCGCATACCCAACCCATCTCGTCCATATGCCTATCTAATTATATTTTACAGCTCCCTATCATTCTCAATCCTACCATATCACTTGGTAGCCTATTCCACATGTCTACAACTCTGTTATCAAACCAATGTTTGCCTATATCTTTTCTGAAACGAAATTTATCTAATTTGAAACCATTTGTTCGAGTTCTTTCGGCTATCACTGAGCTTCAGTACATTTTCATGTCCCCTTTATTAATCCCACTAACCCACTTGAACACCTCTATCATATCTATAATTCTTCTCAACCCAATTCTGATAGCGGGAGCTGATGTGTCTTTATACGGCTGAACATTATTGTAGTACCGGTAGTTAACTCATTCAGTACCGGTCACGTCCTTTTCATTATATTCAGGCAACTATTAGAATGTTATATTCAGCTTAGGAAGGATGGCTACCCGTAAAATATCACAGACTATCTGGATTAATAGCTAGAGGTTAGCTACCATATATCCTTCCTAAGCTTCACAAAATCGTCTAAATGCAGCTGAAATAAAAACAAAAAGACGTCACCGGTACTGTAAGGGTTAACTACGATAACCCATTCAGTAACGGTGACGTCCTTTTCATTGTATGCTGACAATTATTATACGATTGTATTCAGCTTTGGAAGCACGTCTACCCATAAGAAGGCTACAAACTATCTCAATTAATCATTTTAGCTACCATATAGCCTTCCTATGCTTCATATAATCGTCAACAAGTAGCTGAAATGTAATAAAATATATGTCGCCGGTACAGTTACCTAACTAAGTGATGTCGCGGCACCAACTATATTTAGATCAATAATTGGTATCAGCACTATGTAAAGTTTAATTCATAGTTTCGAGTGAGATATACAAACAAAATTCTACCTTTATACACTCTATTCAACATCTGACAGACATTAATACATCACACAGCGAGCAAACCGTAATGACAGCGGCGACACGATATATTTGGCAAACTGTACAAAAGGAGTTAAATTAATAATGCAAATATATACAAGGGTTAGTTAACGAAATGTGTAAAATTGAATGATTATCATTTGAAAACTGGGTCATATTAAATTTCCTTTCATAAACCTACACTTAATTTCGTATACTTAATGGGCGTAACATTTGCTCATTTATATATTTGTTTATAATGTATTTAATTTCATCACTAGACCTCCAATAAGCATATAAAGCACCCCCCCCCAACACCCTCCTTCAAGATAAATTTGTACATTTTTCGACAGAAAAATTTCCTGGCCGAAGGCCGGTTCCTCATAAAGTACAGGCTTGCTATCGCTAGCCAGGAAAAACTCGACGCCTAAATGACACGAAAAGTCTTAATATTGACAACGAAATGGGGTGAAATAACTTAAGATCGCCAAACTAATGAGCTGAGCGTCATAAAATCTGAAAACTAAAGGGGTTAACCATGGGGAAGATAGGGGACCAGAAAAACGACCCATCTCCCCTTAATTCGGAGATTGTCAATGTCCTTGCCGTATGTTTACGAATTACTGCCTAAGAGAGGGGCAAAGAAAAAAGGGTTGACAGGTTCACTATAATCCTTTTTTTTTTTACCCACCTCGCCGATGGTGCTCTTTGGCCTCGGCAAGGTTTTTTCCGAGCATTCGTCTACGTCGCACAGCCCTTCGCACGCCTCGTGCGGAGTATACCCGTGGCGGGTATACTCTCGACGAGTATTCGGTCGCACGTTGCATTACATGTGCAAGTAATCGCCGAGGCAATCTCCGATGATTAATGTGCATCGGCGATTTTCGGCAAGCCATCATGCGAAGTTTCGAAAATTTGCAACGCTTTTTTTCGTGCGACAACCTCGCCGATGTCAAAGAGGAGCTCCAAGGGCCTCGCCGTTGCGTCGGAGAATATTTGCCGATGCTTGCGAGGGTTCGCACAGCTCGTCACTCCTTGTACCAAATTTTGAACGATCCGAAAACTTGCGAGGCCCCTTGCGAGTCAAACGATCATCCTCCGAGGATTCAAAATTTTGTTGCAACATTTTCCGATTGTGCCCATTCGTTGGTATCGGCGATGAAAATCGTTTAAAATCGCATCAGTGGGAAAGGGGCATAAGAGGTTGTTAAGCAGGAACGTTTGTTACGAAAACCGTGCTGAGTATCTTTAAGTATGTTATTTTCCTCTAAGTGATTTACGAGTCTGGCTCTTATGAGTGTTTCTAGCATTTTACATACAACTGAGGTTAAGCTAATTGGACGATAGTTACTGGGTAAGGATTTGCTGCCTTTTTTTAATATCGGTGTTACGTTGGCTAGCTTCCACTGATCAGGCATAGTTATAGACTGCAAGGATTTATTGAATAGCAATGTCAGTGGCTTAGAGAGCTCATTCCTAGCTTCCTCTAGAACTCTAGGCGAGATTGTATCCGGTCCAGGCGTTTTATTTACCTTGAGTTTATCTAACCATTTCAATACTTCTCTCTCTGTAATGGTGATAGTGCTTAGAACATCAGAATTATCAATCTGAATCGGCGATGCTGTAGCGATATCACTTAGGTCTTCTGTTCTAAAAACTGATGCAAAGAAGATATTGAGGGCATTACTCATTTGTACTTCGTCTTTTGTATATTCTCCATTTTCATCAACTAACGGTCCAACAGTTGAAGTAACTACTTTTTTCTTTCTGATATAACCATAGAATTATTTCGGGTTTGTTTTACTTTGATTCACAACCTGTAACTCCAGGGTGTTTTTTACTTTGCTTAATTCACTTTTTGGCTTTGCGTGGTAATTTTACAAATTTCACCCGTTCTTCGTCATTTTGTGAGGATTTTAATCTATCATTAGCAATCTTTTTAGCAAGCAAACTTTCTGAAATCTCTTTATTCCACCATTTGAGTTTATCATTATGGCCTGTACGCCGCATTTTCGATGGTATGCAGTCTTGCACTGCTTTTAGGTAAGTGGTTGCGAATAATTCCCAAGATGTATTTATGTCGTTATTGTTAATTAGAAAGCTCCAGTCAGTTTCTTTAAACATAGCTCTAAGTTTGCGAAAGTTTGCTTTCTCGATAATGCTATTTGGTTCGTTACTAGTAAAATTTAAACTGAAAGTTATCGTACGATGGTCGCTGTTATTGAATTCATCACCAACATTCAAATTCTCTATTAATTCTTCTTTTGTTGCAAGTACAAGGCCAAGAATGTTATTACCACGGGTCAGCGATCGAACAAATTGATAGAGCGAACTCTCCTGCAAGTTCGCATACAAGTCATGTCCGGAATGTGAAGTAAGATTATCGCCCCACTTGGTCACAGGTAAATTAAAGTCGGCAAAAAATACGGTATTTTGTGAGTTACTTTCATCTGCAATTTGTTCATAAATTTCTCGGTCAGTTTGCACTGATTGAGCTGGAGGTCTGTATATTAATGCAAATATTATTTTTGTACCTTTATATTCTTTATTAGCACAAAGGATGTGTCGACGTTCACAATTTGAGGTTTTGACAAGAGGGTCGGGTTAAGACTTTCTTTGATAAAAAGTAAAACGCCACCTCCATTTGAATTTATTCGGCTTTTCTCAAACATTACATAACCGGGAAGTGAATAGTCTGCTAAAAAAAGTCTCTGTCTTCTATATTGAGCCAAGATTCTGTTATGCTAATCACGTCATAATTTTCTGTAAATACTAATTCCTCTAAATCTGAAAATGTATTACGTATGCTACGAGCGTTTGCATAGAAAACCTTTAAAGTTGTGATTTAAAAAATCACGTAACGCTCTTTAATCGAATTTTTGGTTCTGGTCAGAAATACATTTATGTTCATGGCTGTCCTCGGTTTTTGCTGTCCTCGGTCCTCATCGCTGGCGGTCCTCGGTTGCCTCTGTTTTTTGCTTGGCGTTGGATGATTTATGTCGCTGCTGCTGCTTCTTCTCGAATGGCGTTTTTTTATCCATGGCTGCGGACTGCTTCGTGTAAGAGACAACCCATGCGTGCTGAACCCACAGGTCTTAGATGAGTGCCATCCTTGCGGAACAGAATAGGCTGGTTATAGAAATTATCCCAGAGGTTGATGAATTCAACTTCTTCCTTCAGACACAAAAATTTTAGTCGGCTGTTTGTGCTGAAGGTCTTGTCGTAGAATTTGTCTGATGCATCGATCTTGGGGAGAATGCCTGAGATGATGATATTCCTTGACTTGTTTTTGTAGTGCTGGATCATCTTGCGATATTTCTCCATCAGATCTTCGGATCTGGTGCGCATGACATCATTTGAACCAGCAGCTCCTGGGATGCAAACTCTCTTTCGTTGATTTGGGACTCTGTCGCAGAACTCTACAACCTGTCCTCGTAGGATGGAATCCCCAACGAGCCTGGTCTCTTCTGGTTCGTCTTCCATCTCTACCAAGATCTCAAATCTGTTTGACATTGTGACTGGTAGATGAGACCTTTTCTGCGTTGGCCGTGCACCGTTCCTCACTGGTGTAAATCCGGAAACCTGTAGTGGCAAGACTCTGCGTACAGGTCGGGGGCGAGGGGTTGGCACTGTTCGTGTTAGCTGGCTTCTTGCACGAGGAGTGGGGGAGGGACTAAGGTGAAGAGGGCAGCTGGCCTGGTTTGATGTCGGCTCAAGTTCATCGGAAGCATCTGCTGCAGTGGCTACTGCAGGTGTTGGATTGTTGGCAGTTGACGTTGAGGCGGTGGTGGCAGCTGGAGTTGAAGCGGTGACAATTGATGTTACGAACTCTTGGAGTGATTCCGGCTTCATGGTGAGGGCGTTGATCTTGTTGTGGGCTTCATCCAATTTCGCTGTCAAATCCTCTCATTGCTGGCAGAGTCGGCAGACTTGTAGATCGGCAGGAGCAAACATGGAAGCACCAAACCTACCGGCGCAGTTCGTACAGGCGCGAGGTATGGTGACGGTCACTCTCTTCAGATCACTTCACTCACTTAAAAACACTTCACTCACTTTAAAACACTTAACTCACTTTTAAAACACTTCACTCACTTCAGGTCGCTTCACTTACTTAACCCTTACAGTCCCAGGCCCGAGTATATTCGTCAGTAGACAAGTAACTCCCCAGTCCCAGGCCCGAGTATATTCGTCAGTAATATACTTTCCTTGTAACTGCCTGTACAACCCTGTACCAGTTACCACGACCTTTTGAGAACTGCTACCGTGTTGGCAACACTTCTCACAGCATATATAAGACTCGCTGAAGGGTGGCTGTGCCAGTCTTGCCTCACTCTTGAGGTGGAAAGGTGGTCTCTCCTGCCATTTTTGCCAGTGCTTGGGACTGCAGGGGCTTTTATTACTGTATCTTACGGTATGGTATGGCCGTATGGGTTAAATAGGCCTAACCGAAAACAAAAATGTTGAAATACGCAGAAATAGGTTATCAGGGGTGATAGCCTAACTGAAAACAAAAATGTTGAAAAATGCAGAAATTGCCCTCCAGGAGCGATATACGCAGTGATAGCCTAACCGAAAGCAATTTGTGTTTTTAAATACCAGAAATAGGCCGCCAGGGGTGATAGCCTAGCCTAACCGAAAACAAAATGATGAAATACGCAGAAATAGGCCACTAGCGGTGATAGCCTAACAGATTGAGAGTATCCTGTATCCCGTCCCGCGTACGGTGATTAATTACACTTTGTTAGTGAAGTTTTGGATGAGATAGATGAGTAAGATAATTGAAGGTTATTTTGAGTAACAGATTGATAGTGTGCTATATTCCGTCCTGAGAAAGGTGACTGTTTACCCATTGCGAGTGAAGCCTTGGGCGTGTTGATAAGGTAATATAATTGAAAGTTATTGTCTTTTATGTGTGATGGTAATGTCATGACGCTGACCAGGTATTACCAGTTGTATTATTTTTTATTCCTGGAGTGATCGAGTTAGAGTGATCCCCGAGTGTGTTAGTATTTGATGTTATGATGACCAAGCGATAGGGTGACTATACTGTAGATATCCCCAGGAATAGAGTAAATTGTGCATCTCATAATATCCCCACGAGGATAGATCTAACCCGGATTGGTGATTCTGTGGAGACAGTTTGTCTATAACCCCTCTGACCGTGTTAAGTCCATCCCTGCTCGGGTAAATTGACCGCTAAACCCCCGCAGTGATTAAATTCTCGTTACTGACCCCTGCGCGACTTGGGAGCCTGGGTCAACTGTGAATGTAGTGAATGTTATATTAGAATAAGTTGATTATTCCTTTGCAAACTGTTTTATGCCAACATGAGGACAGATCTCGTAGAGGGCTTATTGTTGATATTTCTATTCACATTCCGAACTTTGATTAGTACGGATATTTGATTGTGTTTACGAATTAAATAACTTGTTAACCCCTCCAACCCCAGGGATGCACGTTATGCATCACCTATGTATGTAACCCACAGTACCAGCGATGCAACGTATGTGACTGCCTTTAATTACTCTTGTCCTATGGCACCTAGACCTAGAGGGTTCAGATTTGTATGGGAACTACTTTAGAATCCCACAGAACAATACTGATGGTTGGCAACCCCCAAGTCCAGCTGCATGCGTGTGGGCGCACGCAGGAGTGATATGCCAGTATATTGCCTACCCATCACCCAATGATAATTGTGACTTTCCCTCGCCCCCCAGGACCCCCAAATGACCTAGGTGAGCGGTGTTATGTTGTTTTTCCTTCATTACTAACCCATCCCACGTGTTTTCAGGGGAAAAAAATGAAATGTGGCTAGTCCTGGAATGTACTTTCTTATTATATCGCTTGGGATCCAGGGGGTTAAGCATTAGTCGAAATAGTATACTGTACGCAAATAGTCTTGGTATTTGAGGACCAGAGACTCTTATCTGAGTTGCAAGGGTATAGCTACCCAGTGATATAAGAGAGCGAATAGTGTCTTAACGATTTTCTTCAGGTTATTAACTACACTTTAACGAACTTCGATTAAGTAGATTGTATACGCCTATCTAGACATGTTCCACGTCTCATGTCAAAGGAGTACAAATGAAATCAAGCAACAACAGATCTAGTGACCCTTCTAGGTTGCTTGTCCTCCAAAACACTGAGGATCAAGTGTCCAAACAGTGGTTTAGAGTGGGTAAAGGAACATTGGAAAGGGAATTACTGCCCTGGAACTAATGTCCGTGGCAGGATTAGGAAGTTAGTAGGGGACAGATGGGTTAGTAACTGAGGGGGGGATAAAATAAAGTTATTCATTTACAAACGCAGTCAGTCGCGGGTTTGATGCGAGATATTTGTCTAGGCGGAGTTTAAATGAATCAACGGTGATACAGTCTATAACGTTTCGGGGAAGCCCATTCCACAAGTTGACAACTCGATTGAAGAAGAAATTCTTAGATTCGTGTGAGTTAAAAGATTTACCAATAATTTTGCAACCGTTTCCCTGTGTGTAATTAGATTGGTCGATAGTGAAGTACTTACTACAGTCCATATTGTCGATGCCTTTGATGATTTTGAACACTTGAATTAATTCACCTTTTAATCTGTGCTGGGTTAAAGGAAATAGATTTAATTCTCTAAGACTCTCTTCGTATGGTTTGTTCTTTAGGCTAGGTATCATTTTGGTAACTCTACGTTGAACTCGTTCTAGCTTGTTTATATCTTTTTGGTAATAAGGGCACCAGGATTGAACGCAGTATTCCAGAAGAGGGCGGACTAAGGAATTGTAAAGGGTTAGGATAACTTCTTTGGATTTATGCTCAAATGACCTGCCTATAAAGCCAATTATTTTGTTTGCCTTCTTAACAATTTCTGAACATTGTTGACTCGGTTTTAGATTACTCGATATTGTTACTCCCAGATCGGTTTCTCTGTTTACATTCTTAAGCTGAGTGCCATTCATCGAATAGTTTGCTTTCTCATTTAGGTATCCGATATGTAGTACTTTACATTTATCCGCATTGAAACTCATTTGCCAAATTTGGGCCCAACATGACAATTTATCTAGATTGTGTTGCATATCGTCAACTTGTTCTTTTGAAAGTACGCTATTTGCAATTTTTGTATTGTCAGCAAATTTTGAGATTGTACAGGTGAGACCCTCATCTATGTCGTTGATGTAAACTAGAAAGAGAATTGGACCTAGTACCGATCCCTGGGGTACCCCGCTACTTACATTGGTCCAAAATGTCGAAGATACTAAGAGAATATTGCAGTGACCCCTATGTTTTAACCCTCCAACCCCGGCTAGGGTAGATCGTGACTGTACTCTGTGACCGGGGGTTTTGAGGAATTTTGGTCCATGTTGATTCACCTGTTACTCCTGAAATACATGACACAAAGTTATAAAAAAAAAAAAAAAATGTTGCACAAACCTTCATGTGTAGAATGCCGTTGAGTAGAGGTCTCTAGCCCAAGTGATTGCATAATGGCGAGCGCGGGAAGTGGAGTTATTTTTATGCGGGAAAATCTTCCCGCGTTCGGATGCGTCGCCTTGGCCCAGGCCCCGGCTTGGCTAACCTACTGCGCACTTAGCCACTCGTCGCGCCAGAGTTTTTACCTCCCGGAGGCGATTTTATTTATTGATAGTGATGTTATTATAGTTATTTGGAGTCCAATTATATAAAATATGTGTATTAGGCTATCATTGTCACTAATATTTCACATTTTCACTCGATACCGTAGTTTTTATGAGTAATTGAGGCTGGTTATTGTTATATTACGCACTGATTATTCGTTATCACAGGTGTTTATTATACTTTGGCCATCTAATATTAGTTCGTGTGTCACTTTCACTTTGGTAAATATGCTTGAGAGAGTGTCACTGTCACTGATAATGCTCATTTTCACTTGATACGGTACATTTTATTAGTAATTGAGGTAGGTAGGTTATTGTTATATTAGGCAGTGATTATTCGTTATCACAGGTGTTCATTATACTTTGGCCATCTAATATTACTTCGTGTGTCACTTTCACTTTGGTAAATATGCTTGAGAGAGTGTCACTGGCACTGATAATGCTCATTTTCACTTGATACGGTACATTTTATTAGTAATTGAGGTAGGTTATTGTTATATTAGGCACTGATTATTCGTTATCACAGGTGTTTATTATACTTTGGCCATCTAATATTATGTCATGTGTCACTTTCACTTAGTTATATGCTTTGTAAACGTTTTATATACAATTTATTGTGTCTTTTTTCACTTATTTATATATGTTTTCATAATACATTACTTTTTTATCACAATACATTGTTTTATTTCCACTTGTTGCCTATATACATACATATTGTCAGTCTTTGGTACTTTCACTATGATTATTAGTTAGTACTCCTGCTTGGTGTGGTACTCAGCAAAGCACGGTATAGCACATAGTGACACCTGGCACTCCACACACTGCATGGTGGTCTTTTTCTGCTTCCTCGGCCTCACCTGGCTGTTCCAGCAGACATGGCACCGCCTTCTGCTAATGGTGACTCCATCTCGTTCCAGAGGCAGGTAACCGAGCTTGTGCACATTTAGATACTGTGCACACTGCATGCGGTCCTGAACGGGGCGCCCAGGTTGTGCCACTGCCCTCTGTGGCGTAGCATACCTGTCCAGGAGCTCCACCAACACCTGTTTTTGGAACCTCCGCAGGCTACTGAACTTCCTGGGTGTGCGCGGATTCCGAAGCCTGTAGATATTGTAGGCATTCAGCATTGACATGTCCACCATGTGCAGAAAGAACTTTTTGTACCATCTGCACGAGGTACGCAGACAGTCGATGAAGCCTATCTGCATGTCGGACTTGTCCACCAGCCTCATATTTATGTTGTAGTCCATTACAGCATCGGGCTTGGTCACCCTGACTTGGATGCGGCGATCCACCTTGCCAGTCTCAACCATTTCCCCCTTGTGGACGGTGCTCAGGAGGTTGACCTTCCGCTGGTCGTGCCAGTGGATAGCCAGAATGGGTCCCGACTTCTTCTTGAAGACATCGCCTTTCTTGGTTTTAGGAGGGAAAGTTGGCATGCCCTTCCTTTTCGCTCTAACTGTGCCTACAGTCCCCGTCTTGCGCTGATGGAGGTACTTTGAGAGAGTGGGGGACGTGTAGTAGTTGTCCGTGTAGAGGACGTGATTCTTCTCGAAGTACCGGTTCATCATGGCTTGAACCACTGCTCCGCCAAAGCCAATGAGGGGGTCTATTTCCACGTCCCCTTCCTTCCCGCTGTAGACCAGGAAGTCCAGGACATAGCCAGTTTGGCAATCGCACAGCACAAAGAACTTTATACCAAAGCGATGTCTCTTTGAGGGGATGTACTGCCTGAAGCTCAGCTTTCCCCGGAACAGCACAAGAGACTCGTCAATACAGACGTTGCAGAAGGGCGTGAAGTATGACGTGAAACGTTCTCGCATCATCTCGTACAACGTCCTAATCTTCCACAGCTTGTCAGAGAGATGCATGTCGGTGTTGGTGACAAGATGGAGCGCTCCGAGGATGTCGAGGTACCGGTCCCGAGAGATGTATTTCCCGAAGGCAGGGGTGGATATCAGATCTTTGGTGATCCAATAGTCAGCCAACCTGTGCTTCTTTACATGAGGCATTAGCATGGTGATTGCCAGGAACACCATGAACTCGGGATGAGTCACTGGGGTCCACCGCTTCATGTGGCCCTTGGTCACCTTGCCAAAAAAGTTCACCTGGATTTGGTGGTGCTTGTTTGTCTCCTCTATGACAAACTCAGTAACCTCCTTATCAAAAAATGCCTCAAAAAGCTCATGTGGTGGAGCATTGGGGCCTGCGGGAAAACTTGGGGTAACTCCTGAACCCTCCTGTACCTCATCAAAAGGGGTTACATCAGGGTCATTCACTTCATCAGCAGCCACATCCTGCCAGTTGAAAATATAAAATGGGTCCTGCTGGCGACGCTGACGAGGAGCTGCAGCTGGGGCAGCACGCCCACGAACTTTGGCGGCGCGCACCCTAGGGCGGCCAGGAGCGCGACGGCGCCCAGGCCCAGCCCGGCGGCCAGGGCGGCCAGGAGCACGACGGCCCTGGGCCAAGCGTCTGGGTTGAGGGTCGTCGATGTCCATAAAGTCATCGTCGTTGTCGTCAGAGCCGTCATCTTGCCCTGACGGTGGACCCAGGTAATCATGGCCAGAGTCATCTGTGAGGTGCCCTTCATCTTCAGACCCCCCCTCATAATCTCGCGGGGAACGAATGATGCGTGGGCGGCGTGTAGGTCGGCGAGGTGGGGAAGGAGTGGCAGGTGAGGCTCTGTCATCTTCATGCAGAGGTTCGGGGCTCCTTGGCCTACGACGAGTCGTAGACAGCACTGGTTCAGTGTCTGTAGGTGCAGGTATGGATGCGAGGTCAAATACATCGTCAGGAACCTCTGTTGTAGGCTGGAGAGGTGGGGTGGACCCTGGGGAAAGTTGCGGGGGCGTATGGCTGGGACCGGCAGGGGTGGAAGCCGCGGGAGCCTCGAACAAAGAGCGCCTACTTGTAGCTCCTTTTTTCACATATTTTCTCCCTTTTCCCTTTTCTGTAGTAGTATGTCTCCTCTCGGGAGAAATAGGGGGTAAATAGGCCGAAAGTGGGGGGTCCTCAACCCTAGGCAGTGCTGGTGGTGGTGGGGAAGAATGGCGGGCGCCTGGGGCAACTTGGGTGGCGTGGGTAGATAAGGAAGACAATGGCGGGTCAACCTCACCCTCACGCTCAGCCTCATTGGCACCCTCACGCACTGCTCCCTCACCAAGTTTTAGGGCCTCTTTCCTGGCTGCCGCGGCCGCCTTTTCAAGAACTTGCTTCTTATAAAAACGTATCTTGAATGGGGATTTAGCTGGCGAAGGGCTAGGTGTCGTGTCACTCAACCTAAACTTGGCAGTCGACCTAGTGCTGTCCCATTCGCTCACTCTCACTACACTCTCATCACCTTGCACAACTATATCACGTTCAGTACTATCATCACTTTCATCGTCATGCTCAAATCCAACAAATTGCGCGTCTCTTTGATGAATTTCGTCTAGATCGTCTAAATCTTCACTATAGTGAGACTGATAAGACTCGGAGCTATCACTGCCCAAGTCATCAACACTATTTTGTCCTTCACCACGTTCATAACTCCTCAAAGCTATTTCAATACCTCCGGGAGTCAACGCATCTTGTACGTGCCTTTGCGTTAGGGCGCGACGAACATGGGCAGGCGTCGAAGGGAGCATGGAATCGGACACAGGGGAATCACTTTTTGGGCTAGTATCCATGTTGGCGGCAGGGTAGAGACTGTTTTGGTGGCGTACATGGTGTCTGGTGGCGTCACCACGGAACGAAATGTTTACGCGCGCCATTCGAAAGCACATACGCAAGCAATGGTACAATGTTGTACCACCCGGGTTCCTCGGGTCAAAACATAATGGTACACACGTGTACCACCCGGGGTTGAAGGGTTAAAGAGTAAATTCGTGATTCATTCCCCTTGTAGTAAATGTTAACTGCCCTTGTATTTCGTTAAAAGCTTTTTTGTGCCTTAATTCCCAGTTTGAGATTCTAGCTGTCGGGAATAGTGTATGATGATCCCGACAGATTTGAGTCCAATTGGGTATTTGAATTTGGCGGTATTATATAGTAAGTACGATTTCGGATAGTACCTTATGTACTATAGTTTATTATTAATTGTAGGTTAAATATTAACTGTAATGCATAAATATATACATCAGCTCTAGACGTATCATGAAACCAAATTATAGGTTAGAATTATTATGAGCCAGCAGTTATAAGTAATCTCGCGAAGGAATAGAACGCCGGCCCTCAGTCTCATCAAATCAGCCGTACCAATCACTCTTCCCTCCGGCTCTGACTCAACCTAGAATTCACCACTATTAATCTATATATTCAGTCTTACATCACCAGTCCTCTAAGCTAAGTTCATCATGTATTGATACTGTATTATGTGAACATTCCTACATGTCCCCCATATGAACTAGCCGTGTGTAAGAGGACAGGAACCTACCCATAGAAATCTTCATATTGGTTGTCGTGAATCCTAGCTGGTATATATACCGTAGTTTGAATTTCCCGGGTTCACGACAGCTGGTTCCTTTTTGTTTATACGCATTACTTTATTTATCTTTGTGGATAAATATTACTGTGGTTTCACCAATTATATCTTAGTTTATTTCCCTTATTATTTAATCACGGGGACAATATAGAACCCTTAAATATATTTTATATTGTCACGATAAAAGGGAATATCAGACACACTTCACACAGACTTCGTCCCGCTAACAACAAACCACCAGTTGCTGCCACATAACATCAGAACTTCCCTGATATTCACCTACCGACATGTTCATCACCTAACCTACACTCTTTGCATCACAGCTAAGTTCCTTTAATACTAGAAGTACTTCATAGATATTACTGGGACTACCACAGATAACCTACACATACATGTTTACAAGTAAGTCAAACGCCGACCCGGTATCATTTTTATAGCCTAGGCCAATTCATCTTTCCAGGTTTAATTATTTAATTTATATCCGTTTCTCCTCTACCCCCTAGGAATAATAAACAGGTTATAATTGGTGCCATGACCCGGATACTGGGCCATCTGTTATATATTGATAAAAATTGGGGGGGGGGGGTATTAGGCCTAGGCCTGACTTGTCTGCATTTGGGTAGAGCTGGGCGATCCAGTGGGCATATGCCAAGGGGCGCACCGGGGAAAGCTGCAAGGGCAGGGGGCATTAGCCAAGGGTTTGTGCCATCGTCCGGTCGTTACCCTGTGCTCTTGAGAAAGGTGGCCCACTTCGGCCATTCCTATGTACGGGATTTTCCGCTGGATCGTCCAGTGCAGTGCCCTGCTTTTTTTGTTAAACAGATCTATAGACCAGGGGCAAGGGTGGACACTGTCAGGCAGACCTCAGCCTGGGTTAGATGTGCCAGGGAGCCGGAAGGTATTAGATAGGCTACTGAACAGAGCGTATGCCTTCTTTGAGAAGAAGGACAGGGCCGAGGAGGAGCAGTCGACGCAATAGGCTAGATCTATAGACTATGACGACGGCTGCGGCTGTTCCTCCTTCAGAGGAGTCGTGATCCTTCTTTCTCTTTCTTTTCCTTTCTTTTTCAGGCATTAACTTTGTAATTTGTTAAAATTTAATATAGTAAAGTAAATATTGTAAAGGAGAGTAATATGACATAGGGTAAATTTCCTTTTCTTTGATCATTTGTAAACTCACAGGGGGCACGCGATCTGCATGCTTCAATTTGCTTGGTTGCTGTCGTCATCAATGTAAGTAGGTTAGCCTAGGCTTAGAATAGATTAGAATAGGTTAGCCTACAGTGACGATTAGTATTGTTGTTCCTTAAGCTTTAGTTACCGTAAAATTAGTAAGAATGGATGAGAAAATAAAGTCATTGCGGCGGTTCAGGGCCGCCAAGAAGGGAGGGATTACTAAGCTTACCTCTAATCTGTCTGAATTTATTGAACATGCTGCTACACTGCATGATGTAAAGGGTGTGAAAATCACTTTAGAAGAGGCCCTAGCTGATATCGAGTCGTATAACGTAGAGTTGTATAGCTTATATTCAGATGATCAGTTAGAGGAGGAGATGGTGAAAGATATGCAGTATGTTAATCAAGTAAACAGTCAGTTAGCTGAGTTAGATAGTGCTCTGCAGACAACCACTACTGGTAGATCTCATGATAGTGCAGCAAGTAGGAAACAGAAGGGTATTAAGCTACCCTCCCTGAAGTTGCCAGTTTTTGACGGGGATCCAACACAGAGGGTGGGTTTCTGGGAGCTCTTTGATTGTAGTGTTCACTCCCAAACAGACTTAACTGACATTCAGAAATTTACATATCTAAAGGGACAACTTAGTGGTGAGGCTCTACAAATTGTTAGTGGGTTTAGTTTGGTCGCTGCAAGTTATGAACCAGAGGTCACTATACTGAAAAACAGTTATGGTCAAAAGGATCGCATCAAAGCAGCTCACATAGCGAAACTGTGTAATCTCCCGCATCCTAGCCAGGAGGTCGGTGCTCTGAAAGATTTTTCCGCGTCATTTGAGTGTGCGTTAGAGTCATTACGCTCTATGGATGTAACAGTAAGTGAAATGTGTGCAGTACTGTTGCATAATAAACTTCCTAATGCACTCTGAAGTGATTAAGCGTGAATTAAAAGACAACTGGCTGGATGTGGATGAATATGTTCGTGTGTTTAAGACTGAAGTGTGCAATCTAGAAAGTAGACATAATCCACTAGAACAGTTTGGGGCGACCGCCACAGCAGCATATGCGGTGTATCAGAAACCCGATACCAAGCAGAAGTATGGATGTAAGTTGTGTTTAAAGACAGGACATTTTGGGGCAAAGTATGCAAAATACAAGAACAGTCCCGCCAAGGCCAATAGAGCAAGGCAGTTGAAATTGTGCGTCGGGTGCCTGTCGTCAGAACATGGCAGCCAGGGGTGTACTAACCCTAAAATTAGGCCATGCCGATTCTGCCAACAGAAAATTTTTAATTATTTGTGTCCGACGCCACGCCTTGAACAAACTGGACAACCAGCAGCCCCTGAACCAACAGTGACCATGGCTGTGGCTTCGGGCCGTAATGCAGTGTTGTTACCTACCATTCAGATTCCCTTGACCGACAGAAACGGTCATACCAGTAAAGTAAGAGCTTTGTTTGACCAATGTTCGCAATGTACCTTCATCTTGCGCTCTGCTTTATCGCAGCTTGATTACATTAGGGTCAGTAAGGAACAGCTAAGGCTCCAGGGATTTACTGGCTCACTTGGTAGTACTGAGTATGAAATAGTAGAGTTAACCTATCATCACAGAAGAAGGGTGTGTAAATTGAGGGCCGTTGTGGTGGAGGAGTTACCAGTATACAAACCAGGGAGAGGATTAGAGATGGAGGTAAATGCTATCAAGGATCGGGGTTACAAATTAGCCGATCCAGGTATCACTGATGGAGATATGATAGGGTTACTGATTGGGGCGGACTTTTATTACCACTTTGTACATTCAGGCTATGTCAGGGAAGGAAGTATAGTTATGTTACCCACAATTTATGGTTATGCACTGAGTGGCACTTATCAGTCAGATATAGAAGAGACCCATGTAGAGTTACTCACTGTTCTTAAGTTAGCAGTAGACCCTTTAGTGGACATACAGGAAGATATTGGCAGTAAATCTCCAGAATTAAAGGATCTGCCAGCTCTATGGGACTTGGACCATATTGGTATAAGTCCTAATGAGACTGATAAGGGTGGGGAGAGAGTCTTAAATAGATTTTCTGAAATGGTACAGTATTCCGAAGCACAGGGACAGTATATAGTGGAACTGCCGTGGAGAGATAACACATAAATTACCTGATAACTTTAAGTTAGCCCTGGGCAGAATGAGAGGCTTGCAGCGTAAATTTATAAAAGATCCCAACTACTGTCAACAGTATACAAAGGTTCTGGATACTCAGATAGAAAGGGGGTTTATTGAAAGGGTAGAAAACAGGAATCAAGCTGGTCATCCCATTCACTACTTAGCTCACCATGGTATTACTATGGATAGTGATACTACGCCTGTACGGATAGTGTTTGACAGTTTGGCTAAGATGGACGAGAAGGCGTTCAGTCTGAATGACTGTCTCCATACAGGTCCATCGCTAGTGGCTGACCTCACCCAGGTACTTCTACGCTTTAGATGCCATCAATTTGCCTGGGTGAGTGATATTGAGAAAGCATTTCTCATGGTGGGGTTGAGTGAGAAGGATAGGGATGCTACTAGGTTTCTGTGGCCCGTTGAACCCTTGGATGTTGCAAGTCCTTACATTGTCTACCGGTTCCGTGCAGTTCTGTTCGGGGACACCTGTTCCCAGTTCCTCCTTAATGCTACCATTCAAAAACACCTGTCTATGATACAGGAGAACAGTGATGTAGTTAATAAGCTAAAAAGGGGGTTGTATATTGATAACTTGCAGGGGACTGGTGATGATGTAAGTGATTTGCAACAACAATGTTGGGATGCCCGTAGAATATTTTCCAGCGCTAACCTGTCTTTACGTGAGTGGGTCACAAATAATGAGAGTTTGCGGGAACTGTTGCACCTGAAGGGTATAGCTTCCACCAAACTTGGCGTTGAGTGGCTAACTGATAAGGATATGTTACAGGTTAATTGCCGTGGAAGTAGCCCTGCATTGGTTACAAAACGCGAGGCTCTAAGTCTAACCGCGAGTGTGTTCGATCCTCTATGAGTGTTGCTACCAGTAACCATCCGGGCGCGGAGGTTCGTACAGGACTTGTGGAGATTAGAGTGTGGGTGGGAAGTACCCACTCCAGATGACATGAGAGCTAACTGGCAGGGTATTTATGACGATATGATAGATAGTACAGGTATCATGTTTCCCCGTCAGGTCACTAATTCTAAGAGGGTTACGCTGCACCTATTTAGTGACGCTAGCTCAGTAGCATATGGTGTAGCGGCCTATGCGGTTGGTGATGAGGTGAGTAGGTTAGTAATGGCCAAAGCTAAGGTGGCGCCTATTAAGTCCCTCACCATATCTAAGATGGAGTTGACTGCTGTTCTTCTCGCAGCTCGTCTCGCATGTTATATATATGAGGCCTACGCGGACGAGCTGATTATAGAGAATGTATACCTCTGGTCGGACAGCCAGATAACCCTATGCTGGTTGTCTAGTAAAAAGATTTTGCCTATATATGTTCAAAATAGAGTTGATGAGATAAAGTCATTAGTCCCCGGCGCTCATTCTCGTTGTGTGTCCACAGAGGACAACCCCAGTGATCTAGTCACCAGAGGGATTTCATATGTGTCCTTAGTTGCTTCTTCGCTTTGGTGGGGAGGGCCCACATGGCTACCTCACCAAATGCTATGGCCTGATCATGGCCCAATAGGGGGCTCAATAGGAGGGGACACCACTGTGGGTTGTAACACGAGTCAAGATGGAACCCTGTCATTGCCGGTACCGGTTGCCCCTACTGCCATATTGAATTGGGACCGGTATGGCTCATATATGAAGTCATGGCATGTAATGGCATGGGTCCTTAGGTTTATTAGGACTCTTAGAGAGAAGACACAAGGGAACTATCAGGCAAAACCGGCATACTTGACGGTGCCGGAATTAAGAGCAGCAGAGTCAGCCATGATTAAGGTAACTCAGAGAGAAGCTTACTCTGAGGAACACCACTATTTGTCAAAAGGACAGGGCACACCAAGCAAGTTAGGCCTCTATATGGAGGGAGGCATGATACGCTGTAGAGGTAGGCTACACTTGTCAGCTTTACATGATAGCGCCAAGCACCCTATCCTTATCCCTAATAAACATTGTATAGCCATTCTCCTTAGTAATTACTGCCACAAAGTGTGTAACCATAGTGGTGTTAGTTATGTTGTAAATTACATAAGGCAAAGATGGTGGATCCCCAAGATTAGACAGGTAGTAAAGAAAGCCTTAAGGGGATGTATCATCTGCAAGAGATTGCAAGGTACATCATACCGTGCTGTACAGGCCCCTCCATTGCCGGAGTTTAGGGTTCAGGAAGTGAGTCCTTTCCAGGTAACGGGGGTTGACTACACAGGTGCCTTGCCAGTAAAAGAGAAGGGGGTACTGTAAGTAAATTATATGTAGTCTTATTCACCTGTGCAGTTACTAGAGCGGTCCATGTAGAGACGGTGTCTAACCTCTCCTGCGAATCATTTTTGCATGCGTTCCGTAGGTTTAGTAGCAGGAGGGGTTACCCTGAGATTATGATGAGTGATAATGCCACCACATTTGTTAGCGGAGCCAGTACATTATGGGAGTTGATAGATGATGCAAGGTTAAAAGGTACTCTAGCGGAATTCAAGTGCGAGTGGCGGTTTATACCGGGTAGGGCGCCATGGTTCGGTGCCATATGGGAACGGGTCATTGGCATCCTAAAGGCTGGCTTGAAGAAGGTACTGGGTCGAGCATTGGTTACCACAGAGTAACTGAATATGGTATTACTGGAGCTCGAGGCCACAGTCAATGATCGCCCGCTTGGCTACACCTACAGTGATCTTGAAGACCCTCTACCCATCACTCCTTCACAACTGGTTCATGGGAGGCGGATCAGAAGCTTTCCAAGGCGAGAAGTCACAGATGAAGATCTCAAGGACACGACGTGGCGTAACAACGATTCCGTCAACCAACGCTTCCAATATGTAACAAAACTCTCACATGACCTGTGGAAAAGGTTGAGCACTGATTATTTAATATCACTCAGGGAGCAACATCGTCGCTTAATGGTAAAAAGAGGGATAGCATCGCCATAAGTTGGGGACGTCGTTCTAGTACATGATGACGGCCCCCGACTTTTTTGGCGTATAGGTCGGATAATGAAACTTCTTCGTGGTCCTGACCACGAATGTAGGGTATTTCAGGTAAAAACAGGAGCCGGTTTGACCACCAGACCGGTGGTTAAGCTATACCCACTAGAGATAGATTTAGAGGTAGTGGATGGCGACAGCAAGCCGAACTCTGATAATATCCTTCCTGCTACTGGAGCGGACCGAGGTGATACCCCTCAGAGGCCGTCACGTCGGGCTGCTTTGGGTTCCTCCCAGTTGTGGCGATCCATGATCGGGACGGGACAATTCTAAATACTTTGTATATAACTGGTGGCGGAGTATGTCATTTCCTAGCTGGTATATATACCGTAGTTTGAATTTCCCGGGTTCACGACAGCTGGTTCCTTTTTGTTTATACACATTACTTTATTTATCTTTGTGGATAAATATTACTGTGGTTGCACCAATTATATCTTAGTTTATTTTCCCTTATTATTTAATCACGGAGGACGATATAGAACCCTTAAATATATTTTATATTGTCACGATAAAAGGGAATATCAGACACACTTCACACAGACTTCGTCCCGCTAACAACAAACCACCAGTTGCTGCCACATAACATCAGAACTTCCCTGATATTCACCTACCGACATGTCCATCACCTAACCTACACTCTTTGCATCACAGCTAAGTTCCTTTAATACTAGAAGTACTTCATAGATATTACTGGGACTACCACAGATAACCTACACATACATGTTTACAAGTAAGTCAAACGCCGACCCGATATCATTTTTATAGCCAAGGCCAATTCATCTTTCCAGGTTTAATTATTTAATTTATATCCGTTTCTCCTCTACCTCCTAGGAATAATAAACAGGATATTATATTATTTAACTTATTGTCAGGATGAATTCACGTACCAGTGATTGCATAATTTAACCTATATATCTATATTCCCCACAATAATTGGTCCTTCGAACTCTGGTACTTATTATATTACCGTAATAGTGTTTGTTTACATCCATTTTTCGTTTGTGGTATTACAAATGACTGCCGCCGCGTACAGTGTTGGGCCGACTGCCCTTTCGATATTCTAGTAGCCTAGCTTCGTCCTCTGTTTTTTTCGAGGGAGCACCGTCTCTATAGTTTTAGGGGGTTTAATTTCCCGATTTTGGACGTTGTGCTCCTTAGCTTTATTTGAGGGTTTGCTGGGCTGGTACCGAGTGTGAGGGTAATTTCGTTCAGTTCCATATCGCACGGCTAGGCTAGGCCTATTAGTGTGTTTGGTTGTTTTTCATATCGCTTTTGGTAGTTCTTGGTGTTCTTTGTTTGGTCTTTGTGAGGCTCGAATTCAAATTTTGCTGGAGGGGAGGGTTTCTCATGTGACCTAATTTAATTAATTTCATAACATACCCTAGTTGCTTATAGTTACGGTCATGAGTGTCGGTCTTTGTTGATTCCTAAGCGATTGACAGTCAGTAGTCAGATCTCATGATTGTGGCATAGACAACTAGGATTATCTGAAAAGGTCCAATCCGTCAGTTCTTCACCTTAACCTTTCTTTTTTAATGGATATTTCCTTTATTTCTGTTTTAACCCTTATTTAGCGGCGAGCAACATAAGTCGAGTTAAATAAAGCTGGACTATGTGGCGGCGCTCGACATAGGTCGAGTGGCAATTTCAGCACGTAATGTGGCTGGGAGAGAGAGACAAGTGGTGGCAGGAGACTAGCGAGCGTATGACTGCTCCAGACCACCGCGGCGAACCTACTGACACAAATCTCAGCTCCCTCCTCCCTCTCTCACTCGCTACATACTCAATTATGTACTGAAAGTACCGAATTACCTGCTTTTTGCACTCGCGTTGCACGGTTATTGCAAGAAAACTATCCATCATACAAGGATCGTTATGGTGTCATTCGAAAGCTCTGTTTATGCCCTTTCAGGGATAGGTACTTGTTTTACGTTCTGGGTCTTATTTAGGCATGAAAATGATCACGTAAACAGCCCTATTTTGGCTAAAAACACCCCGCTGTGCGGTACACATAAATAAACCGCATAGGCCGCTCGTAAGGTGTTAAAATCATCATGGCTCAAAAGAATCATCCCACAGCCACTTCTGGGAGTGGCATCAGGGTGAATTTTGTACCGTCCGCCTCCTATAACCAGAGCCCAGGGAAAGTAGTGGGCATCTTAGGCCATAGCTACGTGAGCCGAATCGTAGTGTCCCACAGAGAGTACTATGGCCCCGGATTTGTGGTGAGGGCGTTTGGAGCACCAGGGGCCACTCTCGACAACATCAAAACCAAGAGGGCTTGGGATGATCTGTTGAACCTCTGACCCGAAATTACTGTATTGGTGTTGAGAGGAACACGATATTGTCTCTGGGGTAGTCCCGCAGGAGTTGGCGGTGAAACTAAGAGATTTGGCCCTGGAGATTGAGGCACAAACAAACGGTCGCTGCCTTGTTTTGGGGATTGAGCAGAGGGCGTCTCCTCGGGGTATTCCGGTAAATGAATACCACAAGGTCAAAAACTCAGTAAATGCTCTCCTAAAGAGGAAATATAAACACCTTGGTGGTCGGTTTTCCCCGTACAGTTTCGGGAGCCAGTACATGCCCGAGGATGGCGTCCATCTCACCTATGAAGGCAGCGAGCGTTTGTTGGCCCAAATCATCAAAATGGTAAGGGACCATCTTGCGTCGCAATAGCCAGTCTCCTCACTAATAACCCAGGTGTCATTATGTTGTCTTCAGGTTAAATCAATTCCATTGCCACGTAATTTAGATTAAGGGGGATGAAACTATTATGTAATTTTTTTGTATTATAACTTTTGCATTATGAGGGTTTGACGCTGTTGATTCCTAAGCGATTGACAGTCAGTAGTCGGACCTCATTGTAGTTTATTGAGTTAATAGAATAAGAATTTAACAATGACAGATTTAAAGAAACTTAAGATTATAAAGGGAGGGATGAAGGGAAGCTTGAATAAGGGCTTAAGAGATCTTGATGAATTTATAGACAGTGCCTCTGCTGATCAGATTAAGGGCAAGACGGCTACTGTAACTAAATCACTAGCCACTTTTGATAGTTATGCTCAGCAGGTATATGGTTTGTTGTCAAGTCCTGAAGATGTGGAAGACGAGATGTCAACAGATCTTGAATATAATTATTGAAGATAGTAATACAGCCTTAGCTAGATTAGCTTCAACTCAAGAATTGCAACTGTTAAGGATACCGGTACTCCAAAGGCAACTGGTTTTAACCGTCCGAAATTTACTCTGCCAACCTTTTCTGGGGATCCAACTACCTGGACTGGATTTTGGGGTATTTTTGAGTGTTCCGTAAATCGGAATAAGACTCTTACATCCATCCAAAGGTTTACGTATCTCCATGGACAGTTGAAAGGGGAGGCATTGAAGCTGATAGAGGAGTACAAGCTATGAGTCTGCAGTGGAGCTATTGAAAAGAACTTACGGGAGAGAGGAAGTAATCAAGACCGCATTAATCACCAAATTCTTCGCTCTAGATCCTCCATCATATGATGTGACGGAATTGAAGGAGTACTATGCCTCTTTTGAGAGCCTCCTCCGATCAATGGAGACGATGGCCATAACGAAGGAGGAAATCTATAGTGTGATTATCTTGAATAAGGTACCCTCCCCCCTTAAGGAAATAGTTAGACGTTAACTAAGCGACACTCCACTGGATTTAGAAGCGTTGGTGCAGATATTCCAGACTGAAGTGTTCAACATGGAGAGTACTGGACAATACTGACACGTGGAGATGTCGCCATCCACTGCGGCTTTCCCGGTACAGACTTCTAAACAGAAGAGGACGATATCATCAGGTTGTAAGTTGTGCAGTGCACACGGTCATCCATGGTATCTCTGTCCTAAATATCCTAAGGCTACACAGAAAATTGGCAAGGCTAAATCGCTACACTTGTGTACATGTTGTCTGGCAAAAGACCACTTCAACAGTACTTGTACAAAATCCTTCATCAAACCCTGTAAGTATTGCAAGGGAAAGCATTGGTTTTCCCTTTGTACCCAGTCTGATCGGCACGACGGCAAAGAAAAGGGGAGAACCACCTAAGAGTCACATGATAAAAATAAAAGCGAGGGTAATAAAGTATCTGCTATGTCCATTGCTTCTAGAGAATGTCAAATGCTTCCTACTATGATGCTGCCAGTAGTGGGGAGTAATAATAAGCATATTATGACACGTACCTTACTCGACCAGTGCTCACAGAGGTCATTTGTTTTGCAGTCATCATTGCCACATCACAAGTGTACCAGCAAGGGTCAAGAGAATTTGTGTCTCCATGGTTTCACTGGTGAAGTTGATTCCAGTGACTATGATATAGTGGAGATTTCTTATGTATATAGGAGGAAGGTATGTCCCATCACGGCTGTGGTGGTCGACAAACTTCCCAGTTTCTATGTAGCATCAGAGATTCAACCACAATTGAAATATCTCAGAAGCAAAGCTTTTAAACTGGCTGATGATCAACTCATCGTCAATGATGGAGAGGCCACTAATAAGTAGATATGCATTACGTACTGCTTAGGGTACAATAACTTAGATTGATCCTATAAGATATTGCTGCTATTTGAAAATTCTATTCACATCAATCTGGCTTACTTGCAGATCAGAGCTACCCCCCTCTTCTCTCGCCCTTGTTATTAATCACGGCTGACTACTGTTGTGTATTGGTATAGGGCACAAACACGATTAATCTAAACTCAGCAGTTGAGCCAGCTATGCAATGATTCAAACAAGTTGTGTACAGTAGCAATATAGTTTATTTACACTCCTTACATCTATTTGAACAAAGGTATTGGTGTACATTGGTCTGCTATATTACTCCTTTTCTGTACAGTAAGATCAGTTATACTCGGCACTTCTCCCTCGCGTGTTACATAATAGTGCTCTTCCCCAAGGTGGGGTAGAGGTAACACAAATACAACAAATACCGAAACACAATACTATACAATACTATACAACACAATACAATACAGTCAGGAATGCGAGCTAGAATCACTAGGAGTAGCTGAAAATTCGGATTCCTGGGCCTGTTCGCGGTGAAAATCGATACTCCTAGTGACTCTAGCGATATCCTAGTGATTCCTGTTAGACTCCCATTGACTCCAAACCAGTCCCGGCCGATTGGCCCTGTCCGACAAAATGTTCACCGTGTTTAAGGTTCTCGCCACGAATCGGACCACTCCCAGTGATTCCCAGTGATCCCCAGTGATTCCCCAGTGACTCCCAGTGAGTCCTGGTGATTCTGGTGAGAACTGAAACTGAAACCGAAAGCTGTCCGCGAATCAGAAACGAAACACCGAGAATCACCAGGACTCTCTGGGAGTCACTGGGCAATCACTGGGGATCACTGGGAATCAACTGGGAGTCACTGGGAATGGTCCGATTCGTGGCGAGAACTTTAAACACGGTGAACATTTTGTCGGACAGGGCCAATCGGCCGCGAGTGGTTTGGAGTCACTGGGAGTCTAACAAGAATCACTAGGATATCGCTAGAGTCACTAGGAGTCATTGAATTATCACCGCGAATAGGCCCAGGAATCCGAATTTCCAGCTACTTCTAGTGATTCTAGCTCGCATTCCCGACTGTGTGAAGTGCCCTTTAATAAATATATTATTCATATAAACCTGTAATACTTTTCACGTGAAAGTATAATATACAGTATACAGGTAGTTAACTTTTCTTGGTCAAACATTATAAAGAGGCCTAGTATTAACCTGTGTAAGTACAATTTCCTACAAGACATTGTATTCACCCAGTGATTGTGTGTAGAGAAGGAAATTATGGTAGGTGAGGTAATTAATAATGTGAACAATGTATGGTCAATGTTACAATAATACCCTACTTTATAGTCTACAAGTTCTGCAACTCCCCTTACCTAACATAATGAGAATGGTGGATACGTGTTTGTATGTGTTTTGAAATGTCAAGTTCGTTTGGTGGTGGACAGTGGAGTTTGGATTACTACTTCGAGGGGCGTTGTAGTCGCCAGGGTAAACTTTGAGCCAGCGTAATCATGGCTTGGTTGTTTAACCTCTGAAGTGCGCATGGGGGGTATGAGACACCACACTCCTGTGCTGACGTATTTGAGCTGTTCCCATCACTAAAATATTTATTTTACCATAAATAGCATTAATACTTATCCATATGCGCCTATTATAGGTTGATTATAAAGGTATTAACCTGTTACAACAATAAAACAAGTGGAAACAGCGTTTGGATGGTCAAAATCGGCGATACAGGCCGGGAGTTACACAATGTATGGCTGAGGCAACCTCCCAGCCCACCACTTTCCTCCACCTCTGGAGAGAGACTGTCGATCGATACTCTCTCTCTCTCTCTCTTGCACTCGCTTGCTAACAGTGATGACAACGCCCTGCTACCAACTCGCTAATGTTAGCACGAAAATAGACCACAGGAAAAGGGAATAACAGGGAAAATAGGTGATAACTGAAGGAGGGGAGGTGGAGGAGTGATATTTGGTATGGCCCAGGGGCAAAAAAAATAAAAATAAATACAAAATAAACAAAAAATAAAAAAAATTGGTGTTTTAAATTGATTTTTTTTTCCCTGACTCTTAAGAGTCTTCCCGCAGTCCGCCGGGGGAACTCTTAAGAGTCTTCCGGCAGGTCCCGGGTTAAGGGTCGTTGTAGTCGCTGGTTAATAATCTAGAAGTTCTGCAACTCCTCTGACTTAACCTAAGCAAACTAACACAACCTATAAGTGTTACCTATATTAGGTAATCGTATGAAATATTACAGAACTTGGTAACGAATGAAAAGAAGAAGGTGGGAAGGATAAACTATCCACTATTTAGACAATAGTTTAAATATATTTGTTTCGTAAAGTATAGTAAGCATTGATATCATGACCTTACGGTACATAATAATACAGACTTATCGTATTATATTAATGTCTGTAATGATGTATGAATACCGTCATAATACTTAATGATGATATTAGAGGACTGTAGTTATAGCCTACAAGAGACATACTTGAGGAAAAATTAATTTCAATTATAGGGTCAAACACACAATGGGGGCCATGCCTGGCATACTCGCATCTCATTCCTAACAAATCCCAGTGATGCTCGGTGACTCCCAGTGACTCCTATCTAATTCCCAATGATTCCTATATTACTCCTATCGACTCGTATATTACAGTAATCCGAAATGTTCAAATTTTCAATAACTCGCACTTCATTCCTGGTTTTATCCAGGTGATTCCTGGTGATTCCCAGTGACTCCCAGTGATTCGCAGGTACACTCCCACTGGTTCCTACGGTGTTGTGAGTCCACGGGGAATTGCAGACATTCGCGGTGTATTCTCAGGAATCACCAGGAATCATTACTCCTAGTGATTCTAGCTCGCATTCCTGACTGTGTGAAGTACCCCTAACAGGACAATTACCCACTTGCGAGTTTCTGGCTATAAGGAAGTTGGTGCCTTAAAAATGTTCACCGTGTTTAAAGTTCTCGCCACGAATCGGACCATTCCCAGTGACTCCCAGTTGATTCCCAGTGATCCCCAGTGATTCCCCAGTGACTCTCAGAGAGTCCTGGTGATTCTCGGTGTTTCGTATCTGATTCGCGGACAGCTTTCAGTTTCAGTTTCAGTTCTCACCAGAATCACCAGGACTCACTGGGAGTCACTGGGGAATCACTGGGGATCACTGGGAATCACTGGGAGTGGTCCGATTCGCGGCGAGAACCTTAAACACGGTGAACATTTTGTCGGACAGGGCCAATCGGCCGGGACTGGTTTGGAGTCAATGGGAGTCTAACAGGAATCACTAGGATATCGCTAGAGTCACTAGGAGTATCGATTTTCACCGCGAACAGGCCCAGGAATCCGAATTATCAGCTACTCCTAGTGATTCTAGCTCGCATTCCTGACTGTGTGAAGTACCCTTTAGTATTGTGTTTCGGTATTTGTTGTATTTGTGTTACCTCTACCCCACCTTGGGGAAGAGCACTATTATGTAACACGCGAGGGAGAAGTGCCGAGTATAACTGATCTTACTGTACAGAAAAGGAGTAATATAGCAGACCAATATACACCAATACCTTTGTTCAAATAGACGTAAGGAGTGTAAATAAACTATATTGCTACTGTACACAACTTGTTTGAATCATTGCATAGCTGGCTCAACCCTGCTGAGTTTAGATTAATCGTGTGTTTGTGCCCTATACCAATACACAACAGTAGTCAGCCGTGATTAATAACAAGGGCGAGAGAAGAGGGGGGTAGCTCTGATCTGCAAATAAGCCAGATTGATGTGAATAGAATTTACAAATAGCAGCAATATGTTATAGGATCAATCTAAGTAATTGTACCCTAAGCAGTACGTAATGCATATCTATTTATTAGTGGCCCCTCCATCATTGACGATATGCCTTATACAGTAATGGCTCTCTTTGAACCCCAGAGTCAGCTGTTCAAATCACCCGCCCCGGAGCATAGAGACCAATTCATTGTAAGGGTATGCTCATATTTACTTATGGACTCGTCCTTATGATGCGGATGCCACTACGAAAAAACTAATTAAAATATAATAAAAAGAAAAAGATTAGACCTCTTATCTGTTTTACGATTCCCGTAGTGCAGATGTTTGCTAGCGTGGGTTTCGCATCGAGATGCTGCTGCGTCATCTTCCTTCACGCTCCGGGGGTCAGCGCCAAGTGGACGTGTGTCCCAACCTCTCTTCATTCGTCACTCTTCAGTCCGGATAGTGAGCCTTTTGCTCATATGTACTAATCTGAAATGTTGTATAGTAGGTTTAGATTAGATAGGTCAGGCGTGCTGAGCGTTGTGTTTAAGGGTGCTTTAGGTGATGGCGTTCCTCAGGTCCGTAGGAACAGGGCTGCCATTGTTGTTGTTTTATTTTTCCTCTCGTTCTAGCCTATCGAGTTAGGATTAGAGGCTTTATATTACCCCAAGGGCAACGCTTTTCAGCTACCTTTCTGGTGGCTTAAGCGTTTGTGTGTTTTTCGTCGTCAGAACTTTCAGATTAGGGTTGCTTTACTTAGTAAAGAACCTTACATCTGGTATCTGTGTCGTCTCCCCTACGTTCCTGTCGTCGAGATGGAGGAGGGTGCTGGTTCTTCCTTGAGGTTAGAGTATTCGTCGATTTCGTCGATCTTCTTGCCTTAGGCCTCGTGGCAAGCCTCTGCGTAGGTTATGTTTATGGCTAGGATGTAATTTTAAGTTTATCATTACATTAATGTTGTGCCATAATATGTGACCCTCTTCTCCTGGACGATGAGATAGTCTCAGTAGTTGAGGGTGATGGGATACCTCCTGACTATGATAATGTGAATTCTCCTAACTTGTTACAGACTTGTTAGTAGAATAAAGGTTAGAATCATATTTACGGCGGGGGAATTGTCTCGCAACTGCATTTCTCCCTCGCCGGACGCCCCGCTAGTGGCGTTCTAGTGTTGCACAAGATCCAAGTAACCAGTTCGTTGTCTTGAACTAGAACGAACTCCCGGCGGAAGAGGAAGGCTTCCAAGGGATGTTCCGGCTCAGCCGGAACGACTCACCTATACTATTATTAAATATTCCTAGTGCGGCAGGAAGACTACTAATTTGTCATCGCGGCGGAAGAGTCATTGCTAACCACTTTCTGTTCACGGCGAGATGGTCGCTTACTAGAAAGCGTTTTCTAGGCAGCACTAGCATAGGTCAGTGATAATCACTATCATAGGTAAGGAGTCTATTAATTCCTTCATGAAAAAAACGCATCAGGGTATTTCCATGAGGATACACAGGAAACTTAGAGTAGTGGTAATCGCTACGTCTATTTATCTTGGGTATTTAGAGGTAACGATTGTGTTTAAATGTCTCAGGTTGTCCTTATGAGCATTGATTCTTGGAAATTTCTTTTCCAGGTACACGTCTCCTCGGCGAGGAGCTCCGGACCGTCACTGATCACGGCGGGGGATGACTAATTATGGAACATGTAGCTTTCTGTGCTTCTGATTTATGTAATAACCTTCCGGTAACCGGGCATAAACATTGTGTTCGCTGTGATGCATGCCTAGATCGGTCACGAGGTCAGTGGGTTGCCAAGAAGTGTAATGTGTGCGTAAAACTTCGTAATGGTTTCATAAACCATAAGGACGAAGGGTGTCGAGTTGTGCTATCGGCGATTAAATCTTGCTATAATGATTACAGTAAAGACATTGCCCATAAGGCACTCCAATGTGATGATTAACCACTTTGGGAGCTATTAAATATAAAATCCCCCAGTGTTAACCCTCCTAAAACGAACACTCATTCTGGCACTGTTATGAAAAGAGTTTCAAAGGTTGTTTCAAAACCGACCATCAGTTCGGATCATACTACCGATGATGATGACACAGAAAAGAAAGCTAGTCCCCCCCACCAGCTAGTCCCCCCCACCGATCGGCGAAGCTGCCTGCGCCGGATTCGTCGAAACCACAGCAGTCGAGGCGTCGGTCACGATCGATGTCTCACCTGTGTAGGGCAATCTCTCCTCCGCGGTTCAACAGGCGGTGAAGAAACAATGCAAAGGAACACCGGAAGAGGCAGTGTCAGCTTCTGGTGCATCTAAGTCACAGTCCCGTAAGGCGGTCTCTAGTGCCAGGTCTAGGCCATCGCCTTTGCCGGCGCCTGTTCCTACTAGACTGTCCCTGGCTGTGCCGAAAGTCAAATCCGGCCAGTCGGGGACGGTCCATAGGGGTCCGGCGACACCGCCCAAGGACATCTTGCCATTTCCAAGCAACTTGAGTCGGGACAACAAGTGGCGTCAACAGGACACTCAGATGTCGAATCAACTATGTCCACGGATCACACCAAGGAGTTTGTGACTAAGGGAGATCTCCAAAATTTTATGGACACTTTTTTTTTAGTAAGTTTGGAGGGGAGAGATCTGTGCCAGTTTTTCCCACTCCACCGCCGGTTGCTAGACCTTTGGGTTCCATGCAGGTTACACCAAAGCAAAACATTACTCCCTCCCATGTCACATCTAGTTTGTCTAATGTAACGTCAACTTTAACGACAGCTAATATTTGTGTTGTAACAGATGTTATTCCACCTCCCCTTGATAAAACTCCGGTAAAGAAAGGTCTGATGCCTCTTTTATACGTACCGGACAGGTCCTGGATGGACACAACTACTCTTAACCCTCAGGTCGCATAACCGACAGTGTTGGGGGAACCTCCGGTCCCTGAACATTGGTGCATACAGGTTAGCGAATCAAAGAAACTTAGGGCTAAGAACATTTCGGGTGAAGTATTGGATGTTACGGTTAAGGCTATACCTAATGTGTACAATCCTGATTATTTTGTATATGCTCCTTCACCCGCTTTTCCGCCGGCTTCGTCTGTGAGACTGTATGCGGACTGGTCTAAACTCGATGGCTTTAACGTCATTAAAGCGCTTATTATTCTAACACCTGAGTTAGACACTCTGCCAATTCGTAACCAGTCCGGGAATCAAGTCTTGCATATCGGAACGGTAGGCACAGGTCCATGGCTAGATTGAGAGTCAGAAGCGCAAAATTTTGCGAGTACTATAACCAGTAAATCAACTCATCAAATTCCTCAAGAACAGCATAGTTGGTTCTCTTTGCCTGTAACCATTACCAGGGGGGTATCTAAAACAGTTTTGGATTTCTTAAGCACCCCTAAACTATCATTGTGTGTAGTTAATGACCCCTTTTCTAGTCCGACTCCCTCTCAGAATAACAAGGATTACAAACTTAGGCAAAAGGCTTGGAGGTTACTGTCTCAATTCTTGGTCAGCCGCCAGGTGGCTGAGTCCCTTGTTCGGACGACTGAAGCAGTAGTTGATGCACAAGCGACCAATGCCCTGTCTCTTACTAGGCGACTTCTTTTCCAGAACTCCGTACAGACCCTTGGCAATATACGGGTCGCTTTCTTGGAAGCGGTCCAGGCTCGCCAAGACTTAAGGGTCTTTTTGGTTAAGAAGCTGCCGGAAGATATAGGGCGTAGGTTAGTTTTATCACCTGTTCTCACCACCACGCTAGTTTCACCGGACATGTGGAGGACGGTATTTAGCCTCACAGACTCAACGAGAACGACTGCCCCCACGCCTAGGAAGGAGTCGTTAACTAAATCACATAAGCCAAAATTTAGTCCTCAGAGTCACACTAGTGGTACCAAGTTTTTTCCTTCCTTCAAAACTCCTTCCTAGCCTGGAAGCAGTGGCTCCAACCGAGGTAAGACCCAGAGGAAGGGACAAGGTAAATGGTACAAAGGTCAATCTAAGGGTAAGTCAGGTCAGGAATCGTGAATCACTCCCCCTAGCCAGTCTTCACAGCCCACCACAACCCAGTAAAAAAACTAGGAGATCACACAGCTCTCTCACTCCCAGGGCCCCTGAAGGGCGAGTTGGATACGAGTGTTGCTCTGCCGGACATGTCCAGTTGCGTGACTGGAGAATTCCAGATGTGTTACCGGGAATGGCCCCGGCAGACTTGGGCCAGGACAGTGGTACGCAAGGGCATCACTTGGCAGTGGCTCCGGCGGTCTCGATTACGTCAACCTTTAGAGTTCAACCATGGTTCCTTAGAGGTGGAGTCACTAATCCAAGAAATGATCACCAAGCATTTCATTGACCTGGTCAATCCAACTCGCCCTGTTTACACGTCCAGACTTTTTCTTGTGCCAAAGAGGGACAGCGCTCGGATGAGGACGGTCGTAAACTTGTCTCAACTGTATCGCTACATTCACAACCCAACATTCAGGATGCTCACTGTGAATCAAATCAGGTTAACACTTCCACCACAGGCTGGATGTGTTCTTTAGACCTGACAGAAGTCTATTAGCATGTCTCTGTAAACAAAAGGTTCCAAAAATTTCTCGCATTGAGGATCAGGCATCAAACTTATGTTTTTCAAAGAATGCCTTTCGGTCTGAACCTGGCACCTCGAGTATTCACCAAAGTAGTCCGACAGGCCCTGTTACCACTAGGGATCACGATCATGTGGTACTTAGACGACTGGCCAATGGTAGTGGAGTCCGAGATAATATGCCTCCAACATATCTATATCATTCTACGTACTGTAAAATCCCTCGGGTTCAAGGTCAACTTGGCAAAGTCGCACCTTGTCCCAACGAGGGTAATTCAGTTGGTGGGTCTGCTGTGGGACACAGCACACTTGACTCGCAGTCAGAGTGTGGACAATCGCAACAGATTTCGCAGGAAGCTGTTTCATTTTCTCCACAGTCTGACTACCACGAGGAAGGTGTGGGAGTCCCTCATAGGCTCTCTCAACTGGATTTAACTAACGGTACAGATGGGCTGGTTGAAAGTAAAGAGGTTAATCTTGGAGGGAAACAGACATTTTCCACTTTTGCCGGCAGACAAGTCATGGCATATCCCGAAATTAATCCACAACTTACTGGCGGTCTGGTCGAGGCCAGAAATATTGCACTCAATTATGACATGGACATCTCCTCCACCTACGGTTTGGATAGAAAATAATGCTTCAGGTACCCTGGGATCAGTCAAACCTCGGACATCAAGGTCAGGGTCTTTGGTCCCAGTTCAAGGAGTTTCATATCAATGCAAAAGAACTGCTAGTCCCCCTATTTTTCCTTCAGGCCAGTTCGACTCTAGTGGGAAAATCAATAGCCTTTCGAATGGACAATCTGAATGCAGTCACTTGCATTCAGGAACAGGGGTCAACGAGGTCTCAAGTGTTGCTAGAGTTGTCGGAAAAGTTCTTTGTATTAGCGGAAAAGCTAAACGTTTATCTTCACGCATCCTATCTGCCAGGTGTTGCCAACATATGGGCAGATGCTCTGTCACAGAGACAGAGCACATTAGTAGAATGGGCGCTCAAGCAAACCATCTTTCAATGGATGATTGAAGAGCCATGCCGTCCACAAGTGGACTTATTCGCATCCGAGGAGAACCACAGACTCCCTCTCTTCCTCACTCGCTGGGTGCAAATCCCGGCGGGAGGACCAGACGCATTGCTGACGGACTGGAACAAATGGAATTCCATTTACCTGTTCCACCACCAGACGCTTCAGTCATGTGTCAAGTAGTTCACAAACTACCGGATTATCGGGGCTTCGTCTCGATGATCGAGCCCCTGTGGCCAGCTCAGGTGTGGTACTCCCAATTGAAGACGTGGTGCGAGAACCCGGTGTCGCTCTCGATCTTGTATTTCCACTTAAGAGACGATTGGCAACCTAAAGACCTCGCTAACTTTTGCCTTGTGGATATTCAGAAGGCCAAATGGTTAGCCCACTATGGGGAAAGTGTAACCAATAAATTGATCAATCAATATACTCTCTCTACTAGACGTCAGTACCAATCTCACTGGAAAGCTTTTTTCTACTTGGATCGTGAAAACTTACCAAACCGTGGCCTCGGTGTCTTTAATTTTCAAATACTTAGACTATCTATTTGAACATAAGGGCTTGTCTGTAGTCACACTAAAGAATCACATGACCACCATTAGAGTTCCATTTTTTGTATTTAACAGGACTCTCAGTGCCGCAGGCGGAAGAGAAGGCATTCATGCGTGCATGCTTCAAGCTTCGCCCACCACCACGCCAGCTCATGCCTACCTGGTCGCTAGACAAAGCTTTGTCTTTACTTCACTCTCAGAAATATAGTCACAATCCTACTTTTGATTCAATTTTAAAGAAGGCTGTGTTCCTTATGGCCTTGGCTACAGTAAACCGAGTATCTGAGCTGGCGGCGATGAGCAACGAACTCAATTGTCTTAGGTTCGCACGGCGTAACACAAGTGTTCACATAAAAAGTTAGAGCTCTAAGCAATGGGTTTATTCTCATCCTATGTTATTGTTAGTGGTGTTGATATTTATCACGAATGTCCCCCTCCAGACTTGTGATATCAGGCATATCGTCAATGATGGAGGAGCCACTAATAAATTATAGGTTTGAGTCCCGAAGGGAAGAAAGGAAAACCTAATATTTAGTAGTGGCCCTGAAATCATTGACGATTCCAGCCCTCCCAACCATCCCCTTCCCATTCATTCTGATGTTTTTCTAGAGTATCTTGATATATCAGTTAAGAAAGATGATGCAGCAGCGTCTCGATGTGAAACCCACGCTAGCAAACATCTGCACTACGAGAAGCGTAAAACAGATAAGGGTTCTAATATTTGTCTTTTTATTATTATTGAATTAGTTTTTTTCGTAGTGTCATCCGCATCATAAGGACGAGTCCATAAGTAATTATGAACGTACGCTTACAATGAATTGGTCTCTACGCTCCGGGGCGGGTGATTTGAACAGCTGACTCTGGGGTTCAAAGAGAGCCATTACTGTATAAGGCATATCGTCAATGATTCCGGGGCCACTACTAAATATTAGGTTTTCCTTTCTTCCCTTTGGGACTCAAACCTATAATTTGTTTTTCCTTTATTGCTATTAGGTAGTACAGCTACTTTCTGTATTCGTAAATAATAGGTTCAAGAGTTATATGTAAAGCTGACTTGAAATCATTGGCGGAGTCCACATTAACCACAGTATCAGGCTATCATCATCATCATCATCATCATCAGCTTGAGTTAATCCACTGCAGGACGAAGGCCTCTCCCATACGTTTCCACTCTAATCGGTCAGATGTTAGTCTGTTCGATCCCAACCCTGCAAACTTTCAGATCGCATTCCTCCATCTGGTCATCTGTCTACCCGTTCCTCTAGCTCCATCTCTAGGTTCCCATTCTATTGCTCTAGTTGTCCATCTGTTATCATCTCCTCTAAATATATGTCCTGCCCAGGACCATTTCCTCCTGCTTATAATACTGAGAATATCTTCAACTTTTGTTTGTTCTCTTATCCAAGAGGCTCTCGTCTTACCTCTCCATTCCTCTTTGGGCACTCCTAAGTTTACGTTCTAGACACTTTGTTATACTACAAGTTTCTGATCCATAAATTAGTACAGGGAGGACACATAAGTTGTATCCTTTGCTTTTTAGTGAAAGGGATAGCTTGCTTTTCATAATGGAGCTCTGTTTACCCAATGCACTCCATCCCATGCCTATCCTTCGCTTTATGCACCCTTCACCAACAACCAGACAAAACACATCATCAACAATCTCAAGCACTCACCTGCCTGTGGCCTAGACAACATAAGCAACATACACCTCAGACACCTGGGACCACAAGGCATACAAGCACTCACTAACATATCAAACTACAGTTATTCACACAACACAATACCAGACATCTGGAAGCATGGTATCATCATCACATTCCTCAAACCCAACAAAGACCCCACGCTACCCTCCTCACACCGCCCTATCACACTCCTTTACACCCCCTCCAAAGTCATAGAACGCCTTGTACTACAACTGATTACACACATCCTACCCCTAGCTCCAACACAACATGGCTTCAGGCCACTGCACTCCACAAGCACTCTCCTTACAGATCTTACACAAAGAGCTTTTGACGGCATCAACTCAGCCAGACCACCACACAGATCACTACTTGCCACACTCGACATTAGTAAAGCCTACATCAAGAAACAAAAGTCCTCAAAGTCAAAGACCATCTGGACATGGGAGGCACTCAATTCCTGGCAGCAGCCTCCACGAACCAACACCACCCACTACACTACATGGCAACACACCCACAGACATTATTGGGATGAAATTTGTGCTGTACCTAGTATCAGTGCATTACCACAAAGCCCACCGAAACGAAACGCCAAAAAAATACTCTCATTGTTTCCTGATTAATAGCACTGTATGAATATTCCCATATTCAAAATATGCTACAGGGAGGCAATGCCTAGTGAGTTAATTGCTCAATAGGTGGCGTTCTGAGAGTGAGGGTCCGAGTCTAGGTGGTGAGACACTGAAGCACGAAGACGAAGCAGCTTCAGAGATGAGGCTGCTTCGAGCCGTGAGTTGAACTCTAGTGCTTCACGTGTCTCATTCCCTAGAATGGAACAAGACCTCATGGGCTTCACTGTGTTGAGCGTTTGGATGTGCAGGCTCTCCGCCTATGCCCGAGAGGGAGTAGTTGGAATATAGAAGAAAAAAAAACAGAAAAAAAAAGACACCAAGAAATATCAAAACAACACCCAGCACACGGTATCACACACACATACTGTCTTCTCTTCCTCCCTGCCCACCCAAAACCAGCTTCCAGAAGCACATCCATACTCATATATCTCGCCGTTCCATCCAATCACTCATAGACAACACGCAGCTGCAGGCACGACCTCCCGAAACCCATCCTTCTGAATCCTCCCTTCCTCGCGCGAGGACAGAGTCCACCTGGCCAGGCTGAGATGCGGAAACCATCCAGCTCTTTTGAGCTATCAGAAGAGACTGGATGACTCCGTCGTCGACACCTGCCCGGGATGTAACACAGCACCCCATACCATTAAACACATCATAAAAGACTGCATTTCACACAATCAACTACTCCAACAACACAATCTACACTCCTTGAGAGCTCTGTGGGAAAGCCCGACCGTGGCCATGACCTTCCTTAGGGACTCGGGGCTGTTCGGCCAGGCAGCTTAGGGAACGACAACAACAACACTGATCCCTGTGACACACCACTCATCACTTCGGTCCACTCTGATGTGTGTCCATTTACGATGACTCTCTGCTTCCTTCTTCTTCTTCTTCTTCTTCTTCTTCTTCTTGGCGGGGTGGCTCGCTATGGTGTTGAATACCTCGACCTCCCCCCGCCCCCCCCACCCTTCCCCCCGGCCATGCCTTTATATCGGCTATCCCCTAGTGAAAAAATTAGTGTAAGGGAAAGAATGCGTAGTACAGTATCATACTGTATTGAAAGGGGAAGGGGAAATAAGATTAAGGTATAGTGAAGAAAAGGATAGTCAGAGAAATTTTAGCTTAAGACATAAATATTAGACTAAGTCTAGCCCCCCTACTCCTCCCTCCTCTCCTGTTCCCTCCTCATCCATACTTCCCTCAGGAACATTTTTACTATCTGCATTCTTCGCCCCACATTTTCTTCCTCCCTTCCTTCTAACCCCACCAGATATGCTACTCCTCTATCTTCCTCCTCCTTAACTTTTTCCCATCTCTCCTCTCCTATACATCTCCTCATCCGGCTCTCTAATTCTTTTCTTTCATCTAAATACAGCTCACACTCAGTCACAATGTGCTCCACAGTCGCTTCCACTCTCTGTAATTTATCGAGAGGACTTCCCTAGTGGTTAAGGCCCCATTAATTGCTCTTTCCATTCACATATGCATAGCCTACGTGAGTTGCAGTTGGGATGTGTGTACATGCTTAGATTGATATGCAGGATTCGAAGTTGCATAATAAATCGTAGGCAGTGTCCACCATCCTTTAACTGTCTTCGTGGTGCGATGCATAAGGTGTTGATTTTCGGTGTGAGCATCCTGGGTTCGAATCCACGGACTGCCACATGTGTTTGTAAATT
Organism: Paralithodes platypus; assembly: GCA_032716605.1. Lineage (NCBI taxonomy): Eukaryota > Metazoa > Arthropoda > Malacostraca > Decapoda > Lithodidae > Paralithodes > Paralithodes platypus. Next base: position 20,717,049 of record CM064562.1, on the reverse strand, counting down.
TCATTAATCGATTTTAGGAGTATAGTTGGTTGTTGGAAGGAACATAATAATCCAACATTCTTCACATGCCTTTTGCCCCCCATTCCACCTCCAGGCTCTAGAATGTATCTCCCATGCCCCTGCTCTTACTCTAAATAGGAGGCTCGACTCTAAGCCTCCATCATAATATTCTTCCCTACCTGGCTTCTCTTTCTTCCTGTACATCTTCCGGGAGCTCTTTCTCTCCATTCCTTCCCTCCACTCCTCCCTTCCCACCTCCTCCAATCTATTCTTTATTATCCCCTCCAGCATCCACCCCCTTCCAATTACTTCACCTGTTACCATCTTCCACTCTCCCCCCACCCTGTCCTGTCTCATCCCTAATTTAATCTGTCTTGCTCTGCATTCCCTTCCCCACCTACTCCTATCCCCTACCCATTCATATACTCTCCTAATCCTAATATCCTCTGATTCTTCAATCCTAACTCTAATTTTCAATGTTGCTTTACTTGTTCTTTCCTGAAACGTACTCCACCCCATATCTCCTCTTATTGCCTCCACTGCTGCCCATTGCTTTGCTCCTACGTCCAACCTACCTACCTTGTTCTTTTTTTTTTTTAAAGACCTCCGTCTACGTATTGTGAAAAACCTGTTATCCTCCGGCAAATTGTGGGGTTGAGTGAGTGAAGGAGGGGACAGTGAATGAAGGAGGATGCATGTTTTTCATAATACGTGTTGCTAGCCCCAAACGCGCGAGCAACTGTGGCTTTCAACCATCCGACACATCCCCTTTTATTTATGAGTGTTCTGCACTCTCTCCATTCCCTGCACATCTTTCCCTGTACAACCTATCGCCTCTAGCGCATACATCACTCCTGATACTTCCAATCCCTTCCACAACCCTGAACCACCTCTTATCTATTTACTTTCTCTCTAACCGCATTTGCTAGCCTGCCCCACATTTGTTCTCCCTTCATGATCCTTTCATTAATTTCCCTATTAAACCCCCTCTCCCACCCAGACCCCCAAGTATTTATATTCACACACTTCTTCCCTTCCCCTAACACCCAGTCTCTCTCCTCGTTATCTTCGGGCTTGTTCACTATTATTACCTTGCTTTTCTCTCCACTAAATTTCACCTGCATCTCTTCTCCATACCGAACCACCTCTACCAACATCCTTTCTAATCCATCCCCTCCCTCTGCCAACAAGACAACATCATCAGCAAAGGTTAGAATGCTCAGCTTACTGTCCCCGACGACAATTCCTTCTCCCGTTCTTTTTATCTTCTGTGCCAATTCTTCTACAAATATGGCGAAAAGTAGTGGAGCTAAAGTGCATCTTTGTCTCACTCCCCTCCTCGACTTCACCCAGTCCGTTTTTCTGTCCCCTAGCCTAACTCGTACTTTCGTTCCCTTATACATGCTCCTTAGTATGTTCCGCACCTTCTCCGTCACTCAAACTCTTTGCAGCATCTTTCATAGTATTTCCCTATTCACTCTGGCAAATGCCTTCTCCATATCCAAGAATGCCATCCATATTGTCCTTCCTTGTTTCCTCGCCTTTTCTATAATTTCTCCTATCAAACAAATGTTACCACTCGCTCTCCTCCCTTCTCTAAAGCCATTCTGCTCGTCCCTTAGCACCTTTGTCTCCTCCACTTGTCTGTTCAGTCTTTTCTTTAAAATTCTCCCAAAACCTTTATTCACTCCATTTACTACTGTTATCGGTCTAAAGTTGTGTATATCTCTATGCCCCATACCCCCTTCCTTTAGAATCAGTGTCACCCTTGCCTCTGCCCACTCCTCCGTTACTGCCTCTTGCATAATCTTATGTATCACCTTCTGCAGCTTCCCAACCATCGTTTCCCCTCTCTCTATAACAATTTCAGGTGGGATCTCGTCCATCCCTGCCGCCTTCCCTCTTCGTAACTTTTTGATCCTCCACCTCACTTCCTCCCTAGTTATGTCATTATTCAGCTCTACTTCCTGCATTTCCTTCTCCATGTCTACATTCCACTCCCTATCCTCCACATTATCTCCCATTCCTCCTATTTCATCCCAATACTCTTTTACTCCCCTTCCGATCTCCTCCCCTATCCATACCCTATCTCCTATCTTCAATGTGCCAAGCCTTACTTCCTCTCTCTGGTACCCTTTTAGCCATTTAAACCATTCCCTTCCCCCCACTTCCCCCCCCCCCCCCTAAGTATCGTCTCCATCTCCTTTCTCCCACTGTGCTATTGCTTCGCAAATAATCGTATTTGTGTTCCTTCTCCCATTCTCGTACTTTTTTCTTGCCTCCTCTATATCTTCCACTCTAATAGCCTCTCCCCTACTTCTTCTTCTCTACAGATCTCTCCATGTACTTGTCTGTTCTTGAGAAAAGCCCTTACCCATACCAGGATTTTATGTGTGACGTTATAGCTTTAATTCTAACTTTGCAAGCAGTTTTTTGTGAGGAACTTTATCAAATGCCTTCATAAAATTAAAATACGAAATGCCCACGTAGTCTCCATTTTCCAATATATCTATCCATTGATCAATAACTTTAATGAGCTGTGCCGATATACAGGTGCAGAGGGGTCTGGTAGTGTACCAAGTCAACACTAAGCAAGTATTAAGGGACCTCGTCATACAGAAACCACACACAAATTAAATTTCTGTCACCATTCCTGCCTGGGCAGCTTCAAACATCGGGAAACCGACGCTTCTTAGCAAACATTCCTGCGCAACCCCACTACAACACCTATTGTGCTACACTCTAATAAGCAGTGGAGATATTGAGACCAACTCAGGCCCCAGCTCAACGTTGAAGAAACCTCACCACCAATCAAGTAAGGCAGACACCGACATTTCAACAGTCCCTAGCAGAAAAATTCATTACAACAAGCAGGGCCAGCAGGCACCCCCACCTCCCGTCACGCTCACACACACAACCAAGACCGCAGGGCAACCACCAACACAGTGCCACCACACTACCTACTCAACACTGCCCTCAACTGTATCATCACTACCACAGATATCGGTGACCCAAGTAGCTCAACATGCAACCAGAACAACTAAAAAAGAAGGTATCACTCGCAACAACATCAACAATGAAGTAGCAGCAACGGCCAAGGACAACGATAACAACAAACAACAGTGTGCGCGAGGGAAGGTTAAGGTAGCGGTGGGCCAAGGTGTAGGCATAGTCACACCGTGTCCCCCTCTCTCGCTCACTCACCTCCACCGCTCAGCTGATCGCACGCCAAAACACAACCCCAGCGCCAGACGTAAGATAAACAATAAGAGGAAATTATGTATAGTCTGTAATATTGGATTCAACAATAGGAGTACACTTTCACAATGCAACAGTTGTAATGAAATTGTACATAATCGATGTACTTACATTAATAGTAGAAACGAAGTGGAGTGTGTTAAATGTAGGACATCAGCTGTACAAAATCAGACACACATTTGTGATATTTGTGAATCACTCATAACACGACGACAGAGGATCCAAAACTGTGTAAAGTGTAAAACTGTAGCACACATGAAGTGCATTTCTAATGCCCCTTTCCCACTGGTGAGACAAGTCACGATTTTCGTCGCCGATGCCTTCGTTTTGTCAAATTCGCAAGAATACGTGCGACCTTCACGATTTCAACCGTTACAAACAGATGACAAATTATACTGGGCGAAGATGTCGCCGATGTCGGCGACGCAATCGCCGACATCGGCGATGTTATCGGGGAAGTGAGCGATGTTTCGCCGATGAAACCTCTGCGAGGCATTTTTTTAAGGCACAAATTCTTGCGATCGTCGAACATCGGCGTTAGCATCGCACATAAGTCGGCGAGATCGGCGAGGTGTGCGCAGCTGAGCGAATGTAACGTGAATGTGCTAATTGCAGAGTGGAATTAGCATATCAAGCCAAACGTCATAAAATATGAAAACTAATGAGGTTAACCATGAGGAAGAAAGGGGACCAGAAAAACGACCCATCTCCCCTTAATTCGGAGGTTGGCAATGCTTCGCCGGAGAAATTTTTCTATCAAATAATGTACAAATTTAGCTTGCTCTCAAAACAAAAAATATATATGTTGGCTCGCTACCGCTCACCAGGAAAATATTGAAACCTGGATGGGGGTAAAAGTCTTAAAACAGTAGGCTGAACGGAGCCGAACGGATACAAGGCAAAGAGAGAGGGAGAGAAATAGAAATAAAAAAAAACGCGAGGAGAGAGAGAGAGAAAGAGTAAACTAAAAAAAGCGAGGTGGGCTCAATTGTTAGGCCGTAACGCAAACATTGAGCCCACCTGCTGTTTGTTGTTTTCTCTTTCTCTCCCTCTCCTCGTTTTTTTATTTTGTTTCTATTTCTCTCCCTCTCTTTGCCTTGTATCCGTTCGGCCCCGTTCAGCCTACTGTTTTAAGACGTTTATCCCCATCCAGGTGTCGATTTCTTCCTGGCGAGCGATAGGGAGCCAGCATTGTATGGAGAAATCCGGCTTCGCCGGAGACATTTTTCTATCGAAAAATATACAAATTTAGCTTACTCTCAAAACAAAAATATATATATATGTCCGCTGAACATGATGGCGGTGTTTAGATTATTCTATCATCATTATTGGATTTTATAGAAATAAATCTATAACGATAGTTTTTCGCTCTTATAGAATCCATTCCGCAGCAAAATATTAACTCTGTCTGTTTTCACCAATAATAACTGCTTTTTATATTTTTTTGTTTTCATGAACGGCAAGAGGAAAGGTTATTCTATAAGATTTCATCAACAACAACAACAAAAATAACAATATGTGGAATTTCACGTAGGTGAAGGCATATCATCAGTCCGCCCGTATTTGCCCTAACTCTCAGTCGGTTTTCACCCATAATATTTGTTTTTTATATTGTTTTGTTTTCATGAACGGCAAGAGGAAAGGTTATTCTATAAGATTTCATCAACAACAACAACAAAAATAACAATATGTGGAATTTCACCGTAGGTGAAAGATATCTCAGCCTAATAAAAAAAAATTACCCACCTGCCGAAGGTGCTCTTTGGCATCATCGATGTTCCAGGAACATGTGAGAGCATCGGCGAAGGTGCTCTTTGGCATCGTCGATGTTCCCGGAACATGTGAGAGCATAGGCGACGGTGAGTATGAGTGAGTATCCATGCATCGTTGCAAAGTTTTTTTTGTGCGAAACCATCCGCGATGTCTCGCCGATGTCGCAGATGATCGCAGAAACCCTTCGGCGATGCTCGACGATGCTTGCGAGGGTAACCGATCATCCTGAGTCCTCGTCCAAAATTTTGAACTGTGCGAACATTGCGCGACGACCCGCGAGGGCCCTTGCGAGGCCTGAGAGGCCTTGAGAGTCAAACAATTTTTTATGAGAGGTGTTGAGACATGTCACGAATGTGCCAATTTATTGGTTTCGGCGACGAAAATCGTGACTTGTCTCACCAGTGGGAAAGGGGCATAAGAAGACCGACAGTAAGGAACATGAGTTTTCATGCAATAAGTGTGCCTTGCATTCATTACCGTATGTTAATGTAAATGGACCAAAATTTAATGACAAATCAGAATCCGGCCAGTACACTTTCAAAGATGAATATATAGTTTTCACCAACAAAGGGCTCCATTTTATCCACATCAACGCCAGATCAATGTATCATAAATTGTCAGAAATAAAATTATTAGGTGATAAGACCAAAGCTTCAATAATTGCAATTACAGAAACCTGGCTGGACTCTAGTATAAACGATGGTGAAATAAACATTCAAGGTTTCAATATGGTTCGTAATGATCGTAATAGACAAGGGGGAGGAGTATGTCTGTATGTAAAAAACAACCTCACACACACAATTAGGAACGACCTCAATGTAGAAAACCACGAAGCTCTTTGGATTGACTTACACCTGCCTAAACAAAACCCATCACAATTGGAGTGTGCTATAGGCCACCAGACGACACACAATTCTTAAACAAACTTGAACGAACTTTGTCATTACTAGACCCCCGGCATGAATCTATTATTGAGATGCGGTCTAGGAACGGTGTTACCGCATCTCCAGCTTGTCACAGCCATGCGACAGAACCAACTAAGCCTTCGGACAGCCTCCCCCCTGCCATCCAGACCCACGACAACCCTGCCCCTGCCCGTATAGCCAAGATAACGGTGGAACGAGTGGGACACGTCCGTCCCGAGTGGACCACACCAGTCACCCACGCCGAGTGATTTTCTTTAATCACCAGAGCCAAAGAAAATGACCATCGCAGGGGTAACTATTACAAACCCCCCTCAGCCAGCCCAGAAACTCCTCAACCTAGCTACACAACCACAGGTGGTACCAGGTTGTTACCTAAATTACTTTTCATATCCCCTATCAAAGAACCTAAAGCTCTTTCAGAACCAAAACCTCTCTTCCCCAGATTACCTTTCATATCCCCTATCAAGGAACCTAAAGCTCTTGCATCCATTCAATCTAAACCATTGTCCCGGGTTAAAGTCACTCATAAACCAAAACTTGCCTATCATTCCAGCCAACAATAAGTCTTAACCCCCAGAATCAGTCATCATCCATTGTAAGAAACTCATCCGCTTCCTCTCCCACCAGGAAGCCATCACCCCATAATGTGTACAGATCTGCCCTGAGGAATCTTCCTCCAGCTACATCTACAAGGCCAGCCAAAATTCCAGGCGCACCACTCCCAGGACTACAAGGACCTAACCACCACGCGCGGACACCACCCCAGCGCCTTTGATCCTCTCAAGCCGGGCGCCTTAAGTCTGGGTCAAGAATATTCACAAGTACTCAGCCAGTCTGGACATCAGTAATTCACTTCATCCAACTAATTCTTGTCCTATCCCCACTTCCCCCTAACCCCCTGTCACTACTCAATTTGACTTGACTTGACTTGACATCAGTAACTAAGCTTGCCTTTGGTATCTTTTTACCTGGGTAAAAGCAGCCAGAATAGCTGGTGTTCACACTTGAAGCTGTGTACAGTGATCGGAGACGACCAAGTCGGGTTCCCCCCTTCAGGAAGAGGACTAGCTTGTGCAACCCACTTTGGGCCCCACCTTCCTAGCCTTTGATGCTGTATATAGACCAAGTAAATAAGGCTTCCTGTCTTGTTCCTTTCAAGGGATTATAAGGATAGTGCAGTACTTAGAGACGACCAGATCGGGTTCCCCCTTCAGGAAGAGGACTAGATTGTGCAACCCACTTTGGGCCCCACCTTCACTGGCCTCTATTTACTGTATTAGTCTTGTGGTCCCAGAGACAAAGCAACCAGAATAGCTGGCGTTCACACTTGAAGCTGTATGCAGTGATCGGAGACGACCAGGTCGGGTTCCCCCCTTCAGGAAGAGGACTAGCTTGTGCAACCCACTTTGGGCCCCACCTTCCTGGCCTTCGATGCTGTGCATAGACCAAGTAAATAAGGATTCCTGTCTTGTTCCTTTCCAGGGATTATAAGGATAGTGCAGTACTTATAGACGACCAGGTCGGGTTCCCCCTTCAGGAAGAGGACTAGATTGTGCAACCCACTTTGGGCCCCACCTTCACTGGCCTCTATTTACTGTATTAGTCTTGTGGTCCCAGAGACAAAGCAGCCAGAATAGCTGGCATTCACACTTGAAGCTGTGTGCAGTGATCAGAGACGACCAGGTCGGGTTCCCCCCTTCAGGAAGAGGACTAGCTTGTGCAACCCACTTTGGGCCCCACCTTCCTGGCCTTCGATGCTGTGCATAGACCAAGTAAATAAGGATTCCTGTCTTGTTCCTTTCCAGGGATTAAAAGGATAGTGCAGTACATAGAGACGACCAGGTCGGGTTCCCCCCTTCAGGAAGAGGACTAGATTGTGCAACCCACTTTGGGCCCCACCTTCACTGGCCTCTATTTACTGTATTAGTCTTGTGGTTCCAGAGGAGATTGCAAGGGAGTAATTTAATTGTCCCAAACCTTAGACTAATCATAGTGTCACTGGATAGACTGCTTGGACCTCTATACAGACCATTATGCTAGTCGCCATAACCCCCCACCAAACCCTGTAGCAGAACTCCGGCATACTCTTAGTAAGTCCCTGCTCACACGGAGTGCAAGAGGAACCCGGGTGTCTCCCGTGGTAGGGGCAGAGGGACAAGGAGCTGTAAGAACCTAGGAGTGCAGCCTAATCCCGGACCAACATCCGGAAGTACCACGCCCAGCCGCCCTCCTGGACCACTGGATTCTCCCTCGATCTACGGCACCTCTTCACTCCCGCTCTCCTTTAAGTGCCTTACTACGGTTTATGGGTATAGAGTTGTCTCAGGGTAGTGGTTGAAGTTATCTTCAGGGGTTCTCACTAATTAACGTCTCACGAGAGGGCTTTCCTCTCTCTACTTAAATTGACGTTAATCTGCCCACTTGCCGGGACACATTAGACATAACTATCAGGGGATCCTTATATATGCACATTCCCGGGTTATTGGTCTCCCATAGCCCGTCAGAGGGGGCGTGCCTATATAAGACCCACAGCATATGACATACACACATATTTACACGTAACCTTGTTCCCTTGTATAACTTCTAGCCTCATTCACTTAACATTCTGTCAGGTTCATAACTCGAATAGATCTCACTCTATCTCAGCTCCCGACGATTGTGGTATCAGCCTTCCGCTTCTTGCTAGTTGCCCACACAAGTAGTTTTAGAATAAATAATCTTTCCAGGTGAGATCTAGCACACCTGTAGAATTCAGTTCATTTGTGAGCCTTTCAGAGCCCACCTTATTGTTGATGACCACTTGGTCATTGTTGCTTTAGAGTCAGTTAACGTCACTATTGCCGGGGACATCATAGTATGATCCAGACGACATCTGCCATTACTGCACTCTTGTTACCTTGCTTAGATCTCGCTTGAGATCTAGTTGAGTGGGAGGTAAGCCTCCACTATTTGGATACTCTATAATTGTATCCGAGGAGTTATTGTTAAATTGAGTCTGGACCCATTGTTCGACTCTTGCCTTATAATTGCTAATCATATTATTATTTGTATGCTCTATTTACGATTGTTGCCATTTTGATGATCTCAGTGTTCCAGAGTTAAATATATTGCTCCTCCATGAACCAGGTGTAAAGTGAATAAAACCCATGTTAACTTGTCGCCTGTGTACTTATTCTCCTGCCGTGTTGTCTCTTTATTAAAGTTAAAGGTATACTTCTCCAGTTAGAGAGTTAATCATTGCAGTCAGAATATCTCGCGTTCCAATTTGGACCGGGCATAACACTGGTGACAGCGGTGTCTCTTTCTCGAGGGTAGCCTTTCAGGGTTTTTCCTGCTTTAATATTTCTGAGAGTAACGCGACAGGGGTGAGTAGTCAGGATGACGGGGAGAGCACTGGATATTATTCCTTTCAAACCGGAGGAAAATGACATAGCCACCTATTTAGAGGTCGTCAAGCCAGTTCTTGACATCATATTTAAAGATGAAGTGGCCCCTAAAATTCATACAGTAGTAATGAAGCTAGGGCAACACATGGCCCTAGTTTCCAGTTATGTGAAAGAGAACCCGGGGATGACCTGGGAACAGTTTGAGACCTATACTAAAGCTGCCATTAACCCCGTCTTAGGTACCGTAATAGCTGACCAACAGTTCCACGCTATCACATACGACGGGGACCTCGACGCCACCATCAACAAGCTCAACAGGCTGGCTTCCACCGCTTTTACGACGGCTACAGCTGCGGAGAAGAAAGAAAACGTCCGACGTACCCTCATGAGGATCCTCCCTATTGCAGTCCGGGACCACTTCGCCATTACAGAACCGGCCGGATATGACGCGGATCTCCCTGTCATACGCCGCATTCTGGCCCTGCAGAAGTCCCGGGAGCAAGGGAAAATCGCCAGGCATCAACAGAGCTCCGACTAAACCCCAAGGAGCTCCTTCCGGACCAATTTTCCACCCCAGCCGCAGCCCGGATAAACCAGAAGAGTGGGCCAGGATCAAGCCTGGAGATTGGAAGCCCTGCGGAACCCAGTGCCCTATCAACGGGCTGAAACGTTCCTTCTCCGAATTGTTGGTCAAGCGCTCAAGGATTCCTTTATTCTGGGGACAGATTCCCTGGTTGAAACCGTCCAGACGAGTTGCCACAATCCTGGAGGATGGCACCGCAGGAGCTGATGACCACGGCGAGGAAGCTACAGAGGTTGGTGACCCGGACCACCACAACACAGTCGAGCCGGAAGTCATCCGACCGGGTTTTTAGACCGCCCCCGCCCACCAACTTGGAGACTGGCGGGGGCTCGAGATAAGGATAGCTCTACTATGATGAAACCTCCCATTTACACCCACCTCACCATCCAAGGAGTCAAATCTCGACTACTCGTCGACACCGGAGCCTCAAGATCATGTATTTTTTCCTCATATCACCAGAGACATCACAACACTTTTGGACCTCTTCAACGCTCTTCCACCACCCTTATTGATGCCAACGACAACCTCATTCCAAGTACTGGCATCACTGCACCACTATATGTGGCCACCCCTCAACCCAACCACGGCCATCACCACGCTTTCATGGTATTTCCCTCCCCAGAGACCACTTACGACGGATACCTGGGATTCGATCTTCTCACTGTCCTTCGCACTACCATCCAGTGTGTGGAACGAAGATTGCTATTTTCCACCGACCACCCAGGACTCACCACTCCGAAGACTACAACACCGCTCCACAACCCCCCTCAACCTTTGAAAGCCTTCCGTGTTGCATCAGCCATCACCACTCAACCCATCACCTTGCTGCCACATCATGAACATTGGGTATCCATCCATCCAACCCTGACGGGAGAACTCATTCACACTCCTTCTCTTCAGAGCCCTTTTGACAGGGATTGCCTCACTGCACCTGCCATCTTAAAACAAAACGCAGTACGTATAGCCAACATCTCCGACCACCCTATCACCTTACCCAGGGGTCTCACCATTGGAGAACTGGACACCTACGATGACCAGCCCTCACCTACCATCACCACCATTCCTTCATCAACTCCATCACTCCCGGAAATCCCTGCTCACCTCACCCCTCAGCAAAAGGACGATCTGTGTCAGTTAATGACAGAATACCAGGACATCTTTGCCACCAACTCCCAAGATGTAGGCCACACCCATGTCCTAGAACATCACATACATACTGTCGGACCCCCAGTGAGACAAGCTATACGAAGAAAGAACCCCCTTCTGCGCCAAGAAGAACAGAAACAAGTTGCAGAAATGCTAGAAGCAGGCATCGTCAACCCCTCAACTAGCCCTTGGTCCTCCCCAGTGGTACTAGTCAAGAAGAAGGATGGGTCCTCTCGTTTCTGCATCGACTATCGACAACTCAACGATGTCACCATCAAGGATGCCACCCCTCTGCCCCGCATCGACGACTCCCTAGATTCCCTACTAGGGGCCAGATGGTTCTCCACTCTGGACCTGCAATCAGGGTATTGGCAAGTCCCCATGGCCCCCGCAGACCAAGAAAAGACGGCTTTTTCCACCAGTCAAGAAAAGTTATACGAGTTCTCTGTACTACCGTTCGGATTGTGTAATGGTCCCGCCACCTTCTCCCGGCTGATGGAATCTGTACTTCAGGGATTAACTTGGGAAACATGTTTGGCCTACTTAGACGACATCATCGTGTTTGGCCGCACCTGGGCAGAACACCTCCAGCGCCTCCGCCAAGTTTTCCAGAGGATCCGGCAAGCCGGATTAAAACTGAAACCCACCAAATGTACCATGGCTCGACATCAGGTACAATTCTTAGGACATCTGGTATCCGAAGAAGGACTCGCCCCAGACCCAAAGAAACTACAAGCCATCCAAGAGATCCAACCCCCGAAGTCAGTGAAAGGAGTGAGGGCTTTTCTGGGGTTAGCATCTTACTATCGGAGATTCGTGAAGAATTTTGCTACAATTGCCAGACCCCTGCACGACTTAACCCGGAAAGAAGAACCTTTTGTGTGGACCCCCGACCGCATCCAAGCCTTCAACTCCCTCAAGGACCTGCTCGTGTCTGCCCCCGTCGTCTCTTTTCCAGACTACCAACTTCCATTCCGACTCTACACCAACGTGTCCCTCCTCTGCGTCGGTGCAGTCCTCTCCCAAAATCGAGAAGGACGCGAGCACATCATTGCTTGTGCCAGCCGGACCTTAACCCCTGCAGAGACCAACTACCCCGTAACCAAGAGAGAATGCTTAGGCATCATTTGGGCCCTCCAACACTTCCGGGCCTACCTAGCGGGCGTCAAAATCACCATCATCACGGACCACCAAGCCCTACAATGGCTCAGAAGATCAGACACTAAAAACGCCCTGACAGTCCGTTGGCGAGAGTCACTGGAGGAGTTCGACTTTGAAATCTCCTATCGGCCGGGAAAACTCCACACCAATGCAGACGCCCTATCCCGGCTACCTCTTGCACCAAAACAACTCAAAGCCATTCAAGACCCACGACCCCCACCTACCACCACTCCCCCTCTCATACAGGTGTACCTCCGGAACGAAAAACCTAAGTGGATCTCCACCCGACTTTTTGGCCTCTTGCAAAGAAGGGGAGACGTACTCTTCACACCCGAAGGTCATATTGTACTAGGCCCCGAAGATGCAGAGCAAATGATGTCTTCCCTGCACACCAACAACGGGATCCACCTAGGACAGAAGAAATTGGTGAACCCCTTCAAGGACACCTACTGGACTCCTCGCCCATACACCACTGCCAAACAGATCACCGAAGCCTGCCGCGCCTGCGCCCTGGGAAAAGATCAAACACGCACTCCAGGACCCTCCGGCAAACTCATCGCTTCTAAACCTTGGCAACTTCTGGCAGTCGACGTCATGGGGCCTCTGCAAAATGACAGGGGATACCGCTACATCATCACCTTTGTGGATACGTACTCCAAATACGTCATCGCTTGCCCTGCCCGAGAACACACAGCTATGGCCGTAACAGAGGCATTATTACAACATGTGTTTCCATATTTTGGATTGCCTCAGGCAATCCACTCCGACAATGCCCCTGAATTTACCGGACAAATTTGGACACAGATCTCCGAAATATTCGGGTTCCACATTAGCCATTCTTCACCTTACTGGCCAAAAGGGAACTCCATATGCGAGCGTTCCCATCGAACCATCGCCAATCAAATCCGGACCCGCCTGCAACAGATGAACTCCTCGGACTGGACCAGCCAAGTTCGCATCATACAATGGGGAATAAACACCTGTCCCAGAGACAACGGGATCACCCCTCACGAGATGGTTTTTGGAAGCCCACCTCTCCTACTACCTCTACGTCACCTAGCTGCCCCTACTGAACCCTCGCCAGGTCTAAACACCAACCTCGTCCATCTTAGAAACCGCCTACGTCAGCTCCAATTCACGCAAGATCTCCAGCCTGATGAAGTCCCCAAAAACAACCCTCACCGAGTAGGCGACCTGGTAATGGTAGCCATCTTGCCTGTACCCTCCAAACTGAAGCCACGGTACAAGGGTCCATTTGAGGTCCTAAACATTCCTAACTGTTTCCAGGTCATAATTAACTATCACGGGGAATCTCGCACTTATAGGAATAGATTTGTCAGAAGGTTCCAACCTCTTAACAAAAATGTAACTTTAGTCGCTGAACCAGACCAGGATGTTAAATGTACTACCCTTGTTTCAAATCTTCACCCTCAAACCTCCATTCTTCCCAGACCTGACCCCCTCAACCATTCCGTACCTCCTCCTCAGCCTCCTTTCACACACCCCCTCATTTCTCCTTTGCCTGCCTTTAACTCTCTTGTTCCTCAGCCGCCTGTCGCCTTCCCCACTCGCCTCACCCAGTTCACCCCTTCTCACCTCCCTAAACACCAACCTCCTCCACCTCCTCCTACCCTCTCTACCCAAACTCAAACCTCCCCCTCTTCTCCTTTACCTCTCCCTAAGCTCAAACCTCCGTCCTTTCCCTCTCTCCAAACTCAAACCTCTCCCTCTCTCTCTCGCCTCACTTCACCTCAGCAACCCCTTTCTGACCAGTCACCATTAACCAGCCATACCTCCTCTAGCCTTCCCCCATCTCCAACAAAACTCACCAACATACCCCCCGCTTTACCTATCACCCCCATTCTTTGCCCTAAAACCCCTTTCTGTAATCCCTCACCTGTACCTCCTGACTCTAAAAACCTACTTTCCTCTCCTAAATCTATTTCCCCTCCATCTCAACTTCCTGGGCGTAAAACCATACCTAAATTTCGCCCAATGACACCATTAACCCCCTCTCCCCCCTTCCCCAGACTGCCTTCTCATACCCGCTGTGGGAGACCAGTCAAGCCACCCACCAAATGGGAACCAGCCCTTTCCCAGCCAAAAACAGGAAAAGGGCAAAACTCAGCTGCCCGGAGCCACGTCACCAAGCCGGTTCCAAGCTCCTCACCCCAGCCTGGTACTTCGGCGTCCGCACCACCGAATGACAAGGGCCCAGCCAGGATCTCTGTCCTCACTCACCACCCACCTCCCACCACGACGACACCCTCGCTGACCTCTCTCACCAATATGAGAATTGACCAGATAGCCCTAGTGCGGAAGGACTCCACCATCCCGATCAGATCACCTCACCAACTTCTCGACCAGCTGAGATACTACGACTCCTCTTCTCTCCTCACCCTCACCGGAGACCAGAGGGCCACACCGAACAACAGGGGGATTATCTACCACCACCTCCTCCAACACCTGACCCCCGTCTTCCAGGATTCTACCTCTAGACACTACCACCTTCAGTCCCAGGGTCGGGACTTTTCTCTGCCCAACGGTAGTGAGATGCGGTCTAGGAACGGTGTTACCGCATCTCCAGCTTGTCACAGCCATGCGACAGAACCAACTAAGCCTTCGGACAGCCTCCCCCCTGCCATCCACACCCACGACAACCCTGCCCCTACCCGTATAGCCAAGATAACGGTGGAACGAGTGGGACACGTCCGTCCCGAGTGGACCACACCAGTCACCCACGCCGAGTCATTTTCTTTAATCACCAGAGCCAAAGAAAATGACCATCGCAGGGGTAACTATTACAAACCCCCCTCAGCCAGCCCAGTAACTCCTCAACCTAGCTACACAACCACAGGTCGTACCAGGTTGTTACCTAAATTACCTTTCATATCCCCTATCAAAGAACCTAAAGCTCTTTCAGAACCAAAACCTCTCTTCCCCAGATTACCTTTCATATCCCCTATCAAGGAACCTAAAGCTCTTGCATCCATTCAATCTAAACCATTGTCCCGGGTTAAAGTCACTCATAAACCAAAACTTGCCTATCATTCCAGCCAACAATAAGTCTTAACCCCCAGAATCAGTCATCATCCATTGTAAGAAACTCATCCGCTTCCTCTCCCACCAGGAAGCCATCACCCCATAATGTGTACAGATCTGCCCTGAGGAATCTTCCTCCAGCTACATCTACAAGGGCCAGCCAAAAGTCCAGGCGCACCACTCCCAGGACTACAAGGACCTAACCACCACGCGCGGAGACCACCCCAGCGCCTTTGATCCTCTCAAGCCGGGCGCCTTAAGTCTGGGCAAGAATATTCACAAGTACTCAGCCAGTCTGGACATCAGTAACTAAGCTTGCCTTTGGTGTCTTTTTACCTGGGTAAAAGCAGCCAGAATAGCTGGTGTTCACACTTGAAGCTGTGTACAGTGATCAGAGACAACCAGGTCGGGTTTCCCCTTCAGGAAGAGGACTAGCTTGTGCAACCCACTTTGGGCCCCACCTTCCTGGCCTTCGATGCTGTATATAGACCAAGTAAATAAGGATTCCTGTCTTGTTCCTTTCAAGGGATTATAAGGATAGTGCAGTACTTAGAGACGACCAGGTCGGGTTCCCCCCTTCAGGAAGAGGACTAGATTGTGCAACCCACTTTGGGCCCCACCTTCACTGGCCTCTATTTACTGTATTAGTCTTGTGGTCCCAGAGACAAAGCAGCCAGAATAGCTGGCGTTCACACTTGAAGCTGTGTGCAGTGATCGGAGACGACCAGGTCGGGTTCCCCCCTTCAGGAAGAGGACTAGCTTGTGCAACCCACTTTGGGCCCCACCTTCCTGGCCTTCGATGCTGTGCATAGACCAAGTAAATAAGGATTCCTGTCTTGTTCCTTTCCAGGGATTATAAGGATAGTGCAGTACTTATAGACGACCAGGTCGGGTTCCCTCCTTCAGGAAGAGTACTAGATTGTGCAACCCACTTTGGGCCCCACCTTCACTGGCCTCTATTTACTGTATTAGTCTTGTGGTTCCAGAGGAGATTGCAAGGGAGTAATTTAATTGTCCCAAACCTTAGACTAATCATAGTGTCACTGGATAGACTGCTTGGACCTCTATACAGACCATTATGCTAGTCGCCATAACCCCCCACCAAACCCTGTAGCAGAACTCCGGCATACTCTTAGTAAGTCCCTGCTCACGCGGAGTGCAAGAGGAACCCGGGTGTCTCCCGTGGTAGGCGCAGAGGGACAAGGAGCTGTAAGGACCTAGGAGTGCAGCCTAATCCCGGACCAACATCCGGAAGTACCACGCCCAGCCGCCCTCCTGGACCACTGGATTCTCCCTCGATCTACGGCACCTCTTCACTCCCCGCTCTCCTTTAAGTGCCTTACTACGGTTTATGGGTATAGAGTTGTCTCAGGGTAGTGGTTGAAGTTATCTTCAGGGGTTCTCACTAATTAACGTCTCACGAGAGGGCTTTCCTCTCTCTACTTAAATTGACGTTAATCTGCCCACTTGCCGGGACACATTAGACATAACTATCAGGGGATCCTTATATATGCACATTCCCGGGTTATTGGTCTCCCATAGCCCGTCAGAGGGGGCGTGCCTATATAAGACCCACAGCATATGACATACACACATATTTACACGTAACCTTGTTCCCTTGTATAACTTCTAGCCTCATTCACTTAACATTCTGTCAGGTTCATAACTCGAATAGATCTCACTCTATCTCAGCTCCCGACGATTGTGGGTATCAGCCTTCCGCATCTTGCTAGTTGCCCACACAAGTAGTTTTAGAATAAATAATCTTGCCAGGTGAGATCTAGCACACCTGTAGAATTCAGTTCATTTGTGAGCCTTTCAGAGCCCACCTTTTTGTTGATGACCACTTGGTCATTGTTGCTTTAGAGTCAGTTAACGTCACTATTGCCGGGGACATCATAGTATGATCCAGACGACATCTGCCATTACTGCACTCTTGTTACCTTGCTGAGATCTCGCTTGAGTCCTAGTTGAGTGTTGGAGATGTAAGCCTCCACTATTTTGGATACTCTATAATTGTATCCGAGGAGTTATTGTTAAATTGAGTCCGGACCCATTGTTCGACACTTGCCTTATAATTGCTAATCATATTATTATTTGTATGCTCTATTTACGATTGTTGCCATTTTGATGATCTCAGTGTTCCAGAGTTAAATATATTGCTCCTCCATGAACCAGGTGTAAAGTGAATAAAACCCATGTTAACTTGTCGCCTGTGTACTTATTCTCCTGCCGTGTTGTCTCTTTATTAAAGTTAAAGGTATACTTCTCCAGTTAGAGAGTTAATCATTGCAGTCAGAATATCTCGCGTTCCAATTTGGACCGGGCATAACAATTATACTAGCGGATTTTAACTTGCGTTACAAACAACGAAATAATAGGTTTGTACGAGAATACAGGCACATACTGACAATGCACAATGACAAACTACTCATCACAACCCCCACACGTATCTCTGATAACTCTGCTACAATATTATACCATGTAAATTGTAACAGAGAAGACAAAATATCACAATCAGAGGTTATACAAACGGGGATAAGTGATCACTTCGTCACATATTGTACACGTAAAACTCCAAAAATTACCCTAGAGAATCACAAAGTCATTAGAACAAGGTCACTCAGAAACTACAACAAAGAAACATTTTTAGACATTTTATGGAATACAGATTGGTCTCCAGTGTTTGGAAATACAAACGTTAATGACGCATGGGTTGGCTTCACAACCATCATCACAAACATCCTAGACGAAATAGCCCCTCTGAAAGACATACGAATTAAAGCAAGGTCAGACCCATGGATCAACAATGACATATTACACCATCTGGAACATAGAGACAATCTGTTAAAAAGGCTAGTGAAACATAGACAGGATCAAGGTCTGAAACATGAGTTCAACAGGGCTAGGAATAAACTAAGTAGGAAAATTATATCAGCTAAATCTAATTATTTCCACAGTAAGGCAGAGGAATATAAGAGTAACCCCAAACAACTATGGAGGCACTTAAAAACAACGGGTTACAGCAACAAGGCAAGGGATTCATCTAACACTAATGTTGCTCTCAAAATTAATGATCAGGTTTGCCATGATAAACGACAAATTTCAACCTACTTCAACTCCTTCTTCACCTCCATAGCAAACACACTAGCACAGAACCTACCGCAACCTCTCAATAAATACACCACAACTGCCACCTTTCAAAATTTCTACAGGGATAAAGGCATACTCCCAAACACTTTTGGATTGCAAAATGTTACACCAAAATACACATTTGAGGAGCTCTCTAACCTAAATGTACATAAAAGCACAGGACCAGACAAAATTCCTGCCAAGTTTCTACGAGATGGAGCCATTGGTATAGCAGGTCCCCTAACCTACATCATCAACCTGTCAATTAACACCAACACTGTACCTGCTGAACTGAAGGAAGCTATTGTAACCCCTCTATTCAAGAAAGGAAATAAATTAGATGTTAGTAACTACAGACCAGTTAGCATATTATGTATTGTATCAAATATCCTTGAAAGAGCTGTATACACCCAAATTGAACACTACCTCAAAGAAAATTATCTATTCTATAAATTGCAATCAGGTTTCAGAGGCATGTACTCGACAGACTCCTGTCTCATCCATTTAACAGATCACATTCGTAAAGAAATGTCTAAAGGTAACTACACCGGTATGGTTCTTCTTGACCTACAAAAAGCGTTTGATACAGTAGACCATAATATCCTATGTAATAAGCTACAAGCAATGGGCATTGGGTCAGTGAACTGGTTTAAATCTTATCTTAGTGGTAGAACACAAAGAGTCAAAATTGAGGATAATCTTTCTGATCCTATGCCAATTAACTGTGGGGTCCCACAGGGAAGCATCCTTGGTCCCTTACTCTTTCTCTGTTATGTGAACGACATGGAACTGAGCGTATCGTGTAAATTATTACTGTATGCTGACGACAGTGTGCTTCTGGTTTCAGGAAAAGACCCAATAAGTATTGCCGCCTCACTTTCCAAAGAACTAGAATCGTGTAGTGATTGGCTAGTGGACAATAGACTATCTCTTCACCTGGGCAAGACAGAAGCCATCTTATGTGGAACAAAACGCAAATTGAAAGACATTGAGGACTTCTCGGTCAACTGTAATGTTATTCCCATAACAACAGTGTCACAAGTGAAATATCTCGGACTAAAACTGGACTCCACTCTGTCAGGTGAAACAATCTTGGAATCGATCCTGAGTAAATGTAGAGCACGTATTAAATACCTGTATAGACAGATGGGATGCTTGCCAGCGGCGACCAAAAACACCCTATGCCAAGCGCTTGTTCAATGTCATTTTGACTATTCTGTGTCATCCTGGTACTCTGCATCATCTAAATCAGCAAAGCACAAACTTCAGGTCACTCAAAATAAAATGGTTAGGTTCATGCTGAACCTAGTGTAAAGTCAGTGAAAATAGGCTAGCCTAAACAGACCTCGGATGCGGAAATACCCTGAGCCGAACAGGCCAAGTGGGATATCTCTATTGGTCTAACTGGTAAGGTGCCTTCCTCACACCCAAGGGTCGAGAGTTCGTGCCCCCACCAGGGCATGATATTTTCGTGAGGCTATTTCCGCATTTAACGAAGTTTAGGTGTGCTGGTTAAATTGTTCAGATGGTTGAGAGTAAGATCGGAGCTCCATAAATCCTCTTTCGGGTATGGTGTAAAAACCGATCACCACAGGACAAGGAAGAGGATAGGAGAGAGCAGGGAGTGTTGTGAGACTCGATGGGGTTGGGTTGTGGAGTTGCCAGCCGCCCAAGCGAGTTGCCAACTGGGCAGTTTGTAGGTGCGTGTAGCATCGCTCAGTGAAGTTGACTCACCATTCCCGTTCATCTCTCTGACGGACTCTCGGTCGATTCGGCTCAAGCTTGTTCCTCTCTGTTCGGAGCTTTCGCTTCCCGGAAGGTGAAGTAGTGTAAAGTCAGTGAAAATAGGCTAGCCTAAACAGACCTCGGATGCGGAAATAACCTGAGCCGAACAGGCCAAGTGGGATATCTCTATTGGTCTAACTGGTAAGGTGCCTGCCTCACACCCAAGGGTCGAGAGTTCGTGCCCCCACCAGGGCATGATATTTTCGTGAGGCTATTTCCGCATTTAACGAAGTTTAGGTGTGCTGGTCAAATTGTTCAGATGGTTGAGAGTAAGATCGGAGCTCCATAAATCCTCTTTCGGGTATGGTGTAAAAACCGATCCCCACACTAGGACCCAGATCGCATATTGGCCAGGAACAACTTCAGTCACTTGGTATGCTCAATGTCTCTGACAGGGCCAAACAAATCAGACTCATAAATGCCTTCAAGATATTTTATGATATGGCTCTAGAGTATTTAAAGAGTAATTGTGTTAAAGCAAATGAGAGGATTGGAAACAATACAAGGAATAGGATGTATAATTTTACGGTCCCGAGAATCCAAGGACAGGGTAAGCTAACATTCTTCTTCACTGCCATCAAAGACTGGAACAACCTACCCCAGTCAGTCCGTGAAAAGAGAACACTGTATTCCTTCAGACGTAGCTTGAAGGAGCACCTGAACCGGACAGCTGCGAGAAGGGAGCACCAAGCTTATGTCTACTACTTAATACGACATAAGAGATAGGCAAAACAAACTGAAATGATTACTGAAATACTTTGACCAGTCCAACTATAGAATGTAAGGTATCTTAATATAACCCCCTAGAAATACTTTCTCTAAAGTATCTACTTTTTTTATCCTCCCCTTTTTCCCCAGCTAACCTAATCCCACAAGGACCCCAATGGAAATACGCCTAACGGCCTTATTGGGCTATCCTTAGTTGGAATTATACAAAGCTGGTACATGTCATATTTGTAACATATTATGTGGTACCAGCATTGTAAAATGCTAACTGAATAAATATTATTATTATTATTATTATTATTATTATTATTATTATTATTATTATTATTATTAAAACAGTAGAGCGACCTGATAGAAAACCTTTTGCTTTATTTACTTTAGTACAAGCCTCAATACTCTGGAGAACGATGTAGATGCAGTATATTATTTAGTGTAAATATATGTGCGTGCTTCTGTACAAGAGTAAATGTGCGCGTTTATGAGCTTTGTCAGAGTAGCATTTATTGCTTACGCTGCTATATAGTTTAGTTATCCCTCTTAAACAGCAGTTTTAGTTTTCTTCTTTTAAATTGAAGCCATAGAAAATGCATAAATCACATATTATAGCAGCAACTGAAGATAACTTCATTAAAATGTCCACATACTCTCATACTGTCTCTGATTACACTCGCAAATACGGTATACATCCTTTCAGCTACATTGTTGCGCAGTGTGTTGAGGATTGTACTGAAGGCTGAATAAAGATTACGGACAATATGTAGGCTATTTGTCACGTATGGGATATAGGCCTAGTTCTCTAAGAGTTTTCTATAGCTTTGTCTTACAGTTTTAATCACCGTATTCCGCTTACGTTTACGTTGAGGGACCCGCAGAGGGCCGCTCTCGGGCGGCATGATATGTGGGAGTTATGCATTAGGACTAGTGGTTGGGGACAGGATCAGGATTAGGGATGTAATAATTGGTAATCCTAGTTCTAAAAGAATCAAGAGTGGGGCTATTACAGTAACTACATGAAATGGGAGGTGGTTCCACTCCTGGATGCTGCGGGGAAAAATTATTGTCTACATATGTCCGTGCTTGCCTGATACGTGTGGTATTTTAGGTTGTGGCTGCGTCTCGTAAATCGTTTACTTGTAGAGTGTAAATATATATCTTTGTCTGTGTCTAATAAGTTGTTAGTGATTTTATATAACATCTGTTGTCTGGGCATTTGTTTTCTTGTTGCAAGTGGCTCGAGTTTAATTTCTTTACCGCCGCTAATTAAGTTACTTTTCATTAGACTTTGTGGGTTAAATAAGGGTGGAAGAAAATAAGGTGGCCATCTTGGATAAGCTGAGAGCTAATTTTGTTCACTTCTCCACCATATTTTTAGTATTTTGCCATCCTCTATATCATTGGTATGACCAGCGGGTGTCTGGTTAGGTTTGTTAGTTTAGGTTGATGACAATATAGCCTATGGTTTTCGTGGGGCATGTCTTAACATTGCTCAATAATGGGTAAAAATGCATTTGCAGAGAAGGAAAAACACTGAAACACACTAATTAATCAAAGAACTGATGAAAAAGGATAATACAAAAAAAAACATACGTGACCTAAAATGCATATTGACCAAGATTACGTGGTGATTTTTTCTATCTACACAGTCCACTTTTTGGGGTAATTTTCAGAGGGATTGAATTACATTTTGGCCCATATTCCACTCTTTTTATGTGGGATTCTGTTAGTAGTTTTATTGAGAAAAATGCAAAAAAACGCGGCCTATAACGAATGTTGGAGCACTTGTCCAAATAGCTCAAATATTTACTCAAAGTCACTCGAGTTGGAAACTTTTTTTTTTTTTTTTTAGTTGATTTGGGTAAATATCGTGATACTTAAGTAAGTGCTGAAACATAAATTACAAGCCATGTTTTAGCACTCTCCTCAATACAAAAACAGTCCCTTATAAAAAGGGATGAATACGGAACAAAAGTTGATTCACTCAGAAAATTAAGCAAAAAACAACTGCACTGTGTACAGTATATAACGGTACTTAATTAACCTAACTTACCTAACCTAACCAAGTAAACCAATTAGTAATACAGTACGGTATTTTAACTGTGATGGCGGGTTCAAGCAGGCGATTTTGTTGAGGTTGCACTGGAATATGGCCGTGTCTGAACGTAAAGAACACGGTTTTAAGCACTTTGGACAGTCTTGAGAAGTAAGAATTAATCCATACTCTCGAAATAAATAAAGCACTTTGGCATTTCGTTCACCAAAATTCATAATAACATGATAAAGAACGGGTTTTCGTCTGTACTGCGCCATGGTGGCGTTTATAATGGACGCGGGTAGGAGCCGATGTGTACATTTTAAAAATTTGTGAATTTCACTGGTTATCATTCAAATAAACAAATTATAGTACCGCTGATTGGCCGATAAATCACACGTCGGAAATACTCGGGTACAGTTGTGTCACATGGGGTTAGTGGAGTCCTTGGTAAACAACCCCCTTACCGACCCCTACGACCCCATGCCGTCATCGACTAAACCAGACACAGCCCTACTTCTTAAAGAGATTTGGCGTACGATAATTCTCATTGCTTGATAAAATTAATTTGCACATAATTTCAATGATTTTGTATACTTATACATAGACCAAGTACCAATACTATAATATTTACATGACACAAAGCGTGGACAGCGAGGGTCAAAATGTTGTCCAATTACATTTCCTTAAAGTAGTGTAGCTTGTACTTAATAGAGAAAAATATTTTTCCATTTCATTCATTGTGGTATACTCGGAGAGCTCCTCTCAGGCCGAATTATGTGCAGGGGTCTGAAGAAAAGATTAGAACGCATTCGTATCACACTGCAAGTATAAATGAAATACCCGGAAACCTCCCTACACCCACGTGAACTAAGCTTTGTCATATAATGATAAACTCATCTATAGTATAATTTTTGTTGGGAGATCATCCAACCACAGTAAGCAACCCCAAAAGGAGCAAACCAGGATTCCCAACGTTATGGCCCTCAGGATTCCCGAGTCCCCCACTGTGCTCCTGATCGAGTTGGAGGACGAGCCCTCCACAAACTGTGAACCTCAAAAATGAATGGAGCTGTCCTCACCCCCACGCTCCCCCATAGGTTGAGCCAAGGCCATCCAGCTGATGATGTCGCATCAAAAAGACTGCCTGATTGACAGAAACGCCCGCCCGGGCATTCACCCTATTGGCCAGACTTCAGAGTTGAGGAAGATCGATGAACGAAAGGTGAAAACCACAGGCAAAAATGAAGAGAACACAGGCACTCACCTGCCCAAATCTGACAGGTTTAGACCTGGCCCTGGAAGTCCTGTGATTGGCTTTCGGCGGAAATCAGCATCCGCCGCCTGGCCTTATAAGGAGCCCCTACCTACTCCTCAACCTCTACCTCTAACTCATCCTCCACTACCCCCATTCCTCAACCCCCAAGCACCAACGAAATCCCTGAAATGTCAATCCCTCCCACCACTGAAAATGAACCTCAAGATCCCCCTACCCAACCCAACCCCCCCTCACAACTGTCACTGACCCAACTCTCAATGCATCTGACCCTGACCTTCCTGACCTTACTACCCCAACATCCTTCATGCCTCCCCAACCCCCTCCTACACCAACAACGCCCACCATTCCTCCCCAATCTCCTCTAAAACGAAAACTCACCAGCCCAGCTGAGTTACCCTCACCTGACTTAAACCGTTCTCGGTCAAAGTCACGTAAAGTCGTAACCCCAAGAAAAAACGCCAACTCTACCTCCAAATCTCTATCTTTTGGAGGAGGCCGCTCCTCATCCTCTCCCTACCCAGCCTGGGCCCCATCACCCCCCCCCACTCCCCCACACATAGCTCACTTCACGATACCCCATCATGTTAACTCCCTCCGACATATTATGTTCCAATAAGTCCAAGTAGGCGCTTGACAAGTATTTTGGGTCTTGAATTTGGCTCATGAGTGTTGTCGAAGCCTTACATTTTTCGCGATTTCCATCCACCAGAATGCTGTTTATTGTGATGTATCATATATCAATGGAAAGAGGAATATTTATAGTACATGATAAAATAAAAAAAAATGTAAATAAATCGAAATATGAAAGTGTAAATGAGTCCGGAATACAATTATTTCCCATGCAATTGTCTTCACACCGTCCTAGCTCTAAATTGTGAGTGATGACCATATATTGTTTTTTGCTCAAATAATAGTATGTTTTCTCCTCTTTCCAAATCTGAAAACAGAAATTGTTTATCTTCAATAGTTCTCAAGCAGTGACCGAAAACAAAAATATATGATTTTGATTTATATGGTTTATAACATTTTCAATTTATTTCGTTGCTACGAAGTGTATGGTTTT
>CM064562.1:20526760-20686760 GCA_032716605.1 Paralithodes platypus | reverse complement strand
CCCAATTCAAGTCCCATGTCAATCTCATTTTAACTACTCACAAGCAAACTGGGAAGAATTTAAAAACATTTTATCAGAAGACAACTACATACACGACTATGAGGGACAACACTACACACACATAGACCAACAAATTGAGAACCTACAGAACAAAATCATAAATGCAGCCAACACAACCATCCCAAAAACTACATACAAAATCAAACACACTTTCAGACCCTCCATCAGAACACAACGACTCCTAGTGTGCTATCGTCGTCGATTCGAACAGAACAAACACAACCACATACCAGGCCGAGTACGCTACAACCTCTCCAACCTCAGAACTCACATCCTTAACAGCCTGCAATCTGATCATGACTCTCACTGGACTCACCTAGTACACTCAGCAGAACAACACAGAAAAACTAAGCCCTGGGAATTCTGGCAAGACATAAAACGTTTACAAGGTAATAAACACTCCCAGAACATCCTCCCTCACTGTTAATGGCAACACAATTACTGATCCTAGGGCTATCACAGATACATTTAAACAGACATGGCAACAAGTACACCACCCACACCCCATTGAAAGGCCTGCCGAACAACACATCCGCAATATAGAACAACATCTCACTACCATCCCCAACAACATCTCCCATGACACACACATTAACCTAAACAAACTTGACCCTCAAAACATAATCACTGCTCCCATTATGCCAGACGAAGTCAAGTTCATCCTGTCTAAAAACACGGAGAAAGGCGCCTGGTGCCACGGGTATTAATCACCACCTTGTAAAGCACCTACCTAACACTTTCATAACAGCACTCACTCGCCTCTACAACGCCATCCTGGCATCAGGCTACTTTCCCGTCTGCTTCAAGACAGCGACCATTATCCTCATTCCCAAGAAAAACCAAGACAAGACTAATCCACTAAACTACAGACCCATTAGTCTACTTGAGACTCTTGGGAAGACTCTAGAACGTATCATAAACCACCGACTCAGACTATTTCTCGAAGACGAAGGACTCCTCACGAACATGCAATTTGGTTTTAGACAACACAGATCGACACAAGAAGCACTAAACATTATCACAAACTACCTTCACATAAACAAACAGTCCAGACGAAAAAACAAGACAGCCTTAATTACCAAGGACATAAAACGAGCTTTTGACACAGTGTGGCACGAAGGCTTGAAGTACAAAATCTGCGAAAATTTCAACTTCCCATTAATTACCCAGAAATTTCTCTGCAACTTTTTGGATAATAGAACAGCCAAAATCAAGTTTTCTAATCTTTATTCAGATTCATTTGCACTAAATGCAGGCGTACCTCAAGGCTCAGTGCTCGCTCCTACCCTCTACATCCTATACACAAATTACTTTCCCAATCCCACTCACAATGACTCTCTCACAGTAATGTACGCAGATGACGTGACGCAAATAATAAGAGCAGACACAATAGACGCATTGACAAACAGAGCTCAAAGAGAACTTGACAAAGTAGCACAATGGGAGCAAAAATGGCGGATTCAGGCTCATCCTCACAAATCACACGTCACATACTTTGCCAAAGGACATCTCCGCCCAAGACTCTTATTCCGGAACTCCCGAGCACCTGTCCCTAACTGCACACAAATAAATATCTCTCCCACTAACAAAGTACTCGGCCTCACATTCGACAAAAACATCCGATTTCATCAACAAGCAAAAACTTCCGCTGCCATCGCATCTAAATCCCTACAAACCATCTTTCGATTCAGAAATGCCTCAATAAAAACCAAGCTTCACTTATACAAAGCACTGATAAGACCTCTTTTGTGCTACGTCCCACTCAGCATTTCACTTTCGGCCCTTACCAACCAACTAAAACACCAAAGAATCCAAAATAAAGCACTGAGGTGGATGTTCGGGACTCAGTGGTATGAGTTCCAGACGGCATCACATCCCCCATCTAAATACTTATTGGCAGCAATTAGCAGAAAAACAACTTATAAAACTTGAGACCTTTCATGATAACGTCATCCAAATTTTCAATAGAATTTTACATCCCCCCCGCCCCTTGTCAAACCTCCTTCACCCCAACAACAGAGAGGCACCCATTCCTAAATGTACTTAAAATCAAGATGGGTAGAGGCGGTGGGTCATGCCGGCTCGTCCACAGTCCAGCCTCCCTACCACTCTTGACCTATTCCTAGATTCACTTCCAAATAATATATATAACTTCACAGACCCACGCCAATTATAATCAAATTACAAGACAACAACCTTTTAACGTAACTTCAAAATATAATATCAGTACAGCCTTCTTACAAGTTCTGCCACTGACAGCTCTTCCCCAGCATTACCCCCTTTTTGACTCAATGCCACCCAAAATTATCCCCCCCCTTTATACCATTTTCGAATTACTACCATCCAAAAAATACAACCCTAAAACATCCAAAGCCCAATAACAAGCACTTTCGATTTTATACCACCCAAAATTATCCTACTCCCCATCCCTTGCCCCCTTCTTGGCAAGCCATCCGCAATCTCATTAAAGTAACTTCTCCAACTAAAACAATTCAACCCCAGCTCAATTATTCAACTCACGCACGTTGGGTCAAGCCCCGACACCCTATTTCTCTCACTAATATCACTGTCTCTCCTACTTAACCAATAAAAAACATCCCTTCTTTCACCCTCACCCAACTTTTCTATATTCATTCATTCATTCATTCATTCTCCTCGACAGACAGTTCCCTCCGCTGTTCCCAAGAACATTGTCCTCCTCCTCCAGCAACCCCCAGCTCCCCCTTCTGCAGCACCT
The DNA here is from genome assembly GCA_032716605.1 of Paralithodes platypus. Taxonomy (NCBI): domain Eukaryota; kingdom Metazoa; phylum Arthropoda; class Malacostraca; order Decapoda; family Lithodidae; genus Paralithodes; species Paralithodes platypus. Next base: position 20,683,963 of record CM064562.1, on the reverse strand, counting down.
GGCACTGTGAAAGGCTCCTCAAGAGGCAAAGAAAAAGTAATGCTTTGACTGAAGAGAATGAATGTTCTAGACTACCCTCGAGCTTTCCCAACACTGCTGCAGTAACGACCATCCATTAACAACCCTGAATTGCTGGAGATACAGGCCTATATACAGAGGCACACCCTAGTAGCCCCAGACCAGTATTTTACGGAGTTGACCACCCACTGGGAAACAGAGTTGCCCTGTGTCCTACGGGATGAACTGCAGCAGGAAAGACGTAGGTGCTTGTACCCTACCGTTGGGGCCACTCCCTTGATGACAACAATAGAATGGCAAGACCTTGAGTGTTCACCGAGGAACTTTTCATCAATTGCCTGTCTGGGGAAATTGTAAGCACCAATCGAGCAGGGCAATAGCCAGGGAAGACCTCATACGCATGTGATAAGGAGTTGTTGGAACTCCTGTTTTATTTGTCTGGCTCCCCTCACTGCTTCTGTTTGTGTCTGACCTACACAGTGTAATCCAGCTAGCTCTCACAAACGCCTCCTCCTCCTATTTATTTCAATACACTAAACAAGGACACTACACTTCTTTCCAACACACCAAAAACAAACAAAAAAGTTTAAGTATCGTCTATTAGTCTTTCAACTTTGGGGGAGACACTTGTTAGAGGCAGTTTTGCCTATTGTCTCCTTCATACACATAGAACAAAAAAAATCAATTAACTTCGAGATAAACTCCCCTAGTAATCATCAACTGATTACTTAAATAACTCTAAACATCTTGCTGAATTAGATACTTATAGTTTAGCTAGAGCCCTCGTTCGCGGGGGCACGCAACGAGATTGATGAGCTAGGCGGTTAGGAGTTTAACCCTTCTTTAGCGGCGCGCATCATATGTCGAGTGAAAGAAATTTGAACTATGTGGCGGCTCACAACATAAGTCGTGTGGCATTTTCACCACGTAATGTTGCTGAGAGAGAGAGACAAGTGCTGGCAGGAGAGTAGCGAGCGTATGACTGCTCCAGACCACCGCGGTGGACCAACTGACATGAATCCCACCCTCCTCCACCCTCTCACACTCGCTACACAGTGAATTGTTTAGGGAAAGTACCGAATTACATGTTTTTTGCACTCGTGTTGCGCGATTGTTGCAAGAGAACTAGCAGTCATACAAGGATCGTTGGGGTGTCATTGGAAAGCTCTGTTTATGCCCTTTCAGGGATTGATACTTGGTTTACGCTCTGGGTCTTATTTAGGCATGAAAATGATCACGTAAACAGCCCTAATATTTGGGTAAAAACACCCCGCTGGTGGCTACATATTATTTACCGCCTAGGCCGCTCGTTAGGTGTTAATCAGCTTGGTAAACGAGTTAGCTTTGCTGGTAATCGAAGCAGTCAAGTTAGGTTCTGTAGGCCATCAGCAACGAATAGTAGGAATCACAAACTAGAGATTAGAACCTAGACTTGCAATATATCTTGTTCATTTTAGCCACCCACGTTCAGGCATATAGGTCTCAATAAGAAAATTACATAACGAGTTCTTCGAAACACAAATTAAGTAACTTTATCATACACAATCGCGAGAGACACTCACAAAGGGTTCGTTATGAGATTGATATAAAATGTAATTGGTGTTATTGTTAACCGTTCACTGTAAACACGCTAACAATGATTAGAAAATTGTCGTAACGAGAGTTTGATACCTGCTATTTTCAAGTAAGATATTAATGCTATTAGTCTAGTTGCCGCCCCTATACTTCCTATAGTAAACCCTGCAATGTTAATTACTGTTAACTTTTTTTGTGGAAATGTATTATATATAGTTAGGAGAGCAAAATTAGCTTGGTTGCTACTTGTGCAACCTTTAGCATTTCTCAGAATTCAAGATGGCACCCTCCGACATCTTGAATTTTGGCCAATTTTCAACTTTTGATCTTGATGACATAGAGGGTCGTGTAATACCTCTTTTTAGGGGTTTTCCAGGACGGGGAGTCCATTTCTGGGGTTAATTTGTGGATATAGGGTGAGTATCAAGGTCAAACCAGAGGTCAAAGATCAAATTTTGCCTAAAATCTGGAAAAATCACATTTATGTGGTTTGAATATGAATTTATTTGTCAGCCACTACAATATGCAAATATATATATATATAAAAGAAGTGAATCATATGTTTGTTTATTCATTATCCACATCTAGCTCCCCTTCTTCGTCTTCTATATCCATGTGCTTCCTGGTGAAAGGACTACAGCAAATGTCTCCTCCCTCGCACTTACAGTAGTCCGTGCATGAAAGGCCTGCACTGCTGCAGCTGCATCGTGTGCCACTGCAAGCCTTGCCCTCTGCAGTGCAGCTACAGCTAACTACATCCAGGAGTGCTTGGGGAGCAACTGGCGCTGTTGAGATGGCCGGTGTGATGGTGGAGCTTTCGATGTTCCAACCAAAGTTGGCAATATTTCTAGCTTCTACAGGTGGATCACATTGGTCCGCTGCCTTCCACAGTAGCATCTGAAGATGAGCTCGGAGCACGTGCAGCTGCAGGTTCGCATCAGTCGGTGGCAGTTTCTTCAGTGCTTGAGGCTTCTTACGGGCACGGTAGAAGTGAGCACGTGTGTCATCCATTGTTGTACAGCTCTTCTGTCCGTAGAGTGGTAAGAAGAAGGTGCATGCTGTCTCCTGCAACTGAGTGTGGGTCACACTTGGCTGTCCGAGCACTTCATCGAGACCTGGTATATCTATCTCTAGGAGTTTGAGTTCTGACAGCTTTCCCTTTCCAAAGGGGTATGATACTGTATCGCAGCCTGACAGTGCATGGACACCAAGAAGTTGGCTGCACTTTCTCGGGCCTAACCGCCAAACAGTTTCGTTGATGTCCAAGACATCCCCATTCCATTTTTCCATTTCAATCTTAGCGGAAACTCGCATCCTCGATGTCCAGTACACCAAGAGAACAAAGACATCAGTGTCATCACTGAGGATGCGGATGGTCTCGGCGCCTTCTTCCACTGCTTTCAGCATGTAGCTGCAGAGGGTTATGTCTGCCTCGTCATGGGTAACGACACATTCCAGCTTGTTGATAAGTTGAATATTGTGTGGAAGTTGATAGCCACATAGAATGTTGTTGAGCAGATTCTTGTTCTTGGAATTGTGAAGAATAGCTTCTCGACATGGAAGGGGAGTATTTGCGGTTAGCCGAACTTCCTTGGCTCTTCCTCTTCTTGTTCGCTCGTGGTCCTTTGCACTGGGAGCTTCTTGGTTATATCTGTCGAACAGAACTATTTTCTTGGAGACAGGAGAGTAGTGGGCCAGTCTAGTGCCGAAACTTGCAGCCAGGTCTCCTGTAGTCCCGGAGACTGGCCATACAACGTGGTACAGAAGCTGACCGCCATCAAGCAGCACCACATCTGGAGCAGATTGAGTCGTGACAAAGACGCCAAGAGATTTGACGAGCACTGCCTTGTCACCTTTCCTCAAGCAGCCGTACTCGTCGATAAGGGCTGGAGGGACCGGACTCAGTTCAAACTGGAAGACAGTGGCTATATCAATGCTGCGCTGCTGCCCCACGACTAACAGCCGACTGAACAGAGTTTCGATGTCGTAGACGGCCTTCCCTTTGATAGTGACTGCCTTCTTGAGAGACTCCATTGTTTTGACCTTCTTCTTTATTGTCTTGTGGAATTCACTGCTCAGCGAAGCAGAGAAGTGCCTGCTCTGCTCACTCCCGATGGCCAATGCGTTCTGAACATTCACTGTGTCTGTTGCCACTTGTCCGTTGCATATGTTATAAAGACCTGGTTCCTGGTCATTGAAAGGGTGACTGTACTTCTCCAGCTCCACCGCAATCTTCCTCCGATCGGCCTCGTCCAGTCTCCTCCTTCTCTCTCCTTCCTCCTTGTGCTTTTTTTTTTTTTTTTTTTTTTCTATGTGATTGAGGGAGGCAAAAGGCATAACTGCCTATAGCGAGTGCCTCCCCCATAGTTGAAAGAGTGACAGGGCCAAAATCAAGAGACGTTCGAGCCAAAATGCCTGGACACACGGAGTTTGAAGCAATTTAAGTCATAGGAAGTGGGAAAAACTGATTCTGGGAGAGAGTTCCAGAGCTCAGCTGTTGAGTAGAATAAAGTTTGAGAGTAACGTTTCACTCTTGGGTTGGAGAGTTGCACAGAGTAGGGGTGGGATTGAGTTGCAAGACGGGTACCACGTGCCCTACGTAAAGGAGGTGGTATGCACTGGGATAGCTCTGAGGAACACTGATTATTATAGTAGCGATAGAATAGCGAGAGAGAGATGCAACATTGCGGCGGAGAGAGAGAGATTGCAGAGAGTTGGTGAGTGGACGGGAGTTAATGATACGAAAGGCCTTCCTTTCAACCTTGTCTAGGAGAGCGGTGTGAGAGGAACCTCCCCACACATGTGAACAATACTCAATACAAGGGCGCACTATGCCCCTGTACAGAGCAAGAAGCTGTGCAGGGGAAAAGAACCCCCTAAGGCGGTTGAGCACACCCAGCTTCTGGGAGGCTGCCTTAGCAAGACTGGTAATATGGTCCTTCCAAATGAGAGCAGAAGAAAAAGAGACACCAAGAATATTGAGAGAAGATGAAGGGTTGATTTTTGTATTGTTGAAGAATAAGGGATAGTCCGATGGGAGATCCTGACGGGTAGATAGATGTAGAAATTGGGTTTTGGAAGCATTAAAGTTAACAAGGTTTTCTCTGCCCCAATTGGAAATAGTAATTAGATCAGAATTTAAGAGTTGTATGGCTTCATTACGTTTGTCGTTGAGGGATTGCTGGCTGGGGCGTTCTGAAAAAGTAATGGAGTAGTGTAAGGTTGTAAGGCTTACTCTTCTCTTCCCCATCTACCCCACCGTGTGGCTTCTGTTCCTCCTCAGATTCATCGTACATATGTTCCATGGCAATGTCAAGGTGGGCGCACACACTGAAACTATTCACCCACACAGCCACTTGCTCAGCGCTCATTGAAATGCCCTTCATACCTCCAGAACCCTTCCCTCGTTTGATGTATGTCTGCTCTCCGAACTAATCTGCAGGCACTGCGGTTCCGCCATCTGAGTGCCGACGCACGTGCGCACCTGCCAGTAGGTCCTCTTTGGCATGCTGGGGAAGGTTCTCCATCTGTTGCACATACCAGCTCAGATAGCGGGCATAGTTCTGATGACCTGCTGCGAAGAAGTATGGCAGCATCTCCTTGAGACAGTGCTGTTGGAGTAGGAATTCACCGTTCCTCTCTCCGCGCAGGAACATAAGCGACAACAATGTCGGTTTGACAAGGCAGTCCACCCATAGCCTCCCAATCGGGTGTTGTCTGACTGACTCCAGGTAGACACTCTGCTCCTCATAAGTCTTGGCGCCATTCGAGAAGAAATTCTGCAGCAACACGGCAATGATGAGACGGTATGCCCGTAGAGCATTGGTCCAGGCCTTTCCGTTGACAATGCTGGTGATGCCAGCAAACGCTGCACTGATGAGAATGTCCACACCTTCATCAGTTTTCCTATACAGCCCAGGAAACTCATGAGAATGTGCATCATACCTGGTTGAAGTATGACGCCGGTCCAGCGCAGAGGGTCGTTCCATTGAACTAGGCATGCAGTCTGATACAGTTGGAGATCAACTGTGAGGTGAGTGTACTGCATCCCAAAACTATTGAGAGTCCTCTCAAGATAAACAAGCGTAGTTATTACAGTGTCGGGGTGAGCAGGCGGTGAGTCGATCATCGGTCCGAACACGACCAGTGTCTTGGGCTTCTGGGCAGAACCTGCCACCAATCGGTCTTGCTGAGCATTGAAGCCTGCCCACTCAACTGGCTTATCGTTCCCGTGGACTTGTGACAACCATGCCGCATCTCGCTCCTGACTGAACATGACTGATGCGGACTGAACCTGCAACTCTTCAGCGGACAGAGCTTTCATCGGAAGCAGGGGTGGATTCACCTTGGAAGGCCCCTTATAGTGCTCCAGCTGTATACTCTGGTGGGTGAATCGCACAGAGGACATGTCATGTTTCTTGAGTCGAGGAATAGTCAGCTGCATCACGCCAATGTTTCCTGTGTTGATGATACCAGCAGGATGCTGGGTGAACTCCATGACCATGGCGTGGGTGCTCTTCATTCCATTTGGGCTCGCAATGTACAAATCGTAGTTGTCAGCCCAGCTGAAGATAGGGCCGATCTCTGTGCTTAAGCCAAGTTTCTTGTGGTAATCTGATTTGTTGTCCAACACGAACTTAGCCACTGACTTGCGGAAGCACAGCACTTCATCATATGTGCTTGTGATACCATGCTCATTGAGAGTCTTGATGAGCTCTGAACTACCATGCTTGTGATGTAGTTTCACAGTGAGCCCGAGTGTAGTCTGGTTTCTGCCGGCACTGCAAAATGTGCTGTTGAATGCACTGAGCTAGGGTCAGGGATGGCTTTGTGATGTTGCCTCCAGATACAAGGCTAGATACTAGTTTAAGAAGAGTAGCACTGGTGTTTTCAATGATCTTGTGACTAACATAGTCACTGAGGTTGTAGTCTCCAGGCATATGTGTCGCCCTGACCTCGCCACGAATCTTCCTCACCATCTTCTCCAGCTCGTCATCGTCGCTGCTGCTTTTCTTGGCAATTTTGATAAACTGTCCGAGGCTGGCTTTAAATCCAACTACGCTTTCACAACCCTCGATGTGGAGTACAAGCAGCTTGGCGCCGAAGTAATCTGTGATGTTGGACACAAACTGTCTTCTTGTCACAGTGCCCGAAGCAGCGATGTACATGGAGTACAGCTCCGCTGTCGTCCACGTCTCTGTCATATTTTCAGCCATCGTCGTGACCACGGACCTCAGCGCCTCTTCCGCAGGCGCCGTCATGGAGGGGCAGGACATTGGGACAACTCGAAATTTATCATAACAGCAGACATGGTATTGTGCGTCAGAAGCACGCAGATCAATGACCCCACTGAGTCGAACAACTACCTCATTAGCCCACTGGTCCTGTCTCTCATCACAGATGTCCTCCAAGTGTTGCTTGAACGTGATATCACCACTTCTATCTAAAGTTTTACACTGTCTGACCTGCACCCAGCTGTGTGGGTTCTTGCTGTCTTTCGGCTTACACTCTTTCCCACACAGCAAACAGTCTCGCTTGAAAACAAAGTCACTACATTGAGACTTCAACAATCTTTTGGAAACACCATTGTCAATTAGTGTAGACTTTCTCTTCGGCTGTTCATTGTTTCTACTTCTCGAAGTATAGCTACAGTAACATGACTTGTGAGCTAGAATATTACTTCCAGAGAGAGTTCTGTACAGTTCATCCTGCTTCACTTTGCTTGTAGCGATGATCTTCTGCACAGCGACGGTCTTGAATGTTTGCAGCGCTCCACTGGCATTACATGGACTAAACAGGCACTTCTCCCCTCCAGCAGACATGATGAGTGTGACAGCCTGGGGTGGGGGTATCAATGCTGATTACACTGGTTTGTCACAATCTGAAATGAGAAGAAAAGTTGTTAAACCACTGATCGCACAGCGTGGGGAGTGCATGCATGGTGAATATTAGTGTTCAATGAACTCTGACCCATTGCTCAACCTGCTAAAACAAAATTAATACAAAATATATAATGATTCCCGGGATATACCTACATGTAGACATAGAAAACATATTATATCTACCTACCTACCCAACCTAGTAAAATGCTGGAATAGAAAGACAATGAACCACATACAATCGGTCAATATTGGTGATTTTCCAGATTTTAGGCAAAATTTGATCTCTGACCTCTGGTTTGACCTTGATACTCACCCTATATCCACAAATTAACCCCGGAAATGGACTCCCCGTCCTGGAAAACCCCTAAAAAGAGGTATTACACGACCCTCTATGTCATCAAGATCCAAAGGTGAAAACTGGCCGAAATTCAAGATGGCAGAGGGCGCCATCTTGAATTCTGAGAAATGCTAAAGGTTGCACAAGTAGCAACCAAGCTAATTTTGCTCTCCTAACCATATATAATACATTTCCTCAAAAAAAGTTTACAGTAATTAACATTGCAGGGTCAACATATTGGCAACTTGACTATATGCTTTTGAGAGAATTAAGACTAAGGTTAAATACTTGTTGAATTAGAAGATCAAATACTTGCTTCTGAATGAAAAACTTACTAGTAACTTAAGAGATTGTACGAGGGGACATCGTAAAGTTTTAATTATCACCCGGAATTTATTGAGCTATGTCGATGAATTTTTGTCAGTGTAATGACTGGTCCTTATGCGCATGATGGTGCAAAAATGTTCTCCTACGTTCATTTAATTTCTTTACAGGTGGCGCTAGATGTCAGTAACCTTCAAGATGGAGAAGATTGAGGTTCGCAGCGTGATTAACCCTTTCAAGCTCCAATACGCGTTTCTGTTCTGTTGTCTGGCTACTATTAGACGATTTTATTCAGATTAGTAACAGTATATGAAAGTCAAAGGGTTAATTGAGATAGTATTTACCCTTTTGATACCCACAGATCCTTCATAAGCTGCATAAAATCGTCTAATGATAGCCAAAATAAACTGCTAAAACGCGTCAGAGCTTCAAAGGGTTAAGTTCCTGCATTTGAAGGGTTACAGTGCCCGGAAAATCCATGATGAAATGAAGGAAATTCCTTTTCCACCTCACAACAGTATAATATGACGGGCAATCATCAGGGGAGGTGTGGTGGAGTGGTCATGCCACTGGACTGGTAATCCAATGGTCCCGGGTTCAAATCCCGATGTATCAATGGGAAGATATTATTGGGATGGAATTTGTGTTTTACATAGTATCAGTGCATTACCAAAAAGCCCACCGAAATGCCAATAAAATACCTTCATTGTTCACTGATTAAATAGCACTGTATGAATATTCCCATATTCAAAATATGCTATAGGGGTGCAATGCCTGGTGAGTTATCTGCTCAACAGGTGGCGTTGTGTGTGTGTGTGTGTGTACGAGTGAGGGTCCGAGTGTAGAGGGTGAGACAGTGAAGCACAGGAGCGAGGTGGCTTCAGAGATGGGGTCGCTTCGGGCCATGAGTGAGCACCGTGCCTCATGCGAAGGCAAGATAGCAGGTGCTCGTTATACTCTACGTGCTTCACATGTCGCACCCCCTAGACTGGAACGAGACTTCACGGGCTTCACTGTTAATTGTACAGCGGTGAATGTTCAAGCTCTCAGCTTATTCCAGAGAGGGAGTAAGTTGGAATATAGAAAGAAAAAAAATAAGACAGCCTTCATTTCATCATGGATTTTCTGGGCACTGTAACCATTCAAATGCTGGAACTTAATCACGCTGCGAAGCTCAATCTTCTCCATCTTGCAGGTTACTGGCATCTAGCGCCACCTGTAAAGAAAGTAAACGAACTTAGGAGAACATTTTTGCATCATGAACATCATGAACATCATGCGCATTAGGACCAGTCATTACACTGACAAAATTTCATGGACATAGCTCAATAACTTCCCGTTGATAATTAAAACTTTACGATGTCCCTTCGTATACGTGCTATACGAATATTCTTGGTGTCTCTTTTTCTTCTGCTCTCATTTGGAAGGACCATATTTCCAGTCTTGCTAAGGCAGCCTCCCAGAAGCTGGGTGTGCTCAACCACCTTAGGGGGTTCTTTTCCCCAACACAGCTTCTTGCTCTGTACAGGGGCATAGTGCGTCCTTGTATTGAGTATTGTTCACATGTGTGGGGAGGTTCCTCTCACACCGCTCTCCTAGACAAAGTTGAAAGGAAGGCCTTTCGTATCATTAACTCCCGTCCACTCACCAACTCTCTGCAATCTCTCTCTCTCCGCCGCAATGTTGCATCTCTCTCGCTATTCTAGCTACTATAATAATCAGTGTTCCTCAGAGCTTTCCCAGTGCATACCACCTCCTTTACGTAGGGCACGTGGTACCCGTCTTGCAACTCAATCCCACCCCTACTCTGTGCAACTCTCTAACCCAAGAGTGAAACGTTACTCTCAAACTTTCTTCTACTCAACAGCTGAGCTCTGGAACTCTCTCCCAGAAACAGTCTTTCCCTCTTCCTATGACTTAAATTGCTTCAAACTCCATTTTGGCTCGATCGTCCCTTGATTTTGGCCCTGTCACTCTTTCAACTATAGGGGAGGCACTCGCTATAGGCAATTCTGCCTTTTGCCTCCCTCAATCATATAGAAAAAATAAATAAAAATCCTTGTACTATATATTGAGAGAATAGGACGTTGTTACCAAGTAAGTTAAGATATTGACTGCGGCCCCCAAGCACAGCCAGTATACACTTATACCTGGATATATTTCTGTTTTACCATTCTGTGTTTTATCTATGATCGTGTCCTTGATATATGTGCCAATACATTATTTATATATCTATGTTATCATTTGCTTGCGTTATCCAGCTGAACATGCCTTTTTACCCACCCTTATTATGAATTGCATAACAATTTGTATTAGTGATACAAATGGGCAAAGGTATTGCGAAATATAAAGAGACGGTGACGGGAGCAAACTAATAATACATTGCTCGAAAATGGCAAAATTAATCAAAACCTCGAATAATAATTAAAAAAATATATAAATAACCTTCAAGACATCGCACTAGATAGTGTTAAGCGTTGAAAGGTTACCCATAACTCGTAAACTCTTTTGTTTATCTATACTGTCAGAAATGAAGGGCATGACAAGGGTATGAAACATGTATATACAATCATTGGGTTTGTTCGATGGTGATGTAGGCTATCTTTCTATCCTTGTAGTATATACTGTATTTGTTTCTATATGTACGGTATGAAGGGGACATAAAGCAAAGCTTCCTGTAACAAGTGCCCCCTCCCCCCTCCCCATTGAAAGGATGATAGAGAACATAATTCAAGGTCCGTTAGAGTCAAAATGTCTTAATTCATGGAGCTTGAAGCAGTCGTAGGATGAGAGAAAGACAGATTTAGGGAGAGAGAGATCATTCAATTACCCTGTTCGTATACCAATTATTTGTTAAAGTCCATTCATAATAACTAGGCCAGAAATCTTGACCCCATACCTCATGTAGCTCAAGAAGGGATGGAGTAATGGGATGCATTTTTCCGTACTTAATTTCTGGTCAACTCTTCCCACATGGTAGAAATTTCAGCTCGATTGTTAAACGCCTTTGTGAGTCATAGGAGGTTCGGGATCAAGATCTTTAGCCTAATAATAGTGAATGCACTACTATATAAACATGTGAAACATTATGGAATTGAAAAGGGCTATTAAAGTGTCCATAATGATCTACCCATTTAAAGGTATATTGGTGATACTATTTATCTTATACAGTGCCTCTTGGTATCAAATGGCTACAAAATGGCTCAATATACCCTCTAACTTTGATATGTCCTACCAAAATGAATAAATAGTGATGAGGTAGATACAGTATAGTTCAGGTTGGTGTAATCTGGTTAAAAGGCTTTACATTATATCAGGCGAAGGCATGGAGGTTATGTTACAAGGACATTTGTTTAATTAATTATTAGTTTTTGTATTTTTGTTTCTGTTTTTTGCTCATTTTCAAGCAATGTATTTTGAATTTGCGCCCTAGAGAAAAATTAACGCCTCCCCAGACCCCCATGCAAACTATAATATGTGGCATGGTACTTCTTGACTTACAGAAAGCTTTTGATACGGTATATCATGATATCCTCTGTAATAAACTACAAGCAATGGGCATTGGGTCAGTAAACTGGTTTAAATCCTATCTGGTGGTAGAACTCAAAGAGTCAAAATGGATGATAATTTATCAGATCCAATGCCAATTAACTGCGGGGTCCCACAGGGAAACATCCTTGGTCCTTTACTCTTGTTATGTTATGTGAATGATATTGGAATGAGCGTCTCGTGTAAATTATTACTGTATGCTGATGACAGTGTGCTTCTGGTTTCAGGAAAAGACCCCAAAAGTGTTGCCACTACACTTTCCAAAGAACTAGAATCGTGTAGTGATTGGCTAGTGGACAATAGACTATCTCATCACCTGGGCAAGACAGAAGCCATCTTATGTGGAACAAAACGCAAATTGAAAGACATTGAGGGCTTCTCGGTTAACTGCAATGATGTTCCCAGTGTCACAAGTGAAATATCTCGGACTAAAACTGGACTCAAGTCTGTCAGGTGAAGCAATCTTGGAATCGATCCTTAGTAAATGTAGAGCACGTATAAAATATATAGACAGGTAGGATGCTTGCCAGCTGCAACCAAAAAGACCCTTTGCCAAGCGCTTGTTCAGTGTCATTTTGACTATTCTGTTTCATCCTGGCACTCTGCATTACCTTAAGAAGCAAAGCGTTAACTTCAGGTCACTCAAAATAAAATAGTAAGATTCATGCTGAACCTAGGACCTAGATCTCATGTTGGTCAGGAACAACTTCAGTCACTTGGCATGCTCATCAATGCCTTCAAAATATTTTATGAGTATCTAAACTTCTAAAGGGTAATTTTGTTAAAGCAAATTAAGGGAATGGACAAAATACATGTAATAGGAAGTATAATTTTAATGTTCCGAGAATCCAAGGGCAAGGTAAGTTAACATTCTTCTCAACTCCTATCAAAGGCTGGAACAACCTACCACAGACAGTCCGTAAAAAAAAAAGAGCATTGTATTCCTTCAGACGTAGCTTGAAGGAGCACCTGAAACCAACAGCCGCAAGAAGGGAGCATCAAACTTATGTCTACTATTAAATACATCATAAGTTATAGGTAAAAATCATACAAAATACGATTACTTAAGTACTTTAACAAGTTCAGCTTTAGAAAGTAAGTTAGCTTAGTTCAGCCCCTAGACATAATATTTCTGTATTTAGTTGTTTTTACTAATGATATTCATGTATATTTTATTTTATATTATGTATGTTTTTCTCCCCCTGTCCCCAGCTAACTTAATCCCACAAGGACCCCAATGGAAATACGCCTAACTGCCTTAAAAAATCAGCTATCCTTAGTTGGACCACCTAAGCGGCTCGACGGAACTAGGAGAAAGGACTCAGCAACTTCCACTTCACCACCTGTGCCTACAGCTTCAGATCTACATAGTGTTAGAATAGGAGTGCCACAAAGTTATATTAATTCTTACACCAGTGCGACCCGGCTGTATCTCTTTAATTAATACAAGTGAAAGAGAGCTAAGTGTATTCCATAGTTCTTACGTGGATCCTAGTCCGTGCTAGGACTATTATATTGTGAATTATTCCATGTATCAGTGTAAGGTGAATTATTTATGTCGTGTAATTAAGTGATTATTAAAAGGAAATTCATGTGTGTACTCAGTATTATATTTACCCTTTACAACTTTTGTGCATGTGTTGTTTGGCTTCAACTTCTCCAGTCGAGTAAGAACCTACCATTGTCCAATACAACCCCGGTAAAAACCCTGGCATAACATTATCATATTATCCGGGTGGATGGGATTCGTCAGCCTTAGTCGGCAACGAATCTGCTTACCTGCTTACCTAAGAGAAAAGCAGGTGAGTGAATTACTAGCCACGCACCACTGTAGAAAATAGTGCTAAAAAGTTACATACAGAGCCTCAGAGTCAGACGGACCCTAAGTTGAGTGGTCAATCTTGTAAGTCCTTAAATACACTGGCACGGGTTGTCCTCCTCACAAGAGATAGGTCTGCTTGGAGGCTTTTTATGCATTATCACCCTCATAAAGGTGAGTAAGGTGTCCGGCAATAGATACAAAGATTGATCTTACAAATATTTGTCATTCATTATACACTTACATATCAATTCTCTTCGCAGGTTCTATTGTATATGTGCCTGTAATTCTTACTCTTAAGGTCATTAGATATTGTTATTGTATTGTTTTCCATGCATACTGCTCTTTGTTTATTCATTAATAAAACCCATAAGCTGCATCATGTAATTGTTATTAATATAAGTACCTCTAATAGAGTTAAGAGTCTACACCTGCTTAAAATCAGACCAGCCAAATAATAGTTATAATAATAACTATTATTACTATTATTATTATCATTATCAATACTATTATTATTATTACTATTATTATTATTATTATTATTATTAGTACTATTATGATTATTATTATTGTTATTATGAGAAGAAGAAGAAGAAAAATGAGGAGGCGAATGAATGCGATAACCCCCGCGAAGACAATATTATAAAATATGATAAAATGCATGATGACGAAGAAGAAAGTGGGAGAATTTGGAGAGAGGAAACAACGAAGACACGAATAAGGAAGAAGAGAAATGAGAAGTAAAGAAAGAGAAGAAAGAGAAGAAATACGGGAAATATTCAGTGCAGACCAGGTTTAATAATGTGAAAGTAAAAGACCATGAAAAATAATGTGGAAAGAAGAAGGAAGGGAGGAAAAAAAAGTCAATAAAGACAAAATAGTTAAAATGGAAAGATTAAAAGACGAAGAAGATGATGATAAAGATGCTGCTGCTGATGATGATGTCGATGATGATAATTTAAATGTTAGACTATGACAAACTAAAGATAATCATGATGAAGACAATATTAAAATGACAAAATATATGATGATGATAATGATGATGAAAATGTAAATGTTAAAATATGATAAAATAGAAGAAGAAGAAGAAGAAGAAGAAGAAAAAGAAGATAAGAAGAAGAAGAAGAAGAAGAAGAAAGGGGAGAGGGAAAAAATTCAATGAAGACAAGATTTAAAATATTCCGTGGCTTCCTTCCTACCATCGCTGACCCCCCCCCCCCCCCCCCCCCATCCCCCACCACAAACTTTTTCTCTTTCACTTTCGCTCCCAACCAGATTGAATTTTTATTAATTAATTAAATCGCCAGGAGTTATCCAATAATCTAATAATCCCGATCACCCAGCAGCTACAATTAGAGGGAAAAATTATAGGCGAAACCCCCAAATGAAGGACGAGGCTCAGGCGATAGACCGGGAACTGAAACTATCGTTCAGCCGGAGTGTCTTCGCCGGCAAGTAATTTCTCCTTCTTCTGATTTGTCCACATAGGCTATAACTTAACACGAGGGACTAATACAGTAGTAGTAGACTGTGCTAACACTATCTGATCTGACGTTTTGTGGGTTGTTATATTTTGTTTAACTATTATTGAGGATTTTGCTGGTGTTTGCCATTTTTTTAGGATTTTTTTTTTTTTTTCAATATAAATGTGTAAATTTCTTAATAGAAAATGGCCCTGCCGAAGGTCGATTTCTTCTAAATTATAAGCTTGCTATTGCTCGCCCAGAAAAACATTGACACTTGAATGGGGTGAAACGCCTAATTATCGCCAAACTAACGGGGTGAAATATCTTAAAGGCTCCCCTGTTTCACACCATTAATTTGGAGAGTTTAAGATGTTTCACCCCATTAGTTTGTCGATGATAAGACGCTTCACCCCATTCAGGTCTCAATTTTTTTCTGAGCGAGCGGCAAGGAATCTGTAACTTTCACACATTCACGAAATTTGCTACGAATGGGCCAACCAAAAGTTGTAGTGAATTTTGGTAAAAATTGCCACCATTCAACCATTGTACAAATTTGTAAGCATTTTACGAATAGCTACCAATAGGTACGAATAGCTAAAGTGAGGTACGGTACGCATCTGGTACGAGTAACGACGTAGTTCAAACATTATTTTGAAACTTAGCGGTCATTTTCTGCCTACAAATCGTTACTAATCGCTACTAATTGCTACTAATCGCTACTAATTGCTAGTAATTGCTACTAATTGCTAGTAATCGCTAATAATCGTTAGTAATCGCTACTAATTGCTATCTTAGCCTCACATAATGTAATCTAACCTAACTTAGCTTTAACTTTACCTAAGCTTAAGCTGGCTTAGGCTAACGTAACTTGACCTTAACCTCACTACATTTAATTTAACCAAAGTTGCCCTTAGCTAACCTACCTTAACCTCAACTTGAACAAAGCTAACCTTAATATACTCTAACTAATCTTACTTAACCTTATCTTGGCTTTAGTTAGCTTTATCTAACCTAAACTTGAATCTAGCCTACCTAAGATAATCCGTAACCTAACCTATCCAAACTAACGTATCCATAACTTGCATTAAGGTAGGCTAACGTGCAGTTACTTAACCAAAGCTATCTCTACCTAGCATAACCTAATTTATTATTTATCAAGCCTAACGTAATTTAACCAAATATAGTCTAACCCAGCATTCAAATGTGAGGAAAAATAACTACGTGATTACGATTAATACAGCATAAAGATACAGATGAAAAGACTATCGAACGAATTGACTGTCGCACGAATGAACCTGTGACCCCTCAGCGTACTCCAGGCTGGCGATCTTGGCGGACGATGAATTTTGAACCGCTGACGAAAACACACGGAAGGGCGGCCGAGGATCCTAAGGAAGAATTTTTTCGTCAGAATTAATTTCGTTTATTAGGGGAAACTATTTAGTGTAAGTATTTGGGTCTCGGGAAAAAAAGCTTGGAGGTTCTAATTTATGAAACTGGACTCTGTCTTTATTTTTACCAATAATAAGAGGCCAACTGAAAACCAACAATATAACAGCATAAGATGAGAAAGACAGAAAACCCAATTTACTAGTTTGTGAAAGTGAACCCTTACAGTATTCGAGGACGCTCTTTTTACTTTACTCTGTCTAACATTAGATTACTTTATGCAGCTTGGGAAGGCCCATTGAGAACCACAGAGGTAACTATATCTCAATTAATTAACTGACTTACAAAATTCCTTACTAAATTATATTAAATCGCCTACTAATATCCAGAATAAAATGAATAAATGCGCCCTTAAAATAAAGTGAAGGGTTTAATAATAAAATTACGTTTCAAAATTACAGCCAAAGGATATTAAAACTTATGGTATAAAATACTCTATGTTAAGTTTTATTGAAAATGGTATTATAATTTTAAGCTAAATAAAATAATGCATGGTATACAATGTTACTAAAGATAACGATGGAATACATGAATATATTATATAATGAACACAAATACAATTAACTTTGTTTTAATCGCAATTACATGTACTGTAGAATCTTGCCTTAACTTGAATATATTAATAATTTTAAATAGTCAGATAGATGTTAAATTCGGTAACCACACACAAATATTCCAGCATAGTACGTTTCTTTAGAACTCAACTCACTCGTTCAATATATAGCTCATGTATTCACTCTCAGTAGGACTACCACCAACAGCAAAACCAAAGAACTTTAATTTTGGTTGAGGCACCGGTCTTCATAGCGGTGCTATATTCTCTTCATTATAACTAGGCTAGAAATCTTGACCACAAACCTCTTATAACACAAAACGAACTAGAGTAATCGAGCTGATATTTCTACCGTTTACTAAAAGTCATCCAGGAAATAGGCGTGGAATCATAGGCTACAACCCATTTGTTCTAGCCCTCTTTAGTTATTAGTGGTTAATGGTTAAGATTTCTTGCTTAATTTTTGTGAATAGACTATAGGTATACATACATAATTCATTGTTGGTATTGTCACCCTATAGAAGACCATGGTTGTGATAGAAGGGAAGTTTCAGTTGATTTCAGCCGACAATATGCAATAATCCAAGACCATTAAATTAACTTTTCACTTAAGTACAATGCTTACCTCCGCCTGTCAAATAATTATCTCAATATTTACGTTTAAGTAATTTATTGTTTCGTAATTATGAAAGGCCTACTAATAAGAAACGGCAAAACATAATCAAACTAGTAAATAATTTTCACCAAGATAAAAACTAACCCACGTAAGTCTCTTAATCATAAATAATAAGCTTATATATCAGATTACCTGGCGGGAAGCTATTATATTAAGTTTTCTTTAAACTCGGGATCGGTAAGATCTAACAACACATATTATCCATTTAATATTTTCACTTGCAATTATTGTTGTATGCTGAATTATTCTGTTCCCTCCACCAACCGACTTTATTCCTAAACTCAATTAATGAAATCAACAAATACATGTGGCAGTCCAATTATTCGAACCTAGGATGCTCACACCGAAATTCAGTGCATTTATCCATTGCGCTACGAAGACAGTTGGTGGAATTCCAGCAAATACTTTGTAAGTTTATATTGTTATTATGTTCTCTCCACTAACCAACTCTACTCCTAAACTCGATTAATGAAATTAACAAACACATGTGGCAGTCCGGGGATTCGAACCCAGGACGCTCACACCGAAAATCAACACACTTATGCATTGCGCCACGAAGACAGTTAAAAAATGCTGCACATGCCTACGATTTATTATGCAATTTCGAATCCTGCATACCAATCTTAGCATGTACAATCATTCCAACTGCACTATCGGAGGCTATGAATAGGTGAATGGAAATAGTAATTAATGGGGCGCTTAACCTTAGGGAAGGCCTGTTTATATATATACATATATTTTTTTTTTTTTTTAAATAGTGTACATAATCAATTTTGATCTTCAAAGTTATCTAACGGTCTGGGAGTAACATAATGGTTCCTAACAACACACACATACCCTTTCACTATAATTATACACTGCGGTCTGGGAGTAACATAATGGTTCCTAACAACACACACATACCCTTTCACTATAACAGGACGCATTCTTAATCTTTATTCTGGTTATTATTAGACGATGTTATGCAGATTATCTAAGATTTTAGGAATCTCAGGAGTAAGAACTAGCTCAATTAATTCTATAGCTCCCACAAGTTCTTGATAAGCTGAATACATTCGTTAAATAATTGCCAATATAAGCTATTAAAACGTATCATAATCCTCAAGGGGATAAGTATTGGTCCAGTGTTATGTATACTAGAAATTATCCGTTATCAACTTATCAGCCTTAAAGGGAGATAGGCCGCTTGTCTGAAACCCCTTCTCCTTCATGTTTAGCCCCACAAGTTTTTAGATCTTAAGACGGTTCCACTAGTTTGGCGATTTTATGACTTTTCATCCCATTTATTTGTCAATATTAGGACCTCGTGCCATTTAGGTGTCGATTTTTTCCTGGCGAGAGATAGCGAGCCTGTAATTTTATGAGGAATCGGCCTTTGGCCAGGACATTTTTCTACCGAAAAATGCACAAATCTATCTTGGAAGGGGGGTCTAGGGGGTGTTTTTCTAAGCTTGATGTAGGTCTAGGGATAAAACTAACACATAAACGAACAAATGAATTAATAGACCAAAAAAAAAACAGCCACCCTTAACCCTTTCAGCATATAAACACGCTTTTTCACTGTATTCTGGCTGACTTTATATGATTTTGGTCAGCTTTGGAAAGCCCTGTAGGCGTCGAAGGAGTAATATACATCTCAATTAACACTCTGAATCCCACAATTCTTGCCAATCTTTGAATAATAGCCAGAATAAAAGGAGGAAGTGCGTCCCCGATTATTGAAATGGTTAATTGTTTGGGCATACAGTTGTCAAGTTGGCTGACTTGTTGGAATTGGGTGTTCTGAATAATAATAAGTCAGGATATACCACTTTTAATGGAGTTCAGCGGATTTGATATAAAATAGTTAAGGCTAATTAAATCATGTTTGCGGGGTTGATAATTATGAAGTACACATATATATTATAAACCAATCTTGTATATCTAATTTGTTTTGAATTTCATTTATACATAGCTATAAATTACTGTATTAACATACCGTTCGTTCTCCTCTAATCATTACATTTTAGTATTCCAGTCATTTGGTTAGACTTCACTGTGGCCTCCTCCACACTCCAAATCCGAGGGATAATATAGACAAACCACCCAAATGATCAGATAAGGCCCACATATTTGATATATAAGACAAGTGGTTTGCATGACCTCGACTGAATTTTGTCTTTCTTTTTCAATCTGTATATATGTTGAATTAAAGTAACCATAAATGTCGGAGTACTGAAATGTCACATAATACGTTCTTAGCCGTGTTAAATGAATACTTGATACTAAACATTTGTAAACAACGACAGAAATACAAAATCAATCGTGATGACATGTTAGACACAGTCCCATTTGTGCATATACAATTACACAAGAACATAATTATACGGTACACTCAAGTATACTGTACACTCACGCACAAAATATCATATATATTACATAAATACATCAAACCTATAACATCCACAACAAAATATTAGTAAAGGACATTTTCAGATAAACTTCAATAGAGACCTCCCAATAGAAGAAAAACAAATCGTATCCTCCCCGCATCAAGTTACGTATTATAAACCTGAGGCCGTATAAGCAAAAACTCTCGAAACTACTCTAATTTTACTGAGGAAGTAACTTCTGAATTAACCCAACTTAAGGAAATATAAGCGTACTAGCCAAGGTACACACACATATACCTGAATATATATATATATATTTTTTTTTTTTTTTTTTTTTCCTATGTGAATGGGGGAGACATAAGGCAGAACTGCCTGTGGCGAGTGCATCCCCCAGAGTTGAAAGAGTGACAGGGCCGAAATCAAGGGACGTTCGAGCCAAAATGCCTGGACACACGGAGTTTGAAGCAATTTATGTCATAGGATGAAGGAAAGACTGATTCTGGGAGGGAGTTCCAGAGCTCAACTGTTGAATTAAGTAACACCCCGTTCTTAACATTAATCATCAATTACAAACCTTAATGCATTAGAATAAACTAATGAAAGCATATGATCCTCCCGGGATTCGAACTCGGGACACCACACCCAGAACATAAGCATCTAAACCATTACACCACCAACACAGTTATAGGTTGAGTACACGATCACGATTAATATCCATTTTCGAATTTTGGATATCAATCTAATCATGTACTCAGACCTAACTGTATTATGGAAAGCGTAATGTTTTAGTGAGTGGAAAGAACAATGAATGGGGCCAAGATCACCAAGGATCGGCCTCGCTAGACATTAGTTCCTGAACCTATATAATTAAGTAACACGCCGTTCTTCACATTAATCATCAATTACAAACCCCAATGCACTTGAATGTATGTATGTATGTATGTATATACTCAGGCACATACCCTATTGCTAGGGGTTGCCGACACGAGACAGAGCCTGAACAGAAACAACATTTAAAGTTCCTATTCTCAGGGTCCAGGACCACTTTATCATTCCCTCGCCCGTTTCTCTGTCTCGTCGAGTAGGAAAATTATACAAGGGGAGGAGGATTCCTAGCTCCCTGCCCCCAGAAGATAAAGTAGGACAGTAAAAGAGACAGATAGAAACAGCTAAGGTTGGATAGAGGATGCCAAACCTCACTCTGGATAGGACCAGCCCCCACCCAAAATGCACTTGAATAAACTAATGAAAGGATATGGTCCTCCCGGGATTCGAACTCGGGACACCACACCCAGAATATAAGCATCTAAACCATTACACCGCCAACACGGTTAAAGGTTGAGTACACGATCACGATTAATATCCATTTTCGAATTTTGGATATCAATCTAATCATGTACTCAGTCGTAACTACATTATGGGAAGCCTAATGTTTTAGTGAGTGGAAAGAACAATGAATGGGGCCAAGATCACCAAGGATCGGACTCGCTAGACATTAGTTCCTGAACCTATTGAAAGATTGAGAATAACGTTTCACTCTATTGTTGGAGAGTTGCACAGAGTAGGGGTGGGATTGTGTTGCAAGACGAGCGCTATGTGCTCTACGAAGAGGGGGTGGTATACACTGAGAGAGCTCTAAGGACCACTGATTATTGTAATAGTCAGGGCCGGATTTAGGAGTGGGCAAAGTGGGCAGCTGCCCAGGGGCCTCCACACTCAGGGGGCCTCCACACTCAGGGGGCCTCCACAAGCTGGGCCAAACTGCCAAACTGGGGGCGTCCACTTATTAATAATGTTCTCTTATTTAGTTATTTAGTTATTACTGCTTTGTTTATATATATACTCAATACTTTTAAAAAAGAGGAGCAAAGATTTTGAAAGAATCTTTATAAACTCCATTCGTTCAGTATGATAACGTAATATTAAATAGTAAATCGTTGAAATTCATGAGCAACTCCTTTTCTATGAAGTGCATATTTTATAAACATTGCTACACTATTAATTATGTGTTGCTGAAAATACACAATTATATTATTTGTTTTACTTGTGAATGGTAGAGATTAATAACATTGAGAAAACATAAATACAAATTATTTTATTTATTTTGTTCTCCAACATTGAATGCTGTTTGTTGACATCAGCTAGGAGGCCTGGAGGGGGTTGCTGGCAAGTAAGTTGGGAGTTCCTTTTTATGGAACATTCACCGGCATTAGGGAAGTGCACCAACGATGAGGTTTAGTGGAGGGAGGCAGACAATTGGCAGTGACACTGTGGCTAGCTAGCCAACGGTTTGTCTAGATATGCTTGTGTATTTTGCGTTCGTCTCTACTGCTCATGTATCTTATATTCAACTGCCTACCTAGTGTTGCTTGATCGCCTTCATGCCTTAATCGGAATCCAACAGCCGCTGTCTAAGTGCCTAACTAGAGTTATTTGATGTAATTTTTAAGTAGGCATTGACTGTAGGCTGTAGCCAGTGGTTTAAGTCAAAGTTGCATATAATTTATATATACAAGAAAAACACTCATAACAAAATTAACCTAGCAAGTAACTCCCGCCAGTAAGTTTCATATTAACCAAATTGTCTAGGCAGTGAGCTCACATTTCTGAATATATGGGGCTTACTTCTATGCTTTTCTTCTGATCTCTCTTGGAAAGATCATATCACCACTCTTGCTAAAACCGCTTCCCGGAAGCTGGGTGTGCTCAACCGCCTCCGGGTATTCTTTATCCCTGCACAGCTTCTTGCTCTGTACAGGGGCACAGTGCGTCCATGTATAGAGTATTGTTCACATGTGTGGGGAGGATCCTCTCACACAGCACTTCTAGACAAAGTAGAAAAGAAAGCCTTCCGTCTCATTAACTCACGCCCACTCACCAATTCTCTCCAGTCTCTCTCTCTTCACTGCAATGTTGCATCTCTCTCACTATTGTACTGCTACTACAATAATCAGTGTTCCTCAGAGCTCTTTCAGTGGATACTCTCCCCCCCCCACCTTCGTAGAGCACGTTGCGCCCATCTTGCAACACAATCCCATCCCTACTCTGTGCTCTTCACTTCTTATACACGCCATAATGCAATTCTCAGCGATTTACTGAAAAATTTAGAATCTGGCCCAGTGTCTGTACCAAAGAGGATTTCTACAATAAGATGTTCCTGTCGAGCAGTTGCAGTGAAAGCAGTTGTCCAAGGATATGTCCCAATCCGTCAAGCCCTTGCTAAAATAGCTAGAGATGAGAATGAGATGAGCAAAACTCGTTATGAAGCCAGTGGTCTCCTTGAAAGGATGGGCAAGCTAGAAACAGCCATTTATGCTGTTTTTTGGCATGACATTCTTAGGAATGTTGATGCCACAAGCCACGCATTGCAAGATCCTAAACTTGATTTGAATACAGCAGTTGCAATGTTGAAGTGCTTGGAATGTTTTGTACGTGAAAAACGAGATTGCTTCCATGTTTATGAGGAGTAGGGGAAGGAATTGTTCGGAATCGAGGATTATTTACAGACACGCAAGTGCCAACGTAATGTACGACTCGATCCATTGGATTATGGACGATCTGAAGAATCAACCCTCTCACAGTCAGACGCATTTCGCATTAAGAATTTCCTTCCAGCAATTGATCAGTTCCTAAGTTCACTGGATCAACGATTGAAGGCCTATGAAAAAATCTGTTCACTTTTTGGATTCTTGGATAAACTGGAATCATTGAACTGTGATGAAATTGAAGCAGCTGCAGCACAATTGGTTGCCGAGTATAAGAATGATCTGGATCAAACACTTGGAGTTGAACTAGTGCAGTTTGCAGCCTTCTGTACTCAATTTCTCAAAGATGAAGATGTTGAGAAAGGGAGGGCACATTTCCTTTACAAGCTCTTGATGTCCAAGACAGTTGTAGATACATTTCCAAATGTTGAAATAATGCTGCGGATGTAGGCTACTTGGTGTTCATGGTCACAAATTGCACTGGACAACGTTCTTTCAGTAAAATGAACTTTATCACAAACAGACTTTGTACTACAATGTGTCATGACAGGCCTGGCCTTGATGAGCATCGAATATGACATCCTCAGAGAAACTGACTTCAATGAGATGATCAAAAACTTTGCAAGGGCTAGGTCTCATAAAGTGCCACTGACAGTTTTGTAATTAAAGGTATTGGTACTGTATAATTGATGTGTTTTATTTGCAGAGACATGAATATTGTAGATATGTATCATAGATATTTAGACTGGTGTTGAAAATTGTAGCTATTGCTTACTTGCTTATATATATGATAATGATAATCAATCTCTTCTCTGTTGTATGCATTGCTAAAGCTAATTAACTTTCTCAAAATTCTCAATTTAGCTATGCTTATTGCTTCAAAATTATCCTAAGCAGCCTCAAAGTTCAAACAAATTCCGGGGGACTAACAGCGGTCCCCGGACCCCCCCCCCACCCCCACCCCCGCTTTGCTCGGCACCCCACCCTTTGTAAAATGTTGCAATGAAGTTGGGCCTCCACACAGAAACTGCCCAGGGCCTCCACAGATCTAAATCCGGCCCTGGTAATAGTGATAGTATAGTGAGAGAGATGAAATATTGCGGCGAAGAGAGAGAGAGAGACTGCAGAGAATTGGTGAGTGGACAGAAGTTAATGATACAGAATTTTTCTTGTCTACTTTGTCTAGAAGTGCTGTGTGAGAGGATCCTACCAACACGTGTGAACAATAATCAATATATGGACGCACTGTGCCCCTGTACAGAGCATGGAACTGCACAAGGGGTAAGGAACCCCCGGAAGCGGTTGAGTACACCCAGCTTCTGGGAAACTGTTTTAGCTAGAGTGGTAATATGATCTTTCCAAGAGAGATCAGAAGAAAAAGAGACACCAAGAATATTAAGAGAAGATGAAGGGTTAATATTTATGTTGTTGAAGAGTAAGTCATAGTTTTCTGGAAGGGGGCTACGAGTAGACAGATGGAGAAATTGAGTTTTGGATGCATTGAATGTAACAAAGTTTTCTGTGCCCAATTTTGTGATAGTAGAGAGATCAGAAGATAGGTACTTTAAGGCCTTTTTACGTGAGTTTTGGAGTTCCTGCTGTGAGTGAATTCGTGGAAGGCTAGTTGAATAGTGTAATGTAGAGTCGTCAACATATGAGTGAATGGGGCTGGAGGTGCAATTGAGAAGGTCGTTAATGAATAGTTGGAAGATAATTGGAGATAGGACAGAACCCTGAGGATCACCAGAGTTGATAGGTTGAGGAAGTGAACTGTGGCCGTCCACAACCGCAGCTATGGAACGGCCCCGGAAAGGAAGTTAGAAACAAACGCACAGATGGAGGGATAGAAACCGAAAGAGAGTAGTTTGGAAAAGAGGGATTTGTGCCAGACACTATTGAAGGCCTTCGATATGTCTAGCGCAACAGAAAAAGTCTCACCGAAGTCCCGAATGGAGGATGACAAAGAGTTGGTAAGATAAGAAAGAAGATCACCAGTAGAAACTTCCAGGAAGAAGGGAAGATGTTAGAGGAGAGACAGTAACGAAAGAGTTTGCCTAGGCAGGGAGTCAGCATGGAAGCACAGTTTTTTAGTACAACAGGAGGAACACCGTCTGGTTTGTACGCCTTCATAGTATTAAGCCCAAAAAGGGTGGAAACCATATCCTTGGAAGAGATTATGATGTTAGGCATAAGTAGGAGAGAGGGGGGTGGAGAGGGAGGAATAGCACCGGAATCATCCAAGGTGGAGTTTCTAGCGAAAGTGTTAGCAAAGAGTTCAGCTTTGTCAGAGGAAGAAGTGACGGTAGTGCCATCAGAGTGGAAGAGGAGGGAAAGACGAAGAGGAAAAGTTGTTGGAAAGTTTTTTGGCTAGATGCCAGAAGGCTTGGGAAGAGCTAGAGTTGGATAGTTCAGTGCATTTATTTTTTATGAAAGAATGTTTGGCAATTCGGAGAACAGATTTGGCTTGATTCCGAGCAGAAACATAGGAAGTTTGAGATTCTTAAGTTTGAAGGTGACGGTACTGTTTGAATGCTTCCTCCTTATTGTGGACAGCAGTAGAACAAACGTGAGTAAACCTAGATTTGTTTTGCATTAGACTGAGAGAAAGAAAATGGAATGTAAGCATCCATTGCCTGAGAGGATTACCTCAATAATGCATTCAGCACTCTCCGAGGGTCGCCGGCCACGGAAGCAGAAGTCATTCCATGAGAAATCAAAGAAGTACTGCTGGAGAGCCTCCTAGTCAGCAGCGCCTAAGTGCCACAAGCGCCGCAGGCTGGGAGGATCGGGTGGCCGTACCGGAGAGATAGGATAGGTGACAGAACTAAGTTTATGGTCGGACGAGAAAAGATTTACAGTATAAGCGGAAGGGTTAGAAGTTAGAAATAAGTCAAGAATGTTGGGCCGATCTCCGAAGGGATCCGGTATACGGATGGGTTGCTGGACTAACTGCTCTAGGCAATTTAGGATAGAAAAGATGTAGGCTTGTTCACCAGGTTGGTCAGTGAAAAGAGAGGAGAGCCATTGGCTGTGGTGAACGTTGAAATCTCCTAGGATGGAGATTTCTGCAAAAGGAGAGATGGATAGAATGTGTTCCACTTCAGAAGTTAGATAGTCAATGAATTTTGGATAGTCAGTAGAATTAGGGGAAAGATAAACAGCGCAGAAATATTAGTTTGAGAGTGACATTAAAGCTTAAGCCAAAGAATTGAGAATTCAGAAGAATCAAAGTTGGGAACACGAGAGAAAGCAAAATTGTTACGTACATATACGCAACATCCACCTTTGGCTTGAAACTGGGGATAGCGATGGTAGGAGGATACAGAGAAGGGTTTGCTGTCAGTAGTCACAGAAAACTGGGTTTCGGTGAGAAAGAGAAGATCAAGGTTGGCAGAGGAGAGGTGGTGTTCCACAGAATGGAAGTTAGAGGAAAGGCCGGTGCCTACAGCCTCCTCCTAGCAAATATATATATATATATATATATATATATATATATATATATTATACAGTATATATTATATTGTGTTTCTATTTGTTTGTCTCTCTGCCAATCTATCTTTTTATCTATCTGTCTGTGTATCTGTTGGTTTGTCTTTCTATCAATCTATCTTTTTATCTATTTGTCTTTGTTTATATATGTGTGTCTTTCTATCAATATGTAATGTTATTTATCTGTCTTTGCTTCTATTTGTTTGTCTTTCTACCTGCCTGTATTTCTACCTGTCTGTCTGTTTTGATCTCTGTCTATTTGTCTGCCTATCGGTATGTCTTTATAATATGTTTGTCTTTCTATATGTATGTCTGTCTATACATATATATGTCTTTCTTTATGTCTGTCTTTCTCTATGTCTGCATTTCTATATGTCTGTCTCTCTAGGTCTGTCATTCTATATATCTATCTTTATATGTCTGTATTTATATGTCCGTCATTCTATATAGCTGTCTTTCTATATGTCTGTGTTCTGTCTATCTGCATGTCTGTTTATCTCTTTATCTGTCTTTCTATCTGTCTGCCTTGCTATAATTACGTATCTCTGTATATCTGTCTGTATTTTTACTTGGTTGTCTTTCTATCTGTCTGTCTTTCGTTCTATCTGTATATCTGTCAATCTGGCTCCATCAGCTAGAAGTTTCAAACATTTGCTATATAATGTACATTTTACAAGTGTTATCACGATCATTAGATCGGATTATTAACGAGAGTAAGACAGTCTGTACTGTATGTTTTTCAATGCAAGAACGATCGAACATTTGGTCTTGAAATATTCTTAAATGGAAATATTATAATAACTCTAGTGCTGACCATAGTGTTACTGATAACACTCTGAATATTGATTAAGAAATATTAGATGTAGAAATATATTATACAATGAATTTCATTGTATTGTAAGGAAGTTTGGCACAATTGATTTTATTGTTTATATGTATCTGTTTTCAAAGTTACTGTTTGAAATTTTATGGATTCAAACTGTGGTTTTCAGTTTAAAAAAATAATATTAATAAAAATAAAAACATTGTTCATGAGCAATTTACAGTTGGGTACCGTACAGCTGTAAAGAAAATACCGAATGTGAAATACTGAGAGAGTAGCCATTATGCATGTTATAATTGTGTGACCTCATGTCACTTAAGCATTATATTAACTGGATTAGATATGTTCATTGAACTCTATTGAATCCATTTACCTTTGTGGGTAAAACATGATCTACTTCAAGCAAAGATCCTTTACTGCTAAAGAGGTTGATAATTGATATACATGGATTTTGGAACCTAATTGGCCACTTGCGAGTTTCGGTCTATAAGGAAGTTGGAGCTTTAGGTATCATATTTAGCAGAATTGTAAACGTTATGCGAGTATGTGATAGTTAAAAAGGTAGCTACATTTGGTTTTATGTATTTATATAGGCAATGCAATCAGATTTTAGCCGGTAATTATGCTAAGTATCGATGCAAAAAACTCCAACTTCCTTATAGCCCGAAACTCGCAAGTGGTCAATTGTAAATTATATTAATGCTATACAGGCAAGAATATTTCATATAGTTTTATATTTAGTTTGTGAATTTGACTCTCAGATGTTTAGGCTAGTCCCCTACGATAACAAAGGATCATTATTATGACACAGTCAACTACTACCATTATATTCTGTTTCACTTACCGTATCTTGTTCCTATCCAACCTCCGCAACATATCCTTCTTGCCTTTATTACATTGTTTCTTATGTTCAAACCGGGCAGACACTAGAGTGAATGGGCCAGGGGTGGGGATGAGAGTGAGGAGGTGGAGAAGAAAGTGAATGGGTGAGGGGTGGGGACGAGAGTGAGGAGGGTGGAGGAGAGAGTTAAGGGGTCAGGAGTGTGAGTGTGTGGAAGAGAGTGAGGAAGTGGAGGAGAGAGTGAAGGGATCAGAATCAACATCGTATATTTTCAATTAAATAATGGCTATTCAATTTACAATTATGTGTATATTGGTACAAAAAGTATATACTGTATACATTAAATACACATAGAACATAATTATGTGGTGGGGACGAAAGTGAGGAAATGAAAGATAAAATGAAGGGGTCTGGGGTGGGGATGAGAGTGAGGAGCTTGGTAGAGAGTGAATTGGTGAAGGTTGCGATGAGAGCATATGGGTTGAGTGAAAATGAAGTTTAGGGAATAGTTAGGGGGGGAGGGGGAGTCAAGGTTTTAAGTATGGGGATAAGAGTGGGGGTTGGGGGTGGGAGTGGAGTGAGAGAGAGAAAGTGATGTTGTCAAGGGCTGAGATACGAGTGTGGTAGAGAGAGCGAAAGTATGAGGAGTGAGGATGAGAGTGTGGGAGTAAGCCAAGCAGTAGTGTCAAAGGTGGGGAGGAGAGTGTGGGAGTGAGAGGGAGGTGGTAAGGGGTCTATTGTGGGGATGAATATGTCAAGGGTAGAGGGGGGATAATGGGGGGAGGGGTCGAGAGCGTTATTACCCCAGCTCGAGTGCCCTGATGAGCATCTTTAATCGGCCGGCAAGGAAATTAATCGGTGCTTCGTCCCTGTCTTGCCCCAGTTCATCCTCCCCCTCCACCTTCTCGCATCATATCCCCTCCCTCCCAATTTGTCACCATTTCTACTCCTCCTACCTCCGCCCTCGCTTCATATGCATCCTATATGATCTGTGCCCCATGAATATTCTTTCCTCTTAATTAACCATTAGGCTACCATAGCGCAGTTGGGAATATGTACATGATTAGAGTAATATCCAGTATTCGAGAATGAATAATTAGATGTAGGCTTGTGCATAAACCTTTAACTGTCTTGATGGTGTAATGGTTAGAGTTTAAACAAATATGTGTGTAGTAACCCAGGTTCGAATCCCGGTGGATCACATGCGTTCATTAATTTAATTGGAGGTGTTTGGTGTTGGAGTGAAATTCATATAAATATATTACACCGTTTCAGTTGTCTTAATCAATTATAAGTTTTGATTATCTCTTGCCCAATAAGGCACATCAATTTTAAAGGTGGATGACCCGGAACTCTTACTCAAGCATCTTGTATTTCTCCGTAAAAACTTGCGGGCCGTGTAGGATCCCTTATATATATTATTTCTTCTTGTCTTGTCTCTTTTCACCACCTCAATGCTGGCCAGTACACTGCAATACTCGTCCTAGTCTTCCATCAACTGGTTCTGGCTGTGGATGGCTTGTGATGTGGTGTGAAGGAGGGCTATATACTGTAAGTGCACGCTTTCGGATACTGGAGGTGGATGGGAGCGAAGACAGGTTTGCTAACATTCTCCTTCCGTGCTGAATATGGCTCTTCCACAGATCTTGGATGGGCCGGCTGTATCACCGTCACAATCCTTCCATGGTGGTTGGAGAGGAAAGGAGGTTGGGTGGCAGCGCAGCTTGAGAGATGTGCTCTTGACTGTACCGTGCCACAGAGTGAAGTCCCATCGGAACGGAGGTATAAAGATAAGTGAGAAAGATTATATTGTTAAATGCTGGACCAATTAAGGGATATATATTGAGTTGAAGATTTATTGGAGGGCGATTAAATTACTGGGATTGAGCATAGAGTAATAGTAAAGCTCATAAATATGAAATCATTTGAAGTATCAAAAGCGACCGGGCTATACTGGTCTGCTCCATTGTAGCTGGTAATTGTAACTTGAAAAATTATATTTCATATGAGAAAATCCAATCCATTTGAAATGTATACAGGTTACTGTTTGAAACTTGGCAGTTGTACAGTTGGCTAAATCAGCATGGCTACTTGGGGGCTTGGTTTCCAAAAATTACTAGTTAACCTTCCAGTAGTGGTTCGCGTAATGCATAAGTGCGCGGAATTTCGAAGTGAGTATCCTAGGTTCGAGTCCTTGGAGTGCCACAGGTATTTGTTGATTTCATTAATTGAGGTTAGAGGTGAAGTTGGTTGGTGAAAAAAACAATAAATCTACTGCTGGTACTAGTTATTCATTAACATAAGGACTGTTTAATTTTTCAATTTTGAGTGAAAATAAATATCAGATTCTATTAAGAATAACTAGCTTAACCCAATTAACAATAATGCTGAGTTTATAGACATACGTTTCAGTTGAATAATAAAGTACTTTCATATATAAATTATATATATATATATATATATATATATATATATATATATATATATATATATATATATATATATATATAGTATACTATTTTAACATTTAAATTATTTATTTTCACTAATATTTTTTTGTTTTAACTTTCTTGTATATTTTCATAATATACTGATTGATCAATAGTTACTTAAAATGACTTAATACGTATATTGTATTTAAGGTAAACTTGTTACTTAGCCTATATTAAATAATTATGCTGTTATTTAAGATGATTTAATTATATTTATTTACAAGATTCCCAATAATTGTCTTGTTTGCACCTTCATGATTGCATCACAAGTTTTGGGATGACAAAGAAATAATCCACTAATCAAATTTGAATAACTAAAGTGGTATGCAAGAAAGTTAATTTTATATGTATATATAATTGTTATTTTTGTTTTATTTTATTTTTGTATTTATTTATGTATTTATATATTCATTTTTGTTTTTAAACCAATCCCTTACACGATAATTCAATATGTAAATAGTATCTGGTTTCTCTGCATTAGCATCTTTGCTACTTTCAAATAAGTATGGAACTTTAATTTCATCTCTGGATTTCTTTCAATATAAAAAATTTGATCATCCAAATTTAAGTCGTATAATTGTTTCCCATACACCCTTCGAGTAATTATGGAGTAATACATTTATATGGGGGTATATCAGATAACATATGCAGTGTTTCGTTATTTAAAATATTTGGATATTTGACATTATGTATAAATCTCAAGGCCTTATTCTGGATAACTTGTAATATATTCATATTTGTTTTCTGTATTGCATTTAGAGGACATGATGGGTAAGTCAAAATTGGTCATATTAACCCTTTGAGTACCAGCGACGTGTGTTATATTACATTCGAACTATATTCAGACGACATTATACAGCTTAGGAAGGATCTGTGGTAGTTAAAAGGGGTGGTTGAGGTAGTTTGAAACCATAATATTGCTAAAGGTTCTTCCTAAGCTGAATAAAATCGTCAAATAGTTGCCAGAGTGTGATAAAAAGGACGTCCCTGGTACTGTACGGGTTAACATTTTGTATAACTTGTCTTTCGTTTTAGTTGAGGTATGATAGTATTGCAAGCTGTGATAATGCATGTGTAGTTATAATTATTGTATCAGTAATAAAGCTGCCATAACCTCTTTTACCAGTATAGAGTATAGTGCCTTGAGTCTTGTATATCAATATGTTATATTTCTAAAGGTGGATATGCATACTTGTTAAGTGGTATTACTGAAAATGTCATGATGTTGGTACACCCGGATACCACAGATACTAGCTCAGGTTGGTATGAGCCGGAAATTTGTAGTGGATCCTTTCTGGACGGCAGCCCACTCTATCACGGGGTCACACACACGCACGAACACACGTTTCGAACCAAAGAGGCTTGACTCTCAGCGTATCATGCATGATAATTGTCTTGCTCTTTTAATGTTACGGAATCATTAAAAGTATTAATGACAATATGTATTGTTTATTGAATTGTATTTCCTCCAACATTTACATTCAAAAAGGACACGAATGAGTTTCCCCATACGTTTTATGAAATTAAGAATCAAACGAGACTTCCAAATCACCCAGTTTTTGCATTGCATAAAGTTTCAGATGTGTGTGTGTGTGTGTGTGTGTGTCATCTTTCTAACATTACGGCTTGCATTTGTCTAACACTAGCATAGATATTCTACAAGTGCGATTAACCTGGGTTCAAATCATAGAGGATAGGACAGTCCATGCGTGTTTGTATATACTTACTCAAATGATTGGAAAGAATGTAATATTATAAAATCGGCCTTTTGTGGCGTGGAGAAGCATCATTTTCGGCTATTGTGCTCAGACGGACATGAGTGAACGGTATATCAATAATGTATTTAATCGTAACGACTACAGATGACTTCTAACACACACGGACACACACATACGCGCGCGCCGAAAACCATTGTATTCATTGGATGGTTTAGTAGTGTTTCTTCTGAATCTTAATTTCTTAAAATCTATGGGACAATATTTTCGTGTCGTAGATATATGGAACAATTAAAATGCAAGAACAAAACTAAAAACAATGCAATTATCTTATTTATACTATCAATATTTGATTACGTTGCATAATACGAGCACGATAATTATTATACATGACACTGACAGTTGTCACTATTGGTTCAAAACATATGTCTGTGTGTGTGAGTGTGTGTGTGTGGCGCCGTGATAGTTAGAGAGGGCTGCCGTCCAGAAAGGATCCGCAGCAAATCTCCGGTTCATAACCACCGAGGCTAGTATATATGGTATCCGGGTGTACAGTACATATCTTCCAAAACTTTTCGTAATTATTTATTGATTCTATTGCCCTTTTTGTATTTCTTACTGCTAAATGTTTAGACTTTCCCGGAGTCATTATAATATGTGTGATGCCATCGGCAAACATGATTTGTTCAATAAATTGTGTAGGAGGAGGTATATCAATTATATAAATTTGGTATGGGCCTGGGTCTCTGGGTACTGTATTTCTCCTGGACGACCTCGATGGGTGTGATTTTTTTTTATTTTATTTTTTTCTGTTGTGTTGTGATGTCCCTTTTCGGGCTCTGTCTCGAGTCGCCCCCCCCCCCCCCCCCCCACACCCCCAAAAAATACATAAAAAATATAATAAAAGAAAAAATGGGGTAAGTGCCAGAGGACATACATACATACATATATACAATTATACATACATACATACATACATACATAAATTAGGTATAATGTTGGGGACAAACATTCCCTTTGTGGCACCCCACTTAATAGTGAACATTTTGGTCCCAAGTAGTCATGGATGAATATTTGGGCAAATCTATTATCAAGATATTTGCATAGGATTACTTCCAAATAAGGTGGAAGGTTTAACTGTAATAATTTATAATTTAATCCATTGTGTCAAACCTTATCATTCCTAGCTTTAGCCCTTGATATTATTTCAGTGGCTACAACTATCGCTGTTTGTGTTTCTCGTGTTTGTCTGAATCCATGTTGTCTATATGATGTTACTTGGGTTGGGTCTTTTCCTGTTTTATTAATAACGATAATCTTTGTTTTTTTTAATTTTATTAGGAAATAGACCCGTTGAAAGAGATGCATTTAAGATGTTTGCTATACTTAAAATAATGTTAGGTGATGAGTTAATTAACATATGTTTTGGTGATATGTTATATACCAGGTATGTGTGTGTGTGTATGAGTGTGTGTGTTTTTTTTGTTTTTTTTATGCTCAAATTGTGTAGTATTTCTCCTTCGGTTACTTTAAAACAATATTTCTAGTCTCTTTCTATCAATATTATCTAGTACCTTCACTCTATTACTATTTTCTTCTAATTAAGTATTTATATTTTGCTCATGCTCCGAATCAAAATTATTATTCTCCAAGTCACTAATTCTGAATACCTTACTTCACTCCTCTCTAAACAAATGTTCAATATCTTGACTTTTATATTTGTCACTCCCATATTGATCATTAATTGCATTTATTGAGTTTGTTTTGTGTCCCATTATTTTATTAATTTATTTTCAAAAAGCTTTAAAGCTTTAGGGTCTTTATTAATTTTAATTGTATCTATAATATCATTCTATTTTTCTCTTGCTAATTTATTACATTCTAAAGTAAGTAAATCTTGTAGTAATCTTATATTTTGCATTATTATACGATTTACTCTAAATC
Organism: Paralithodes platypus; assembly: GCA_032716605.1. Classification (NCBI taxonomy): domain Eukaryota; kingdom Metazoa; phylum Arthropoda; class Malacostraca; order Decapoda; family Lithodidae; genus Paralithodes; species Paralithodes platypus. Next base: position 20,649,154 of record CM064562.1, on the reverse strand, counting down.
TTAGGATGTAGATATACTGTTGATTGTATAGTCTGTTTACTTCTTAATTCGTGTGTCATTTAAACATTTGGAATTGTTTTGTATTTTATCTTTGGTATATTGTCGTTATCTGTCTTACATAATATATGTATTAGTTTATCTAATTCTTCATGCATAGTTTCCTTATCCTTAGTATTTAGGTTAGAAACTGGGAAGTTCATTAATTCTTCCTTGTATGTATCCCAATTAGCTTTACTCATCTGAAACCTCTCTCTTCTTGGTATTTGAATAGGTGAAGTGGATATGTTTATTATTAAATGTAAATGATCACTGGTAGTTAAAGGCCCTTGCTCCATATAATAATTTAAGTGAGTGTATCTGTTAGCAAATTTTTTGTCTGGTGTTGAGAGCGCTTAATGTCCCATAAATGTGTGAAAATATGGACCTAAGTACAATATATTAAATTTCCGCCATTAATGAGATTTGAGAATCATCTACTAACATCATTGTTAACTTTATCACCAAATGATGTATGGGACGCATTGAAGTCACCTATTATGTAGGTTGGTTGTCTATAATTACTTAATAAATAATATCAAGCGGTAGATACGGTCTTCTTGGTGGCAAGTAAAGAGTTCCTATGATAGTCTCACCTAAGGTGGTATTTAGTTTTATTGCAAGACATTCACTAGGGATACCGGTCGCAAGGAATTCTTTGTCCATTTTCTGACTACTGCTATCATTGAGCAGATGGTCACAAAAACTAACAACCACAACGTGTACTGGGAGGCGTGCCATCTTCACTCTGACTAATTTGGCAACCACTCACACTCGCAAAATTCTATGTCTTCCTGGTGATTGTGCTTCTGATGGGTGTTGTCAAGAAGTCGACGGCGCAAAAATATTGGTCGGTAGATTATTAATATGGCAAGCTTATGACCCGGAATCACTTCCAGATCATATTGGGCAACCTCCACTACTCTAGCTCCCTGACGGAACAACATTGAGCTACTGCGGGAGAACCTAAGGACCCCATGTGTCGGATCCCGGCCTGTCTTCATGGTACTCCATGACATCTTCCGGAGCACCATGAACCCCAACAGTAAAATGAAAATTGATCAGGCTCTTCTAGCACCCAACATCATCAACCCGGGCAACACAGGCAAAGGGAACACTATAGCAAGCAACCAAGCAACCATATCAAAACATCACCCCCTTTTGTTTGGTCACTGCCATATGTGAGACTGGCATAATCTCTGGACCATTTCCCAGCCAAGTGTGAGGTTGGTAACCCTCCGAGGCAATTTGCTCGCCACTCGTGTATGAGACCGGCACCTGTGAGGCAATTTGCTCACCAGCCGTGTGTGAGACCGGCATCACCTGAGAAGAGATTCACCTCTACCAAAACTAAAGACTGTGGTGTGAGACCGGTCAAGAAGAATAGATATACCAAGGAGGGAATCATCTCTACCTCCATTACAAGCTGCGGTGAGAGACCGGCCAATAATACCCCTAATGATATAATTAGACATAATTCCCCATCACCAGTAAGAAGCCAAAATTAATTAAGTCCCCCTCCGGCACCAGGGAAGTCATTAACAAGAAAATAGCGTAGCGTATCTCTAATTTTAGACCCTTCCCGGTTACCAGTTATACTATCTTTCAGAAAGACACTACACATAAATACTATCCTTAACTATCTCCTATTTAATATCATTCGATTACAATTGGACACTCTAGCACCAACGTAATTTATAGATATTCAATAACAGGAGATCACTGGGATTAACAACATCCGTCGTGACCATATCGTACTCTAGTGACCTTTGACTATAAAATAATTACTGTTCCCCATGATCTTTTAGTAAGAGTCGAGCTAAAAATAAAATTAACTTCAGTGTAATATGCAGGCAGGCAAAACCATTGTATATCTTAATGATTCCGTGAATTAACATCAAAGTTTTTGCAGAAATCATTTCCATGTATTCTGACTGTATATAAATATGGTATTAATATAGTTGTGCTTATAAGTAAACTTTTATCGAGTCTAAGAACCTACAAGAATGATTTATTCCATAACTATCACCACACTATATTCTGTGCGAATATTTAGATCACATTCAAGCACATACGTAACTATCCTTGCTCAAGCAAACATGATATATTATTGTTTTATATTCTATGTAGGTAATTAATGATTTGATTACAGTGTAACGTCTTGTTGAGCGAGACCTTGTTGCCGTGTATAAATAAAGTGTTGTTTTGTACCTATTACATAACTCACAAATACCTGCTTTGTTTAGTATAACAAATAATAATAATAATAATAAAATTAATCTATATCGAGGTTATGGAACTGACCAATTATTTCTAATGATGAACAGGTCCACTTTTTCTTATCATTCTTAGCGTATCACATTAAAAAACTGTGTGGTTGTGTGGAGGGTGCGTTCCTCAGAGAGAGAGAGAGTTACAAAGAATTACAAGGAATATTTAGTATCTCACAGACCTTGCTGTCCATTTCGGGGAGATACTGGAAGTGGAAGGATTTTGCAATGTATGCAACATTTCTTCGTATAAGTAAAGAGGGAAGTTCATTTGTAATTATTGATCACTCAAACTGCTCTGAATTGGATGTTACTGAATATATACCGATATATATATATACAATTATACATATATATATATATATATATATATATATATATATATATATATATAATCGAATGTGGCGAGGCCATAGAATGCCTATCTTCTGATCTTTCAATTATTTCTGATTGGGACGGAGAAAATCTTGTTACTTTCAATGCCTCCAAGACCCAGTTTCTCCCTCTATCTCTCCATCACAATCTTCCACAAAACTATCAACTATTCTTCAACAACACACAACGCAACCCTTCATCTTCTCTCAACATTCTAGGTGTATCCTTTTCATGAGACCTTTCTTGGAAAGATCATATTACCACTCTTGCTAAAACAGCTTCCCAAATGTTAGGTGTGATCAACCGTCTCCGTGGCTTCTTCACACTCGCATAGCTTCTTGCTCTGTATCGGGGCACAGTACACCCATGTATTGAGTATTGTTCGCATGTGTGGGGAGGCTCCACCCATACCGCACTTCTCGAAAGAGTAGAATCAAAAGCATTTCGCCTCATCAATTCGCCTCCTCTTACTAGTTCCCTACAATCTCTTTCTACACGCTGCAATGTTGCATCTAATTGACTTCTATCGCTATTTCAACAACCAGTGTTCTTCATAGCGCTCTCAGTGTATTTATATGTATATATACAGTATATATATATATATATATATATATATATATATATATATATATATAAATATAGTATATATATATATATAATTATATATATTCATATATATGTACTGTATATATATATATTTAAGACATCATAGGGTGGCCGAGGGCACCGCAGTTTCCATAGCAAGAGGAAGACTAGGGATAGAGCGGCGCCATATGCCATGTTTATTGAACGATTCTTCGGCATCAACAAGGTGCCATCTTCAGGTTATACAGACTGATCCTAAAAATATACAAAATAAGTATTATAGTAGAAGTAAGGAAACGGATCTAACTGAATACATTCTATCACTTAACATTAGTTAAAAATACCTAGTGAAATAGCTCCCAATTACGTACAAAATAACAATAACCCACTGGCCTCAAACACCAACGTGGAAACAATAACCCACTGGCCTCAAACACCAACGTGGAAACAATGAACATCAAAAAGCTAAATTATTTGATAATTGATTTTAGCATGTTGCATGTTGCTCCTGCACAGGATAAATAATGCTTCTTTGTGAAGCAGACTTTAGTCGTGAAAGTTATGTAAGTGTTGACAGTTAGTATGATCCGTTGCAGGGATTGGTCAGGGGCATTAACCCCTTCTGTACCGACGACGTCTTTTAAACTTTATTCTGGCTACTATTTGACGCTTTTATTCAGTTTAAAAAGGGCTTCTAGTAATTAACAGGCTTGGAACTATCTCTCTTAACCATTTGTACTTCCACAAATTCTTCTTAAACTGCACAAAATCGTCCAAATAAAGCGAGAGTAAAGTTAAATAGATGTCGCCAGTACAGTAGGGGTTAAATTGAAATTCCTTATTGGTTCTTTGCCTGATATTTGTAATTTGGAAGTTCCTTTATCATTCTTAACGTTGTGGATATTTTTGAAGTAAGTAGACTGTAGAGTTATACCAAACCACACAATAGTATATTACCTGGTAGCTGGATCGTAGGCGACGGGATAGGTTATTGTGGAGTGGAAACAAGGCAACAGGTTGGCGGGAGAGTTGGTGAAACGAATGATAAATAAGGAGGAAATTAATGAATAGTTAATGACAGAAGAGGGCCTCAAGACTTAAATTATAATTAGGAAGATAATAGATGATAGGTGAATTGATGGGAATCCACGCTGAGGTTAGTTCTAACAGGTTAATGGAATGGAATGATAACAAGAGAAAGGTGACTGGACGACTCGGCCCATGGGACAACTCGGCTCGGACAGCTCGGCCCACTTTTGGACAACTCGGCCATGACGGCGAGACAACTCGGCCCATTATTTGAGACAGCTCGGCCCCATGTTTTGCTATGGGGCAATTTGACAAGACCAGTCAGGATTAGGATGGGGAGAGCTAAGTGGAGGGTTTATGGGTGAGGCCATGTATGAAGCACCAAATCCTGTCCTCTGCGTATGCGCGGCCTTTTCCCTAATATTTTTATTATGTTATTTAGGCTCAACTGTTAGGTTAATTTAAGTTAGGTTAGGTTAGGGTAAGATAATACTATAATATAATAGTATAAAGGAAAAAAAATCGTGCCAAGGTGCCTAAAATTCTCACGCATGCGCAGAGGACAGGATTTGCAGGATTTGGTGCTGCATACATGGCCTCCCGTTTATGGCGTGTGTGTAATGTGGGCGAAATGTTCGTTTATTGTATAATTATGTCATAGGCTAGTTCTCTCGATTCATAATGTGTAGGTTAGGTTAATTAAGAGTTGTCTCGTAATTAACACGGGGCCGAGCTGTCTCGTTTTTACTGGGCCGAGCTGTCTCGCCGTGGGCCGAGCTGTACTGGCCGAGCTGTCCCGTGGGCCGAGTAGTCTAGCATTCCAAGAGAAATAGAGTCGTATTCTTAAACAATTCTTTCCCTTCGAAAATGAAAGGAAGGAATTTTCTTTCGATTTGGTATTCTTAAAAAATCCTTCCCTTTCCTTTCCCTTGGGAAGGGAAAATCTTTCCCTTAAACAGGGGAAAATATTGGAATTTGAAGGACTCTCACTAGGCAGGTCTTCAGTTTTCCCTTCGTCATTTTGTTCATAACATTCTTATATAATTGGAGTCAGTGTGACTAAATATTGGATTTGACCACTATGTAATTTTATTAACATGATATAATGCACGATATTGAAAATGATATTGAAAATAAAGTAATGTTATTAAAAGTTTTAGAAGACCACTGACGATTCGGGCAATTTCGGGCTGCCAGCTGATAGCCTATTCCTCATCTTATACATATTTTGATTATTATTGATTTTCATTGGTTTACTGATGTAGCCCTTTCAAAGCATCAATTTTGAGCACGGTGTGACTATATTTTGGCACGTATTAATGCAATAAGTGTCAACATTACCAGGTTTTGAGGCTTGCCAGAGATACGCTATCAATAATTCCCAGTAATACCATACTTTACATAACTAAAAATAGCTAGGCATATACTGTAATATTAATATAAATTTGTGGGCTAACAGTAATAGTGGTCAGTCATCTTATATACTAATTTAGCCTACCTTACCAGTACCACATATTGGGTTAGGCTAGGCGGCTAGGCCTAGGCTTAGCCTACAGCCTACAGTAGGCTACATCATCATGTAAGCTAGCCTAGCCCAGGCTAATCTATTTTTCTTATGAATTTCATGACTCATACAGGATTGTAGGCCTAATTTTTTTTTCCTTAGGCTACATCCCCACTGAATAAACTAACCTAGGCTAGTCTCTGTCCCTCTAGGCTAGCCCATCATAATGTTCAAGCCAACATTTGTTAGATTTTGTCAGAATTGGCTCACCTCAGATAGGCTATCTGGATTTTAAAATGTTGTGAATTTATTAGGCCTATGGGAAGGATGTAGTATTTGGACATACTACATGGCGCCTGCCTTGGTTTACACTACGCGGAACGGCGGCAGCAGTGAACGCTCGCGATCATGTTCCAGTCTATTTTGACTGCCGCAGGATTCAATAATAGGTTGACGGGGTCCTCACCCCCACCCCACCCCCATTACATGTTGTTATCATCATATATTATATTGCCAGCAGCGGGAAAATAACCGTTAAAATAGACGGGAACGTAACCACGCGCACTACCTATGTAAATATGACGACCGTATACCCGGATACATCCTTCACGATTCACGACTTTTGACTGGTTTTTTTTAAGTAATTTGCCCCCTGCTGGCAAAATGCCTATATATGATGATGACAATAAGTCATGGGGGAGTGAGGGGGGCCCTCAACCTAATGTTGTATCCCACGGCAGTCAATATAGACGGAAACGTGATCGCGAGCGTGCGAGTAGTGTAAACAAGGCAGGCGATAAGCTCGAAATTCCTCGAATACTACATCCTTACCTTTATTACTTTATGTTATAGAAAGTCCGAGTTACCTTTTCACTATAATATTTTCCCTGATTTTCATAGCCTTGTACACTATCAGGGAGCGTGTTTTTAGATTATATGGTAGCTACCGGGTATCTTAACTACAGTTCAAGGAGACTACAGCAGCAGTTTGCACGCTCTCTGCGTTTATTTTTAATTTGACAGTGTTTGGTGTTCAAACCCCCCCCCCCCCCTGGACATAATTGTCATCATCACATTCATATATAATGCCAGCAGGAGGCAAATAACCACTCGCAGAGGGATGATTTCAGACAAAAGTGGCAAAATCTGACGCATAGAGCGTGCTAATATTGCCGCAGTGTCTGCTTGAATATTGTCATCATATTAGCCTAATCAAAACAAAATCCCTTGAAAAACATATTTGTAAACACTAGCCTATTCAATACTATTGGTTGTGAGTACAATTATAGGCTACCCTAATTTTTCATTACAGTATATCCTAGCCTAATCCCTCTACTTTCTTTAAATATCCAAATAATATAACTTAACCTGAGAACCTAAGATAGGCCTAGGCTATGCTAACATACAGCGTTTGATTATGCCGAGTGTATAGGCTAACTTACTAACATTGGTAGTAGCTAAAAGTCTGGTAGGCTAAAAGAAAATTTATAAGATTAGAGCCCAAAATTGCTAATGAAAAAATGTGGCTACTTATTTTGGGCTGTATACAGTATGGTATGAGATTTTGTTGAAAACTTGGGATTGTTCTTGATCCCTGGCAAGCCTCAAAACCTGAATTTTCAAACTTATTACATTAACATGTGTCAAAATGTAGTCACACTGTGCACAATATTAATGCATTGAAAGGACTGAATCAGCAAAGCAATAATAGTCAAATATAGCCTACTCAATGTTTGTAAGGAAAACCCCACTAGTCACCAGAGTCTCCCGCACACTGTTTCAAATAAAATTTGTGGATTTTCTGTCTGAATTTACTTTACATCCTTAGTATTCTCTAGTCTTGAAGGTTAGGAATAATTATGGTATTATTACATACAGTACATACAGTGTTGGAACATCAGTGCTTCCAGCAGCTGTGGTGGGTGGATCGGTATCAGTCATTATTATGATCAGTATGGCAGTGGTGGACAAGTCCCCGTCAGTTTTTAGTGTGTACGGGTCAGCGAAAGAACGTGACACCGGATCTAATTGCACATTATATTGGGCTGCACAAGGAAGGCCAGTTAGTGAAACAAATAGTGCAAGCCACTGGTGTATGTGAGTAATCGGTAAGAAATTGGGCGAGGCCTTACCAAGATATTTGCCTAACTACATGATAACCTAGCCTTTGCCAAACTATATGATAGCCTAGCCTTTGAGGGGAGAGTAAAGAAATAAGAATATCACCCAATCTTCAAAACTATACTAATGGATAGCTAATATGATGAATAACCTACTCATTGATGCCTAAATCATAACTATTGGTGATTCATCTTTTATTCAGATTACCCAAGAACAAAAATCAATTTAAAAATTGGAAGAATCTTATTTAAAGGTTCAGTATTATCCAAGCAACCTTCCGCGTCGATTTGCACGCTCTGGGCCATGACCGTTAAGTTCACTTCTATTATGTCCGCTTCTTAGGTTGAGGGGGCCTCACCTTCCCAGGAATTATTGTCATCAATATACAGTATAAAATTATATTGTTTGCAGAAGGGCAAATAACAAATAATGGCAAGGGTTGTGTTAGCGGGCGTACTGTCCACTTTGTTTACAGTCGCACGTTCGCAGTTACATTCGCGTCTAATTTCATTGCTGTTATTTGCCCCTGCTGGTAATATGTATGACAATGACAACAAGTCATGGGGATGATGGGGGGTGAGCGCCCCTCAAACCATTATTGTATCCCACGGCAAAACAATTTACCCAACACCTGGCCGTGGGATACATAAGAACATAAGAACATAAGAAAATGGGAGTCTGCAGAAAGCCGATTGGCCTAAGCAAGGCAGATCCCTGTCCCACACAACCCCAATTACAAAGCCCAATTATAGGCTCAACACTCTAATACCCTGAGGATCATCTTACCAAAACGGTTAGAGATTAACGCAGGATTACGGGGTCTGCAGAGCGCTGATTGGCCCAACCCTGCTGATCCCCCTTCACACCCAACCCTTCTCGTCCATATGCTTATCCAATTTTATCTTAAAGCTCCCTATCGTTTTTAATCCCACTATAGCACTTGGTAGTCCATTCCACCCATCTACAACTCTGTTACCAAACCAATATTTGCCTATATCTTTTCTGAAACGAAATTTATCTAATTTGAAACCATTGGTACGAGTTCTTTCGCTATCACTGAGCTTTAGTACATTTGTCATGTCCCCTTTGTTAATCCCACTAACCCACTTGAACACCTCTATCATATCCCCTCTAACTCTGCGTCTCTCTAACGAATGTAAGCCTAATTTCTTCAACCTTTCTTTATACGGAAGATTTCTAATATTATGGATCATTTTTGTCATTCTACGTTGTACTCTCTCCAATGAATCTATGTCCATTCTGTAATAAGGACGCCAAAATTGAACAGCATAATCCATATGGGGTCTCACTAATGACAAGTAAAGTGTTAAGATAACATCAGCAGTTCTGTTACTCACATTCCTTGAGATGAACCCGAGAATCCTGTTTGCCTTGTTTCGAACGCTTATACACTGTTGTCTAGGCTTCAAATCATTGCTAACAAACACACCTAGATCTTTCTCACAATTCGAGTTTTCTAATTCCACATTAGCTAGTTTATATTTAACATTTGTATGCATCTTCCCTATCTTTAATACCTTGCATTTGTCAATGTTAAACTTCATCTGCCAATTTACTGACCATTCGTGTAAGGTATCTAGATCCCTTTGGAGGCACTCTATATCTCTATCTGAATCAATTGTTCTCCCCATTTTGGTATCGTCTGCAAATTTACTTATCCTACTAGTTATACCTAAATCAAGGTAATTTATGTATATAACAAACAACAGAGGACCTAATACAGATCCCTGGGGGACACCACTTTTGACTGCTCCCCATTCTGACTTCGTACCATTTATGCTGACTCTCTGCTTCCTACCAATTAGCCATGACCTAATCCATCCCAACAACGCCCCACCTATTCCATGCGCCTCAACCTTTCTCATCAATCTCTCATGGGGGACTCTGTCGAAAGCTTTACTGAAATCTAAATATATTATATCATATAACTTGTCATTATCTACTGCTTCATATACCTCTGAGAAAAAACTAAGCAAATTAGTAAGGCAAGAACGTCCCTGAGTGAATCCATGCTGAGAAGAATTTATTAAATTAAATGTATCTAAGTGGTTTCTAATTTTACTAGCAATAATTGACTCTAGTAGCTTTCCTATGATTGATGTAAGACTAATGGGACGGTAATTGGATGCTATTGATTTGTCACCTTTTTTGAAGATCGGAACTACGTTTGCAAGCTTCCAAGCTTCTGGAACTATACCTGTCTCCAATGACTTGTTAAATAAAAATGTTAATGGGTAACTTAACTCATCCCTACATTCTTTTAATACTCTAGCATATACCTCATCAGGACCAGGCGATTTATGAGGTTTCAGTCTGTCAATTTCCTTAAGCACATCATTTCTACTTATAGTAACCGTACTTAACCTATTTTCTATACTATCGCTATATACCTTACGGACTTCTGGAAACTGTGCCAAATTTTCATTAGTGAAAACGGAAAGAAATTGACTATTTAATGTACTGCACATTTCTAAATCATTTTCTGTCATTTCTCCTATCGAAGTTTTAAGGGGACCAATTACATCTCTAACCTTGGATTTATATAGTTGGTAAAAAGCTTTAGGATTATTTTTTGAGTCATTGGCAACCTCAATTTCATAATTTCTTTTTTCTTTCCTAATATCCTTTTTTACCTGTCTTGATAGATTCTGATAGTAAGCAAGTAGGTGAATTTCGCCTTTTCTAATTTTTCTATATATTCCTCTCTTTTGTCCTAGAAGATCTAATAGTCTATTATTCATCCATTTGGGTTGGTTCTGTATTGATCTAAATTTTCTTTTGGGGATGTATTTATTTTGTGCATTGAATACTGACTTGATAAAATTATCGTATGTATCTACCAAGGTTGACGTCTCTTCCTGACTTAAGATGACAGGTGCCTGAGAAGGGGTACACTCATTTGGACACCTGGATCGACTTAATTTTTTGACCATAGGGTCCGCTAATAGGGCTCTTCTTAACCCACCATAATTGGCTTTTCTAAAGTCAGGTATTAATGTTGTATTCTCTCTGGTATTACCTTTCCATTGTATATTAAAATACACAGAATTGTGGTCACTATTTCCTAGGTGGTCCCCTATCTCTACATTATTTACCATATGTTCATTGTTACTGAAAACTAAATCGAGAATATTATTACCTCTAGTCGGCGTATCTATGAATTGAAATAAAAAACTATCTTGTACTACCTCTATAAACTCCTCAGAATCAGAGTCTCCTATTTGATGCTGCCAATCTATATTCGGAAAATTAAAATCCCCCATAATGCACACATTGCTAAACCTTGATGCCATTTTAATTTCCTCCCATAATGACGTTCCGTCATTTCTACTCATATTTGGCGGTCTATACATAACTCCAATAACTATGGTCTCACTACCTTCGTTAACCTCTACCCAAACACTTTCATTATCGTTATTTAGTCTAATACCTGATTTAATACAGCTTTTTAATGTACTCCTGACAAACACTGCTATACCGCCACCCCTCTTACTTGTTCGGTCATATTTAAACAAACTATATCCTGGTATATCAAATTCTGCTAAAAAATGCCTGGTTTCTGTATTAATCCACGTTTCAGTTAGCGCTATTATGTCTATATTTTCTTTGCTAACAAGGGCTCTAAGTTCGTTCATTTTGTTACATAGACTCCTACAGTTTGTGTAATATACTCTCAATTTACTTCTTTTCTTTATACCTAATTTACCTTTGTTTTTAGCGACATTTCCATCTTCCGTTGCACCATCACTACTATCATTTGCATTATAGTCATCATTTTTAGCACGAGACTGAATATCCTTATCGCTTTCGCCTGACGCTAAAATTGTTCCATTTAACCTCTCATTTACACTCTCAATATTTCTGTTCAAAACCCCACAACCACCCTACCTAAAGAACTAGCTAATGTAGAAACCCCTAACCGTGAAAGATGAACCCCATCCCTTGCGTACATCCCATCTCTCCCATAGAAACTATCCCAGTTATCAATGAATGGTATTGCTTTTTCTTTGCAATATTTCTCCAAACGGCAATTGACACCAATCGCCCTGGATGTCCATTCCTTGGGAACTCCTCTTCTGAGTAGGATACAATGTACTACAGTAATGGTTTGAGGGGTGCTATGTCCCCTCACCCCCCATGACATTGTCATCATCATATACAGTATATTACCAGGGGCATATATATTGGGTTGGTGCCCAACCCCGAAAGGAGTTGAAATAGGGGAGCTATCCCCCCGCCAAAGGCGGCTTTCTAGGGCCTTTCCTAGCTGATGCTGAGAGGATTGGGTTCTAGTCATGTGGTGATGGGCTGGTCTATCCGAGTGAGAACTGAGCGATCTCTGCCATACCCATAGCTTACTCTGACTGTTCCTTTTACTTATATATCTTCTAGATCTCAAGTGGCGGTGTCTTTTCCGTGGATTGACCTCCCTACTGCCAACCTAGAAGTTGGCAGATTGGGAGCCAAAGCGTCACATTTTTCCCTTACCCCTCAACTTTCCCTTCATAATTGCTGAGGGGCACAGGGCCTTGGGTGGGGCTTTGGTTTCCCGGGCGTTTCCGCACCCTCCTCAGCTCCCTGCCTTGGAGTGGCTTCGGTCACCCGGGCTTTGTTAGTGGTAAGCAGGGAGAATTTTGTGGGGGCGCTCGTTTGTGGCCTTGGCCTTGCTCGAGACCTTGGGGCTGTTCGGCCAGACAGCCTGGGGAACAACAACAACAACAACCAGGGGCAAATAACAGCAGTCAAATTAGACGTGAATTTAACTGCGAGTGTGCTAATATGGGAACAAAGCAGGCGGTACGCCCGCTAACACAACCCTTACCAAAATAGGGAAGGATGTCATGTTGTGCGCTCGCACTTACGTTCCCATCCATTTCGACGCTATATTTTCTGCTATTTGCCCCCTGTCATTATTGCATGAATACTAAGTTAGGTTAGGTTAGGTTATTTAGTTAGGCTAATGTATTTTTATATCCAAAGGCATCCGCATAGTGTAAACAAGGTGGGCGGTACTGCCGGTACACCCGGTAACTACATTCTTGCCCCAAAATAATGTATAAAAATAAAAAACGGTCAAATTAGATAATTAATAAATAAATATCGGTAGCCTAAATATAAACATTGAAAAAACTAGTTTCAATAGCATAGTAAATCTACTATGGGCCATGAATTGCAATTTTTACCAAATTGGGCCAGATTAAATATAGCCTAGCTTTTATTTTGTGTTCGCTGAATAGAAAACAAATGTAGCCTAGGCCTATATAATATATAGGCTAGGCCTACGAAGTTCAAGTTAGTATTTGAACTCAGCACACCAGAATATGTCAGGCTATAATGTGTATTGAACTTTGAAGGTAAATACTTCTCAATAGTGGGTTATTGTACGATTCCTATAGCCTAGTTGTTAAGTTTTGGTCAGAAATGGAAGACTTGACCTTGTAATTGAAAAGTTCTCATGCTTGATATACGGTACACTAAATCGCACTACATTCAGCTAATCTAATTTATCTCCATCCCTGTTTCTTATCATTAATTAAAATGTAAAACTTGCAAACTAAACAAACCAAAATTGGGACAAGGACAATATAAAGTAAAATTAAATTATCAAAATCGCTATGTGGAAACAATCAGTTTATATGTAATTATATTCTTGGATAATAGCCTATAGGCTAGATCTAAATACTACAACAAAATATGGCTTGTTGGTGTACATGCGCGATTTAGAGCTAGGATCCTGTATTTATTAATATCATGTTGACAATTCATTCTTGTGTTTGTGCAAGTCAACATAATATGCTTTGAAGACAATATTTGTGGTCTAAATCATGTTTTGGGCAACAATAATGCAAGTCAACCCTTGGAAACGTTTGTTTGACAAGGTTTGTATACTACTTCAGGCATACCAACTGGTGCGCGCCTAGCTTCGCCTGTGGAACAGAGCTACCAACACTTCCGAAAAAATTTCCTTCCAAGGAATTCTTTAAGAATACCGAAGGGAAAGAAAATTCCTTGGAAGGGAAAGGAAAGTTAAGGGAAGGTATGGGTTTTTAAGAATACGACTCATAGTACTGTCGGCGGTGGTAGTTGGAGAGCAAGTGAGCTCTGAGACCAATCGCGGGACGCCTGCTAATCCGCGCGTGCGCAAACAGGTCGGGAGATATTTCCCTGCCTCTAATTAATTACCTAGGTTTATAGGAACGATATATTACACCTTTTTTCAATGGGAAGCGACTTTTTCTCAAGTAATATCGGCAAATCTATGGTCGAATAGGATATTTTCATTATATTTCGACCGTTTTCACGCAAATTGGAAAGTGTTCACATGAACCGACATTAAATAATTATATTACGACTTTTTCACAACTATTCGACATGGAGCATCAAGATCGTCAATTGACAATTGTAAATTACTTTCAGCATTTTATTAGACACCTGTATACGTGAACAGACATTCGTCAATCGAATTGCATATTTCTTAAACATTTCCGTTTTAATTTCTATGCTTAAGATGTTTATATTTTGCACAAAAGTAACAAATGAAATATTGCATTTGGCTTTCATTAACAATTATAACCTTAAATTATTCCTTAACATGTTTATGCATTCAGCTTAAGGTTCAGTATGGATATAATGTCAGGCAACATAATTGTATTTCTTAGCAGAGTATACTGTATACATACCCATACTGTGTCTATAAGCACCATAATCAATCACCACCAGTAAAAATGCCAATCGTCACCACTTTGGTTTATGTGAAAGCTGACACAAGGCAAAATCGCCACTATACTGTATTTGGATACTTTTACACATCCAATTAAGAATGTCATCTTCTGCAAGGCAACTACGTAGGAATGTCATTATATATATATACAGTATATATATATATATATATATATATATATATATGAAGACCAGACAATATACACATCAAATGCAATGCTAGCTTGGGTTACAGATATACAAAAGTATACAACAATAATGAACATTGGATAAAGACAAAAACCTACGGTGGGGATACATAGAGCAAAGTGCCTTTCTCGGGCGGGTCGCATATTTCCGAAGTCGAGACTAGTTTATATCATAGGGGAAATTAGGACCAATCAGAGGCCGCAGTGGCAGTGACGTCACCCACAAGGGGAGGAGCCAGTCTGTCTGTCACACTCTCTCTCTCTCTCTCTCTCTCTGGGTGAGGAGCCTGCCTCCTCTCTTTGGTTTCTCTCTCTCTCTGGTAAATAGAAAGTCACCTAGTATAACAAGTTATTTCATATATTAACTACATTAAGGATACATTATGATTGTGCTATGTTATGGTTATGAGTAAATAAGAGTAGCCTACCGTATTACGCGTATTGCACAGCCATGGACAGAAATTCCTTGACAATTTTAGAAGGCACAATATTATTTCACTGGCGAACTATATTGATTCCTGTGACACTTAAGCAGTTAACCTGTGCTGATAATTTCAGGAAGGAACTTAAGTCACTCATATATCTAAAGGGTTATATATACAGTATATACATAGCCTATACATTACTTTATTTTAAATGTCATTAACACATTAACATTATCAGATAGTACAAAATATATTAAGCATCAAATGTTATGAAATAGTTAATGGTTTAAGTGCATAAGGTAGAGCCAAAGGCTAATTAGTAGGCTATATAATTATACGATACGTGTTAGTGAGTTGGGCCTAGGCCTATAGGCTACGTAGGCCTTATAATGAGGAAAAACCGTACTAAAAATCCAGATGGCGCTGGGGATCTTATTCAAATGACTATCGTGTGTGATACACCATTGAGGTGTTTTGATGGTTTTCGTGATATAAGAGGTTTAATACAGTTCTCAACTATCTATGACACATAGTTGTGTAGTATATTTTTACTATGATTCATAATATGATGGTTATATACTCGTTAATGCATGAATATATAATAATTAACATAATTTGATACATAAATATCATCTTATTGAACAAGAAATTTAGTTTCATCTAATGTGGTGTGATAGGCTGGGCGAAATTGTAATACTCATTGAAGTATTGCATTTACTTCTTTTTTAGTTACTAACAAATACGTGTTTCAGTAGAAATTGGCTGAACATACGGTATTATATTCTGTAGCTGTAGAATTTGGCAGGTTGAATGTCTGCGCCTGCGCACTATAGTTTCTTTCCTACAAAACTAGCTATCGTGCGCTTTTAAGTTACCAATTTATAATCCACTATCAAATCGGGCAGCTAAATATGTTACCGGCTATATTTCTTATTAGACCAGTGACAGGAAATCAATCAATGTGAATCAGAATGTCATAGAACACAGAGGCAGCAAATTACATACGTGGAGATGCAGGAAATTCGAAAAAGATGATGACAAAAAAATTACAACACTGCCTTTTCCACGGGCGACTGTTTAGGTCGTCAGCTGACCGCGGCGGGGATATACGTACACAGTGTTGCCAAGGTCTTCTTTTGTTCGCACCATTGGGCTAGTTAGGATTCGTTCAGAAGCGTAGATTTGCGAGTTCCATTTCAATCGATATTATATTCTTGATTTACAGTGTGATGGGGTGGATAGCCTCTGAAGTATTATCCTAACTAACTAACATTTAGGAAAGCGGAATTGGGCTGGTTCTATATACTATTAAAGTTGTAGAGGTATCGAGTGTTGAGTAGCCGATAGCTAGGCTACATTTCATACAAACGTTCATCATGGCTTTCTGTTGGTTGTACTATACATGTATGGTAGCCTATGTGGTGGTGACTGCATAGCCTAATTAAGTGATTGTTTGTGAGGGGGGATTGGGACATTGATGCAGATTTGATGAGTGCATGATTGTGATAATAATGTATGTGGTATTTCATTAATATTTAAATGATGTGACACATAGGCCACTACTCATACAGTAGGCTATATGGGACTAGGCCTAGTTATATTTGGGGAACTCATAGTATCATGCATGCATGGCTGTTAAAGATAAACATCAGAAAATGTGTGTGATAGGATTAAAATAGCTGAAATTGTCTGTTGTGCGGTATTAAGTGATTGGGCTACTTTTGGGCGAGTTTGGAGATGTGATGTGCGCTGGCAACCTTGGAATACACACACACGCACGCACGCACGACACAATCTATAACTGAAAATTTTACCTTTATTAAGACTATAATCCACATTATATTAAGATTTCCATCGTGAGAAACAAATATCTACCACCATTACTGCTAATGTGCACATAGATGCACAACTAATGTCAAATTTAACAAAGTAAGTTAAGTGGGGAAGAGATGTTTACTGTCCGAGAAGTTTCGTATAATGACTATTATGGGTAGCGAACACTGGCATCAATTTATTATGCGCTTGCCAGATCTGAAACTAGTTTATAATTGTATAATCTAATATCCAGTAAAGTGGCTAATGACGATTATTTTATAAGTTCATCTCGAGTTTTTATACATATCATTTTAATTTTAGGACATGGCTACCTATCTATTAAAATATTAACAGGAATATATTTCGAATGACTGCCATGTGTTTTTATGGGCCTAATCAAATATGTTTTATTAATCATAAATACTTTGTATATTGGACAATGTACTGAATAGAATGTTAGAGTAATATGTCTGTAACATTCATGACTATAGAAATCCAGTGATATTTTGATGACTGAGATTTTTAAAATTCAATTCACTCGATGGCAACAAATTTAGGTTGGTGTGAACCAAAGGCGGGAAAAATAGCAGACGAATTTTGTATTGTCCCCCATTAGGGTTGGGTGTGAAGGGGATCTGCCTTGTGTGAGCCAATCGACTTTCTGTAGACTCCCATTTTCTTTTATTCTTATGTAGGCTATGCCAGCTATTTCTATATTTTGCTAAATATTACTTTTATTGTAGTCGATATGTTATGATGTGACAATGTTAATGAATATTTATATAAGTACAGTAGTGGTTAGGGCTACTTGAACACCTCTTAACCCCATTATATCCAGGGCGGTACAATATTGTACTGCCCTCGGTACTTTAAGCCAATATAATATGTCATTTTTAAATAAAGCACAATGTTACAAATAATCCTGATCAAGACACTGGGAACACAACAAATAATGATTTTAAGCAAAAAAACAATGAGTTCAATCAGCCTGTTCTCTAATATTAACGATTTTTATCGTGAAAGGCGCTGAACATAAAGAAACCATACGATATGAAGTGAGACATTTGGCATAAAGGTTACACTCACCTGTAAGGTTGGACTGTGATTCCAGATGTACGATGAGATATAATTGTGAATTTTGTTATTCCCTTCATATCAATCTATCACTTTCTCTCCTATCATTGATCTTTACTTATTCCCTTAGTCTATGTCTCGATTCAGCCACCCCCAGCTATGGGGTATGTGCCTGAGTGTATACATACATATATCCATACATACAGACATACATCTGTAGGCCTACATACATAATATTATGGAATGAGATCATTACATATGCGGAGAGAGAGAGTGAAAAGTGACCATTTATAGTTTATTTATGTTGTGCATGAATGTAAATTTAAATGATAATGATAAATAAAACAAGAACTATTTGAAACAATTTAACTGTCTAAGGAGAACTGGCAACACCCTCCTCCTCAAATCTTGGGACGAAAGATGCCAGAATCGCAAAATTGTCATTGTTTACTCATTGCTTTTCAAGTAAAACTATAATTAATGGGAATAACATATTGTACTCTGGATGCTTATTTAATCTAGACAGATACTATGCGAATAAATATTGATAACTTGTTATACTAGGTGACTTACTTCTTCTATTTACCAGAGAGAGAGATAAACAAACGAGAGGCAGGCAGGCTCCTCACCCAGAGAGAGAGAGAGAGAGAGACAGACTGGCTCCTCCCCTTGTGGGTGACGTCACTGCCACTGCGGCCTCTGATTGGTCCTAATTTCCCCTATGATATATACTAGTCTCGACTTCGGAAATATGCGGGCGGGTCACCCCTCTTCTAGGTGTTACGACTTAACCAGCCGCGATATATTTCTTAATTACACCCAAGGTTATAGTGCTCTTGATTCCCTGCTGTGTAGTTAAAGCCACGTAGTCATCTCCTCCCGTGTAACAGTCCACCAAGCGCCGCTTATCCTATTCCAAAACACGTTTATAGGGCATGTTGAGGCTAAATTACTAATGTCGACTATAACTGACCATAACATCACCTCGATTCAATCGTATTAACCAACTACAACAAAGTGTGAAGTACGATACC
This sequence comes from Paralithodes platypus, assembly GCA_032716605.1. Lineage (NCBI taxonomy): Eukaryota > Metazoa > Arthropoda > Malacostraca > Decapoda > Lithodidae > Paralithodes > Paralithodes platypus. The sequence goes on along the minus strand of CM064562.1, from coordinate 20,629,957 downwards.
CAATCACAAAAACTAACTCCTGCAAAGCAATAAAGTAACTTGTTTCATTGCCCGACACTATATAATTGGCGTAAATAGTTAATTTTCTCCATGAGATTTCAAATGAAGTTTGTCGAAAGCAACTGCAATATGTCGAACACTGTGCAAACAATACCAATTCATGTGGAAAATGACCGATTTCAAGTGATAAATATCGTTCCAAGTGGTTATTCTCTATTTCCGAATGATCGTGTGTTCAATTTGTTTAACATTGTCGATTCACCTCGAACAATGACGAAATCTAAAATAAAATATATAATTGATATGAAATACGTCATTTAGGGTCGAGAAAACGTCGTTTCCCACTGAAAAAAGGTGTACTACTTAATATCTAAAACAGAACATAATTCAATATTCTTCCCATTTATACTAAATCATATTATTATGATTCTTATTCCTACAAACTTGTTACTTATTACTTAAGATTACACTTAAATTTAGACTGTCCAATACTTATGGAAATAAAAGTATGGACAAACGTATCACATTAAAAAGTGTGTAGTTGTGAGGTGGGTGCGTTCCTGAGAGTGAGAGAGAGAGAGAGAGTTACAAGGAAAAGTTAGTATATCAGAGACCTTGCGTTTCATTCTGAGGAGATACTCGAAGTGGAAGGAGAGAGACTGTTTAGTGCACTACACTCTTTACAGAGTGTGCAAAATACTATCTACTCTTTTATTAAACTGCTCTATTTACAACTACTGAGGGAAGTTTCTTCCAGGTAGAACAGATCTTTTATGTGAAAAAGTTTCCACAAATACTAGTGCTGAACCTTTTCAGTTATAATTTTCAGCCATGGTTGCGTGTTGTATTCATATTGAGGCTAAACATTTTGCTGTAATCCACATTGTCAAACCCATTAATATTTTAAAAACTACAATGAGCTGACCTCGTAGTCTGCACGTCTTCAACGAAAATAGATAAAGAGCTCTCAACCGGTCCTCATAGCTCAGTCTTCTAATCGGTGGAATAAGCTTTGTAGCCATAGCGTGTACTATTTCTAGTCGCTCTATATATTTCCTGAGTGTTGGAAAGAGAGAATGAGAGAGATGGGGGGAGGGGGAGTGAGAGAGAGAGGGAGGATGAAGGAGAGAGAAACACAGAGAGAGACATGCAGATATTTAGAGCTATAGATAATGTGTGTGTGTGTGTGTGTGTGTTCGAGCGCCCATGTGTATTTTTCTTATGATATATATTTCTGTATGTTGTTTCGATACTCGCCACTTTATGCTTGTCACACACCCGTTATAAGCTACGCTTCTCACTACCTTTCAACTATGAGACATTTTGACAAGCCGTTTTATGTTTACGTAATTACTATTAACACATTTTAATGGTGGAATGTTTTAGAGTTTATAAGTGTATGGTGTCAGCATTATTTTGAAAATTAGCACTCCCTGGTCCGCAATAAGGAGGAAGCATTCAAACGGTACCGGTACCGTCACCTTCAAACTCAAGAATCTCTTACTTCCTATGTTTCTGCCTGGAATCAAGCCAAATTTGTTATTTGCCTCGCCAAACATTCTTTCATCAAAAATAAATGCACTGAAATATCCAACTCTAGCTCTTCCCAAGCCTTCTGGCATCTAGCCAAAAACCTCTCCAACAATTTTTCTTCTTCATCTTTCCCTCCTCTTTTCCACTCTGACGGCATCACCGTCACTTCTTCCTCTTACAAAGCTGAAGTCTTTGCTAACACTTTCACTAAAAACTCCACTTTGGATGATTCCGGTGCTATTCCTCCCTCTCCACCCCTTCTCTCCTACTTATGCCTAACATCATAATCTCTTCCAAGGATGTATTTTCCACCCTCTCTGGGCTTAACCCCTAGTGTACCAGAAGGTATTACTATAAATGTAACCTCCAGTACCAAGCATTGTGGCCAAAATGGCTTCAAAGTCGAGAGCATCCTCTCACCCCAAAAGCTGGACGAGCCAGCTCGCCCGTGGGACCTTAGATACACTCTAAGAAGTGTTGCCAAGGTCTCAAAGCAGTGTTTACAAGTCATGGTTTCAGGTACCGCTTGGTACAAGGACCGATTATTACGGATGGACGTCGTACGGCGCTGGTACTGGCGAGTAACTTTTTTACTGTCGGCCACGTATGTCGCTGGTACAGAAGGGGTTAATACTAAAAAGGCATACGGACCAGACAGTGTTCCCCCTATTGTACTAAAAATCTGTGCTTCCATGCTGACTCCCTGCCTAGGTAAACATCCGTCTCTGTCCCTCCTTTAACGTCTTTCCTTCTTGCTGGAAGCTTCCTCTAATTCAACCTGTCCCAAAGAAGGGTGACCGCTCTCAACCCTCCAACTATCGTCCAATTGCTCTTATTTCTTGCATATCTAAAGTTTTTGAAACTATTCTTGCCTCAAAATTTCTTAAGAATATACCTTCCCATAATCTACTCTTCCTTAACCCGGGGACGGCACCGAGACTCTTAAGAGGTTTTACTGGGTGAAGGCGACGGGACTCTTAAGATCCAAGGCCTAAAAAAGAAACTTTTAAAATACCCCAGTTGCGCTCAAAACAAAGGAATATGTGATTAACTGAGACAATTCTCCTCCATGCCTCCTATCACTCCACTCCACATGTGTCCAAACCCCCCCTCCCCTCCTTTTCCCCCTTTAAACCCCCCCCCTTCAATTATCACCTATTTTTTCTCTTATTCCCTTGTTTATCTGTTTATTTTCCGTGCCAATATCTCCCACTCGGTTTCAAGGTCGAAGGGGAGGCATATGGAGATCGTAGCAAGAGAGAGACTTCACTTGCAAGGCGTCAGTGTCGATCGATAAGTGAGAGGGGGGAGGGTGTGCGCCGCGCCGGCTCTCCTCTTATGACTGAACCGGTCGGCAATACTTCGTCTTTTTCATCCCCCAAATACTATTCCCACTTGTTTTATTGCTGGGACATGTTAATATCTTCATATTAAACGTAAAATAGGCGCATATGAATAAGTAATAATTATATTTATCGGATAATGACAATTTTTGTCGGGAATGAGACTCAATACGTTCTCCTGGCGGGCACTTTCAAATACCATAGCTTCGCCGTTTAAAGGTTAAGGGCCGCTCTACTGGTGATCTTCTTTCTTATCTTACTAACTCTTGGTCATCCTCCATTCGGGACTTCGTGTTGCGCTAGACATATCAAAGGCCTTCGATAGAGTCTGGCGCATATCCCTTATTTCCAAACTACCCTCCTACGGTTTCTATCCCTCCATCTGTGCCTTTGTCTCTAATTACCTTTCTGGCCATTCCATAGCTGCGGTTGTGGACAGCCACCGTTCACTTCCTCAACCTATCAACTCCGGTGTTGCTCAGGGTTCTATCCTATCTCCAATTATCTTCCTATTATTCATTAACCACCTTCTCAACTGCACCTCCAGCCCCATTCACTCATATGCTGACGATTCTACATTACACTATTCAACTTGCCACCCACAAAATTATTCACAACAGGAACTCCAAAGCTCACGTAAGGAGGCAATAAAAAATCTATCTTGTGATCTCTCTACTATCTATAATTGGGGCAGAGAAAACCTTGTTACTTTCAATGCATCCAAAACTCAATTTCTCCATCTGTCTACTCGTCGCCTCCTTCCAGAAAACTATGACCTACTCTTCATCAACACACAAATTAACCCTTCATCTTCTCTTAATATTCTTGGTGTCTCTTTTTCTTCTGATCTCTCTTGGAAAGATCATATTACCACTCTAGCTAAAACACTTTCCCAGAAGCTGGGTGTACTCAACTGCCTCAAGGGGTTCTTTACCCCTGTGCAGCTTCTTGCTCTGTACAGGGGCATAGTGTGTCCATGTATTGAGTAGTGTTCACATGTGTGGGGAGGGTCCTCTCACACAGCACTTGTAGACAAAGTAGAAAAGAAAGCCTTCCATCTCATTAACTCACGTCCACTCACCAATTCTCTGCTCTCTGTTCGCTGCAATGTTGTATCTATCTCACTATTCTACCGTTATTACAATAAGCAGTGTTCCTCAGAGCTCTCTCAGTGTATACCCCCCTCCCCTCTTCGTAGAGCACGTAGCACCCGTCTTGCAATACAATCCCACCCCTACTCTGCGCAACTCTCCAACCCAAGAGTGAAACGTTATTATCAGTGTTATACCAGGTTTTTGCTGGGGTTGAATCCACATAAACACATGCACAAAGGTAATAGAGGATAAATATAATACAGAGTACACGCATAAGTTATATTGTTCAATGTATTTATAATTACTGTCAGACAAAAGATAGGTAAATATATACAGTTTATAAAGCACGAACGAGGATCAACAATTAAATTCCCAGGGGAATGACACTGCACTCTTTCGATGTCACACTAAGTACTTCAAACGATAAGGCACTTCTGTAGTTTTTCCGACAAGGGTCTTGGTCGTGGTGGTGGTCCTGTTGTGTGTTGATGACAGCGGATGAAAGTTTATGGAGAACTCTTGGGCTTGGGGTCTTGAATGAATATGTTCCGTTATACCAGTGTTATACGTATACATATCATCGAACTAACGTGAGAAGTTATACCAGTGTTGTACTGTCTCGCTCAACTATTCTGACCTTTATAAGAGTTTTGATGAAGAACCTTCCAGCACTCTTGGGTATAGGGTCTTGAATGAATATGAATCTGCTCTGCCAGTGCTATGCATATCATATCATCGGACTAACATAAGAGGGTTGTTATGCAACGTCTATTAACTGTCCTGACCGTTATAAGAGTCTTTTAGGGACTTGCGGATGGGTTTATTTGGGCCTTTTACGCATACGTGTCTTAATGCCAGTGCCTGGGACAACATACCGTATGGACTCTATGCAGAGTGCCGTTATGCTTTAAGCTTCGGTTTCTCGCGAGCCCTACCTTCTAAAAAGCCAATTGCCAGTGTGTGAACTTTTTAGAAGGACCAGAATGGGGTCGGTTTACTACCGATAAAGCGCACGTCAGTACAGCCTTCTTTATCGACAGTAATTCCTAGTAATCGAGGCGGAAGAATTAATATTGGGTTGCCACCATGGTGATCTTTGATTAGCCAAGATCTAAAAATCCTAAATAAACCTTTAAATGCCAGTGCTTTAATAGTTTATTTAGTGGATAAAAAACACCATCTGAGGAAGAGCACTTTATTGACAACGTTTCGCAGATAGCTTCATCAGTGACCTGATGACTTTATTGACGTTGTCAATAAAGTGCTCTTCCTCAGATGGTGTTTTTTATCCATTCTGTCTACTTTTCAAGTACCACTCAACAGTTTATTTAGTATAGCCCACATCTTCCAGCTCTTAAAATATCTTCCAGTGAAGTACATTTTAAGAGCTTTCCAACTGTTACAGATCTTAACTTTGCCTTTCATAGTCTTACCTCTTCTGGCGTTTCTCCAGGTATCCCTTATCCGGGTAAGAAGGGCAGCTGTGCTGGGAGGAGGCCCTGGGGCCGCTGGGGTAGGCCCTCTGGACTTCCCTCTCGTGGTGGTGATGCGGTTTGGAGGAAGAAGGGCGCGTGGAGGAATAGGACTTAAGCAAGTTTCTGCTTGCCTTGCCTTCCTTATTTCTTTTCTTTTTCCTGTCATCACTCGTGTTGCTGATGGTGATGATGAGATCCTTGCCGGGTGTTGGAGGGAGTGTGGACGTGACAGAGGCGACTCGGGCGTATCTTGGTGGTGTGGTGGTTAGGGCTTCTTTCCTCGGGGTGGTGGTGACACGGGTGGTAATATTGCTTGGTGGTGGTGGTGTGGTGGTTCCTTTTTCTTTATTTCAATCAGTCTTTCTTCTATTCATCAGCTAAGTTCTGGAACTCTCTCCCAGAATCAGTCTTTCCCTCTTCCTATGACTTAAATTGTTTCAAGCTCCGTGTGTCCAGGCATTATGGCTCGAACGTCCCTTGATTTTGGCCTTGTCACTCTTTCAACTCTGGGGGAGGCACTTGCTGCAGGCATTTCTGCCTTTTGTCTCCCTTACTCACAGAAAAAAAAAAAAAAAAAACCTATGCCTTTAGACTCCTTGCTCCTTGGCGTGGCTACAGGAAACGCCAGGCATGGCCTTGGAAGCTGACGCGCTAGCATCACAACCTGTTATAATTTAGTATTTGCTCAGTGGACTACGGTACACCTCTCGCAGTGCTTATAGTCATCCAAGGCCCTTGGGACGCGGCCTATGTTATTCCCCGGGTCGAGTTTCCTCCATACCACCTGGAGCCCTTCCTGTAAGCTCCTAGGTGTGGGTGCCCATTGAGCAGAAGAAAAAAAAGTTAGACTTAATATATAGATTTACAAATCTTCAGCTCGAGACATTTGTTATTGAATCTCTACAAAATAATACATAAACTAATACCATATTTTGTGCCAGAATTTGCTTTGTAAAACCATTATCTGAAAATAGCAGACGAAAATTAAAATGCCCCAGAACAAGAAGCCCACCACAGAAGCCACGAGCGAACACCACACAGAAACACCCGGAAGAAAGGTCCACAGAACGAAAGGACCAGCTGACCGAGCCCGCCATTCCAGACAGGCCCAAGCCCGCAGGGCTAAACAGCTCCAGGACACACCCATTTACCTTTTCTAAACTGACCATTTTCCACACCTCACGTACACTAACCCCCTCGTGTCCTACACTCCTAACTACAAAGATGATGAACAGGAATATACATTCATATTAAAAACACCCATGCCCTGTCCCGACGTTGAGCCAATGCCAACACATCAGACAGCCATAATTATATCTATGTATGTTCTTACATCCGAGAAGTAGATGTTATATAATTCTTAGAAGTTAAAACACCCACGCTGTCCCTAGACCTCGTATATCATTTTCCATGACGAGTATAGATATATGTAACCCGTGCTCAGTCGCCCCTTGCATTGTTCCTCTAGTAACTAAGTCTATAATATTAACTGCCACCAGCATTGATACGACATAGCGGCACTGTCCTTGCTACAAAGATGATGAACAGGAATATACATTCATATTAAAAACACCCATGCCCTGTCCCGACATTGAGCCAATGCCAACACATCAGACAGCCATAATTATATCTATGTATGTTCTTACATCCGAGAAGTAGATGTTATATATCTTAGAAGTTCAAACACCCACGCTTGTCCCTAGACCTCTTATATCATTTTCCATGACGAGTATAGATATATGTAACCCGTGCTCAGTCGCCCCTTGCATTGTTCCTCTAGTAACTAAGTCTATAATATTAACTGCCACCAGCATTGATGCGACATAGCGGCACTGTCCTTGTGTCGTATTGTGCCAAGTACAGATCAACCAGGTTTCATCACCTTATTAGGACGACGACTATAATGTCATCGTTCATCGATGTATGCAATCCTTAGGTTAAGTATTTTTATCCGCCATTGTGTTCACCTTTTTCCATTTACTTTCCACAATTGTCATACGTCTTCCCCTTGCCTCCTTCGTATCCACAGTCCACACTACGCAAAATTACTTCGTGTCTTACACCTCTTACCCCAACCAGAGATTATATAAGATAACCTGGTTACCAGTATCTGTCATAAGTACCCCGAAACAATAACTAAGTACCCCTACGAACTGCCGCTGTTGTTGGTAATTATATTTAATAGAAAACGCAGTTCCCAGGGCCAACTAATAGTATTCATAACCCTCGGACTGATCACATAACTCTATCTTTTCCAGACTCATATACCACCCCATAGTTGCATTCCCCGGTAGCATTTGGCTAACGTATTCTACTGCCTTTTCAAACTTCCATATCAATTGTAGCCTAATGCCACCCCCACGCCCAGGGACCTTAGGGGCAAAATTTCCCTGTAGCCCTTGAACTCTCCTCCCCCTCTCATTAAGACACCCGCGCTTCTCGACTCTTGTCCGACCTAGCCTCTCTCTCATACCTCTTGAAGATCCTTGAATTGTCCGTTACTAACGCTCTCCAACCTTTTATATATATACTCCTATCCAGCCTACCTTCACTTAGTAGGCCAGAACAACATTAGAACTTTACTAGCCCCTTGCATGCCATCTATTCTCTTACAACACATTCACAACCCTGCACCAAATGGTCGTCGGTGCGAGGCTAGCCGCCCCGCCAGTAACTAACTTCTATTGCCATACTTCCAGATAAATGTGGCAGAGTTAGCAACCCAGTCTCCACCACATCCAGCAAACCCTACAATTAACAACCAGCCGAGTACAACCAGCTAGCTAAGGCACCTTCGGTTTTGGTATTAAAGACACCCACATCTGTCTCATACACAGAGGGTTATTACAAACACTGGTGATATGGCAAGCCCCTAGCCACAGCCGCCGGACGACTATCACAGAGAGAGGGCGCCCAGCTCCCCCTTTTTGCCCACCCGAGGAGGGAGACCCCCACCCCCGCGGAGGTATACCTGGCCCCTATTTTGACTTTCGAGTCATTGCCAGGTAGCACAGGAATTCTTCCTATCAATGAACTAACCATGAATGACTAACACCTTTACTAACCTCTATTAACTCACACTAAACCATTTACCTTTCTTGCATGCTCTGATCATTAAATTAGCACCTCAGCTATACCATAGAATGAAGATTGAACAATCTAGAGAGACGCTCCTATCACAGCTGTCCCCATCCTCCTCGCAAAGTAGATCCAGTCTCTCTCCCCTAAATACGTCCAGTATAGCCAAAATAGTACTTCTTACTAAGGCTCAGTTATATGAAAATATAAAGGCTTCCTATCGCCCTGTGCCACCACAGTAAATACCATCTTACCTAGTCCCCATATCTATTGAGAGCTCAATTAAGTCCATAAGACTCGAGATCCCTACTGTCTACAGGGTCCAGAACCGAGCCTATAAATCTAACTCCCGCCCCCAGTCAAATCAGTTGAAAGCTAGACACCAACCAGTGGTCACTACCCTGCAGTTTACCTCTAGCTCTGCCCTTGTGTTGTTCCGGAGTTAAGAGATTCCAGATCCGGCAGACTCCGTGGCAGAGAAGACTGATAGAAGCATCTGTCCATGTACAAGTCCTAACGTGCACCTTATAACCTTCACACAAATTCGTGGGTATATAAGTGTGTAGCCAGCAACGATCATCAAGAGATCCGACTTGAGAACTTCCTACATTTTGGACCATCTGGACAGCCGAGGAACCAGTCGTTAGCCCCCAACATCACCGGAAGCAAGATAACCAGGACCAGATCTACCCATACTATTCAAGATTCATGTTGCTAGTACTAAGTGTTATAGTACTAGCTTGATACTCACTTATTAACTTTCTATAAAGTGGCTAAGACCTTGCCCAGTGTAATTTATATTTAACCATTCCATTTGGGACGTACTAAGCGATCAGTGCTCTTTAATTAACAGGCGACCTTGACTCTCGTAATTACCTTATTCAGATATTAAAACTCTAGTGATATCTAACGTTCGCCCACTGAGTTGTGTTCTACGTATTTCTGCCTTAAGAATATCAAACTTAGTTCAGTACCCCCATGAGGTTACTAGAGATTTCCGTGTTCTACAATATACGCGTGTCTAATCCTAACTGTGAGCTGCTACTTGGGCACGCGACCAGCCAGCAAGAGGTCAAATCAGTGACATTGAATTATACGAATATATTGAGGTCTTCCAGTAAAATAAAAACTTGCTAATTAAACCCGTGATCAGAAGAATATACCTGAACGTTGGAAGTGGGAGACTAGGCTCCATCCAGATCCGCTAATGCTAGCAGTTCCCTTCTATCATTTGTTTTGTGCGAATATAACTATCTTTCTATGCTCTTTATTTCTTTATTTCAATAAACGTGAACTTGTGTCGTGTTACCGTGTGTTTATTTTGTGTTCTCTATTCCTCATACCTTGTATTGTGCATGCAGCCTTCTATACCCAGTCATTCAGAACTCACATTACCCAAGTTAAACCTGTAGAAAAACAGGGCATAACATTGGCGGCAGCGGTGGTTCTTGATTCGGATAAAAGGTTGCATTACATTGCAAGTTTGGAACAGCTAGAACACGAGAACATCATGGCGCAACCTACCCACACTTCCATCCCAAATTATGATGAAACAAATTATGGGATCGAAGTATTCATGGACGTAGTGAAACTCTTACTTGACGTTACTTATACCACGGACGCACAAAAAATAGCCGTAACATTACCACACCTGGGAAAAGCCGTTTCCCTGGTGGCCTATCAAGTGCACTCTGACCTCACCTGGAACGATTTTCGCACAATAGTGATAGAAGCCATTAAACCATCGTTGGGCGTTTTCGTGGCCCACACCCGTATCTTAGACACGAAATTCGAAGGCGATCTAGATACCACAGTGAGTAAGCTTGCCCAACACATAAAAAATTCTTTCCCCACGTTGACCAAAATCCAACAAGAACAGCAAATTCTGGTCAACCTTGTGTCGATATTGCCCTCAGCAGTAAAAAACCATTTCCGGGTGCACGATTTCGTCGGATACAAAAAAGACCTCATCACGATCCGACGTATTTTGGCCGTGCGCACAGAAGCGCCCACCCAAATCGCTGCAATCAAGAGGTTTCCCACGCACCCGCAGCAAACCAACCACCAAAACCCCAACAATGCCTACCCAGCCTCATCTTTCAACAACAGACCCACCTACCCTTCCGGCAAGCCCCAACCCAGTAGACCCCGGTTCCAACCGTCCCAGCCACGCAGAATCTTCAACCGGAACAGCAACTACAACACCTACCAAAGTAAAAACCCTACCTTAGTCATTATCAACCCCTATGATTTCCCTGCCTGTAATGCTCAGTGTGCCCTCCATCAAATTCGTGACTCTGCCAAACCTCGCCCCTCTACTCCTCGCATTTCTGTAAATGAAGAGGAGTGGGGACAAGAGGAAGAAATTGCCCCCCATACCATGACCTCAGACGATACCGAGGAAATCCTGGAAGAGGTAGATACCGACCCCCAGGATTTTTAAAGTATCCCCCGCCCACGATGGGCTCGGCGGGGGACGCCATAACTAGTCGCACTGCCCCCATTTATTACATGGCCAAAATCAAGGACATTCCTGTCCGCTTGCTAATCGACACGGGAGCTGCCAAGTCATGTTTGTTCAAATCTTACTATGAAAAACATCCCCGACGATTTGGCCCTTTGTTAAACACCAAAACAGAACTCATCTCAGCTGCTGATACTTACTTAAATCTCCTAGGAGACACTTTACCCCTATCAGTAACCACTCCTGGCCCCCATGCTCGTTGTTATCACACATTTACAGTATTTTCCTCCAACTGTAAACATTATGATGGTTTCCTTGGACTTGACCTCCTTCAAAAACTAGAGGCCCAGATTGACTGCGGCCAAAGGCTGATCTCATTCAAAAACAAATTCCAGCCCAAAGCCTCTGACAAACCAATCACGCAGAAACCCATTCCCAAAAAGAAAAAACAACCTCCCCCTCAACAAAACCTGATTCAGGGTTACCAAGTTGCAGCTAGCACTAAGGTGACTCCTAAAACCTCCCCTTGCCCCGAGATCTCTCAAAACCTCACTCAATTCAGTAAAAAAATGCCTCAACAAACGAAAGAAGACAAGTCCAAGCAACTCCCCCTCGGTAATCCCCTCAATCCTCGTAACTCTGTCCAGAATAAATCCTCCCATGTTTTCAGGACAGACTCTGATATATGTAACCCTAATTCTATCCAATGTTTATGTACACATGTTTCCAGAGAAAATGCCGACCGATGTACCCAACAATGTTTCCCCCATGCCCCCAGAAATGTTAACAACCCCAAATCAATACACCAGTCCTACACCAATAACCCATGTTCTACACCTAACTTTTTCCCCACCAACCCTCCGCAGTCCCCCCAGCAAATCCCGTTTTCTAACTCGCTCACCTCGCACCCTTCTGAACCGCCCGCACGCGCCGTTAATCCCCCCCTCACGCGTGCCGACCGAGGGACACAACCATGTTCCCACCATGCCCCCAGAAATGCCCAGCTATTCCACCACCCCCCCAATCCCCCTTGTGACAGTTTTTCGTCAGTAGCTCCCTTCCACCCCCCCACAATTCACACCCCTAATAAACTTCAAAACCCCACACTTGACTCACCCCCTCATGACAGACAAACCCACCAACCCCAGATAACCTCTAAACAAACCGTTACTGCCACCGACAACGCTCCCCCCACCAACCCTCCGCAGTCCCTCCAACAAATCCCGTTTTCTAACCCCCTCACACCGCGCCCCACTGATCCTCTCACACGCGCCGTTAATCCCCCCTCACGCGTGACCCCCACCAAAGTGACCTTGCCCCCCTTATAAATACCAAGCACCTGCTCGCCAGTCAATCCCCCACCATCATTAGCCCAGCGGTAGTTCAGGATAAATGCCAAATTCCCCCCCACCATCAAAAATGGGTGAACCTGCGGCCCATACCCCAAACTCACATGGTATTTTCCCCCACTAACACATCCCCCAACCCCCATCGCTGCCTCTTACAACCCGCCATCATTCCCGCTCGTATCAACCACATTCTCGTGGCTAATATCTCAGAGGAACCCCTGACATTACCGAAAGGTCTCATTATAGGAGACCTCGAAACTTTCGATGACCTCCCCATACATTGTAACGACACCCCTACCAGCCTCCAATTGCCCCCTCTTCCTGAGACACTATCTGACCACCAAAAGAACGGCATGTACGACCTACTGCTGGAATTCAGTGACGTCTTTGCCCAACAACCCACCGAAATCGGACAGACGGATGTAGAACAACACATCATTAACACCACAGGCCCCCCCATACGACAACCATCCCGTAGAAAGAACCCCATACAACGTCAGGAAGAGGAACGCCAAGTCCAGGAAATGTTAGAGGCCGGGATTGCCACCCCGTCCATTAGCCCCTGGTCTTCCCCTGTTGTCTTAGTCAAAAAGAAAGATGGGACAACCCGTTTTTGCGTCGATTACAGGAGGTTAAATGACATAACCATTAAAGACGCTACGCCCTTACCCCGAATAGACGATTCCCTTGACTCCCTATACGGATCCAAATGGTTCACTACCCTCGACTTACAAGCAGGGTATTGGCAAGTGCCTATCAAGGCCGAGGACCAAAAGAAAACAGCATTTTCCACTAGTGGTGGCCATCACTATGAATTTAACGTCCTACCTTTTGGCCTCTGTAACGGACCCGCCACTTTCTCCCGTTTGATGGAAACGGTATTACATGGCCTAACCTGGGAAACCTGCCTAGCCTATCTGGACGATATTATTGTGTACTCTCCAACCTGGGAAGAACACCTCCTCAGGTTGAGACAAGTCCTGCAAAGAATCCGAGCCGCTGGGTTGAAATTAAAACCCTCAAAGTGCGTGATTGCCCGGAATAAGGTAGATTTTCTCGGACACGTGATATCTGAACATGGTATTGCGCCAGACCCAAAGAAACTTCAAGCCATACAAAACCAAACCCCACCCACCACGGTTAAAGGAATACGTTCGTTTCTAGGTTTAGCCACGTACTACAGACGTTTCGTCCCCCACTTTGCCACCATAGCCAGACCCCTCCACCAACTTACCCACAAAGACACCCCGTTCGCCTGGACACCTGAAAGAGACCTCGCGTTTAACACTTTGAAGCAAAAGCTAATCCAAGCCCCTATTGTCGTTTTCCCTGACTACCAGAAACCTTTCCGTCTTTATACCGACGTATCTCTGTACGCCATAGGTGCAGTATTAGCTCAATTCAGAGATGGAAAGGAACATGTGATAGCGTATGCCAGCTACACACTCACCCCACCCCAACAGAATTACGCAGCCACCAAGAGAGAGTGCTTAGGGATCATTTGGGCACTCAGCCACTTCCGGTCATTTGTGTTGGGCGCAAAACTCGAAATAATTACCGACCATCAATCTTTACAATGGCTGCGTAGGTGCGAAACCAACTCAGCCATTTTGGTACGTTGGAGAGAGACACTAGAGGACTACGACTTTACAATACAATATCGTCCCGGCAAACTCCATACTAATGCAGACGCCCTGTCACGTTTGCCAGTACCAAAAGACCCCCCCACCAACCTAGCCGCCTTACAAAACACTCAATTGGTATCTACCCCCACCTCCCGACAGAATGCCCCCCCAGCCCCCTCCCTAATTCAATCTTGGGAAGCACGAATCAGACCCCCCTGGATACCGTTAAACGTCTTCAGGAGACTGACTCGCTGGGGAGATCAACTTGCCACAGACACTGGTCACATAATCTTGGACCCCACCATAGCCCACGACTACATGATTGCCATCCACGAGGGAAACGGCATACACCTTGGACAAAAGAAAATGTTAAAGATCTTCACAGACCAATACTGGACCCCCAACCCCTCCAAAATTGCACAACGAGTGACAGAATCCTGCAAACCGTGTTTATTGGGAAAGGATAGATCACGCACCCCAGGCCCAGCTGGTACCATTTCTGCCAACAAACCGTTCCAAGTCCTATCCCTCGACATCATGGGCCCGTTCCCTTCTTACGCTGGCAACCGCTATATCGTCACATTTGTAGACGTATATTCAAAATTTCTAATAGCCTGCCCAGTTAAAGACCACACAGCCACCACAGTCGCCACACTGCTTGCCACCGAAGTGTTCCCTATATTCGGCCTTCCCCTTGCTCTTCTATCGGACAATGCCCCCGAGTTTAGTGGACACGTTTGGCAACAATTCACTCAACAATGCGGTATCAAGATTAAACACTCATCCCCGTACTGGCCTCAAGGAAATGCTATCTGCGAACGCAGCCATCGCACCATCAACAACCAGTTACGTACAAGAATGATTGCTCTTAATACCTCAGACTGGCCATCACAACTAAAGATGATACAGTGGGGTATGAACACCTGTCCTCGGGAAGACGGTATTTCCCCTCATGAACGTGTTTACGGTGTACCCCCCCTGTTACTGCCATTCCACCACCACGCTCACCTTCCCTCCACCACCTCCACAATTGACCCATTGCAACATCTGCAAAACACCCTCCATACCGCCCAGATCTGTCAAGACACCAAAACTGATAACATCGATGACAAAAACCCTTTCGCCATCCATGACACCGTAATGGTAGCCAACCTCCCTATCACCAACAAGTTAGGCCCTCGCTATGTCGGACCCTACACCGTAATACAAGTCCCAAATGCCTTTCAAGTCACCATCGACTATCACGGCGTAACTCGCACGCTCCGAACTAGATTCGTCCGAGCGTTTAAACCTCTAAAGCCACAAGACATTACCCCACCCCACACATCCGACCCTAAATTAAACACCCCTACTCACCCCCTCACTCAGGCTACGAATATTCCCATACAAACCCCTAAGGACCTAAGCCCTCCAGCACCGAACCGACAAATCTTTTCTCACCATACCCCCCCAACTAACCTCCACAAACCCCAAGCCCCCAATATCACACCCTCTTCCACCATGACACCTTCTTTCACTTCTGATAGTCAAGTTCCTCCCCAACTTATCCAAGTACAAAAACCTCCACCCACAACCCCGACCACAACAGAAACCCTCCCGTCTAGCCCTGACATACCTCCACCAGGCACCACAGTAAAAAAAACACCACCCCCACCCCAAACCAAGTACACACCCAACCGCACCACACAATCTACCTCAGTAACCTCACGCTACAACTTACGCCCACGACAAACATCGTTTAAAACCTCCAGAAAACACACCCTACTAACCAAGTTCCGTAGGGCTGCCAGACCACTACCCTCCTCCTCCTCCTCCTCCTCTTCTTCTTCTTCGTCGAATTCTCCCCCACAAAGGGAAAGAAGACGAATAATCACCAGCAAATCACCAACCTCATCAAACAACACACGCCCCTACCCCCAACCCTCCAACTTAAATCTACACTCCTTACCCACCCGTCTAGCCCCCCCCGCATCCGCCCCTTTCCCCTCCACGATCCCCACCATCCCACCCACACACCGACCAACCTCCTCATCTCACCGAATCCCCAACCAACCCCCCCTAAGAAAACCCCCCACAAAGTCACCCCCGAGAAAACCCCCACATGTCATTTACCTATAAAACGTGCTTCCCCTCACTATAAAACATCGTCGAGCGACTCAAGTCCCACGACAAACATCTACCTTCCCACCAGGACCGCCAGAGGTAGAATAATCAACAGACCCATCAGATTTAAAGACAGCGATACAAAAATAACACCCCGTTCTGACACTAAGGACCCAAGCCACACAACACACACACCCCCTCCTTCCCACACACCTCCTTCACCCACCTTACCTACACCGATTTTGCGCATTGCCTCACTATATATTCCCAACCTACAACACCGCCCAAGAAAACCAAATAAAATCCAGACTCACATTCCCCCTTCATCCCCAGCCCTGTTCTCACGCGCGAATCCCCTTTCGGTTAGTAACCCATTCACCACACTAAACAGACTTCCTGTCAATCCCACACACCTCACTCCGACCCCCACGGGGGAAAGCTACAAACCATTCATACGAAAGGTTAAAGTAAAGACCCCCACTGGACACTTGGCCCGTGTACCACACCCACACCAAGCCCGGGCAGCCGCCCGCCACAACACAGAGGACACATTCTTACAGGTATACATTGACCTGCAAAAGAAACCTGACCGTCGCTCTCGTGTTTGGTGGAACTTTCTAAATACCCTGAAAATGACCCACCATCACTATGCTTCTTTTAACTTCACCCTTGAGGCTCGAGGACGAGCCTATAATGAAGGAGAGGGAAGTAAAATGCCCCAGAACAAGAAGCCCACCACAGAAGCCACGAGCGAACACCACACAGAAACACCCGGAAGAAAGGTCCACAGAACGAAAGGACCAGCTGACCGAGCCCGCCATTCCAGACAGGCCCAAGCCCGCAGGGCTAAACAGCTCCAGGACACACCCATTTACCTTTTCTAAACTGACCATTTTCCACACCTCACGTACACTAACCCCCTCGTGTCCTACACTCCTAACTACAAAGATGATGAACAGGAATATACATTCATATTAAAAACACCCATGCCCTGTCCCGACGTTGAGCCAATGCCAACACATCAGACAGCCATAATTATATCTATGTATGTTCTTACATCCGAGAAGTAGATGTTATATAATTCTTAGAAGTTAAAACACCCACGCTGTCCCTAGACCTCGTATATCATTTTCCATGACGAGTATAGATATATGTAACCCGTGCTCAGTCGCCCCTTGCATTGTTCCTCTAGTAACTAAGTCTATAATATTAACTGCCACCAGCATTGATACGACATAGCGGCACTGTCCTTGCTACAAAGATGATGAACAGGAATATACATTCATATTAAAAACACCCATGCCCTGTCCCGACGTTGAGCCAATGCCAACACATCAGACAGCCATAATTATATCTATGTATGTTCTTACATCCGAGAAGTAGATGTTATATATCTTAGAAGTTCAAACACCCACGCTTGTCCCTAGACCTCTTATATCATTTTCCATGACGAGTATAGATATATGTAACCCGTGCTCAGTCGCCCCTTGCATTGTTCCTCTAGTAACTAAGTCTATAATATTAACTGCCACCAGCATTGATGCGACATAGCGGCACTGTCCTTGTGTCGTATTGTGCCAAGTACAGATCAACCAGGTTTCATCACCTTATTAGGACGACGACTATAATGTCATCGTTCATCGATGTATGCAATCCTTAGGTTAAGTATTTTTATCCGCCATTGTGTTCACCTTTTTCCATTTACTTTCCACAATTGTCATACGTCTTCCCCTTGCCTCCTTCGTATCCACAGTCCACACTACGCAAAATTACTTCGTGTCTTACACCTCTTACCCCAACCAGAGATTATATAAGATAACCTGGTTACCAGTATCTGTCATAAGTACCCCGAAACAATAACTAAGTACCCCTACGAACTGCCGCTGTTGTTGGTAATTATATTTAATAGAAAACGCAGTTCCCAGGGCCAACTAATAGTATTCATAACCCTCGGACTGATCACATAACTCTATCTTTTCCAGACTCATATACCACCCCATAGTTGCATTCCCCGGTAGCATTTGGCTAACGTATTCTACTGCCTTTTCAAACTTCCATATCAATTGTAGCCTAATGCCACCCCCACGCCCAGGGACCTTAGGGGCAAAATTTCCCTGTAGCCCTTGAACTCTCCCCCCCCTCTCATTAAGACACCCGCGCTTCTCGACTCTTGTCCGACCTAGCCTCTCTCTCATACCTCTTGAAGATCCTTGAATTGTCCGTTACTAACGCTCTCCAACCTTTTATATATACTCCTATCCAGCCTACCTTCACTTAGTAGGCCAGAACAACATTAGAACTTTACTAGCCCCTTGCATGCCATCTATTCTCTTACAACACATTCACAACCCTGCACCAAATGGTCGTCGGTGCGAGGCTAGCCGCCCCGCCAGTAACTAACTTCTATTGCCATACTTCCAGATAAATGTGGCAGAGTTAGCAACCCAGTCTCCACCACATCCAGCAAACCCTACAATTAACAACCAGCCGAGTACAACCAGCTAGCTAAGGCACCTTCGGTTTTGGTATTAAAGACACCCACATCTGTCTCATACACAGAGGGTTATTACAAACACTGGTGATATGGCAAGCCCCTAGCCACAGCCGCCGGACGACTATCACAGAGAGAGGGCGCCCAGCTCCCCCTTTTTGCCCACCCGAGGAGGGAGACCCCCACCCCCGCGGAGGTATACCTGGCCCCTATTTTGACTTTCGAGTCATTGCCAGGTAGCACAGGAATTCTTCCTATCAATGAACTAACCATGAATGACTAACACCTTTACTAACCTCTATTAACTCACACTAAACCATTTACCTTTCTTGCATGCTCTGATCACTAAATTAGCACCTCAGCTATACCATAGAATGAAGATTGAACAATCTAGAGAGACGCTCCTATCACAGCTGTCCCCATCCTCCTCGCAAAGTAGATCCAGTCTCTCTCCCCTAAATACGTCCAGTATAGCCAAAATAGTACCTCTTACTAAGGCTCAGTTATATGAAAATATAAAGGCTTCCTATCGCCCTGTGCCACCACAGTAAATACCATCTTACCTAGTCCCCATATCTATTGAGAGCTCAATTAAGTCCATAAGACTCGAGATCCCTACTGTCTACAGGGTCCAGAACCGAGCCTATAAATCTAACTCCCGCCCCCAGTCAAATCAGTTGAAAGCTAGACACCAACCAGTGGTCACTACCCTGCAGTTTACCTCTAGCTCTGCCCTTGTGTTGTTCCGGAGTTGAGAGATTCCAGATCCGGCAGACTCCGTGGCAGAGAAGACTGATAGAAGCATCTGTCCATGTACAAGTCCTAACGTGCACCTTATAACCTTCACACAAATTCGTGGGTATATAAGTGTGTAGCCAGCAACGATCATCAAGAGATCCGACTTGAGAACTTCCTACATTTTGGACCATCTGGACGGCCGAGGAACCAGTCGTTAGCCCCCAACATCACCGGAAGCAAGATAACCAGGACCAGATCTACCCATACTATTCAAGATTCATGTTGCTAGTACTAAGTGTTATAGTACTAGCTTGATACTCACTTATTAACTTTCTATAAAGTGGCTAAGACCTTGCCCAGTGTAATTCATATTTAACCATTCCATTTGGGACGTACTAAGCGATCAGTGCTCTTTAATTAACAGGCGACCTTGACTCTCGTAATTACCTTATTCAGATATTAAAACTCTAGTGATATCTAACGTTCGCCCACTGATTTGTGTTCTACGTATTTCTGCCTTAAGAATATCAAACTTAGTTCAGTACCCCCATGAGGTTACTAGAGATTTCCGTGTTCTACAATATACGCGTGTCTAATCCTAACTGTGAGCTGCTACTTGGGCACGCGACCAGCCAGCAAGAGGTCAAATCAGTGACATTGAATTATACGAATATATTGAGGTCTTCCAGTAAAATAAAACTTGCTAATTAAACCCGTGATCAGAAGAATATACCTGAACGTTGGAAGTGGGAGACTAGGCTCCATCCAGATCCGCTAATGCTAGCAGTTCCCTTCTATCATTTGTTTTGTGCGAATATAACTATCTTTCTATGCTCTTTATTTCTTTATTTCAATAAACGTGAACTTGTGTCGTGTTACCGTGTGTTTATTTTGTGTTCTCTATTCCTCATACCTTGTATTGTGCATGCAGCCTTCTATACCCAGTCATTCAGAACTCACATTACCCAAGTTAAACCTGTAGAAAAACAGGGCATAACAAAAATAATAGGCCTATATACAGTAGCCTACTTGTTGACATCTTGTGTTTTTGTAAACATGTCAAACTGCTAATTAATAAAAACAATATGCCAATATTTTATAACAAAATAAGCTACTGTACTAGTGATGAGTAATTGATGTTCATAGTATATACCCCTTCGTCTTTAATCAATTGTCTCAAATGTAATCATATTATCTTAATACTGAATTATTTACAAGCACATGTTTAATTATGATAAATACTCTAAGCTATATTCCATACCTGATGATATTCAACTTTAACCTTAATAAAATCGACTAATCTGAACCAGGAACATGAAATCCCCCCAAGACGCCACCCCACTGAAAGGGTTGAATTATAATTATCGCGCTCCCTTAAAATATTCCTTGGCCAAATTGACAAGGACAGTTTTATTCTTAGAGCAGCGAGAGGTTATTGGCCAGAAAGAGAGAGAGAGAGAGAGAGTGAGTATGTGTGTGTGTGTGTGTTAGAGTTACAGTTCTTTCACTTCATTATTCTTCGTGATGTGGTCAAAATAATTATCGTATCAATGAAATCCTAATTATAGACATGTAATTATATATATTTGAGAGAAACAGAGAGAAAGGAAGAGAGTGACTTTGAATTATGATTATAATTTAAACATATACACTAGAAAGAATATGACTAAAAAAGCTATTCCAAAAGGAAACGTACACACTACCATAGTATTTAATAAGTACACACATATTAAATTATACATAAAAAAACATGACTTTTTAAGTCATTTTCTTTCTCGTTTATATTTGTAATACAATGTTATGGTTTGGAAATAGGATCCTCTTTTAATTAGTAACTTATGTTAGATTTAGATTTGTATAGGATCATGCACTTGATAGGTAAAATATGAAAATTAAAATAGATACTATATACAGGTATAGGTAGCCTGGAAAGTTCGTTATTTTCCTAGAGTGCCGTATATTCCGTTAAACAGTCGACCAAAAATGGGAAAAGTGGTTAGGGCAGTGAGAATTCTGTTTCATAAGATAATTATTGAAAGTGTTACTTAAAGTTACTTAAAGTTTAAACATAACGAGTGTAAACGAGTGGCACTCCCCCCCCCCCCACACACTCCCCACAAACCGCGTAACAAACACCTTGTCCTCCAACCCCCCCCCCCCCTCTCTCTCTCTCCCTCTCTCTCCCCCATGTAAGGCCGGGTGGGAAAAAAACAAAACAAAACAAGTTTACCAGAGACAACTGTACGAGTTGTAAGATGAATATACACATGCATAATGGCACCGCATGTCGGATATGCAAGCAACCATACCACTGGATTTGCATAGGATTGACACCAATAAATGAGGCATACAATACAAGAGGGAAGAACCTCCATTTCTGCGATAGTTGTTTCGATATCACATGGCAAGTCATACAGACTGTAGAAAATACAGAAGTACAAGATAGACTGAAATATAGCCAAGACATAGCTACCTTTCACAGAAAATGGGGAACTATTGGGGCCTCAGGGCCCATACTAATATCACAACCCACACACGCACACCTTCCCATGAAAATGCCCACATTGCCTCCTGCACATCAACACACATCGCCTGCCGAACAACAACCTTTCGCACCCTACATATCCACAAACCCTGCCGCACATCTCCCCACACCTCCCCAGACCCAGAAAACACCCACATTAATCCCATCTATGGCCATTGACCACCCTACTGCTGTTGATCAAATACATTTGCAGGATGAACATAGGATGCAACAAGCCCCCATATCAGGCTCCCCTTCCACATCGTCTCCCCCCTCACCACTGCCACCTGCCCACCTACAACCGACCCGTAACTCCACCCCCCTGCAGGCCTCACCCACCCATACACCAAGCCCACTATCACCCACAACCACACTTAGCTCACCACATAACCCCTTGCAGCCCCAGCCACACCTACTGGGGTTGTCTACACCAGTGTGCAGATATTATCTGGAAAGAAGGTGCTACTTTGGTCAAAAGGGCGAATATAATGGGAATGCATGTAGATTTGCTCATCCCAAAATTTGCAACAACATAACCAGTCATGGAAAATGTAGATTTGGTGAAACCTGCAAATACCACCACCCATCCCTTTGCAAGACATCACTTGAGAACAAGACCTGCTACAATATGAAATGCCCAGCTTTTCATATTAAAGGGACTTGGAGATATGCTAGACCTAACACGAATGGTAGCCCAAAAAACTCTCTAGCTATGCGAGGACGAGACAGAGGAAAAAGGCAAGGAGAGAAAGGGCAGATGAAGATGAAGAGACTGAGGGAGATGGAAGAGCACATAGAACACCTCGAGCACCTCCTGGCCTCCCAAGAGTGGCCAATACATCCCGAAGACTATTAGGTACACATAGTACTCCAAACAATCCCTCCCCAATCTTGTTTGCAAATATCCAAGGCCTAAAAAATAGAACCACGAACAAAGTACCATTTATTAGGGGCCTGCTAGAAGAAGGAAACGCTATATTTGCGGCTCTCACAGAAACTCACATTAAAGATCAGGAAGATAGTGAGGTATGGATTCCTGGTTACAACCTACATAGGGCGGACAGAACGCATAGATCACATGGAGGTGTAGCCTTGTACATACATGACTCACTGATATGTACTGAATTCCTAAATAACAGTAATGAAGTGGTGGAAATACTTGGAGTTAAAATAGAATCCCTAAATTTAGCAGTTATTGTTACATACAGGCCTCCAGACTCATCCCGAGAAGAATTCAAAACCCAGCTCAACAAAATAAAATCAGAAGTGGAAACCCTGGGGAACCCAACACCAAATATTATATGGCTAGGAGACTTTAACCTACCAAACATTAAATGGAGACAACTAGAAAACCAGTTAGTGGCAAATAACACCGGAGAAGCAAATACTAATACGAGAGAGCTTTTTGAACTTTGTGATTTTTTTAGTCTTACCCAACATATTGCTGAACCCACACGGGAAAACAATATCTTAGACCTGGTCTTCACTAACAACGACTCTCTAGTACACAGCATTAACATATCGGACACAACATACTCAGATCATAAATTAATTGAGATCAAAACAACCTTAGAAAGTGTACAGACAACCTCAGAAACTAGAACAAAAACCGGCCCCTTCAGCAAATTTAACTTCAATAACAAAAACATTAGATGGGAAGAGGTAAATCAAGAAATGGAGGAAATACACTGGGAAGATTTAATGGATAACCTGACACCAGCAGAATGTCTAGTCTTAATAACAGAAACCATGACCCAAATCTGTAGCCACCATATACCTGCAAGACAAACAAAACGAAGAAGCAAACAAGATCGGGAAAGGAGGAGGCTGTACAGAAGAAGAAAATTACTCACACAAAGATGCACACATCAAAATCTACAGGATAGGCAAAAGGTCGAAATAGATAGAGAAATTGTGGAAATTGAACAAAGGCTAAGAATATCATATGAACTACAACATATGGAAGAGGAGAGGAAAGCTATTGCAGGTATAAAGGAAAATTCCAAATACTTCTTTTCATACGCCAAACAAAAGGCTAAAACAACATCAAACATCGGCCCACTGAGCAAAGGGGACGGCTCTTTCACAGGGGACAAAAAGGAAATGAGCGAACTCTTAAGCAGGCAGTATGAAATGGCATTCAGTGAGCCTGATGAAACAAACGTCATCAGAGACCAAAATATATTTTTCATGGAAACCTCCCCCACGGAAACCCCTCAGAAGCTGGATATTGATTTTGGTCCAAAAGACATAGAAGAGGCCATTTCCAACATGCCATCCCACTCGGCACCAGGCCCGGACTCATGGAATTCGATCCTAATGAAAAAATGTAAGGAAAACCTCTCAAAACCCCTGGCTATAATGTGGAGAAGGAGTCTAGACACTGGTGACATACCAGATAGCTTGAAAAACGCAATAATTGCCCCACTGCATAAAGGAGGGAGTAAAGCACTACCAAAAAACTACCGCCCGGTAGCTCTAACCTCTCACATCATTAAAGTTTTCGAGCGAGTCCTGCGAAGCAAAATTTCAACATTCATGGAGACAAATGAACTACACAACACCGGTCAACATGGGTTCAAAGCGGGAAGATCATGTCTCTCACAACTTTTGGAACACTATGACAAAATTCTTAAAGCGCTAGAAGAAAAGAAAAACGTGGATGTCATTTACACCGATTTTGCTAAGGCATTTGATAAATGTGACCATGGTATAATAGCCCACAAACTGAAAGCAAAAGGTATAACTGGGAAAATCGGACGGTGGATATACAATTTCCTCGTAAACCGAAAACAATCGGTAGCAGTAAACCAAGTCACTTCTGAGCCTTCGGATGTCAAAAGCTCAGTGCCCCAAGGAAAAGTGCTAGCGCCCCTTCTGTTCCTCATACTAATTTGCGACATAGATACCAACACCAGACACAGTACGGTGTCGTCTTTTGCTGATGACACAAAATTAAGCAAGATAGTAAACACACAAGAGGACACGGGCCGACTACAGGAAGACATGAATGTAGTGTTCCAGTGGACCAGGGAAAACAACATGCAATTCAATGAGGAAAAATTCCAATTAATACGGTACGGAGATAATAATGGTGTTAAAGAAATTACAAATTACTTAACAGAATCTAACCACATAATAGAACGGAAAGACAGTGTGAAAGACCTTGGGGTATTAATGTCTGAAAATATGGGTTTCAAAGTACATAACCAGGTCAAAGTGGCGGCTGCGAAACGTCTAACGGGTTGGATTCTGCGTACTTTTAAAACACGCGGTGAATTGCCTATGATAATGCTCTTCAAATCTCTAGTGCTACCGCGGCTTGAATACTGTAGCGTATTAACATCCCCATACAAAGCAGGTGAAATAAATGACGTAGAGAGTGTACAAAGAAATTTCACTTCGCATATAAGTTCGATAAAACATCTACACTATTGGGAGCGTTTAAGAGCACTGAATCTGTACTCACTGGAACGTAGAAGAGAACGTTACCTAATAATATACACGTGGAAAATCGCAGAGGGTTTAGTACCAAACCTACATACTCCGATAGTCATGAAATTCAGTGATAGGAGAGGCTGGGAATGCGAAATCCCCCGGATGAATAACAGGGGTGCTATGGGCTCTCTGCGAGAGGGCTGGTTATCACACAGAGGCCCACGTCTCTTCAACAAACTCCCACGGCGAGTAAGAGACATGAGGGACATCTCGTTAGACAACTTCAAGAGAGCCCTAGATGTCGAACTGCAAAAAGTGCCAGATGAGCCCATCCTCGCAAGGGAGCGAGCTGTCGCTTCAAACAGTCTACTGCACCAAATCACCACCCATAACGAGGGGCGTCGCGCTCCTTGGTGCCGCTAGAAGAGCGGCGAACATATCTAAAGGTATCTAAAGGTATACCTGAAGATGGACGCTTCGTCCGAAATATTGTGAAAAATACCATATTGAAATAAATCGATAAAATGGCGTTTTTTGTTTTTTGTTTTTTTTCTTGCCACATTGTTTTTGCTGAAAATAAGATACCCTGGAGGTCAACTCACCGATGTCATACTGAACAAATATGGAAGAGAGACGCTAAAGATCTACCGTGGTCTGGAGAGGAAGCACTTGAAGATTAGCAAGATTCGACTAGATATATCCTTCCTTTCAACTTGCGTAGCGTTTAAGGTTGTGCCTAAATTTGTAAATTTCAAGGTTCATAACAAGGATTTTTTAAATAAGCCCACCTACCGTCATTGGCAGTCTCAACCTTTGAACCGTGAACTCAAGCTACAGACAAGAAAGCTTGAACGTGTAATAAACAATTACAATTCTGTAAAGGACAAGTTTAAGAATGTAGTTAGCTTCTTTGATTTATGGAATTGTTATGGGAAAATTACTAATAACGCTCGCACTTCATGCACTAGTGTAAGACAACGCCACGAAACGAAACTAGAGATATTGGCATAAGTTCTTTAAAGTGGAATGAAGGAAGCATTTTTAATTTGTCACTACAACTACTACTGTCCTTAGGCTTAGATTTTTGTATCCCGCTATATAAGACCAACTTAGTTGAACATCACTTAGGTATTGATAAATTGTGTGACTTCGTAACTGATTGTGCTAACAATGGTTTACTTAGAGGTGGAGCTTTGATAGGGGAATCTCTTCGAAAAATGAGAGACTGACAGTAGGCAAGTCATGTCTAGATTCAGCAAAACGGTCCTGTGTTCGAACCTGATGATTTGGATAAACTTAAAAAAACTTAAAGAGGATCAATCTATTATCATTACGAAGCCAGACAAAGGAAGGGGAGTGGTTATTTTTAATAAAATGGTGCTAAAAAGATACATAGAAGGCCTCGGAGTCGGACAGACCCTAAATTGAGTGGTCAATCCCTTAAATCCTTCAGTAAACTGGTATGGGTTGTCCCTCTTACAGGGCATAGGTCCCCTTGGGGGTATTTTGTGTATGGCCACCCTCATTAAGGGGAGTAAGGCGTCTGGCAATAGATAGATAGACTTCGACAAAATTAAACTAATACTTTCAAGTCGTTCAAATTCAAGCGAATAACTGGTGACCTTTTTTCTCAAGTAGTTAAGTTGGAAGATAAACTGAACCGGATTTTAAGATATACTAAAGATAATATTGGTTTAACTAATATTAATTATATCATAGACTACAGTAGATCTACTGTAGTCTATGATTATATCTATGCCTCAGGAACTTCACCCGGTATCTTATATGGACTACCCAAAATCCACAAATTAAATGTGCCTTTAAGACCCATAATATCAAGCATAAATACTGCAGCATACAAGTTAGGTAAATTTCTAGTCCCATTGCTTAAACCCTTTACTACTAATGAATACACAGTGGAAAATTCTAAAATGTTTGTCGCTGATTTACTATCACTAAATCTACCCTCTGAATTTGTTATGGCTAGTTTTGACATAGAATCGATATACACTAATGTATCACTACAGGAAACTATAGATCTTGTATTAATTAAAATAACTCCTCAAGAGTTTTATGGACTCAACAAGAAAATTATAAACAATTTGCTCAAGTTTCCTACTTCTGAGTCTTGTTTTCTGTTTGATAAGGAAATGTATAGCCAAATCGATGGTTGTGGGATGGGATCGGTATTGGCGCCATGTTTAGCCAACATGTCTTGATAACTGTCCCGATGAGCCTAGGCCTTTATATTAAAGACGCTATGCAGACGACTAATTTGTTATTTCTAAGAAAAAGGTGGACGTTTTCGATATCAACCCAGCAACATTATAACATAAATTTCACCAAGGAGGTAGAATAACACGATTCATTATCGTTTTTAGATGTCAAAATAAGTAAAACATCAAATGGATTAAGTACCGTACTAATGTATTTAGGAAGCAAACATATACGGGTGTGGGACTCAATTGGCTCAGTTTTTGTCCGGATGTGTTCAAAATTAACTCTATCAAGACTCTCTTAAATCGGGCACATGACCTTTGTTCGAATTATAAGATTATGCACGTGGAGTTTGAATGTCTGAAACAGTATTTTTTAGGGAATAACTATGTATAGCATCAATGTATTTAATAAAGTCCTCAGAAATGTTTGTAGGCCTACACAAAACATACCAAGACAGTGAAGGTTTCGGATGTACCAAAACTTATTAAATACACTAAGTTGACTTTTTATGATGAATGTTATGGTGAGTTTTATGTTTAGGAAGAATTTGCTAAATTTCTTAACGACTGAATTTCCTGCGTAAATTTCCGGATAATATTTAAAAATGATTTCACAGTAGGTTCTGTTTTCAACTTTAAAGATCGCATTCCCTACCTATTATGTTCAAATATTGTCTACAAATTCTCTTGTCCTATCTGCGATGCAAGGTATGTCGGGTGTAGTTCCCGAAAATTTAAAATGAGAATATTTGAACTTTTGGGAAAAAGTGTTCGCACTGGAGTGTATCTTAACAAAATGCCTTTTTCGGCTATCAGGAACCATTCTCACGAACAAGATCATCCTTTCTCGCAAAATAATTTTAGTATAATCGGTCTTTTTAACAATGAACAAAATGTTTTTTAGCAGCAAAAAAAATATATCAAACAAATTAATCTAATACTAAATTCCATGGCTTAATTACTCATGAACAACATTTGCGTTTCACAATTAATTGCTTCACACTTTCATTGTTCATTTTGATCACATACGCTTACGGTAACATTGTTTCACAAGAAAAATGTGTAGAGTTATTGTCAACAAACATGTCTCTTTTCATTTGTGTCAAGTTTTTCAAATTGTTTAGATTAGTGTTTTTAATTGCATTAGTGAGCATCCCTTGTCCTATCCTCAGTAGTACTCGCGGTGACCTTGAGGATGGGTCTAAGGTATATCATATTTTGTTATGTATCATTTAATATGTGTGTACTTATTAAATGCTATGGTAGTTTGTACGTTTCCTTTTGGATTAGCTTTTTTAGTCATATTATTTCTCGTTTACATGTTTAAAATATGTTAGATTTATTTGTATTACAATTTTATGGTTTGGAAATATGATTTTTTTTATCAGTAACTTATATTATATATATATATATATATATATAGGGAGAGAGAGAGAGAGAGAGAGAGAGATTTTTAGGATATAAGGAAGTGAGCATAATTATACCTAATACTTCAAGTTTCCCCGTGATGTGATAGTGTGTGCGAGTAAGAGAAAGAAGGAGAGCGAGTGAGGATAAAAAATGCCAGCCTCTTTACATCCAAAATTTATACCTGCCACAAACTTCAATGAGGGGAATTGGAAAAAATGGTGTCGTGGATTTTTTGAGTGTCGAGTAATAGTTTAATGGAAGAGGTCAGGGAGTATATACTGTATATATATATATATATATATATATATATATATATATATATATATATATATATATATATACAAACATCCATTTACTTAACGGTGTATTTCATTGTAGCAAAACTTATAGTTTAGTTTCCCTTATAATATTATGTTTACTGATATATCAGGTAACTTCATATTATATGTTTTCTGTTATTTAACCTTCCATAATTTATGCATAATATATACATATACAATGTGTAATAGAAGATTGTGTATGAATAGTTATATTATAAGATAGCAGGATATTTGCTTACTGTACTAACAAAAACGCAATATACTGTATAGCAGACACTCATATTAATTAAAATATAAATATATATGTATATGTTAAGTTAATTCAATGTTTAAACAGTAAACTCTGAATTAGTTAGTTATAATAAATATGGTCAACATATATCAATGCAAAGCTATGCCTAGGAAATTATTAATTTAAGGGAACCAAGTTATCCTCCCGGATGTAAACAAAGATCACTCACTCTCACAATTTGCCACATGGGAATCATGTCCAATGGCCTAGGATAATCTTCAATAATCACAGTCATCCAGTCTTCATTTCGAACGTAGTCAATATTATTGATTTTTCCATTTCGTTCTTACTCCTTCTGAAGTTTGTTCGTTTTTCCCGTTTCCTGAATGTTGTTTGATTTTTCCCTTTTCCATATTAACTTTCCTGTCCTCATTTGCCCCACTTTTCGTTTTCGGCTGTACATATTTCTCATGGCCGGGAGTGTTGCCATACTTTATGCATATTTGTGCTTAATATACATTGATCAGCCTAGTATTTTTTTTGAACCTTAGGCATACATTTTTCAGTTGCAAGGGCTATGTGGTTCCACATGCAGGAGATGCCAAAAAGAGGAAATTATCAGGGATTCCTCTGCTGCCATGTTGAGATAACATCTTTAGGCCTAACATTGCAAGTAAAGGGGAAAGTTGTGACACCGGTAGTATTGTACTCTTCTGTGTAGCCTAGCCTAGCATTTTCTAATCATGACTGCCACCCTTCCCGAATTGAAAAATAATAGGGGGATTGCTAGGGGGTGTTTAACTAGGCTAACCAAGGATATCAATACATTTATGAAACAGGCCGATGCGTCAAAAGCTAAGGCTAAAATTACTTTAATCTGTAAGCAACTCAATGAGCTGGAGTCGATAAATTATCACATGTACAAATTGCATGATGAGTCGGTTGACATTGAACAAAGTGTGGGGGATAACGATGAGTACTCCGAATCAAAGGAGACATTGGTAGCTAAATTGGAGGAACTATTTAAGTCCACATCCCGTCCTTCCTCTAAAACTCCAGCACAGCCAGCCGGAGTTAAATTACCAACCATTCGCTTCCCGAAATTTGGGGGTGATCTGGCTCTATGAAGGGGTTCTGGGACCTATGGCGCTGTACCATCCACGATAACTCAGAGTTGTCGGAAATTCAGAAATTTACTTATTTACATGGACACCTGGAAGGGGAAGCCCAGAAACTATTAGAGGGGTTTAATAATTTAAATTAGTAGCCTGTAGCTATGTCACCGCGGTAGCATTACTAGAAAAGATGTCAGCCCTACAGAATATAAGCCGCTCACATAACAGATTTTTATGATTTACCCGCTGCAGCTTATGAGATACGTGCGTTTAAAAATGTCTACATATCCTTCGAAAGTACCATCCATTCCATGGAAACCCTCCAAGTTAGTATTAACTATTAAGGAGGTATGTACAGTAATACTAATGAACACGCTGCCTTCACCACTTTGTGAGAACATCAAAAGGGCAATAAAGGATACCCCACTTAATCTGTCTTCCTCTGTTGAATGTTACCAGACAGAAATATTCAATATGGAGAGCCTTACTAATGACTTTATGGTGGCTAAGAAGTACCAGTAGAGATGTATATAAGAGTACCAGTAACACTAAGAAACAGGCCTCTCCATATAAATTTGCTTGTTATCTTTGTCAGAGTCCAAAGCATGCCTGGTTCAAATGTACTAAATATAAGAACATAAGAACATAAGAAAATGGGAGTCTGCAGAAAGCCGATTGGCCTAAGCAAGGCAGATCCCTGTCCCACACAACCCCAATTACAAAGCCCAATTATAGGCTCAACACTCTAATACCCTGAGGATCATCTTACCAAAATGGTTAGAGATTAACGCAGGATTACGGGGGTCTGCAGAGCGCTGATTGGCCCAACCCTGCTGATCCCCCTTCACACCCAACCTTTCTCGTCCATATGCTTATCCAATTTTATCTTAAAGCTCCCTATCGTTTTTAATCCCACTATAGCACTTGGTAGTCCATTCCACCCATCTACAACTCTGTTACCAAACCAATATTTGCCTATATCTTTTCTGAAACGAAATTTATCTAATTTGAAACCATTGGTACGAGTTCTTTCGCTATCACTGAGCTTTAGTACATTTGTCATGTCCCCTTTGTTAATCCCACTAACCCACTTGAACACCTCTATCATATCCCCTCTAACTCTGCGTCTCTCTAACGAATGTAAGCCTAATTTCTTCAACCTTTCTTTATACGGAAGATTTCTAATATTATGGATCATTTTTGTCATTCTACGTTGTACTCTCTCCAATGAATCTATGTCCATTCTGTAATAAGGACACCAAAATTGAACAGCATAATCCATATGGGGTCTCACTAATGACAAGTACAGTTTTAAGATAACATCAGCAGTTCTGTTACTCACACTCCTTGAGATGAACCCGAGAATCCTGTTTGCCTTGTTTCGAACGCTTATACACTGTTGTCTAGGCTTCAAATCATTGCTAACAAACACACCTAGATCTTTCTCACAATTCGAGTTTTCTAATTCCACATTAGCTAGTTTATATTTAACATTTGTATGCATCTTCCCTATCTTTAATACCTTGCATTTGTCAATGTTAAACTTCATCTGCCAATTTACTGACCATTCGTGTAAGGTATCTAGATCCCTTTGGAGGCACTCTATATCTCTATCTGAATCAATTGTTCTCCCCATTTTGGTATCGTCTGCAAATTTACTTATCCTACTAGTTATACCTAAATCAAGGTCATTTATGTATATAACAAACAACAGAGGACCTAATACAGATCCCTGGGGGACACCACTTTTGACTGCTCCCCATTCTGACTTCGTACCATTTATGCTGACTCTCTGCTTCCTACCAATTAGCCATGACCTAATCCATCCCAACAACGCCCCACCTATTCCATGCGCCTCAACCATTCTCATCAATCTCTCATGGGGGACTCTGTCGAAAGCTTTACTGAAATCTAAATATATTATATCATATGACTTGTCATTATCTACTGCTTCATATACCTCTGAGAAAATACTAAGCAAATTAGTAAGGCAAGAACGTCCCTGAGTGAATCCATGCTGAGAAGAATTTATTAAATAAAATGTATCTAAGTGGTTTCTAATTTTACTAGCAATAATTGACTCTAGTAGCTTTCCTATGATTGATGTAAGACTAATGGGACGGTAATTGGATGCTATTGATTTGTCACCTTTTTTGAAGATCGGAACTACGTTTGCAAGCTTCCAAGCTTCTGGAACTATACCTGTCTCCAATGACTTGTTAAATAAAAATGTTAATGGGTAACTTAACTCATCCCTACATTCTTTTAATACTCTAGCATATACCTCATCAGGACCAGGCGATTTATGAGGTTTCAGTCTGTCAATTTCCTTAAGCACATCATTTCTACTTATAGTAACCGTACTTAACCTATTTTCTATACTATCGCTATATACCTTACGGACTTCTGGAAACTGTGCCAAATTTTCATTAGTGAAAACGGAAAGAAATTGACTATTTAATGTACTGCACATTTCTAAATCATTTTCTGTCATTTCTCCTATCGAAGTTTTAAGGGGACCAATTACATCTCTAACCTTGGATTTATATAGTTGGTAAAAAGCTTTAGGATTATTTTTTGAGTCATTGGCAACCTTAATTTCATAATTTCATTTTTCTTTCCTAATATCCTTTTTTACCTGTCTTGATAGATTCTGATAGTAAGCAAGTAGGTGAATTTCGCCTTTTCTAATTTTTCTATATATTCCTCTCTTTTGTCCTAGAAGATCTAATAGTCTATTATTCATCCATTTGGGTTGGTTCTGTGTTGATCTAAATTTTCTTTTGGGGATGTATTTATTTTGTGCATTGAATACTGACTTGATAAAATTATCGTATGTATCTACCAAGGTTGACGTCTCTTCCTGACTTTAGATGACAGGTGCCTGAGAAGGGGTACACTCATTTGGACACCTGGATCGACTTAATTTTTTGACCATAGGGTCCGCTAATAGGGCTCTTCTTAACCAACCATAATTGGCTTTTCTAAAGTCAGGTATTAATGTTGTATTCTCTCTGGTATTACCTTTCCATTGTATATTAAAATACACAGAATTGTGGTCACTATTTCCTAGGTGGTCCCCTATCTCTACATTATTTACCATATGTTCATTGTTACTGAAAACTAAATCGAGAATATTATTACCTCTAGTCGGCGTATCTATGAATTGAAATAAAAAACTATCTTGTACTACCTCTATAAACTCCTCAGAATCAGAGTCTCCTATTTGATGCTGCCAATCTATATTCGGAAAATTAAAATCCCCCATAATGCACACATTGCTAAACCTTGATGCCATTTTAATTTCCTCCCATAATGACGTTCCGTCATTTCTACTCATATTTGGCGGTCTATACATAACTCCAATAACTATGGTCTCACTACCTTCGTTAACCTCTACCAAAACACTTTCATTATCGTTATTTAGTCTAATACCTGATTTAATACAGCTTTTTAATGTACTCCTGACAAACACTGCTATACCGCCACCCCTCTTACTTGTTCGGTCATATTTAAACAAACTATATCCTGGTATATCAAATTCTGCTAAAAAATGCCTGGTTTCTGTATTAATCCACGTTTCAGTTAGCGCTATTATGTCTATATTTTCTTTGCTAACAAGGGCTCTAAGTTCGTTCATTTTGTTACATAGACTCCTACAGTTTGTGTAATATACTCTCAATTTACTTCTTTTCTTTATACCTAATTTACCTTTGTTTTTAGCGACATTTCCATCTTCCGTTGCACCATCACTACTATCATTTGCATTATAGTCATCATTTTTAGCATGAGACTGAATATCCTTATCGCTTTCGCCTGACGCTAAAATTGTTCCATTTAACCTCTCATTTACACTCTCAATATTTCTGTTCAAAACCCCACAACCACCCTATCTAAAGAGCTAGCTAATGTAGAAACCCCTAACCGTGAAAGATGAACCCCATCCCTTGCGTACATCCCATCTCTCCCATAGAAACTATCCCATTATCAATGAATGGTATTGCTTTTTCTTTGCAATATTTCTCCAAACGGCAATTGACACCAATCGCCCTGGATGTCCATTCCTTGGGAACTCCTCTTCTGGGTAGGATACAATGTACTACAGGGATCCCTCCCTTCATCCTAACTTTATCTAACACATCCCGATACTGCTGCAGCAGTTCCTCACTTCTACCCTTACCAACATCGTTACTCCCGGCACTGAGACAGATAATGGGGTTATCTCCACTTATCTTCCAAGATGTGGTCCAGCTTCTCTAAAACCCTCCCAACTCCATGGCCAGGCAGACACACAACCTTCCTAAGTTTAGTGCGGGTAGCCCTAACTAAATGTCTTACCATGGAGTCGCCCACAATCAACACAGACTTCATTTTTCGATAGAAAAATGAAGTCTGTGTCGATTGTGGGCGACTCCATGGTAAGACATTTAGTTAGGGCTACCCGCACTAAACTTAGGAAGGTTGTGTGTCTGCCTGGCCATGGAGTTGGGAGGGTTTTAGAGAAGACGGGACACAGACTTACCTTTCCCTCGGGAGGATCCAGCAGCTGCAGTTGGAGAACCCCCGGTGGTGGCAGAAGCTCCCTTGGTGGTGGTGGGGGTAGTGGTGGTGGTAGGTAGCACAGCGTCAGAGGTTGGAGCTGAGTCGGCGGCAGGCACTTCGGTTATCCCTCCCTTATCCTGACTATCTTTTCCCTCACATTCGTCTCGCAAAGGAGAGAATGTATTTGTCACACTCATACCTATTCTACTATCCTGCTTCTTGAGTGTGACTTTCCCACCCGTATTTTTAACAACCTGCCATGAATACAATTTGTCATCAACTTCTTCCCTTTTCCCCTTACTTGACTTTATTTCCTCTTGGCTAAGCTTGAAAGCTAGATTTTCGTCTTTAATCAAATCCACTTCCCTCTGAAGTTTAACATTAACCTCCCTTAGAGCCAAGACCTCTTCCTTCACCACAACCATCTCCTCTCTTACCTGGAGAATAAGATGATGCAGATCAGTTAGAGACTCGCACTCCATACCTGCCATGATCCCAATAAGCTTAGTGAGGAGCAAGAAACTAAGTACAGAAAAACAAAAACAAGTAAACTAACAGCTAAAAACTGAGCTATATCACTTTTATATAACACGAGTGCACTGCCCCCAAACACAGGTAGGTGTAATGGTCACTAAAGGTCACTGGTAAGTGGTCCGGGCAGGAGCTCAGATTAACACAACCTTCTCCTGTCACTGACTGAACTAGAACTCAATAATGAGGCTAAGATAGGTAAAGCTAAGATTTTGAAGGATCATGGGGGGGAGGGAGGGGGGCGTGGATGTACAAATGAAAAATTTGAGCCTTGTAGTAATTGTTGGGGTAAACGTTTCGGCGCACTATGAGTCCATTCAAAGAAATGCCAACACTGTTGCTAGTCCTGAACCTTCCCCTACCTCCATGATGATGTCTGTAGCGTCAGAGCGAGAAACAGTAATTTTGCTTACAATGATGATACCAGTAAATAGTAATAAAGTAGGTGTGCAGTTTTCGCGTTACAAAAAAAAAAAAAAAAATGCATACGCAACTCTGCGACCTATAATTCTGCAAGTATTATTGAATCTCTTAGGTAAAATAGGTTGATATACAGTATATACAGTACAGTATATATACCGTATATATAAATATATATATATACACACTGGTATATATATATATATATATATATATATATATATATATATACCGGTATATATATATATATATTACAATACATAAAATATATATAAGAAAGAAATAGTTACCATAATCTGTGACCTTTACCGTTCACCTTGACCTTTGAATAACAAAAACACAAAATTTGGACAATCGTTACATTGACCAACCAAATTTGTCAGCAAAATTTGGTGACGATACGTAACCCGTTCAGTACAGTTCTGTCGGTTTCATTTCATACTGGACACTAAGACGATTGTATTTAGTTTATGAAGGGCCTCCATAAAATTAGCAGGCTTTCAACTATCTTAACCCTTTTTACTACCACAGATCCTTCATAAGCTCCACAAAATCGTCTAATTATAGCTTGAATACAATAAAAAAAGACGTCACCGGTACACAATGGGTTAAACAGACTAGGAAGAGTTTAAAGACAATTATCAACACTCTTCTTTTGTTCTTTGACCTTGACCTTTAACCTTAAGTATTATAATATATATATATATATATATATATATATATGATTGAAATATATGTTATTTAAGTAAAATGCAACTAACAGTCGTCAGCTTATCGAAAATTGATTTTTTTTTATGATGAAGGTTAACTCTTGACCTTGACCTTTATGTAGTATTATATTTTTGTTTGCTTTGATGTAACCCTAGAAAATCAAATAAGTGTGCCAAATTTCATTAAAGATCATCAGTTAGTTTCAGAGGTATTAAAGGAATAGTTGACCTTGACCTTTGACCTTCATCTTGACCTTCATGTCTGAAAATTTAACATTTTAATTTTCCCTTAATGCACAACTGTCTCAACGATTTTTGTGAAGTTTACATGAATAGTAAAGAAATTAGCATATTGACCTTATATTTGACGTTGACCTGTGAACTTGACCTATCAAATGGAATTATGTTTAATCTTGTATGACCTTGCTCTAGGCATTCCGAATATGCATGATATGCCTAATGAGAATCTTGCATTAAATAAGAAATACTAGTAAAAATCATATATCGACCTTTAACCTTGACCTTTGACCTTGACCTCCGACCTTAGAATTTCTTATCAAGGATTTACTTAGCTTACCAGCAATGTTTGTATTAACTAGCATTATGAATATGGTGCAGCCTAATTCGTATAAAAACTTATTGATTACAAATAGTGATCATATACTGTGACCTTGACCTTTGACCTTTGATAAAAGAAAAATACATATATTTGGATGGTCGTCGCATAGACCAACTGAATTTGCCTGTATAATTTTATGGCAATACATTAAACAGTCAAGGAGGAGTTTAGGGAAAATGACAAATACTCTTATTTTGACCTTGACCTCTGACATTAACAATTACAATATTTATATGAAATTTGACATATATTTGGCTATATGTAAGTAATAAACCACAACACAGCCAGTTTTCTAAAATTTGAGTAACCTTT
Source organism: Paralithodes platypus (assembly GCA_032716605.1). Classification (NCBI taxonomy): domain Eukaryota; kingdom Metazoa; phylum Arthropoda; class Malacostraca; order Decapoda; family Lithodidae; genus Paralithodes; species Paralithodes platypus. Next base: position 20,592,272 of record CM064562.1, on the reverse strand, counting down.
TTTAATAAACAATAAAAGCTGACCTTTTGACCTTCACCTGTGACCTACATGTAGGAGTAGTTTTGTTTGCATTGACATTGCCCATGACAATCAAATGAGCATGCCTAATGTCATTAAAACACATCAGTTAGTTGCATATATATTAATAGAATAGTTGACCTTGACCTTGATCTTTGACTTGACCTTTATATGTCTCATATTTATTATTTTCCTTTTCACTTAAAGTGCAGCTATATCCCACCAAATGTTGTGAAGTTTGCATGAAAAGTAAAGAAAATAACATATTGACCTTTTATTTGACCTTGACCTGTGACCTTGACCTTTCATATGGAACATAATAGTTTATTGTATGACCTTGGCCTAGGTATTCCGCATATACATGGTAAGCCTAGTGAGAATCTAACAGTTGTTACGTATCTTGATCCTCAAGTGGTTAACTTGATGAATCTAGATAGCACAGAGATATATATTAAGGTATCAGTCAGCTGAAGGCAAAACAAAAGTAAAATCTAATAAAATAATTTCCTGTTGTTGCTTCCTTTCCTTTTGGATCTTAGGACTTGGTATCCTTTATTGACTGATACTCTTTACTTATGAAAAATACTGAAACTAATTAAAGTCATGTAGTATTTATAAAGAATTATTATTTAACCGAAGCTTAGTAGGCTATGGTTATGAACCGAATAAGTTATAGCTAAAGAAGGACTATTAATTTTATAAAAAGTCTTGAAAGATAAATATTAAAGTAAGAATATTTCTGTCTCTTACCCTTTTTGAAATGAATAGATAGTTTTCTTATGTCCTTTTATTTATATTTAATGTAATTATTCTGGGTTCTTGTCTTACGTTAATAGTATTATATTATTATTATCATCAGGAGTAATATCAAAGTCACATAAAAAGTTAGATATATATTTAATAATTAGTTAAATGTATTTCTTCACCACGTAACATTGAAGTTTGATTATGAGTAAATAAAGTTACAGGATCGTTTCATAGATTCGATTCAGGTCTCACTCAAATAATATGAAAAGCAAATATAATATTTTGATACAAAAGAATGTTCTTCAGCTTAGGAAATCACTAGAAGTAATATTACACAGCCATGTTAGTCTAAGGCGATATTACTAATACGAGACAATAGCATCACCGTACTAAGCACCATTAAGCACTGTAAGCTTAATTCAAAGAAAATGAAAGAACTCGTAAGTATTAATATAAAACAATAGTATTACTTTCATCATAACCCAATTACTTAAAGAGTTGCTTTAGTCCACAAGTTAGTCAACTAAAATAGTTAAGTACATAATAATAGCGTTAACGTTAATTCTTATCAAATAGTTAAAACCCTTATTTAGCGGCGAGCAACATAAGTCGAGTTAAATAAAGCTGGACTATGTGGCGGCGCTCGACATAACTCGAGTGGCAATTTCAGCACGTAATGTGGCTGAGAGAGAGAGACAAGTGGTGGCAGGAGACTAGCGAGCGTATGACTGCTCCAGACCACCGCGGCGAACGTACTGACACAAATCTCAGCTCCCTCCTCCCTCTCTCACTCGCTACATACTCAATTATGTACTGAAAGTACCGAATTACCTGCTTTTTGCACTCGCGTTGCACGGTTATTGCAAGAAAACTATCCATCATACAAGGATCGTTATGGTGTCATTCGAAAGCTCTGTTTATGCCCTTTCAGGGATAGGTACTTGTTTTACGTTCTGGGTCTTATTTAGGCATGAAAATGATCACGTAAACAGCCCTATTTTGGCTAAAAACACCCCGCTGTGCGGTACACATAAATAAACCGCATAGGCCGCTCGTAAGGTGTTAAACACATAGTAGCGTTCACGTTAATTCCCAATTAAATCGTTAAACACATAATGGTAGTGTTCACGTTAATTCCCAATTAAATAGTTACGTACATAATAGTAGCGTTAACGTTAATTCCCAATTAAATAGTTAAACACATAATAGTAGCGTTCACGTTAATTCCCAATTAAATAGTTAAACACATAATAATAGTGTTCACGTTAATTCCCAATTAAATAGTTAAACACATAATAATAGTGTTCACGTTAATTCCCAATCACATATCTCACTAACCAACATAAGTGTTTACACCGAACACACTTAACACACATTTATATAATCTGACTGACAGTCACAATCCCATTATAATACTTCACCCCGTCTTCCTCCAGCTGCAAGTTCACCTTCCCCAACTCCAAATGAGACTGATTTGAATGCCCACAACTCGGGTCTTATATACCAAACAATGATGGTGTAGGAACGAATCAGGAGGCGAGTGATGGTGCGCGCTCCAATCATAGCTCCTCGAATCACATAACAGGTGTGTCGTCCACTCACAGCTCCTGGCGTCGATCCTACGTCATAGCATCGGTCATCGAGGTATGGGGCGAGCTGGTATGGGGCGAGATGGTTTGCCCACTCGCTCATTCGCTCGCTAGTCTGCTTCACCACTTGGGTAGTTTGGCTCCTTGAACTCTAATTCTAACTCTTAAATTAACATACAGGGCTCCGTATGTCAGACAGTTAGTATAAGAAATATTAGTAAAACTTCTATTTTGACCTTTGACCTTGAACTTTGACCTTACCCTATACAATATTTATCTAAAATTTGTGCAATACGATATCAATGTTACCAGTAACTTGTAAAGTGAAAATGAAGACATTTGAATAAAAACTAAAAATAAATAGTGTAAGTTGACCTTTCACCATGACCTGTGACCTTGACCTTTATGTAAGAGTAAAACATTGTTGTCATTGACATTGCCCAGGAAAATCAAATAAGCATGACTAATTTCATTAAAACCCATCAGTTAGTTTCATATATATTTATAGAATAGTTGACCTTGACCTTTGACCTTTGACCTTCATGATATGTGTCTCAAAATGTATTATTTTCCTTTTCATATAAAGTGCAACTATATCGCCAAATGTGAAGTTTGCATTAAAAGTAATGAAATTAGCATATTGACCTTTTATTTGACCTTGACCTACGACCTTTCATATGGAATTGTATAGTTTCTTGTATGACCTTGTCCTAAGTAATCCGAATATACACGGTAAGTTTAGTGAGAATCTAACAGTTATTATAAGAAATACTAGTAAAACAAATATTTTTACCTTTGACCTTGACCTTTGACCTTACCCTTCAGAATATGTATCTAAAATTTGGTCAATAGGATATTGACGTTACCAGTAACTTGTATAGTAAAAATTAAGAAATTTGAGTGAAAACTAAGACACATGAAATATTGACCTTATTTTTAACCTTGACCTTTGACCTTAACAAAATTTATTTTTGACTGACCTTCACATTGACCAAATGAATATACCTGTGAAATTTGGTGAAAATCCATTGAACGGTCTAGGAGGAGTTTCCGGACGGACGACGATGACGACGACGACGGACAAGCTGAATTGTGGTACACAGTATACGGGCGGGATCTGTGCGCGCGATATCACTCTGCTTCGCAGAGTTGATAAGGGAGTTCACAATATGCGTGCATTGCTGGATCAATGTTCCCAACGCACTTTTGTTCTGCGATCTTCTCTACCATCAGTAGAATATGTAGTATCGGGAAGAGAAACATTGAAACTGCAAGGGTTTACGGGAGCCCAGCACGAACAGGTGTATGAGGTAGTCACTCTGCAGTACAAAGGATAAAGATAGGATTTCCTCAATAAATGCTGTAGTGGTAGATGCCTTACCCCAATATAGAATCTCCAAAGTCATTAAGGGCATAATCAATAATTTACAAGATTCAGGATATAGGTTAGTGGATGCTTTTCTAGGTAGCGAAGTTAACCTTGATATGCTAATAGGTGCAGACTATTACTTGACTTAGTGCAGCCAGAATATAAGAGGGAGGGTATCCTTATTCTTTTGCCCACCAAATTTAAGTTTGCACTTAGTGGGTCATACCGAGATTGGGTAGCTAGCACAGATGTTGATGTGGTAACAGTGTTGAAACAATGGTCTAGCACTGAGTAGAGTTCGGGGATTACAAAAGAAATTCATCGTGCAGCCAGGGTTTTGATAACAATACACGAAAGTAATGAAGACTCAAATGGAACGCGATTTTGTTGAATCTATTGATGAGGAGATAGACACCGAATCTACTGGGCATTATCTCACACATCATGGGGTTGAACGCGATAGCAGTAGGCCTACTACACCTATTAGAATAGTTTTTTACTGTTCAGGGAAAACTTTGCCTTCAGCGGTGAGTTTGAATGTTTGTATACCAGTCCTTCTCTGGTTACAGACCTTCCTAAGGTGATGTTGCGTTTCCGCTGTAAGGCATTCACGTTCATCAGTGACATAGAGAAAGTGATTCTCATGTTACAGTTGGACCAACGAGATAGAGATAGTGCTTGATTTCTGTGGCCTCGCGATTCTTTTGACTTAAACTCGCCCTGTGACACATACCGGTTCAAGGTCATTCTATTCGGTGCCACCTGCTCTCAATTCGTTTTGAATGCCACTATTTTCAAACATTTGTCATTGATTGATGGTAAAGAATTCATTGATAATATAAAGGGTGGCTTATATATTGATAACGTTCAGTGCACGGCCGACGCAGAGAAATAATTACTATCTAACTATTGGTCTTTTCAGCACACTTTCGCGTCGGCACACCTTTATTTGCTAAAGTGGGTAACCAATAGTCCCATATTGAGTGATGTAATAGAGCAAGATGGAGTTACAGCAACTGACCAAACCGTTCATAAATACTTAGGTTTGAAATGGTAGCCGGGGCCTGATCTTCTGGCTTTTGGGCAGCGTACTTATACCTATGATGGTGTGCCTACTAAGCGTAAATGATTAAGCCTCGCCGCATAATTATTCGATCCACTCGGTATGCTATTGCCAGTCAGTGTTAGGTCACGGTTGTTCCTACAAATTATTTGGCGCACCAAGATCGGTCGGTATAAGAATATCCCTCCTGATATGATACCAATCTGGCAGTATTTTGTAGTGGACTTGAATAGCTGTCAGGAGATAAGTTTACCCTGACAAATCATCTCAAATAATAATGTGGTTTTGCACGCGTTTTGTGACGCTAGTAATTCAGCGTATGACGATGTAATGTACTTTGCTGATGGGTGCCAAAGTGCTATAGTCGCTGCCAAGGCTCATGTAGCGCTCATCAAGAAAGTGACAGTGCCCAAATTGGAATTGACAGCCGCGTTGTTAGCTACACGTCTCATTCACTTTGTCATGGAAGCACTCAGGGATTAACATTAAATTGTTCAATTCAGTCTATTTGTGGTCCGATAGTCAGATTGTGATCTCAAGGTTGTGCAGTCTGAAAGTGTTACCGGTATATATATATTTATATTTTGTTTTTCCTATCTGAGTGAGGGAGACAAAAGGCAGAACTGCCTGTAGTGAGTGTCTCCCCCATAGTTGAAAGAGTGACAGGGTCAAAATCAAGGGACGTTTGAGCCAAAATGCCTGGACACACAGAGATTGAAACAATTTAAGTTAAAGGAAGAGGGAAAGACTGATTCTGAGAGAGAGTTCCAGAGCTCAGCTGTTGAATAGAAGAAAGTCTGGGAGTAATATTTCACTCTTGGTTTGGAGAGTTGCACAGAGTAGGAGTGGGATTGTGTTGCAAGAAGGGTACCACGTGCCCTACGTAGAGGAGGTGGTATACATGGGGAGAGCTCTGAGGAACACTGATAGCGATAGAATAGCAAAAGAGATGCAACATTGTGGCGAAGATAGAGAGATTGCAGAGAATTGGTGAGTGGACGGGAGTTAATGATACGAAAGGCCTTCCTTTCTACTTTGTTTAGGAGTGCGGTGTGAGAGGATCCGCCCCACACATGTGAACAATACTCAATACAAGGACGCACCGTGCCCCTGTACAGAGCAAGAAGCTGTGCAGGGGTAAAGAACCCCTTGAAGCATTTGAGCACACCCAGCTTCTGGAAGGCTGCCTTAGCAAGACTGGTAATATGTTTCTTCCAAGTGAGAGCAAAAGAAAAAGAGACACCAAGAATATTGAGAGAAGATGAAGGATTTACTTTTGTATTGTTGAAGTATAAAGGAAAGTCCTCTGGGAGTTCCGGACGGGTAGTAAAACGGAGAAATTTGGTTTTGGAAGCTTAAACGCAACAAGGTTTTCTCTGCCTCAACTGGAAATAGTAGTTAGATCAGTGGATAAGTGTTCTATGGCTTCATTACCATTACGTTTATTTTTGAGGGATTGCTGGCTGGGGTGTTCTGGAAAACTAATTGAGTAGTGTAAGGTATAGTCATCTGCATATGAATGGATGGGACTAGAGGTACTGTTGAGAAGATCATTTAAGAAAATTAGAAAGAGAATGGGAGATAAGAGTCATAAGACAGAGCCCTGAGGAACACCGGAGTTGATAGGAGGAGGAAGTGAGCGATGGCCATCCACAACCACAGCTATGGAACGGCCGGAAAAGAAATTAGAGACAAAGGCACAGATGGAGGGATAGAAACCGAAGGAGGGTAGTTTAGAAATTAAAGATTTGTGCCAGGCTCTATCGAAGGCCTTCGATATGTCTAGTGCAATAGAAAAAGTATCACCGAAGTCCCGAAAGGAGGATGACTAAGAGTTAGTAAGATATGAAAGAAGATCACCAGTAGAGCGACCCTTAGGGAAGCCATACTGGCGATCTGAGAGTAGATTATGAGAGGAGAAATGCTTAAGAAATTTGGAAACAAGAATAGTTTCAATTACTTTAGAGATACAAGAGATGAAAGCAATTGGACGATAGTTGGAGGGTTGAGAGCGGTCACCCTTCTTTAGGTCAGGTTGAACGAGAGCAAATTTCCAGCAAGAAGGGAAGACGTTAGAAGAGAGACAGAGACGAAAGAGTTTGCCTAGGCAGGGAGTCAGCACGGAAGCACAGTTTTTTTAGTACAACAGGAGGAACACCGTCCGGACCATACGCTTTCTTAGAATTAAACCCAGAGAGGGTAGAAAGTACATCTTTAGAAGAGATTAGGATATTAGGCATAAGTAGGAGAGAAGGGGGTGGAGAGGGAGGAATAGCACCGGAATCATCCAAAGTGGAGTTTCTAGCAAAAGTTTGAGAGAAGAGTTCAGCTTTGTCAGAGGAAGAAGTGATGGTTGTGCCATCAGAGTGGATAACGGGAGGGAAAGACGAGGAAGAAAAATTGTTAGAGAGATTTTTGGCTAGATGCCAGAAAGCTTGGGAAGAGCTAGAGTTGGATACTTCAGTGCACTTATTATTGATGAAAGAGTGCTTGGCAAGTTGAAAAACAGATTTGGCTTGATTCCGGGCAGAAACATAGGAAGAATGAGATTCTTGAGTTTTAAGGCGTCGGTTCCGTTTGAATGCTTCCTCCTTGTTGCGGACAGCAGTGAGTAAACCAAGATTTTTTCGTATTAGACTGAGAGAAAGAAAATGGAATATATGTTTCCATGCCCGAGAGGATTACCTTGGTAATACGTTCAGCACTCTCCGAGGGTCACTGGCCACGGAAGCAAAAGTCATTCCAAGGGAAATCAAAGAAGTATTGCTGAAGAGCCTCCCAGTCGGCAGCGCCAAAGTGCCACAAGCGCCGCCGGTTGGGAGGATCGGGTGGCCGTACTGGAGAGATAGGACAGGTGACAGATATTAGTTTATGGTCGGAGGAGCCCAAAGGAGAGAAAAAAATTATAGAATAAGCGGAAGGGTTAGAGGTTAGAAATAAGTCAAGAATGTTAGGTTGATCTCCGAAGCGATCCGGGATATGGGTGGATTGCTGGACTAACTGCTCTAGGTCGTTTAGGATAGAAAAGATGAAGGCTTGCTGACTAGGTTGGTCAGTGGAAAGAGAGAGCCATTGGCAGTGGTGAACGTTGAAATCTCCTAAGATGGAGATTTCTGCGAAAGGAGAGATGAGAGATGGATAGAACGTGTTCCACTTTAGAAGTTAAATAGTCGAAGAATTTTGGATAGTCAGTAGAATTAGGGGAGAGATAAACAGCGCAGAAATATTTAGTTTGAGAGTGACAAGAAAGCTTTAGCCAGAGAGTTGAGAATTCAGAAGACTCTAAGTTGGGAACATGAGAGATGGCAAGATTGTTGCGTACACAGATGCAACATCCACCTTTGGCTCGAAACTGAGGATAGAGATAGTAGGAGGATACAGAGAAGGGTTTGCTGTCAGTAGTCCCAGACAACTGTGTCTCGGTGTGTCTATGTTAGTAACAGTGTGAATGAGATCCATGGGCTATTACACAATGCTATAATTAAAATATGTGTGTGCTAAACATAATCCGAGTGACCTTTTGACTAGAGGTATTTCTCCCAAACAGTTGTCAGATTCTTCTTTCGTGGCTCTGTACATTCTACTGCTCAACATAGGTGAAGCCCGTGAGCGGTGAAGCCCGCGAGGTCTCGTTCCAGCCTAGGGAGTGAGACACATGAAACAACCACTCACGGCTCGAAGCAGCCCCATCTCTGAAGCTGCTCTGCCTCTCGGACTCTCACTCTCAAAACACCACCTATTGAGCAAGTAACTCACTAGGCATTGCCCCCCCTGTAGCATATTTTGAATATGGGAATATTCATACAGTGCTATTTAATCAGGGAACAATGAGGGTATTTTTTTTTGCGTTTCGGTGGAGCTTTGTGGTAATGCACTGATACTACTATGGGTTTCAGAGGCCGTGTTACATAGTTTTTCGGGAATAACTTATTAACAAACAGTTGGATCAATATGATATTTTGACACAGCTTTTTTCACACCGTGCCCTAATTTTCGTTAATATAGTGCATTACCAAAAGTGTATAAATAAGCCACTTGTCCCTGTGTCATGAGGTTAAAGTCACACATTAATGACTAAGAAACGGACAAGGCTACCGTGGCTTACCTGTGAGAACCACCAAACCATTTTACTCCTCCATCAAACACGGTAGTTATCAGCCACCACCCAACCCTACTATATCGCCTTTAAATTCAAGTTATCTGTCAATATCAAGTATAAATATACAAAAAGTATGTATTTTTGTATATTTTTATTTTGATATTGACAGATAACTTTAATTTAAAGGCGAAAATAGGGTTGGGTGGTCACGTGGTGGCTGATAACTACCGTGTTTGATGGAAGAGCAAAAATGGTTTGGTGGTTCTCACAGGTAGGCCACGGTAGCCTTGTCCGTTTCTTAGTCAGTAATGTGTGACTTTAACCTCATGACACAAGGACAAGTGGCTTATTTCTACACTTTTGGTAATGCACTACATTGACGAAAATTAGGGCACGGTGTGAAAAAAGCTGTGTCAAAATATCATACTAATCCAACTGTTTGTTAATAAGTTATTCCCGAAAAAACTATGTAACACGGCCTCTGAAACTCATAGTAGGTACAGCACAAATTCCATCTCAATAATATATTCCCATTGACATAATTATCGGGATTCGAACCCGGGTCCGTTGGATTACCAGTCCAGTGGCAAGACCACTCCACCACACCTCCCCTAGAAAGGCCTTTTGGCATTAATAAATTATCTGGGAACATATTTGTGTCTTGTGGTGTACTGTAGTAGCCAGACGTCTTTTGGCCCAGGCAATTTTAAGCCGGCAGCTCTAACGCTAGTCTCCCCACCCCTCCTGTCTACCCCAGGGCTGGCCGTCGTAAGATTGTTATTCAGTAGATTTAATAGTTTTGCTTTACTAATATTCATTTGTAGACTGTAATTAAATATTCTATATTATTATTATTTCTGAGTTAATTTGCTTGATTGTAGTGAGCAGTAGCATTTCGGCACTGTATGACAAGCTTAATGACCAAGTTGTCGACAGAAAATACGATTCTATCATGTAAAAGTTTAATTTTTATGAAAATTATATCTATAATTGTATATTCTCTTTTCATCAAAACCTACCTTTTATTTGCGTGTACTATATTTAAATAACGTAATGCCTTCAATAGTTTTACATATTCTAGATTACTAACAGAAAGGAAAGTAAACAATAACAACAGAGTAAGATATCTCTACAATAAAATAAATGATATATGAAGAATTCAATATTTTAAATTTTATCTCTGAAAGGATTTATGAGAGCATAAACTAGTGAAATTAAAGAATACTGAATAATATCAATGATCTGATTCTGATTGACTGTTGTATAGTGATAGGATTTCGCTGAAGGGTAATATTAACCTTGCAGTCAAATTTAGGTGGTTAATTTCCATTCTCATAGTAATACGGTGCTTATAGTTTTGGTGCCATTTCATGGGAGTTATTCATTTCATCATAGTATTATGGGTTTGAATCCTAGTTCGTAACAGTACTAAATTCTTAGGGGTCATTATTGATTCTAAACTGTTTTGGAATGGTTATAATAACAAATATAAAAGGTACAATTGTAAATGGTATTAGGATATTATACAACACTAGAAAATCATGAAGTATTTCGACCTTAATAACAACTTTATGTTACCCCTGGGGGTAAGGGATTAGAATATGCCCCACGTGCCTTCTGTGTGTCGTAAGAGGCGACTAAAGAGGTTGGGTCAGTGGGCTTGCGACCCCCACCCGTGAAAGATGCGTAGCAACGACAAACGAACAATCAGCCTCGAATGCGGACGGACCCTGTGTTGACAAACCCCGACCAACTATGGACAAGCTTATGGACATTCTGAGAATAGGTACATGGAACGTGAGTGGCATGAATGATGGCACACAAGAGAGAGAGGTCATGGAAGTGTTAGTGAATGCGAGGCTGGATGTATGTGGAATGACGGAGACCAAATGGAAGGGTACAGATGTGAGAGAGTGGGAGTGTGGAATGGGTGTGTGTGCTGGAGTGAGTGAGGGAGCAGCGAGAGAAAGTGCGTGTTGGTTTGTAAGTAACAAATGGAAGGAGCGTGTAAGAGAATATGGGTCTGTGGGTTCAAGGATTGTATGAGTGAGAATGAAATTAGGAATACAAACGTGGGTGATTGTGTGTGTGTATGCTCCGACAGAGGATAAACTTGTAAGAGAGAAAGAGGAGTTCTGGGTGAATGTGAAGGTGTGCCTGGATAAGTTTGACAAGAACGAAAGAATATTTCTGATTGGGGATATGAATGGTAAGGTGGGTGACTGGAAAGTTCATGGAGGGTGGGGGGTACCGTCAAAGGTGAATGGGAATGGTAGTGCACTTGTGGACGTATGTGTAGGGAGGAGGCTGTGGATAGCCAACACCATCTTCCGACACAGAATGATACACAGGTACACATGGAAAGTGGTGTGGACGATGAAGGATAAGGAGAAGACAGTGGTGGAACGAAAGTCACTGATTGATTACATATGTGTGGATGAATGAATGAAGAAATCTGTACTGGATGCTAGGGTGTATACGGGTATTGGAGGGGGTCTGTCGGAGCATTATGTAGTAGTAGCTAAAATTAGGATACAAAAGAAATTGGTGAGAAGAGCTGGAGGGAGGCGAGAGGAAGGTGGAATGGTGATGAGGGTGGAGAGGCTACAGGAGGAGGAAATCAGGGAAGAGAACAGGAGAGCAGTAGAAAGACGACTAGGGGGGTTCGACCTGGAAGATATGGAGGAAGTGGAGGAGATGAGCAAGGTGTTTAAGGAAGAGATCTGTGCAGCATGTGAGGAGAAGAGGGAGGGGAGTGAAAGGTACAGCATGGTGGACAGAAGAGGTAAAAATAGCTGTGGAAGACAAGAAGAAAGCGTATAGAGAGTGGTTGGGTAGTAGAGGGAAAGAAGATTTGGAAAGGCAGAAATGAGCGAGGTACGCGGAGAGAAAGAGAGTGGTGAAGAGAGTAGTGAAGGAAAGTAAGAGAAGAGTAGATGAGGAATTTTGAAGGAATCTGAGTGTAAAAAGGAGGGAGTGTAAGAAACTGTTCTGGAAAGAAGTCAAGAAAGTTAGGGAAGGTATCAAGGGAAACAGTAAGGGTGTGAAAGATAAGAATCGGAGAATGCTAGTTGAGAAGCAAGAGAGAGTCGAAAGATGGAGGGAGTACTTCAACAAGTTGCTAAATGTAAGGAATGAAGAGCCAGCAAACATAGTTGGATATGATATGGGAGGGAGAAGAAGAGAAGTAGTGGAAGAGGAGGTGGGGATCAGGAGGTCAGAAGTGTGGGAAGCCATGAAAAGAGTGAAGTTGGGGAGAGCACCAGGAACAGATGGAGTGTGTGGGGAATTATTGAGGTATGGTGGTGAGATAGTGATTGAATGGGTATGAAAAATGTGCAAACTAGCATGGGAGAAGGGGAGTGCACCCGATGACTGGAAGACTGGCATAATAGTTCCCCTATATAAGGGCAAAGGGGAAAGAGGAGTGTGTGGTAACCACCGAGGAATATGTCTTCTAAGCGTAGTAGGGAAGGTGTACAGTAGGGTAGTGATTGAGAGAGTGAGAGTGAGAACGGAGAAATGGATAGGCGACGAGCAGGGAGGTTTTAGGAAGGGAAGAGGATGTGTAGATCAGATTTTTACCCTAAATTGTGTTGTGGAGAAGTATCTGGAGAAGCAACGAAAGGTGTATGTTGCCTTTATGGACCTGGAGAAGGCCTATGACAGAGTGGATAGAGAAGGTATGTGGAAAGTACTTAGAATATACGGAGTAGATGGCAAGTTGCTGAAAGCAGTGAAGAGCATGTATGATGGTACGTGTGGAGAATGAGCAGAGCGAGTTCTTTGACCTGAATGTTGGGTTGAAACAGGGGTGTGTGACGTCCCCGTGGTTGTTTACTGTATATATGAATGGAGTCATGAAAGAAATACTAGGAAGAGCAGTGGATGTTGGTGTATCGCTGAAAAAGGAGGGAAATGAGTGGAAGCTGCCTATACTGCTGTTTGCGGATGATACAGTTCTGATGAGCGATAATGAATGGGAGTTGCAGGGTCTGGTAAATGAGTTTGCTATTTAAAAGATCCATGTAATAGTAGCTTAGAATTATTCCCCTTTTCAAAGATATCATGGCATAATGAGAAAATACAAAGTAAACTTACTGGAAGTGGCACCAGTGCACTGATCGCTCTCCCCTCCCTCCTCCCTCCTTCCCTCCCTCCCTACACCACCTCAATCAGTAACCGTCAAATTTAAATCACTGATTACCAAACACTGACGCCTAAAAAAGCCAATGTTTATAGAACATATTTTACTTAGAATTAAATAATCTTTCATTTCTGAAAGTATTTTACAAAACTCGCGGGACACCCTGTTTATATATATATAATTATATATATATATATACTGTATATATATATATATATATATATATATATTAGAATATGCCCCACGTGCCTTCTGCGTGTCGTAAGAGGCGACTAAAGAGGTTGGGTCGGTGGGCTTGCGACCCCCACCCGTGAAAAATACATAGCAATGATAAATGAACAATCAGCCTCGGATGCGAACAGACCCTGTGTTGACGAACCCTGACCGACTATAGACAAGCTTACGGACATTCTGAGAATAGCTACATGGAATGTGAGTGGCATGAATGATGGCACACAAGAGAGAGAAGTACTGGAAGTGTTAGTGAATGCCAGGCTGGATGTATGTGGAATGACGGTGACCAAATAGAACGGTACAGATGTGATAGAGTGGGAGCGTGGAATGGGTGTGTGTGCTGGAGTGAGTGAGGGAGCAGCAAGAGAAGATGCGTGTTGGTTTGTAAGTTACAAATGGAAGGAGCGTGTAAGAGAATATGGGTCTGTGGGTTCAAGGATTGTGTGGGTGAGAATGAAATTAGGAATACAAACATGGGTGATTATGTGTGTGTATGCTCCGACAGAGGAAACAAAAGTAAGAGAGAAAGAGGAGTTCCGGGTGAATGTGGAGGCGTGCCTGGATAAGTTTGACAAGAACGAAAGAATATTTCTGATTGGGGATATGAATGGTAAGGTGGGTGATAGGAAAGTTGATGGAGTGGTGGGAGGTTGGGGGGTATCATCAGAGGTGAATGGGAATGGTAGTGCACTTGTAGACGTATGTGTGGGGAGGAGGTTGTGGATAGCCAACACCTTCTTCCGACACAGAATGATACACAGGTACACATGGAAAGTGGTGTGGACGATGAAGGATAAGACAGTGGTGGAACGAAAGTCACTGATTGATTATATATGTGTGGATGAACGAATGAAGAAATCTGTGATGGATGCTAGGGTGTATAGGGGTATTGGAGGGGGTCTGTCTGATCATTATGTAGTAGTAGCTAAGGTTAGGATACAAAAGAAGTGGGTGAGGAGAGCTGGAGGGAGGCGAGAGGAAGGTGGAATGGTGAAGAGGGTGGAGAGGCTACAGGAGGAGGAAATCAGGGAAGAGTACAGGAGAGCAATAGAAAACGGCTAGGTGGGTTCGACCTGGAAGATGTGGAGGAGATAAGCAAGGTGTTTAAGGAAGATATCTGTGCAGCATGTGAGGAGGTGTGTGGAGTGAGGAGAAGAGGTTGGGGAGTGAAAGGCACAGCATGGTGGACAGAAGAGGTAAAAATAGCTGTGGAAAACAAGAAGAAAGCGTATAGAGAGTGGTTGAGTAGTAGAGGGAATGAAGATTTGGAGAGGCTGAAACGAGCAAGGTACGTGGAGAGAAAGAGAGTGGTAAAGAGAGTAATGAAGGAAAGTAAGAGAAGAGTAGATGAGGAATTTGGAAGGAATCTGAGTGTAAAATGGAGGGAGTGTAAGAAACTGTTCTGGGAAGAAGTCAAGAAAGTTAGGGAAGGTAGCAAGGGAAACAGTAAGGGTGTGAAAGATAAGAATGGGAGAATGCTAGTCGAGAAGCAAGAGAGAGTCGAAAGATGGAGGGAGTACTTCAACGAGTTGCTAAATGTAAGGAATGAAGAGCCAGCAAACATAGTTGGATATGGTATGGGTGGGAGAAGAAGAGAAGTGGTGGAGGAGGAGGTGGGAATCAGGAGGTCAGAAGTGTGAGAAGCCATGAAAAAAGTGAAGATGGGGAAAGCACCAGGAACAGATGGAGTATGTGGGGAAATGTTGAGGTATGGTGGTGAGATAGTGATTGAATGGGTATGGAAAATGAGCAAACTAGCATGGGAGAAGGGGAGGGCACCCAATGACTGGAAGACTGGCATAATAGTTCCCCTATATAAGGGCAAAGGAGAAAGAGGAGTGTGTGTTAACCTCCGATGAATAATATGTCTTCTAAGCGTAGTAGGGAAGGTGTACAGTAGGGAAGTGATTGAGAGAGTGAGAGTGAGAACGGAGAAATGGATAGGCGACGAGCAGGGAGGTTTTAGGAATGGAAGAGGATGTGTAGATCAGATTTTTACCCTGAATTGTGTTGTGGAGAAGTATCTGGAGAAGCAACAAAAGGTGTATGTTGCCTTTATGGACTTGGAGAAGACCTATGACCGAGTGGATAGAGAAGGTATGTGGTCTTCGAAGGGGTGAAGTCACAGAGTGTGAGGTGAAGTTGAACGGTCAGGCTATGGAGATCGTCAGCTCTTTTATGTATCTGGGCAGTGTGTTGAGTAAAGATGGGACTATGGATGAAGAAGTGTGGGAGAGGGTGCAACAGGGGAAGAGGGTTGTAGGAACGTTAAAAGCAGTAACAAGAAACAGGGTGGTCAGTTTGGAAGTGAAGAAATCCTTGCATGACAGTGTGGTAATCCCGACACTAACTTACGGAAGCGAAGAATGGACGTTCGGGAAGAGACTCAGACCAAGAGTGAGAGCGGTGAAAATGAGTTACTTGAGAAGTGCGTGCGGAGTTACATGAAGGGATAGACAGACGAATGAGAAAGTAAGAAGGAGGTGTGGTGTGGAGGTAGATGTGCTGGAAAGTGTGAAAAGGAACAACTTGAGATGCTTCGGCCATATGGAACGTATGGAAAGCGAGAGAATGACTAAGAGGGTGTACGAGAGCGAGGTGGAAGGACAGAGAGGGAGAGGTGCACCGAAGGAGAGGTGGAAGGATGGAGTGAGGAAGTATATGAATGAAGGCGGTGCTGGTTGGGAGGAGTGGCATCGACTGACTGGGGACAGAGGTGCATGTGGGCGGTTCGTTCGTGGCCACCCCTTCGGGGTTTACGGCGTCAGGCAATATATATATATATATATATATATATATAAATATATATTAATCTCCAATGCCTTTTAGCCTATATTGTCTCACTACTTTGTTTGCTCCATTTACAGTACCTTGAATTGTAATCCATCCACTTATATACATTTTCTTGTTCTACTTAACCCATTGAGTACCAGGGACATACTTTTTAATCCTAATCTGGCGACTATTAGACGATTGTATTCAGCTTGAGAAGGACCTCTAGCAATGATGAGGCTTCAAACTAACTCAACCAACGCTTTTAACCACAGCAGACCCTTCCTAACCTGCATACTATCGTTTAAATATAGTTAGAACAAAATAAAACATACGTCGCTGGTACTCTAAGGGTTAACTATTTAATCAATAAAACCTTACATACTGTATTTTTGTACTCTGTTCTAGTCTTAGCCGTCAGAATCTATTTTTGTTCTATGTTCCAACTTTACCTCCGGACATAGGCTAACAGCCTGTAGATTCAAGCTCTCAACACGGTGGAGTCAGGAGGTCTTATTCCAGATGGCGAGTGAGACATCGAGACAGTTTGAGTGTTGCAGCAAGCTCATACATGGTCTTACCTTCGTAGACCTACGCCGCCTGGTTGTTTCCTCGTGGCTCGTTGTAACTCTGACTTCTCAAAGCTGCATCGCCACTCTCTCGCTGTCTCATATCACAATCTTGGACACCTCTCTCTCTCTCTCAAACGCCACCTATTGAGCTGTTTACTCGCTAGGCACTGACACTGGGAATATTTTGAATATGGAAATATAAATACAATAATAATTTATGGCAACATCGAGGGTATTTTTATGGCGTGTCAGTGGTCTTTGAGGTGATACGCTGAAACTAGGTACACTCGGATACCATAGTCTCTAGCCCACTCCTCTCTGGAAAGAGGTGAGGCCAGGACCCTTACTGGACGGCGGCCCACAGTGATAGTTAGGGGTGGGGTAGAGGGGAGAGGGCAACGCACACACGAACACACTGTTAAGCATTTGAGGTCTTTGAATCCTGCCTTAGCCTCACAAATAAGTATGACATTTATCTAAGATTATTATTATTGCAATTATCATTATTATTATTATTATTATTATTACTTAGATACAAGTGCCATAGCCAAGATTTAACTGATATACTCATTTTTCGATGCATCTCTCACTTTCTCTCTCTCTGAGTTCATATTAACGTCTTTTTATTTATATTCATATAAATGTATGTTAATATATATTGTCTTGGTATTTATGACTTTACTTTTTCATCTCACAATTATGTTAACATTATTATGTATAGAGGAAACATGCTTCTATCAAGAAAACAATCCATGCGCGAACTGTAGGTTTAAAGTGAACCCTACGAATCACACAACATGCTTCAGACTGAAGTTGTATTCATGGGTATTGCTTTACCTGCGTAGGAATGAAACTTCTCTAACAGTAAGGATATTGAAAATATTTAAATTGTTATACTAATTACCCTGTATGAAAGATATAATTCAGAAAGTTACCAATGACATATATGACTATGATTAGTTATTCACACACACACACACACACACACACACACACACACAAATGTTTCCAATGAAGTTATATCGTATTCCTATTCCATATTTCCTTTCCAACACCTCCCTTTCACTCTATCTCACTCCCTCTTTGCATCTCACCACCGGTGACCGGTCAACTCAACCAGTAGACCATTTCAACCAGTAGCTCTCAACCAGTACCAAATCAACCAATACGGTTAGGTTAGGTTAGTACTATATTTTGACACTGGTTTGGTTGATCTGGGTTAATTTGGCACTGGTTGAGAGTTACTGGTTGAGATGACATGGAACCCTCACCACCACAACCACATCTCACCCTCTCCCTGTTTCTCTGCCTCCCAGTATGTTACCCCCCCCCCCCCACCCACACACACTCACACACACTATCCGTCTCTCTCTCTATCTCTCTCTCTCTCTCTCTGTGAATGTGTGTGTGTTCCAGTCTGCCATATCTATACTGATATATTTTGAAGCCTTCCCTGAACTTCAATGTTACTAATAATAGGAACTGCACTCCATAATAACTAATGGTTCACACCGGTAGTTATATTTACTCATGCTAAAGCAAATATTGCATGTGTTTGTTCTCAATAGTATGGAATAAAGGATTTTAAAGAATGCGAAATGATGCGAACAAATATCAAATAACTACAAGAAAGTAACCAACAAAGATAGCTTCCTGGATTGCTTCACACAAATGCTTCAGTGTGTTCGTGTGTGCGTTGCCCTCTCCCTCCAACCCCACCCCTAACCAACACTGTGGGCCGCCGTGCAGTAAGAGTCCTGGCCTCACCTCTTGCCAGAGAGGAGTGGGCTAGAGACTATGGTATACGAGTGTACAGTATATAATCCATCCCAATAATATCATCCCATTGACACATCAGGATTTGAACCCGGGACCTGAATATTACCAGTCCAGTAGCAAGACCACTCCTTCACACAGAATCGGTTCACTTAAGGTGTACAGGCTGTGCCTCTAGTGCACCTAACAATTATAGAGGTACAGTACAGTACCAGCATCTAAATATATACAGTATGTATATAATTACAGTGGCATGCTGTATATTTATGTAATGTATTTATTTCCATTATTCTTACTATTTCACGCAGACTCTTTAGCTTAGCAATTCAATTAGTATCTATTACAAATTTACTGTTTGTATTTAATTATTAACTAACTAGCTCACACTTTAGCCTAGCAACTCACATTTTCATCCTCCTATCTAAATAAATATCTTCTTAAAAGAGGCTATCAACCCTAACCTACTGTCTCTCTCTCTCTCTCTCTCTCTCTCTCTCTCTCTCTCTCTCTCTCTCTCTCTCTCTCTCTCTCTCTTTTATCAGAATAATGGCATTACCTGTTACTCCGGTGGTGCCTTGCCTTCTATTAATCCTTTACACAGCGCTAAGAGCCAAGACTAATAGAATTCTTTAAGGTTAAAAGCAGAGTAATGGTATTATTTAGCGTGCGGGAGCGGTGGTTTAGTAGGGCCCGGGGAATAGGGTGTCAGGGTGTGGAAGGGGTGGTGTCAGGTCGTGGGATGGTAGTGTGTTCGAGTGTGAGGGTGTGGGGGAGGGTAATAGGGTGACATGGTGGGGAATGGATGGTTGATAGTGTCAGCGTGTGAAAGGGGTGGTGTTAGGGTGTGGAATAAGGGTGAGGAATAAAGTGTCAGGGTGCAGAAAGGGTGGTGTCAGGGTGTGAGGGCGTGGAATGATGGTGTGAAGGTGGGGAATAAGGTGGAAGGGGTGGTGTCAGAGTGTCCGGGAAAGGTGTGGGGATAGAGCTTGGAGGAAGGATACTGAAGGAGGGAGTGTCAGGGCGAAACAGTGAAGCCAACCTCCCGCACTTCGACCTTCCAGTATCTTAATCAATATATATTTTGTTTTAAATGAGTTTGGGCTGCAGATCAAAAAGAGATATGTATCTTTATGTTACCATATTATTATAGCCCATCATTATTTTTGCTTATATATGTGGGACACTAAGGTTAGTGTTGGCCAGATTCGCCAGTACATGCTTGTCTTTTGTTCTCATTTCACGGTCACACAGGTTACGTTCTATCTTACTATTCCGCCCCTCATTTACTCTCCTTTGGATATAGGGCGTAGGTGTGAAGGCGCCAAAAAGATGGGTGGTATGATAGTATGTGTTTATGGAAGGTGTAAGTGTGTGAGGGATTAGTGTGTCAGAGTGTGGAAAGGATGGTGTGAGAGTGTGAGGAAGGTATGAGGGAGCATGGGTGTGAAGTGGTAGTTTGTAAGGAAAGAGGGTTTAGTTATGAGAGTGTAATGAAAAATGGAAGGTATATGAGGAAAGTAGGATTGAGTATGAGTGTGGAAAGGTGTGAGGGCGTAGGATGAGTGTGTGAGGGTAGGGAATAGGGTTTGAGAATGGGATGTGAGTTATGGGAGTAGTTGATGTGAGGGTGGGAGATAAGGGAAAGGCTCCGTCACACATTCACGATTTGGACCACGACATATCACGACAAGCGGTTCTCGTTGAAGTCTGCGTGCGTTTCGTTAAGCCCCTCTCACACATTCACCATTTGGGTCATGATTTGGCCCGAGGACCGAAATTTGGTACATGGGCAGAGACAGGGACACGATGTGAGCTTTGGACGACGAAGACACGAAGGTGACACATCAACAGCACGACGAGGGCGATTTAACCACGAGTGCCACACGAGTACGGCACGTCATAGCCCGAACGGTCAAAATTTTGGTTAATTCCGTTACACGACAGGGCACGATGGGAACCCAATAAGGGCCGACGGTGCTACGATGGTATCATGTGACCGACACGACGAGGACGACGCCACAACGACAGACACAATTGGATATAAAGGGGGGAGGTTCTGGAACCTGCACGTCACTTTACACACATCCCCAGCCACGGCCACCCATCACTACTCGCCCTACAACAACCATGGATGAACTCGAGGCCTTGCAGTTTCAGGTTGATCTGGCAGCACACCAGGCCAGACTCAACGTTGACCTGTACATGGCTTTGCAAGATGCCAAGGTGCCACCCACGAAACGAAGAAGGCAACTATGGACCCGGAAGGGGCTGTTGAGGCGAGACCAGTACGGGCACTACGACAACCTAGTGAAGGAGTTGGCCCTTGAAGATGCTACAGCGTACAAGAACTTCCTGAGGGTGGACAAACACATGTTCACAGAGTTGCTGGAACGTGTCGGCCCACTGGTGGAGAAGTATGACACGTTCTGGAGGAAATCCGTCCCACCTGGTATGCGCCTGGCTACCACTCTACATTACCTGGTAACAGGTAACTCATACAAATCTCTTTCGTATGGCTTCAGGGTGGCGCACAACATCATCTCCCTCATCATCCCGGCCACCTGTGAGGCCATCTACGCTGCCTACAAGGAGGAGGTCCTGTCGTGCCCCAAGATGCCAGCGGAGTGAAGGGCGGTTGCTGACCTCTTCTCCAAGAGGTGGAACTTCCACCATGCTGTAGGGGCACTGGATGGGAAGCATGTAGTCATCAGGTGTCCCCCCAATGGAAGTTCCCACTACTATAATTACTGTATAAGGACTTCCACTCCATTGTCCTCATGGCCCTCGTCGATGCCGACTACAAGTTTTTGTATGTGGATGTTGGCGCACATGGATGCTCGTCTGATGGGGGTATATTTGCAGCAACACCACTCAGGGAGGCACTGGAGACGGGCCACGTTGGACTCCCAGCAGCAGAGTCCCTTCCTAATGACGAGCGCCCAGTGCCCTACTACATCATCGGGGACGACGCCTTTCCCATGAGGACTATAATAATAATAATAATAGTTCTTAAAGCTAGCGCATGCTAAGCTAGCTAAGGATAGCTCAATAAGGCCGATTAGGCGTATTTCCATTGGGGTCCTGTACTACTACCCCATCCCTTTGCTCATGAGGGATGGTAACGACTCAGTGCTTGTGAAAAATCTTTAATGCGCCGAGCGTGGGCACGAACCCGGGCCTTCTGGGTGGAAGTCCGAGACGCTAGTCACTACACCAAGCGAGCCGCTTGGATGATGAAGCCCTTCCCCCACCGCAACATGTCCAGGGCAGAGCGTATCTTCAACTACAAGCTGTCCAGGGCATGTAGGGTGGTGGAGAATGCCTTCGGTATCGTTGCTAACAGATATGTATTACTTTACGTTGTATGTGAAGCCTACTTAACTAATAGTGTATAGAAATTAAAATGTACTTAATTTCCCTATATATGTCATACATGATATTATTTATTGTCTTTAACTACATTTTACTATTTTTACCAACACAGATTCCCTTGTCTCCTCACCACCATCCCTCTCCACCCCAAATGTGTGGAATATGTGGTGCTGGCCTGTTGCTGCCTCCACAACCTCATGAGGGTGCGTTATCCAGTCGCCCATGTTGCACTCCTCGATGTTAACTCATACAGTACCAGGGACGTTCATTTAATCACGATTTTATTCAGCTTAGGAAGGACCTCTAGCAATAAAAAGGCTTGAAACTATCTCAACTAACTCTTTTAACTACCACAGATCTTTCCTAAGCTGCATAATATCGTCTAAATAAAGGTAGAATATATTATAACACACGTCGCTGGTACTCAAAGGGTTAAGGACCCAGACACCCACGTCGTGACACCAGGTGCGTACATTACTAATGTATTTCATGCAAAGGGCCATTTAAATTTGTTAATGATCTCATTACCTCAGTCGAATTACATTAAGTATCATTTATTACGCCATCAGTGTACTGTATATACAACTTTGATTGCTAATTGTATTCATTATGGTGGTGCATTATTTTATTATTGTTATGTATATTTATAGTACTCAGACAAGTTCCTGTACAGTAATATTCATAATTATTTATATTTCTAAAAACATACTCATTTGCCCCTTCACCTCTGTATATGTTTTATTATATTTTACCCAATTTATGGATAATTTATTTTTGTTGGCCACTTTTATTTTATATTGATCATCATCATTCATGTATGTTTCTCAATATATATATATATATATATATATATATATATATATATATATATATATATATATATATATATACAGTATATATATATATATATATATATATATATATATATATACCGAATCCCCAGTCATATAAATAATGTGGACCTTAAATATATCTTTATATATTTTAAGTAATATATGAATCATTGCTAATTTGGGACCCATACCAATATTTATTTATATATTATTTTGTCTTATTAATTTCACCACAACACCAAACACCTCCAATGAAATTAATGAAAGCATATGTGTGATCCACCAGGATTCGAACCCGGGTTATCACAC
Source organism: Paralithodes platypus (assembly GCA_032716605.1). Lineage (NCBI taxonomy): Eukaryota > Metazoa > Arthropoda > Malacostraca > Decapoda > Lithodidae > Paralithodes > Paralithodes platypus. Next base: position 20,569,372 of record CM064562.1, on the reverse strand, counting down.
ACAGATTTTTAGACACCTTAACCATTACACCACCAAGACGGCTAAAAAATCAGTGTCACTTTTTGTTTTATTCACAGGTTACAGTCATACTTGCATTGATATTCATTCATGCATAAATGTTGGTAACAATAAACATAAGAATAACAGTTGGTTTATTCATTGGTTATCACAGGTACAAAAATATACTGGCTATCACAACATTATTTAACATAATATTTGGCTAATTGGTATTGCAACATACCTAGGTTAAATATAATATTTGGCTAATTATTATAGCAACATACTCCGGTTAAACATAATATTTGGCTAATTGATATTGCAACATACCTACTGTAGGTTAAACATAATATTTGGCTAATTGATATTGCAACATACCCAGGTTAAACCAAATATTTGGCTATTTGTTATAGCAACATACCTTGGTTTGTGGCGCGAGGACAATCCCCTGAATGGTGTGCAGCCCCTGACCCGAAACCATGCAACCATGGTGGCCAAGGAGCTGAGGGGATACGTGCGGGACTACTACAATTCCCCCCTGGGAAGTGTCTCCTGTCAGGATGCTATGATCTGAGTCAAGGTAAGTACTTGTGTTATGGCTGCTGTCCCTCAGGTCTTGTGTTTTTTCTGGGCTAAGCAGGAGTGTGATGGGTGGGGAGTTGACAGTCTGCCCTGAAAGACCGGCCATAACCGTGCCCAGGGAGAGGTTATGGAGACTGCTGGCGGGTGTGGATGGGGCACTACCGGTCACTGGCATGGCTATGGGTTGCAGTTAGGTGGGCGTACTCGCTCTCCAGGTACCATCCAGAGGTCTGTTGGGCGTGTTCATTTAGGTAGGGTACGGTGGGTGGTAGAGGGGGGCCTGCTGACTGGTGCCAGGTTGTTGCTGGGGTGATACGGTTATTTGGTATGTCTGATGTGGTGCCTGTTGTCTTTGCTGGTGCTGCAGAGGTACCTGCTGGTTTGGGGACCTGTCCTTGCTTAGCCAAGCTCTTGACCCTATTCGACTCTGCCTTCCACCGCACCAGCAGGTTGATTTGGTCTTGGACGTAGGCATCCCAGCAGAGGTCATCCAGGTCCTCCAGCGTCACCTCCAAATAACGAGCCCAATTGTGAGCCTGCGGGCACGTGGAACGGACGAGGGACACCACACGGTTCTTCAGGTCCTCTGGCATGGATATGAAAGTACATTGTGCAGTAAAATTGGGAATGTATTCAAATGTACAGGCATATTGAATTAAATAAAGGCTTAATATCTCGTAAGTTAATTAATTATTCATAACAAATTGCAAGATGCTTGTACAATTATGCTATCGCTGATAGGGAATATTGGAAAACATTATATTATTCTATTTATAATTAATTGATTATATTTATTATAAGTATTGTCTATATTTATTTATATTATGATAGGGGGTCAATACAGTTACTGTAAGCAATATTTATTAATGTTAATAATGTCAGTAAAGAATGAAAGTGGTTTATGGACAACATTATTCAATTTCTAATCATTCTTTAAGTTTCCTTATTACCCACAGACCCAATGGCACATAAATTGCCACTTAACACAATTGCAATCAAACATTATGTTTGAGGTTCGACTCTTACTTTCTTCAGTAAAACATCACCATCAGAAGCAGAGGTGTCAGGGCTTCGTTTTTCTTCTTTTCAGGCTGAGTAGGAGCAGGTTCCGGACGGCAGCCTCATCGTCCGCAATTGGGACACCAGTGGTTGGGGCCGTTGGGGTCTTGTCATCACGTTTTGAGAACTGTTTGGAATAAATTTATAGAATTATTAGTTTAATCATATATTTCCATCTGTTCACAGTATCGTGTGGTGTATGCGGGTATGTGGAGCAGCATCTGGGACCTGATATAAGACAAAATACAAAAACAGTATTATTATTATCCATGTAATTCAGTCTCTTCACAGTTTCGTGTGACGTCTGGGGTTCTTCACAGCATATTTTGGGAAGTTTTCAGAGAAATTATTGAAAGACATTAATAAATATCCATATATTTCCTTCCATTCACAGTGCCGTGTGGCGTGTTTGTTGCCTGTGTGGACTCCAATTCTGGCAATGAGTGTGGCAGCAAGTGTGTGGTTTTCTCCTGACGAAGATACCAGTTACAAAATGTAAGGCACATATTAGTAACTTAATCATGTTTACTGTACAATCTAAGTTAGTTTCCATGTAGAGCACGAAAATTGTCCTATGTTAAGTACAAAAAATTCTATAAAATATGTTCTGTGCAACATAATGTACCTTAAATAAAATTTTGATTTAAAGGTACCTGTATTATTATTTACATACAACACATATTCATATATGATAATAACTAAACGTGGATGACTGCCATGTTGGTTGTCTCACAATATGCTTATCGAGAAATCCAAACATCTGGAAGATCCAAGTATCTCGCTGCTAAATTCAGCCTCCGAACGCAGGTCCTCATCGACTTGAACCACAATCTCAACTGGCCAACTGTGGGAAGACAAGGGAAGCATGATACAATGACAATAATAAGATAAATAATGAAGATATAAAGTAACATTAACAACAATGTTATCCACATTACGTAACTTGCATATGATATAAAATGTTGTTTAGCATGGTATGAGATCACAGTCATCTGAATATGTCTTGAATCAGTATAATTTACGGCATTAAAATAACAATGATAAACTGTAACTCTGAAAACAGTTTGTTTAGCAATTTTAATGTATTTCTATCAATTTCCACTTGTTCGCAGCATTCTGGTCTCATTTACAAATGGTAATCACGGTGTGAAAAGAAACATATTATAATGACTCCACATGTTACGAGTATATCACATTGACTTACCAGTTACTGTAAACTTCAGGGAAGCGGCCTTCCCCTCCATCAAGCGATTTTTCTTATCTGCGTTCTTAAAGTCCCGCAGGCCTTTGTTGTAGAACAGGGCATTATCCCAGTACCACTCCCCAAGCTCCTCTACCTTTTCTGAAAACATGGAGTAGTCCTTCATTTTTCGGGACCTCTTGCCTTTTTTGGTTGGTGGTGGTGGTGTTGATATTTCGCCCTCGTCATGGCTGTATTCGTTTTCTGGTTGTTCCTGCATTTCGTTGTTTTCTTGTGATACCACTTCTGGTTCAGGCGTGGGGTTGGTTGGCACAGGAGGTGGGAGGCTGAGGTCAGGGACGTCCTCATCAGACGCGAAGTGTTCATCAATTCCTGGGGGTGGTGTGTCAATATTCTCCTTGTCGTTGACTGTGGGTGATGGGCGCACTGGCTTCCTGATCTTCTTCACAGGTGTGGAATTCTTGGATGAACAACGCATGGTGATAAATTGTAGAGTTGTGGGAGATGTATTCAGTGTGGTACGACGGGAGCGAATGAGGCCGCGTCCCTGTTCTTGGGCCTATTTATTGCGGCGGGTGGGCCTCAGGGATTCGGCGTGGGGGGCGCGTGGTGCGCACTTGCCACATCGTGTCGGTATTGTGCACCTAGTGTTGTTGCCGTGTTGCTTACGTGTTGTTGCCGTGTTGGTGTCGTGGTTCCAAAATAGGTATGTCATATGCCATCACGTGGACCACACATCATTGCCTGACAATCGTGGGTGACACGTGTTGGCGTCGGGTGTAAACGTGGCAATGTTGGGGCTGGCGTGGCGGCGGCGGGGAAATTGAAAAAAAAAACATTATCTTTCACGATGCTCCCCGATGCTACCCGATGCTTATATGACGTCCACACGGCAATCACACGACATCAATACGTGGTACCCAATGCTACCATGCCAAAATTTTGACGTGCTCAAGTTTTGGGTAGCCCCAAACATTATGCCCGCCACCACAAGGTATACCGACCTGCACCGTGGGCATTGCACCGCTCCCCGATGCACCGTGAATATGTGGCCAATTGCACCACGTTGTGGCCCAATGTCAATATCGGACTATATCGTGCTTCAAATCGTGAATGTGTGAAAGTATCTTTACATCTCGTCACATGTCACAGTGTCTCTTGTTATCTCGTAGAAGGCTACGAAATTTTAACGGGTCCTCTAAATTTGTGTAACGTCTCGTGACCTGACTTTTTATTGTAGTATGTCATTATGAATACAAGTTAATATACTACGGTGTGGCATTGTTGTGTAGTCGCAAAAATATTGTGGTAAGTCGCGTGACATCACACCAAAAAAATGATGCTGCCAGTGTACTACTAGAACAGCTCGTAGTCATCACGTACTGTCACGTAACGCCATAGAATACTAAGAAAGCACACCGACAACATCTTGAAGTAACATCGACTTTTCAGCACACACAGACGACTTTTGACAGCTTATTACCAAATTGCCCACGTGTTTTGAAAGTAATGGTTATATTTCTCCAAAATAACATGAATTTAGTCCCAGTACTATTAATTTCTCACACACTTCTTGCATCCATGCCCAAATATTCAACGTGTTCTTAAAGTAATGGTAATATTTCTCCAAAATGGCATGAATTTAGTCCCATTACTATTCATTTCTCACCCATTTCCTGCATCCATGCCCATTAAATCAATTGTCTACGTGTTTTTTAAAGTAATGGATATATATTACAAAAAATGGGATATATTATTTTAGTCTCTGTACTATTAATTTTCTCCACCCATGTCCTGCATCCATGCCCAAATTGTCCACATGTGTTTAAATTAACAGTTATATTTTTCCAAAATTGCATGAATTTAGTCCCAGTACTATTCAAATTAGATCAAATTTGTTTCAGAAAAGATATAGGCAAATATTGGTTTGGTAACAGAGTTGTAGATATGTGGAATATGCTACCGAGTGCTATAGTGGGATAAAAAATTAAATAGAGCTTCAAGATATATTTAGATAGGCAAATGGACGAGATGGGTTGGTGGTGAAAGAGATCTGCCGTTTGTGGGCCAGTCAGCTCTACGTAGACTCCCGTTTTCTTATGTTTTTACGTTTTATTCATTTCTCACCAATGTGCTGCATCTATGCCCAAGTTATCCATGTGTGTTTAAATTAAAGTAATGAAAATATATCACAAAAATGGCATATATTTTGGTCCTCGGTGGTGTTGCTAAGTGCTTGATCTTTAATATCTGTAGATCAACAAGTAAACTTTCTTAACACTTAAAGAGCGGGGCCCGACTTAAGTCCGTATCTAAAAAACAGCAAGTTAGGTGCATTATTAAGGCTTTTAAAGGGTTAAAAACTAGTGCAAATGGCCGGGAGCGCAGCAGGCCACACGGCCGACACCCAGGGCTTACCGCCGCCCACTGGCTCAGTGACTCACGCTCCCTCTGTTCTCGAGAGGCCGGCAGTGTAGCCAGTAGTGAGCGTAGCTGGAAAAAATATGCCGCTATACGCTAAACTCCCATGTTGGTGGTACCACTGCATCAAAACGACGAGTGCTACGTAGCTTGTTCTGGTCTCATTTTGAAGCTTGTAGCGCCTAGTTTTTTGCTGAATACATTTCTTTTCATGTAGATACTTGATTGATCATTCAGGAGGGCCTGAATATGCCCAAAATAGCCCAAAAAACCCGCTAGACGAGGGTTAAGATTCTTGAAAATTTCTGTATATCATTATTTGATGTAAATCTTGAAAATCATATTGAAATTGAAATGACGGGGTTGCTACCACCAAATGCAACAACCAGTTGCAGAATTGCCAGTCTGCAGCTGGGTCCACCAGCCAAACCCATAACCAGGAAACAACGAAGAAGCAAGAAAATGCAGGAGCCACCCCTATCACCCAGAGCCCCTCATTTTCTATCACACCAAACAGCAGTTATGAGCATGGGAAACTGCTCCAGCCAACCACAGCCCTGCTTTCAAACCACACCAGCCAATGACAGGACAGCATTCCCCCCATCCCCAGAGCTGCAATATGATGAAGCATTGTTTATGCAAGTTGAACACCAGTGACCAGAAGCTTACAGCTATAAATGGACCTGAGCAGGAGTACCAGTTATTATTATTATTATAGAAGCTGTCTAAGCCTCCCAACAGGGTGCAGATACACCTATAAAAGATGAATCCCCACAAAATACCCGTAAGTACGGGAGAGAGACTACGACAACTAAGAAAAAGGAAAAGGGCTACAGTAGTTAGAGAGCCCAGAAGAAAAGATCAGTTTGTCAATTAAAACACCATTCTAAAAAGAATAAAAGCAAATCATGATTTTTTTTTTTTTTTTTTTTTTTTTTTTAAAAGACCTCCGTCTACGTATTGTGAAAAACCTGTTATCCTCCGGCAAATTGTGGGGTTGAGTGAGTGAAGGGGGGGGACAGTGAATGAAGGAGGATGCATGTTTTTCATAATACGTGTTGCTAGCCCCAAACGCGCGAGCAACTGTGGTTTTCAACCATCCGACACATCCCCTTTTATTAATGTGCATCACACATGTTACATACAAATAAGGTTTATGTTTTGTTTTACCCTACTGTGGAAAGACTACGGATACACCACTCCTGCCGGGGCCTCACGCAGTGGCATGACCCAGTCCTGTCGAACTGAGCTCATGACGCTGGTGGCATTGCCCCGGAGGATAGCCATCCCTAGTCTTTGCTTGAGCCAGAGGGTTTCCCGGGGTTCTCCTGAAACTTCTCTGATTTTACGGCCTATTTCATTCACCATCTTAAGAGTGGTAGGGCCGAAAACTCCTGAAGTTTCGAATGCCAGGGGCTCGAACTGATGAATTCTGGCGATGGCTTGATATTTTTCTCGCTTTTTATTTAATGATTAATCATGATTAAAACAAAAATTTACTGCTGTAATAAAACATTAACTCTGGACTTAAAAGCTGAGATATGGGTTGACTGTACAACCTCGTTTGGCAAATAATTCCAAAGGGGAATCATTGAAGGAATAAAACACCGAGAAAACTGAGATGTAGAAACATTAGTTGGAGTCATGGCAAGGTCATTAAGACTCTTCGTAAATCTTGTTGCGCGAATTGGAATAAAAGGTTCTGGTAAAACACTATGCAATGGATGCTGAGTATTGTTAACAATTTTAAATAAAAGACTAAGGGCACCAACCCGACGCCGATGATGAAGATCAAGAGATAGAGCAGGGAGAATAAATTTAATAGAATTAAGAGTTTTATCAAGCAATTTCAAATGACAGTTAGCAGCCGAGTTCCAAACAGGAGAGCAATACTCAAAATGAGGCAAAATAAAAGCATAAAAAGATTTTATGACTGTGGTTTCACAAGCGAATGTTTTGTAACACTTGCGAAGTAAACCAATCTTTTGAGCAATAGTAGAAGACAAGGAACGAATATGCTTCTCAAATGTCAACTTAGGATCGAGAGTCACTCCAAGCAAACGCAAACCTGACACATCCTCAATTTGTTCACCAGAAACATGCAAACAAGGATGAGGAGGAGCCAAAGTATGTGATCTACTGATTATCATGGAGTGAGTTTTCTTAGCATTAAGCTTCATACCCCAAAGTTCACACCAAGAGGTAATCTTAGCCAAGTCCCTGTTTAGAGATGCTGCAACTTCGATTCTACTCTCTGGAGATGGAATTGATGAGTATAAAGTTATGTCATCGGCATAAGAAACTAGTTTATTTTCAAGCTCAGAGCACAAGCAAGCAATACAAATAATGAAAAACAGAGGCCCAAGCACACTGCCCTGTGGAACACCTGAAACAACAGGCACAAAAACAGAAGTGCACCCATCAACGACAACATGCTGAGACCTGTCTGTCAAAAAATCTTTAAAAATAGATAAATGACTACCACCAATACCATGAAGTTGCAGCTTATATAAAAGGGCTTTATGATTAACAAGATCAAAAGCAGAACTAAAATCAATAGCCACAACACGAGATTCATATCCTTTGTCCAACGAAGACTGAAGATCATGAGATAAAGTTAAAAGCGCAAAATTAAGTTATGCCGGTCCTGTAGATCCAATAACCTCCAGACAAGAAGCACTAATAGGCCAGCAATACACCAGTATGTCTAAGAGTCTGGAGGAGGATGTAATCCTAATAAGTAAGATTTCTCCCAGAATAGGATAAATAAATGCTTTGTATGATATAAATATGTTACCTAGTATTATAAGAACACCTATATATATTAACCAGCCATGTCTACTATTAGTATTTACCCTCACAACTTCATCACAACGAATTCACAATACCCCTATTGCCACGAGACTGTAAAAGAGAGTCAAGAATTAAGTCAGATATCACTTCAAAGATTTAGTGGGAAAGTATGCAAACCTCCACTGCGGTACTGTACTCAGCCTGAAAAGGACAGGACAGCTAACCACAGCCGAAGCTTGCCCCAGCCCTGCCCCCTGCCAGTGAAAGTGCTCGACCTGTGGTGCCCTCTGACGTCTGGAACCTGAAGTCCTGCTCGAGTGACACCCTACCCTCCTGGAGTGCTGCTCTACGAACCTACGCTCTACGTCGACCAGCCCTGCCCTCTCACTACCCTCCAATCTTACCCTAAGTGTCTCTGTATATCTTGAGTTGTGACTATTGTTGTTGAGGTATAGGTTAAAATATGTGAATCGTGTAAGCGTGTGATTATAAACAGATCTGTGCCCAAGATCTTGTAATTGCGTACCTGTTAATCCTTCTGAAATTGATAGTAATTCTTGTCTAAGATCTGTGTTCAAGATCCTATATTAATCCTGTTTAAATATCCTCTAGAACGTCCTACGCATACGTTATATACTTGTGTTCCTTAATTTATCATGCCACGTACTCACAGATTTTCCTAATATATGTATTCTGTTATGTATGTTGCAAGTTGAGGTCGACGTGTATTTTGTGTCTTGATTCCCCCTCTTAATTCATAACTAATTACCTAGAACCTACGCCCAATTTCACATTTAATTTATCTCAGTATTCCCGTTGTGAAGTTTATCATTCCCCAATTCCTATACTTTCCAAGTTCCCCAATTTCTCATACGATTACTTAATCGTTGTTGTGATTATTGTATGAACTAATATTATCGTTCATGCGAGTACTGATGTAGATAATTTCGATTCTTATTGTCTAGGAATTCTAGCATTGCATAGTCTTTTATCTAAATTTTCCATCATCTCGAATACACCACTTATTAAGGTGAATTCTTCATAAGACTCTGTTAACTCGTTCAGATATCTTGTTAATACCCTGCTGAGTATTTTCATAGTACAACTTCGTTTTGTGCATCACTATTAACATAATTAATATTGTGCTAATTAATTCTGTACGCTATTACCATTATAAGCGTTGCCAAGACACCTACTAATTAATCACCTTTGATTAATTAGACTTTGTCTTTATATCCAGTTAGTGATTAATTTTCTTTAATTCAGTTATAATTATATTAATAACTTTAAATTTGAATTCTCCGACAGAGTTTGTAATTATTGCATACGTTCGATTGAAGTGAATAGACAGTTCAAATCATTATATTACCTAATTTGAGCTACATACATAGTAAATTGTGAAAATAAATAAGCAATATCTTACCCCCAGTTTCATTATAATATCTCTGAGAATAAGTTCATATTTACACAAACCAGAATTGTATTTTCCAACCCCGCAGTAGAGTTATTGACCTGACACGCTAGTTGATTAAAGGTCGCGTTTACCTGAAGAGCATTTACCTAGCTCAAGCGCGCGCGCCCCACCTAGTACATCTCGCTCACTGCTTGTGTATTTGTTTTTACTCTCAACTCATCCATTCTCTTGTATATCGAGAGTATTAATATTTATCTTTATTGCTGTTTCATTCACGTAAGACACTCGACCCACCCGCATCATTATTACTAATAAGGGTTGATACTATAGGTCACGTGTTTATTTAATTGCATATTTCCTGTTTTGTTTATTACCAACACTGAATTAACATTGATCTCATCTTGGTCTATTCTGCTAGTATACATTTGCCTATTACCTTATAATTCCCATATTTATTAAGGTAATATTATAGCCTGAATTATCCATATAAACCAAGCCTATAAGTGAAGATATATTTCTATGCCTTTGAATAAACTTGTGTGTATAACTCTCCTGTGTGTTGTTATTGAGTTCTGTAGTACCTAGTTGAATACTTATTTGTGATATTAAGAACGTGTTCGGGGAGTTCCTGTTGAGTTTATTTACGGTCTATAAGTCCATATCTGGATTATCGTAAAGACTATATCACGAGCTGTAATTACTATAGCCCGGCAAAACAGAAATGAATGCCAAAACCAGGTGTGGGAGCCCCCTATATAAGTATATAAACTATGCAGTGTGGCTTGGGGGCGCGGTCTTGTCACGAAACCTGTACGGTATATGCACGCAACAATCACAACACGTACTGGGTACGTTGTAAGTAGGTGTGACTTTCAGGATGTTTCTTGTGACTTTTGTGTGGTTCAGACGATAATCGCCACCTAATCCTGTGTTAATCATGATGGCTCGTTTACCGTATGTGGTATGAGCGTGTGAGGTATGAGCGAAATCAGTACGAGAAGGCCTTGTGAGAGGGCTTTTCCGAGATGGAATTCACCGACATTGCCACAACATTTGATTCGGTCATATCGTGGTCAAAATCTGAAGAGCATGGGTGTGGACGATAAATGCAGGGACTAACCCGTTCAGTACCGGTGACATCCTCATTATTGAATTCTGGCAACTATTAGGCAATTTTATGCAGCATACAAAGGACGTTTACTCTTTAAAAAATAACAGGCTATCTCACTTAATCCTTTTAGCTACCATATATCTCTCCTATGTTTCATAATATCGTCTAAATGTTCCCGAAATCAAATGGAAATACGTCATCGGTACTGAAAGGGTTAAAGTGAGTGTGAGGAAGAAAGGCTCAAGGATGTAGGGGAGGCTGACAACAGATGTTAGTTTGTAAGAATTGAAGATGATAATGTGGGAACAGAATATGAGGTGCGTAGAAGGGATATGCTGAGGATGTGGAACATTAGGTAGGCTAGTAGGTGTGAAAGATGAGTATGAAGCAGGATAGAAAAGATGTAGACAAAGTGTATGGAAGATATGTAAAAATGTGGGAATTTGAAGATGTGCTTAGATTCGTAAAATTGAGAGATTTATAGTTGTATTAATATAAAAAAAAATCTAATTTTCTTATTTTATTATTATTATTTGGCATTAACACCTTATTGGCGGCCTAGGCGGTCTATTTGACCGTACCGCACAGCGTTTTTTTTTTTACCCTAAATAGGGTTGTTTACGTGATCATTTTCATGCCTAAATAAGACCCAGAGCGTAAAACAAGTATCTATCCCTGAAAAGCGTAAACAGAGCTTTCCAATGACATCCGAACCATCCTTGAACGACCACTGGTTCTCTTGCAACGATCGTGCAACACGAGTGCAAAAACCCTATAATTAGGTAATTTCCTTACATAATTCCCTGTGTAGCGAGTGAGGGAGGGGGGAGGAAAGTAGAATACAGTTCAGTATGTCCACCGCAGTGGTGGGGAACGGTCATAGGGTTGCTACGCTCGTCCCACCGCTCAGCTCTCTCTCAGCAACATTACGTGCTGAAAATGGCGGTCGACATAATTTGTGCACCGCCACATAGTCCATATTTATTTCACTCGACATAAGTTGCGCGCCGCCAGTTAAGAGTTAAGTTCATGTATATACTTATTATTATTGTTTTATGCTTTACTTATATTAATTTATTCTTTAGTTTTTATTTATTTATTGTTCATTATTTATTTTAATTTTGTTTTTTCGAGAAGGGGGGGGGGGGTATAAACGGGTGGAGAGCATACAGTAGGTGTGACGAAGGTGGACGAAAGTGTGACGAAGGAAAATAAATTGGAATTATCCTGTTGCATGGCTAGTTAATTCAATGCTCATAACACTGTTTAGTACCCCCATTACAATATCCCATAATGATCAATAGAACAAAATACTGACAAATTATGCATTTCCGTTCTCTAAATTGCAAAATTAATGTAAACATTAAATGGCAATTAATTTAATAAATTTCATACTATCACTCAAATGCGAACCCTTGTATACTTCGTACTATGACAAATATTGTTATACCAAAACCCAGGACACTACACGGCCCAAGCACCTGAGTCTCCCCCCTCCAAAACCAAGTGGGAAGCCTTTACAGAAAACGCAGCCATAACACACCTGTCCCCCCCTCGCCAAAACCAAAACAAACCTCCGGAATCCCCCCCACGCACACAGCTTGCCTGGGATTGGCCGACTAGACTGTTGCCTCCACCAATCAGGAAGCCGCGCCGCCTGCACTAATTAGGACGCCGCGCCGTCACCACCCAGCCGACCTGCTGATTTGTCCCTGGAAGTATGTCCTGAAGCAAATCAGGAGGCCCCTTCCATTGCTCTTCCCCCTACTCCCCTCGCCGAGACCAGAGCGACCTACACCTCCCCTAGAATCAGTGCATCAATGAGCCCTTCTTCCCTGTGCCTCTTCTAAGGCAAGGATTACCTAGGGATAGGTAGGTATCCAGGCCAGGTAGGGGAAGACATCACACTAACACCTGAGATCAGGGATGCTTTCCAACTCCCAAACTACTTGCAATAAAACGGCAAATCCCGAGCAAGTGACCTAGAATGCTTTCCAGCTTCTGGGTAGCTCTAGATATGACTTCTACCATAGAATGCTTTCCAGCTTCTGGGTAACCCTAGATATAAGTTCTACCATAGAATGCTTTCCAGCTTCTAGGTAATTTAATTTGTTAAGTTAGTACTGATTAGCCGCACACCGCTGTAGAAAAATAGTGCTAACAAATACATAAAATGCCTCGGAGTCAGACGGACCCTAAATTGAGTGGTTAATCCTGTAAGTCCTTCAGTAAACTGGCATGGGTTGTCCCTCTTACAGGGGATAGGTTCACTTGGGGGCATTTTGTGTATGGCCACCCCCACTAAGGGGAGTAAGGCGTCTGGCAATAGATAGATAGATAGATAGTACTGTGATATTAGAGACGCTTGAACTATTATTATTATTATTATTATTATATGAGATGCCGAAGTCTCCAACCAGGGTGCAGAAACACCATCAAGATCAATCCACACAAAACACCCGGAGGCACTGGAGAGAGACTATGGCAACTTAGGAAAAAATAAAAACATACACTGTATACTGTACTGTACATATACACATATTAAACACAGATAACATATTATGCAGTGGAGGATATCAAGCTTAAATATAATACAATAAAATAGAATAAAATAAGTTTAAAAATTAGAATTAATGCTGCAAAAAAGCATTAACTCTAGACTTAAAAATGGAGATATTAGCTGAATTGACTAGCTCATTTGGCAACTTATTCCACAAGTCAACCATGGCCGGCACAAATCACCGTGAAAACTGTGTAGTAGAAAAATTAACACGGCTCATGGCAAGATAATTAAGATTGCTTGTGAATCTAGTTGCACGAGCCCGGACATAGGGCCCAGGCAGAACCCCATGTAATGGATGCTGAGGGTTGTTAAAAACTTTAAATAAAAGACTAAGGGCACCAACTTTACGTCGATGACACAGATCAAGAGACAAATTAGGTAGAATAAAACTGATGGAATTTAGCGACCTGTCAAGCAACTTGAGATGGCAGTCAGCTGCTGACAACCAGACAGGTGAGCAGTACTCGAAATGTGGCAAAATAAAAGCATAAAAAGACTTGATAACTGTGGCGTCACAAGCAAATGTTTTATAAACCTTGCGAAGCAGACCAATTTTTTGGGAAATGGAAGAGGAGAAAGAACGAATATGCTTTTCAAAAGTAAGTTTGGGATCAAGAGTAACTCCTAACAAATGCAGAGTATCCACATTCTCAATTTGCTCGCCAGAAACTTGTAGATAAGGATGGGGAGGATCCAAGGTACGGGATCTGCTGATGATAATGGAGTATGTTTTACTAGCATTAAGTTTCATGCCCCAAAGTTCACACCATGATGTAATTTTGGCTAAATCCCTATTCAGAGTAGTAGCAATTACGTGTCGATCTATTGGTGATGCAATTGACGCATATAAAGTTGTATCATCAGCATAGGAGATTAGTTTATTTTCAAGCTCGGAACACAGGTCAGCAGTAAAAATAATAAAAAGCAAAGGCCCAAGGACACTGCCTTGTGGAACACCAGAAACAACAGTAACAGAAGGGGAATGACACCCATCAATGACCACAGACTGAGATCTTTTCGTCAAAAAATCTTCAAAGATCCTTAAAAAATTGCCACCAATACCAATGAGCTGTAACTTAAACAGAAGTGCTTTATGGTTGACTAAATCAAAAGCAGAACTAAAGTCAATAGCCACGACGCGAGACTCATGTCCCTGGTCCAATGAAGATTGCAAGTCATGGGTGAGTGTCAGAAGTGCATCACATGTACCCAGTCCCTTACGAAAACCAAACTGTGAGTTTGGTATCAAATTATGACTATTACAATAAGAGGAAAGGCGTCTGGACAAAAGCCTCTCATAGAGCTTGGATAGGATAGGTGTAATGGAGATAGGGCGATAGTCATTAGGAGATGATGAGGCAGTATTTCCCTTTGGAATAGGAGTGATAATAGCCTTACGCCAGCAAAGAGGAAAACTACCTGATTTCAAAAGCAACCTAAACACCACTGCCAATTTAGGTGCCAAGACCACTGCAACCTTTTTAAAAAAGAGAGGGAAAAACCCATCCGGGTCTGTGCCACCATAGGTATCAAGATCCAGCAAGTACCTTTTCAGTTCAGCTGATTTGAATGCCATTGAATTGAGGTTGGGTCTAGGGAAACATGTCAATGGCAAAGACAATTCCTGATTACTCTGCTTATTAATAAAAATATTAGATAGAATATTGGCCTTCGATAATGGATAAAAAGAGATGGAGCCATCAGAATCACAAAGAGGAGGCATGGAGGAATCTATTCCAAATAAAGAGGATTTCAAAGCGGACCACCATTTATGAGGCTGTGTAGCTCCTGCCAGAACATCCTGAAGATGGGAGTTATAATCCCTCTCAGCACCATCATAAACTCTCTGCGCAGCTGCCCTTTTAAAAACATAATTTTCCCAATGCAAGGGGGTTTGATTACGCCTCCATAGACGATATGCAATAGTTGAAATACTAGTTGAAATAATAGTTGATATACTAGTTGAAACCTGCCTTTCAGGCCCCCTTTACAGTAAATTATTAATCCATTCAGTTGCCCATTTAAAAACCCTCACACACTATCCTCAACTTTAATTATTCATATATAGGTATGTTGTTACATGTTTTGACTAATCTCTAAGTTACCCAAAACCGCTACATACCTATAGGTGAAAGATCTTGCCACACATACCCAGTTAAACTAAACTCCAGCTAAGGAATTCTTCACATAGTCGAGTCTACTTAGGAGTTCATTGTTCATGTATTGGCGTCTCTCAGTATACTAACTTAGAGTTCATTGTTCATGTATTGAAGTCTATCAGTATATTAACTAGGAGATCATTGTTCATGTATTAACGTCTATCAGTATACTAACTAGGAGTTCATGTATTGACGTCTCTCAGTATACTAACTTAGAGTTCATTGTTCATGTATTGAAGTCTATCAGTATATTAACTAGGAGATCATTGTTCATGTATTAACGTCTATCAGTATACTAACTAGGAGTTCATGTATTGACGTCTCTCAATATATTCGTATGTGCTAATATTGTATATAATTACACGAATCCTTGTGTATCTTATAAATATTTATGCTGTACTATTGTTTTCAAGATTAATGTTGATGTTATCTATGCATTATCCTTGTATCTATAAAACCATAAATGCATATCAAGCCACTATTTAAATAATAAAACTTGTACACCTGGCTCTTGTATTCTCTCAACACCTCCCCCTCGGTAAAATGGACCCTGTGACAGATGGTAATGAGAATGCAACTATCTCTAGTAGAAGTTGGCATATTAATTATAATACCAGGAGGCGGTGCATCTCGGAGGACCCCAGGTGTGACGTCACACACCCAGGTCGGCCGCGGAGAGGGCGACCGGAACCTCACCTCCACCAACCCCAGCGAGCTGACGTCATCATCCAAGATTGGTCGATCGAGGGGATCCTGCAGCGAATCCGGAGGGCTCTTCCATTGCTCTCCCCCATACCTCCCTCGCCGGAACCACACCGACCTATGACACACCCGAGACCAACACTTCACCGTGCCCTTTTTTCATGTAACACACCTGCAAAAGAGAACACCTGGAAAAGTGAATATGTAGTCAGGCCTGGGAGGGGGAAATTATCTCATCTCCCTCCCTGAGATCTGAATGCTTACAGGTTTCTACAGGTGCCCTCTGGCCTGACTTCTTGTACCAACGGCTAATCCCGAACAAGAAGACCTAGACTGCTCCCTGGCTCTAGGACCTCGAATGCTCTCAAGTGTCTTGGAAACTTGTTAGTCCAAGTTATTGCTGTATATAATGACGCTTTTATAGTCGAGACCTAGCTTTCAGGTCCCCTTTACCACACCTAATATATATTCCAATTGCCTAATAAATACCCGCACACGCTGTCCTTAACATTAATTCTTCCACTATACTGTAGTTATATTGTCACATGTCTTACTAACCTCTAGGTTGTCAGGCCACTGCGTAACTATAGGGGAAAAGCTCTGCCATACCTACATTTATACTAGCTTCCAGCTAGGGAATTCCCCACACACACCGAGTCTAACTAGGAGTCTCTATCATTATATCTCCAAAGTGCGTGTTGTATTATACGTATTTTATGTATCCTTATGTTTTGTGAATATTGCTTACTGTACTATTGCTTTCATGATTTATGATTTATGTTCTTAATGCATTACTCTTGTATATATTTGCCAATGCATACCACACTACTATTAAAATAATAAAACTTGCACACCTGGGTCTTGGTATCCTCTCAACACCTCCCCCTCGATAAAACAGAACCTGTGACAGATAGTTTGAATGTGCGCCTACTCTCAGTGGTAGTCGGCATCTTAATTAGGTAGATAATTAATAAGGTAGTCAATTCAGCCCAAGATAGGTTCGAAATTTAATAGACATCATTACTATCCGTGACTGTACACTAACCAGCCAGGGTTGTTCCCCACCACGACAACTATACCATCTCTCACGTTAGATAGACAGACGCTGTTCGTTATCACAGCCAAGTAAAGTTTTAACCATATTGTGTCCGGGAGGTATTTTTTGGAGCTTCCCTGTTTCTCTCCATTAGTTTGGATATTGAAAGACGTTTTGCCTCATTAGTTTGGCGATAATAAGACACTTCGCTCCATTCAGGTGTCGATTTTTTTTTCTGGGCGACTGATTGCAGATTAGTAGAAACCGTCCTTCAGCCAGGTATGTTTTGTTTTCGATAATGTACAAATTTAGTTTGAAGGGATGGGTCATGAACGAATGTGCTCTTATTACTACAGAGCTGAATTTTATGTGGAAATTGATAGATAGATAGGTAGGTAGGTAGGTAGATAGATAGTGTGAAACTACTTTTGGTGGTTACTGTACACTAAAACTAGCAATACAATTACCATCATCATCATTATCACCACAATCACTACCATTATCACAACTACCAATTACTCAGTTAACACTATCAGCATCACCATTATCATCATACCAACTACCAAAGCCACAAACATTACCTCCACCACCACGAATTACTTTTACTACCACTACCACCAACTTTACTATCATCTTCACCACCACCAATGACTTTACTATCACTGTTACCATCATAATCATTATTATCAATATCATCACCACCAACACTAAGAATTGTACTATCAATACCACTATCATCAATAGAATAAACCCTAATCACTATCATCATTATCAATTACTATGATACTACTATTACTGCCACCATTAACATTATCACCACAATCACTATCGTCGTTATCAATGACTATACTACTAGTACTACCACCACCATCAACACGATCACTGTCATCATAATCATCACCACAAATGAGATTACTATTACCTCCACTATCATAACTAATACCACAATTACTGTCATCATCATCACCACTAATGACTCATTTATCAATACCTCCACCAACACAAGCACTATTATCACCACCAGCATCATTATGTGTATTAAAGTATCATCCACTATCACAACAGCCTATATCATCAACAGCACTAATGATTCGACTACCATTACCACTATCACCATCAACACCACAACCTGGCTCAGCACCATTATTATCATCGCCACCTACATTATCATCACCACCACTATCACCATCACTACTAGCCTACTACCACCATCGTCATCACTGTTATTACCTGCATAGACCCCACTAAGGCACTACTACCCCTACCATAGGCAACTCGAGCCCGACGCGCCAACCCGCCAACAGCACTTCGCTCTCGCTGCTCGAAATTTGACCATAACTTGAGTACTCCATTACTCATCCCCTTATTTGTTTGCATGGGCTGTAGCTAAGCTCTAGCTTAAATGCCCTGTAGTTGCTTTGCATGTAATTTTGCTGTGTTTTTTACTGATAAACGTTTGTTTATCGAGACTGCTTTTGTTTACATTTGTACCGGTTAGTGACGACCGACGCTCTAAAGTAAACAAACTACTTGCTTGGTTCATATTATTATAAAGTTCTAGGAACTTCTAGCACTTATTGTAAATATTTTAGCCCTCACTGTAGTTAAGTACTTAGCAAACCACCCAGTAGTTATCTTGCATGACATTGTACTGTAGTTTTGACTGATAAACGTTTGTTTTTCAAAATTCTATTTGTCAAGTTAGTAGAGACGCCGCCGATACCAGCGCCACCTGTGTACGCATAAACAAACCCTCTTCTTGTATTTTATATATCAAAGTCTAGCCAATACTGTACTTGGTTGAACTTTTTATCTTGGTTATCTATATAAATCGCACACACTAACATTTGTCAAGATAGTTTTAATATTGGGTTAGAATAATTTAGTTACTGTAATACTTTTTGATAGCCTATTTATTAATCGCATTTCAGATACTTGTCACCATATTAATAGGCCTCTCACACTCTTGCCAGGGATATTACTAACTCCATTATTATTATTATTGTGTCGACCACTGTATAAACTAATATACAGGCTTTAGCCTAACTGTGTCATACTGCTAACATCATTTTATTTTTATTTTCAGGCATAAAATTGTGTTCTATTGCTAACATAATTATTCTGTTTGTGATTAACATATTCTTTTTGTGATTTACAGGCATTAATTGTACCATATTGCTAACCAATATTTTTTGTTACTGTACTGTATACTGCTTTCCAGTTTTCTCACTAGGCTAAATTAACCCTCTCCCACTTTTTTTCCAGTAAATTTTGTAACAAATTACTAGTCCATTTGCAATTTTCAGGCGTTAACTGTGTCATACTGCTAACATCAATTTTTGTTTTATTTTCAGGCATAGATTGTGTTCTATTGCTAACATATTTTTTGTGATTTACAGGCATAATATTCTTTTTGTGATTTACAGGCATTAATTTTACCATACTGCTAACAAATACTTGTTGTTACTGTACTGTATACTGTTTTCCAGTTTTCTCACTAGGCTACATTAACCCTCTCCCACTTTTTGTTTTTTTCAGTAAATTTTGTAACAAATTTCTAGTCCATTTGTGATTTTCATGCTTTAACTGTGTCATACTGCTAACATCAATTTGTGTTTTATTTTCAAGCATAAATTGTGTTCTATTGCTAACATATTTTTTGTGATTTACAGGCATATTAATTTTATCATATTGCTAACACAATTTTGTGTGATTTTCAGGAATTAATTGTATCACATTGCTAACATAAATTTTTTGTGATTTTCAGGGTTTAATTGTACCATTTTGCTAACATAAATTTGTGTGATTTTCAGGCATATTGTGATTATATCGTCATGGCGCCGCAACGAACCTGCACGAGTTGTTCCGGTAAATTTGGCCCTACCATGTTTGTTGATACTGATGTCCAAATTTGTAGATTTTGCCAGCTCCGAGAGAAGATTGCGGATGAATTGAATGCAGCTCACCGCAAGATCGATGCCCTGACTACGAAGCTTGAATCCCTTCAAGAATTTGCCACACTCAACGTAGGAGTGCCCTCGGCCCAAGAAACCACTACGATGTCAACCGCCATTCCAGTGCATACAGTACTGGTACCGGTACCCACACCAGCAGCTACCTTAGATGTTGCAGAAAATAATAATGACTCTACTCTCACTCCCCCCCCCCCCCCCAGGACAACTTTCAGTTAGTGAGAAACAATGTGCATCCCAGTACCAGTACCAGGAAGGTCATCCTGACAACATGCCAAAACCGCTTCAAAATTCTTGCTATTGACGAGGAAGAGGAAACGGAAGAAGTTCGGCTTGTGGGCGACTCCATGGTCCGTGGCCAATTAACCGAGTTCTGCGCCAGGGCACCCAGGACCAGGAAGCGATTCTGTATCCCAGGTGGCGGCGTGGACGACAATGTTGCGGCTGTGGAAGAGGTTTCCAGGCTCGCCCCCGCAAGCACTACGTACGTCATCCACGTTGGATCTAACGATGTCCAACGGACGCGGTCAGAGGAACTACTATGCAAGTACCGGCGGCTGACCAGGTCCTTCAAGGAAAAATCAAATAGAATCTTAATTTCAGGAATTGTTCCCCGGATTGATGTAGAAAACCGATTCTACAACATAGCTACCAGTACAAATCGCCGACTAGCCAAACTCTGCAGGGAGGAGGACATAGGCTTTGTCGACACGTGGGATCATTTTTACTATGATAAAACTTTGTTTTCAGGAGATGGCGTACATCTCAATGAAGTAGGAGCTGCACGTCTTGGTCGTCTACTGAACGATGCAGTCAAGGATTTCCGTTCAAAAAACGGGGTCAACCGGGGGTATCCGGGGGTAGTGTAAGTCAAATACGAACTGAAAATTCAGACAATGCACAATCAGTAACATCCAACTCTAATACTCTTAAGGTGTTTTATGTAAATGCTCGTAGCATACGCAATAAATTTTCAGATCTAGAGGAAATCGTGTTTACAGAACATTATGATATAATCGGCATTACAGAATCTTGGTTAAATATGGAAGACAGAGACTTTTTAGCCGAATATACGCTTCCTGGTTATACAATGTTTGAGAAAAGTCGGATCAATAGAAATGGAGGAGGAGTTCTGTATTTTATAAAGGAAAGTCTTAATCCCGTCTTAATGTCAAAACCTCAAATTGCGAATATAGACATATCTTACGTACTGTTTAAATAATAAACGAGGAACTAAAATAACACTAGCTTTATTATACAGACCCCCAGCTCAATCAGTGCAAACTGACAGTGAAATTTATGAACAAATTGCAGAAATAACTAACATACAAGATACCGTAATTCTTGGCGATTTCAACTTACCTGTGACTAAATGGGGCGATAATCTTACTTCACACTCTGGACACGACCTCTATGCTAACTTGCAAGAGAGTTCACTTTTTCAATTTGTACAATCTCCGACCCGTGGTAATAATGTGCTTGACCTTGTACTCGCAACAAAAGAAGAATTAATAGAGAATTTGAATGTTGGTGATGAATTCAGTAACAGCGACCATCGTACGATAACTTTCACTTTAAAGTTTACTAGTAACAAATCAAATAGCAGCATTGAGAAAGTCCCTAATTTCAAGAAAGCAAATTTTCATAAACTTAAATCAAAGCTTAAAGAAACTGACTGGAGCTTTCTGACTAACAATAACGACATAAATACATCTTGGGAGTGTTTCACAACCACTTACCTTAAGGCAGTGCAAGACTGCATACCATCGAAAATACGGCGTCCAGGCCATAATGATAAGCCCAAATGGTGGAATACAGATATTTCAGACTGTCTGCTTGCTAAAAAATTTGCTAATGATAGATTAAAATCCTCATAAAATGACGAAGAACGGGTGAAATTTGTAGAGCTACGACGCAAAGCCAAAAAGTTAATTAAGCAAAGTAAAAAGACCCTGGAGTTACATGTTGCGAATCAAAGTAAAACAAACCCGAAAGAATTCTATAGTTATATCAGAAAGAAAGAAGTAGTTACTTCAACCGTTGGACCGTTAGTCGATGAAAATGGAGAATACACCAAAGACGAAGTACAAATGAGTAATGCCCTCAATACCTTCTTTGCATCAGTTTTTACAACCGAAGACCTCAGTGATATCCCTACACCAACGCCGATTCAGATTGATAATTCAGATGTTCTAAGCAATATCACCGTTACAGAGAGAGAAGTATTGAATTGTTTAGATAAACTCAAGGTAAATAAAACGCCTGGACCTGATACAATCTCGCCTAGAGTTCTAAAGGAAGCTAAGGATGAGCTCTCCAAACCACTGACATTGCTATTCAATGAATCCTTGCAGTCTGGGACTATGCCTGATCAGTGGAAGCTAGCCAACGTAACACCGATATTCAAAAAAGGCAGCAAATCCCTACCCAGTAACTATCGTCCAATTAGCTTAACCTCAATTGTATGTAAAATGCTAGAAACGGTCATAAGAGACAGACTCGTAAATCACTTTTTTTTTTTTTTTTTTTTTTTTTCTATGTGATTGAGGGAGGCAAAAGGCATAACTGCCTATAGCGAGTGCCTCCCCCATAGTTGAAAGAGTGACAGGGCCAAAATCAAGGGACGTTCGAGCCAAAATGCCTGGACACACGGAGTTTGAAGCAATTTAAGTCATAGGAGAGGAAAGACTGATTCTGGAGAGAGTTCCAGAGCTCAGCTGTTGAGTAGAAGAAAGTTTGAGAGTAACGTTTCACTCTTGGGTTGGAGAGTTGCACAGAGTAGGGGTGGGATTGAGTTGCAAGACGGGTACCACGTGCCCTACGTAAAGGAGGTGGTATGCACTGGGATAGCTCTGAGGAACACTGATTATTATAGTAGCGATAGAATAGCGAGAGAGATGCAACATTGCGGCGGAGAGAGAGAGATTGCAGAGAGTTGGTGAGTGGACGGGAGTTAATGATACGAAAGGCCTTCCTTTCAACTTTGTCTAGGAGAGCAGTGTGAGAGGAACCTCCCCACACATGTGAACAATACTCAATACAAGGGCGCACTATGCCCCTGTACAGAGCAAGAAGCTGTACAGGGGAAAAGAACCCCCTAAGGCGGTTGAGCACACCCAGCTTCTGGGAGGCTGCCTTAGCAAGACTGGTAATATGGTCCTTCCAAATAAGAGCAGAAGAAAAGAGACACCAAGAATATTGAGAGAAGATGAAGGGTTGATTTTGTTATTGTTGAAGAATAAGGGATAGTCCGCTGGGAGATCCTGACGGGTAGATAGATGGAGAAATTGGGTTTTGGAAGCATTAAAGTTAACAAGGTTTTCTCTGCCCCAATTGGAAATAGTATTTAGATCAGTATTTAAGAGTTCTATGGCTTCATTACGTTTGTCGTTGAGGGATTGCTGGCTGGGGCGTTCTGAAAAACTAATGGAGTAGTGCAAGGTGAGTCGTCTGCGTATGAATGGATGGGAATTAAGGTACAGTTAAGGAGATCATTTATAAAAATTAGAAAGAGAATAGGATAGGACAGAGCCCTGAGGAACACCGGAGTTTATAGAGTGAGGAAGTGAACAATGGCCGTCCACACCGCGGCTATGGAACGGCCGGAAAGGAAATTAGAGACAAAGGCACAGATGGAGGGATAGAAACCGAAGGAGGGTAGTTTAGAAATTAAAGATTTATGCCAGACTCTATCGAAGGCTTTCGATATGTCTAGTGCAATAGAAAAAGTCTCACCGAAGTCCCGAAAGGAGGATGACCAAGAGTTAGTAAGATATGAAAGAAGATCACCAGTAGAGCGACCCTTAAGGAAGCCATACTGGCGATCTGAGAGCAGATTATGAGAAGAGAAATGCTTAAGAAATTTGGAAGCAAGAATAGTTTCAAAAACTTTAGAAAGACAAGAGATAAGAGCAATTGGACGATAGTTGGAGGGTTGAGAGCGGTCACCCTTCTTTGGGACAGGTTGAATGTGAGCAAACTTCCAGCATGAAGGGAATACGTTAGAGGATAGACAGAGACGAAAGAGTTTGCCTAGGCAGGGAGTCAGCACGGAAGCACAGTTTTTGAGAACAACAGGAGGAACACCGTCCGGACCGTACTTAGAGGTCAAATAACTTACTTAAAGGCAACTTAAAGGCAACTTACTTAGAGGCAAATAACTTACTTAAAGATACTCAACACGGCTTTCGTAAAAAACGTTCCTGTTTAACAAACCTCTTAAACTTCTTCCACGATATCCTCAACCTCTACGATGAGAGTAAAGCTGTAGATATTATATACCTTGATTTTCAAAAGGCCTTTGACAAAGTTCCCCACAAAAGTTTACTGCTAAAACTAAAAGCGCATTGAATACAAGACGGTGTGTTGAAATGGATAGAAAATTGGCTCAGCGACAGAAAGCAAAGAGTAGTCATAAACGGTAAGGCATCTAAATGGACCAATGTAAGTAGCGGGGTACCCCAGGGATCGGTACTAGGACCAATTCTCTTTCTAATTTACATCAACGACATAGATGAGGGTCTCACCTGTACAATCTCAAAATTTGCTGACGATACAAAAATTGCAAATAGCGTACTCTCAAAAGAACAAGTTGACGATATGCAACACAATCTAGATAAATTGTCATGTTGGGCCCAAATTTGGCAAATGAGTTTCAATGCGGATAAATGTAAAGTACTACATATCGGATACTTAAATGAGAAAGCAAACTATTCGATGAATGGCACTCAGCTTAAGAATGTAAACAGAGAAACCGATCTGGGAGTAACAATATCGAGTAACCTAAAACCGAGTCAACAATGTTCAGAAGTTGTTAAGAAGGCAAACAAAATAATTGGCTTTATAGGCAGGTCATTTGAGCATAAATCCAAAGAAGTTATCCTAACCCTTTACAATTCCTTAGTCCGCCCTCTTCTGGAATACTGCGATCAATCCTGGTGCCCTTATTACCAAAAAGATATATACAAGCTAGAACGAGTTGAGTTCAACGTAGAGTTACCAAAATGATACCTAGCCTAAAGAACAAACCATACGAAGAGCGTCTTAGAAAATTAAATCTATTTCCTTTAACCCAGCGAGGTGACTTAATTCAAGTGTTCAAAATCATCAAAGGCATCGACAATATGAACTGTAGTAAGTACCTCACTATCGACCAATCTAATTACACGCGGGGAAACGGTTGAAAAATTATTGGTAAATCTTTTAACTCACACGAATCTAAGAATTTCTTCTTCAATCGAGTTGTCAACTTGTGGAATGGGCTTCCCCGAGACATTATAGACTGCAGCATCGTTGATTCATTTAAACTCCGCTTAGACAAATATCTCGCATCAAACCCGCGACTGACTGCGTTTGTAAATGAATAACTTTATTTTATCCCCCCCTCAGTTACTAACCCATCTGTCCCCTACTAACTTCCTAATCCTGCCACGGACATTAGTTCCAGGGCAGTAGTTCCCTTTCCAATGTTCCCTTACCCACTCTAAACCACTGTTTGGACACTTGATCCTCAGTGTTTTGGAGGACAAGCCGCCTAGAAGGGTCACTAGCCTGTTGTTGCTTGATTTCCTTTGTACTCCTTTGTACTCCTTTGTACCATCACCACAATTACCACACTATTACCACCAGCACTACTTCAATCATTCTACAAAAATTGGAAATACATAAAAACGGTTTTCAGAATTATAAATTTAGCATAAATACCATATGTTTTGCTGATGACGGCCTAAAACTATCTCAATCCATATATGAAGCAAAAATGAATCTACAAAAACTAATAGACATCAGTAGATAATGTGGATTAGAAAAAAATATGGAAAAGAATTATGAAACCATTTTCAATATTAGAGAGCACCCATAAAATATAGAATATAGAAAGATTCAAGTTGCAACAAGTGTAATATATCTGGGCGTAACAATATCAAATAATAAAAATAGTTTTAATAAACAAAAAGGAGAATTTTTCTAAAAGGCTAAACAAAAATGTTAATCTCACCTATCCAATTATTGCTAAAAGTTGTACCAAAATAATATTATTATGATAGGAAAAACTTATAGGAACAATGTTGCATTACCAACAATTCTGTATGGAACTAATGTGATAAGTTTATCTAGAGAAGAAATACTTGAACTCCAAAGCATTGCAAATAAAGTTTATCGTTTGATGTTTGGAACAGCTTATACTCCAGTTACCACACTCAAGGGAGAAATTGGAGCCTCTTTTATGAAGGCTAGAATTATAGAGGGTAAACTACAATATTTAAGAAGTATATTTCAAGAGAACATTGATACTGGTACTGATGATATACAGTATATACAAATGAGAGTAGAAATAAACTTCTGAAAGAAATAATTATTGACAAAAAGAGAAGAATTATAATTGAACGAATGGCATTACACAATATATTGACATACTAAACTTACGTTATGGCAACACAAAAACAATGAAAGTACAAGCACTGAAAAAAAAAAGAGTGGGACACCAAAATCTGGACCAAATGAACTACAACAAAGATCAAGCCTGGAGATATACAGATAATGGAAGAAAGAAGTAAAGAGCGAAGATAACATCTATGACAATACCCCAGCATCAATACTGCTGTTAAATGCAGAACAAATACACTACCATTGAAATACAGAAATCGCTTTACTGGAGAAAACACGAGTGTGCATTATGTGTGGAGCTCAAGTGGAAGACCTAGAACGTTGTGTACTATTCTGCACAGCGTATGAAGAAGACAAGAACAAATCACTATTATTGCAACAACCATAATTATATTGAAAACTTTAAAGAAACAATAGGAATATTTATATTTAATTAAGAAGCTACTAACATTGAAGTAGCAAAATAAATACTTAATACATTTTGGAGAACAAGAGACAAAAAAATAAAGGAACATAAGAACATAAGAACATAAGAAAATGGGAGTCTGCAGAAAGCCGATTGGCCTAAGCAAGGCAGATCCCTGTCCCACACAACCCCAATTCAATTACAAAGCCCAATTATAGGCTTCACACTCTAATACCCTGAGGATCATCTTACCAAAACGGTTAGAGATTAACGCAGGATTATGGGGGTCTGCAGAGCGCTGATTGGCCCAACCCGGCTGATCCCCCTTCACACCCAACCCTTCTCGTCCATATGCTTATCCAATTTTATCTTAAAGCTCCCTACAGTTTTAGATCCCACTATAGCACTATGTAGTCCATTCCACACATCTACAACTCTGTTACGAAACCAATACTTGCCTATATCTTTTCTGAAACGAAATTTATCTAATTTGAAACCATTGGTACGAGTTCTTTCGCTATCACTGAGCTTTAGTACATTTGTCATGTCCCCTTTGTTAATCCCACTAACCCACTTGAACACCTCTATCATATCCCCTCTAACTCTGCGTCTCTCTAACGAATGTAAACCTAATTTCTTCAACCTTTCTTCATACGAAAGATTTCTAACATTATGGATCATTTTTGTCATTCTACGCTGTACTCTCTCCAATGAATCTATGTCCATTCTGTAATAAGGACACCAAAATTGGACAGCATAATCCATATGGGGTCTCACTAATGACAAGTAAAGTTTTAAGATAACATCAGCAGTTCTGTTACTCACACTCCTAGAGATGAACGATTCGTACGCTATCCGAACTTAAATATAGGTAAGTGTATTCTTTTTCCAGTGTGTATGAAGGAGAAAGAAGGCTGGCTGCCAGTAACGAGTGTCTCCCCAAAGCCAAAAGAGTGACAGAGAGCCAAATTCAAGGTATGATGGGGTCCAAATGCCTGGACACACGAAGTTTAAAGCAGTCTAAGTCATAGGATGAAGGAAAGATTGATTGAGGAGAGCGTTCCAGAGCTTACATGTTGAGTAGCCTACGGTAGCAGAAAGACTGAGAACATGTATTAATTCTTGGGTTAGGTAAATTAGTACCGGTAGCCCTTTGGTTTACGGGGGGAGTGCTTGTTTTTGGTATACGGTATATATCTATCTATTTATATATATATATATATTTTAGTTTCCTCGCTAGACCTCCATCAAGCTTTAAAAAACACCCCCTAGATCCCCTTTCAAGATAAATTTCTAAATGTTTAGGTAGAAAAATGTCCCGACCGAAGGCCGTTTCCTTAAAACATTACAGGCTCGCTATCGCTCGTCAGGAAAAAAATCGACACCTAAATGGCACGAAAGGTCTTAATATTACAAAGAAATGAGACGAAAGTTCTTAAAATCGTCAAACTAGCGGAACGAACGTCTTAAAACCTCAACATTGATATTCTAAAGTACATGAGGGAGAAGCGGGGTCCAAGAAAAAGCGACTACCTCCCTCTTAGGGGGGGATGGACGTATTTACTTGCGTATTTATTAAAACGGCTATCTATTAATATCTCATTGTGAACTCACCCCCCCCCCCCCTATCTCTCCTCCCAGCGACGACAACAACAACAACAGCTGGAGGTGATAGCGATCGTCAGCTGTTCGGGAGAGCTATTTCAAAACAAACTAACTCTCAGGGGCCTTTAACCCTTTCATTACCGGTACCGTCCTTTTAACGTTATTCTGGCTACTATTAGACGATATTATTCAGCTTAAAATAGGCCTCCATCAATTAACGGGCTTCGAACTATCTCCCTTAACTCTTTGCACTACCGTACCACAGGTCCTTCTTAAACTGCACCAAATCCTCTAAATGTACCTAGATTAAAATTACTAAGATGTCGCCGGTACAGAAGGGGTTAATACAGTGCCTTTATATAGAGAGTGGTGACATAGAGGGTCCAGGGAGTCACAAACAATATGGCACCCGGGGACCTTAGAGTGCCTTAATATAGAGAGTGGTGACATAGAGGGTCCAGGGAGTCAGAAACAATATGGCGCCGGGGGACCTTAGAGTGCCTTTATATAGAGAGTGGTGACATAGAGGGTCCAGGGAGTCAGAAACAATATGGTGCGCGGGGACCTTAGAGTGCCTTTATATAGAGAGTGGTGACATAAAGGGTCCAGGGAGTCAGAAACAATATGGTGCCCGGGGATCTTAGAGTGCCTTTATATAGAGAGTGGTGACATAGAGGGTCCAGCGAGTCAGAAACAATATGGTGCCCGGGGACCTTAGAGTGCCTTTATATAGAGAGTGGTGTTACGGCTGGATCGGCAATACATATTCGGGATTCTTGATCGTAGGACAGAAATGGCTTAAGTGACAACGACACGCTCGATTCCAGTCCCAAATACTATATGCTCCAGACAACAAAAGCACCAACGCCCTACAGAGTTATCGTCTACGGTAACGAGGTACCTTAACTCGGCGAAAGTGTACAACAGGGGTAGGCTATGAGGCTAAACTCCCTCAGACATTTATAGGTTACGTTATTACTAAAGAAATGCAATACTCCAGAAACTACATTAATATTAAGCCTCTAATAATGTAGAATAGAAGCAGGCTTAAGGTATGACAGTGAAATGCTAAATGACAAATGTACACGCCTACTTGAAAGCGCGTGCACTACACTAACTGTCCCCTACTAACATGCACTAGCATGTAGCATACAAGATGTTCATGATCCAGTAGATACCTAATAATACACATGGGAGGAACATAAACAGTAGTCAGTTATTATAATAATGAATCTATACTTGGAATAACTAAAAGGTTGCAGGCAACAGTACTGCGCCGGTAGCCTACTACCGCATAGGCTACTTTCGCTTCTCTCACTCTGTCTCCCCTCCGAGTCCGTATGCGCCCTACGCAACAGAACTCCGGACACAGCAGCAAAACGACAGTGCAGTTAATTGATACATGAAAGTATTAATAGTGTTGTCTTGTGTGTGAGTAATGTGTATTGTAAAGTGTTATAGATATATACTTAAAGAGAGCTGCAATGCATAGTAAAATAAAGATATATCCCACTCATCATCCCCATGTGTTCTAGCTAGCAGGCCAAGTCACAGGAACAACGAGTCCCAGCACCGAAAGCGAGAACCCAGGAGAAGACTGTAGAGAACACAAGGACAGATAAATGACGTTACTCTACTATTACCGGCACTACGAGCGAGCTGTAGTCTCGGGTGCTACACTCGCTCCTGGCTTCGGTATGCAAATCAAGGCTAAGTCCTCGTCCCTCTACAGACAACTCCTGGGAATGGTCGGGCTCTTACACATGGCACCAGTCTAGTCACAAATGGGATGATGAGCAGGGCATATAACTCGTGAACATGTAGAACGTTCACCAACTATCCTCATCAAGACGATCGCTGTTCACATTAACCCCTTAAATCTAATACATGTAAATATATGCTTGTCCTAAGAGTAATACGAGAGGTGAGTGCTGAAACTCCTTTAGGACCTCAAGGGAAGGTTATGCATTTAAATAGAGAGAAGAATGAAATGAGAGTAATGTCGTCAGAGAGAAAGAGTGCAACCGTGAGAAGTGGGGAGAGAGAGCAAGGGATGTTAGAATCTCAAAGGTTCTAGGCAACCTGATCATAGAACCCGCAGCCGACCTCCAGGCAGTGTGCTGTACGGACAACATGGGCCCAGCCCAGGCAGGCAACAATGGACTACCAACCCTATCGCGCCTAGCTATAAGCGCCTGGCTGCAAACCAGTCCATACGTCTGGCAACCACCCGGCCGGCAGCGCGGCGCGTTGCTACCCTCTTGCTCTGAAGCCTAACTCACTCTCTCTCTCTGAACTCCCATTGTCCCATCTATCAACTTCTCTATTGATACTACATATTAAATGGAAGGTCTCGACATGGCTTAAAACAAAACCCACCACTGGTTAGCACATGACGAGACCTTTGCAGAGATACAAAGAACATAGTTATAAGTTGTCACACTCAATATACATAGCGGCTGACGGTAGCCAGATCCAGGGCGGTACAGTGGAGTACCAAGGAGTACAATCAGGTTGCGTTGCCCAGCACTGGGGAGCGTCACAGCCCCCCCAAGATTTTAGATAATCGACCTTAGACGCATTATCAAAATCTGACAGGCAACCAACCGACCTGCTACCCTTAGCTGCCACTAATTGCAAAAGGTGCACAACAACTGAAGTGTGAATTATACATAAAACACAATATCGCATGCCTCATGCTACAAACAATAAAGACTTACAAAACTAAAAAAAAAAAAAAAAAAAGTTTTTTCTCGTTTTTTTTTTTTTTTTATAATCTTTTTGGACGGCGTTTATGATAGCCTAATTTTACTCCTGCTCAACCCACACACCGTGCTCGACTATCTGGGATCATCAACCCTTGGTCGACAATCTGCTATCACGTTCTCACTCCCGGCAATATGCTGAATGTTGAGATTATACTCTTGGAGCATTAGGGACCACCTGGTCAACCGCATATTCCGATTGTGAAACTGATTTAGGAATTTCAAGGGATGATGGTCCGTATAAATCGTCACTACCGGGCCGTAGGCTGGAAAATAAACTTCGAAATGTTTGAGCGACAAAACGATAGCCAGAAGCTCCTTCTCTATAGTCGAGTAATTCCTTTGTGCCGAATTAAACTTGCGAGAAAAGAAGCTCACTGGGTGTTCCAAGCCCTCGGAATCAGTCTGCAGTAACACTGCCCCGGCACCCACACAGCTGGCATCAGTCGCCAGCTGAAAACTCCTGGAGAAGTCTGGGGCCCTCAAAATCGGATGTGTACACAGCAGGTGCTTGACTAGGTCGAAAGCCCTCTGACACTCCGCAGCCCAACAGAACTTCACTGACTTCGACAGTAGATCAGTTAACGGTGCTAAGACAGTAGAGTATCCCCGGATGAAGCGCCTATAATAGCCTATCATACCTAGGAACCGCATGACCTGGCGCTTAGTGGTGGGCCTGGGAAACATATTGATAGCCTGTATCTTGCTCAGGGGGGGGGGCACACCCGGCCTAACCCGACCACAAAGCCAAGATACTGCACAGTAGCCTTTACAAACTTGCACTTCCTCAGGTTCACCAGCCCAGCCCAGCATCGTGCAACTTCCACAAACAGGGTCTCTAAGTGCCTTAGGTGATTTTCAAAATCGTCATCATATACTATCACGTCATCAAGGTAGACCGTGCAGTTAGGGATTTCGTCACAAATATCGTTCATCAGGTTCTGAAACGTGGCAGGTGCGTTCTTAAGCCCATAAGGCATTACGTTACATTGGTAGGTCTTGCCATCTACCACAAAAACCACAAACTTGCTTAGCTCGGTTCCGACAGGGGTACTTGCCAGTAGCCTTTTATCAGATCAATTTTAGTAAGGTACTTTGCATTCCCTATCTTGTCCACGCTGTCGTCAACTCGAGGCAAAGGGTAAGGGTTGGTAGTGGTCAAGCCATTTAGCCTACGAAAATCTATGCAGAACCGCACCTTGCCGTAGGTTTTGGCTGCAACGTGACGGGTGATGTCCACTTCACATAACTTTCAGTGATCATCCCTCTCTCAACCATGTACTTTAACTCCTCCCGTAAAGCTGGCAACTTTACCGGGGGCACACGGTAGGGCACTGACTTGAAGGGCACATTATCACCGACGTCCACGTCGTGCGTTACCCGAGTAGTGAGACCTGGGTGTTCGGCGAAAACAGAGGGGTATGACCTGAACAGGCCTAGGACAGCAGCACCCTGGTGCTCAGGCAGGTGACTTACAGCTTGCCTAGCCTCTTGTTCAGTATTCCCCGCCCACTGTTCCGCGGAAATGACCCAGTCCCAGCTATCCTCCTCAGCAGCATGACTGTCCCCACCTCCTTCTCCACCCTGGCCGCTGCAGGCCAGCACAGGGACAGTGAGAGGCTCTGAGGGGTGTCTCACATACTCTTTCATGAGGTTAACATGACATAACTGATGTTTTTTCCTACGGTCAGGTGTTGCAACGAGATAATCAAGGTCGAACAGTTTCTTAGCCACCACATACGGCCCAATGAACTTGG
Source organism: Paralithodes platypus (assembly GCA_032716605.1). NCBI lineage: Eukaryota > Metazoa > Arthropoda > Malacostraca > Decapoda > Lithodidae > Paralithodes > Paralithodes platypus. The sequence goes on along the minus strand of CM064562.1, from coordinate 20,536,445 downwards.
CAGAAAGGGGGTGTCCAGGCAAAGGTAAAAGCAACATCCTGACCCACCGAAAACTCCCGAAGCTTCACCTTGGCGTCATACTGGTGCTTCATGACCGCCTGTGCATTAACCAAGTTATTACCTGCCGCTGCCATGCAACCTATAAGTCTCTCCCGGCTCTCAAGGACATATTTAAGTACAGACCCCGGCTTCTCTTCGCCCTCCCAGATCTCTTTCACCATACTTAAAGGTCCTCTCACATTATGGCCAAAGACTAGCTGATTTGGACTGAACCCCAGGCTCTCTCCTGGGACTTCACGTGCAGCGAACAGAACATACGGCAGACCCAAATCCCAATCAGTGTCATGTTCTGCACAGTAACAGCGTAGCATACTCTTCAGGGGCGAGTGCCACCCCCCCAAGACCCCCTGACTCTCGGGATGGTAGGCTGACGACACTACAGAACATATACCGTGCAACTGAAGGGTTTGCTTGAACAATTTGGATGTAAAATTGCTCCCCTGGTCTGACTGCACCTCACCTGGAAATCCACAGAACAATAATAAGTTTTTAACAACTGCCTTTGCCGAGCCGTTTCTCATGGGGTATGCGTCCGGGTATCTCGTAGCCACATCCATGATTGTCAACAGGAATTTATTCCCAATACTAGTAGGCGGGAAAGGGCCAACCAAATCTACTACAACTTTGCTGAACGGAGGCCCGGTGACAGGTATGGGAAACAAAGGTGCCTTCGGGATTGTCTGGTTAGGCTTCCCCGTTGTCTGGCAGGTCGCACACGCAGCCACCCATGCACAGACATCAGCCTTGACCCCAGGCCACCAGAAAAACCTGCCCAATGCCGCCAATGTTTTTGTTACCCCCAAATGACCCGCCACCGGCACATCATGCGCCAGACACAATAAGGATTCTCTATACTTATTTGGAACAACCACCTGGTCTACTACCCTCGCACCGCCCTCCCACTTCGATTTGGGGTCTAGAAATCTGCGGTACAATATCCTTTTGAGCCTAAAGAAATCTCCCGGCTTCGCATCCCCATCTTCCTCCAACTCTATGGCACCATTGCTATAACGAGCTAGGCTAGCGTCTTGCAGCTGCTGCTCACTTAGGTCCCCGGGCGTCAATGCATCAAGATGGTTTTGTAATAAGACATTACCCCGGCTAGTAGGCTCTACTGCCTTAGTGGCTCTCGCTACAGCTCTTGCCTCACGCGAAGTCTTACCCAACTCTGCCTTGTTACACACCATATCTGGGCCAGAGTCAACTCCCGTGTTTATTATAGGTCCAAGTACCGAATCACCGAGAAGTGCAGCAGAATCAATGTCCCCTTTTCCTGCCCTTAGCAACCTTCTCCTGATCCTTCCTCCACTGTCCCCGAGGTTGAGTGCTAGGCTGTGCAGGAGCCGCAGAGCGAGATCGGGTTACCACACAGGCCATCTCATCCTGTTGGCACCTCCCAACCCATTCCCGATTCTCACCATCCACGTCGGCCGCCCTCTCGGCAACGACTAAGGGTGGAGTCCCGGAAGTGGGCACCGCAAAGTCGTTGCCGAGAAGAAGGTCGACGCCCTCAACTGGCAAACACTCAACGATCCCTACATCCAGCTCCCTGCACACCTCTCCCACTCTCAACTCCAACCTCACAAGTGGGTATGACCTCGTAGCTTTTATACCCTGCACCACAACAACCCTGGCCGCATTTATCGGTTTCCCTGTGAAGTTCCTCAACAAAGTTTGCGAAGCCCCCGTATCCCTCAGCAAGTCAACCCTCCGTAGTTCACTCCCCCAGCTCACAAACCCGTGTCCCCGATGGCTACAGAAAGTGTCCCGGACAGGTGTCGAGCCTTCCGTACGCTTCTTTACCGCGTGTGCCTCAGCTGCTGACAACCTACCCCGGGCAGTTGCTGCAGCACTTCAGAGACACACCGATACTGTGAACCAATGACACCGGCTTATCGGGAGTGTTACTAGGGCACTCACGTGAATAATGGCCTAGCTTCTGACATTTGTAACATTTTACATCCCCAATGGGCTTCTTCCCTTGTGCGGGCGAAGAAGGGGCCTGACCTTTAGTAAACGGGAGAGGCTTGTGTTTGTAGGTGTTATTATGTGCAATGCTTGTTTAGTGTGGTTATGTGTGTCATAGGATTTGTTATTATCGAACTCTGGTGGGTGGGGTATAGCGCCCCTTCTGCCCTGACTCAGCCCTCTGAGCGGCACCGCAACCACGAATCAATGATAATCTGAGGACTGCCATCTTGGCAGCCTCCTCTACTGTCTTGGGACATTTTTCCTTAATGTTCAGCGTTAGATCGGTTCCAGTACATTTGTAAAACTGTTCCAGATAGAAAAGTTGCTTAACTTCCTCAGCCGACTCTGCGTGCTCGGACCGAAACCAGTTATTACATGCATCTGTTAAGTCCCGTGCGTGCTCCATAAAACTGACGTCGCTCTTCTTATTCACGCCACGGAACTTCAATCTATAAGTTTCGGGTTGCAGTTCGTAGGCCCGGAGCACAGCCTCCTTCACCATTCCATACACGACACTCTCGTCCAGTGACAGTGCATCGTAGGCTTTCAACCCCTTACCCACTAGACGTGATGAAACTAATGCTGCCCATTTAACCTCCGGCCAGTCATACTCACGACACTTCTTTTCGAAACGAGCAAAAACTCAGTCACTGCTGTCTCATCAAATGCGGGTACTAACTTAATTAAATGCGAAAGCGAGTCTGTAACCCCGTGCCCACCACCGAGATGACGCCCCGTGGTCTCTACTCTAGACTTCTCGACATCCATTTCAGCCTGGTACCTGGTTGCATCCTGATTGGCTTGGATTCTAGCAACCTCTATGCGTTCTATACTAGCCTGTTGGATCTGAGTCTCCTGCAGCTTAATCCGGTCTATACTAGCCTGTTGTATCTGAGTCTCCTGCAGCTTAATCCGTTCTATACTAGCCTGTTGACTCTCTCGCAACTTAAGCTTAGCTAGTTCTAGCTGAAATAACATCTCAGGAGACAGGCCTGGGGGGGGAGAGCACAAAATGGGGGATCCACACCGAGACGTGTTTACGGGTAAGCCAGCTTGCCATTGGGAACCCTCCTGCTGCATCGTGCTAAGACTCGCTGGCTGAGGGCCCAGCTCAGGGGTAGAGTGGAATGGAGGCTTGGAGGGAACCCCCCCAAGACCCCACTCCACCCACCGCCCCATCGCCATCACCCAACAACCATGCCACCAAATTCTTCTTGGGCCAACTGTCAGGACAGTCCCGCCCCAAAACCGTGGCTAAACAGCGAAGACCGTAACAATCAATAGCCTGCAGGCGCTGTTCGGTCAAAGGTGTCTGCAAAAATGGCCCGGGCATCCCTCTCTCCACTGATAACACTCCCCTCCCTCAATCTCTGCTGTACTTGCTGGTCACTAGGCTGTACCGTGTTATCCTCCCCGTAAATGCTGAGTCATTAGACATAGTGCTGGTTATACAATTGCTGTTCAAAAAAAAAAAGTGCTTATTACTAATTGCAGTCTCGACTCACAAAATGTTAAAGATGCTTGAATGACTCTACTCTAGACACCTAACGAAACAATCTGCAAGTCCACCAAATACAATAAGGACACAATAAAAATTCCTCAATATGCAAGAAAATTCTAGCCAGCTCTACTAGGTAGCATAGAATAGTTCTCCAAATAACATGTGATAGGATACTACTGAATCTTGTGCAAGGTCGCCATTTTGTTACGGCTGGATCGGCAATACATATTCGGGATTCTTGATCGTAGGACAGAAATGGCTTAAGTGACAACGACACCACTCGATTCCAGTCCCAAATACTATATGCTCCAGACAACAAAAGCACCAACGCCCTACAGAGTTATCGTCTACGGTAACGAGGTACCTTAACTCGGCGAAAGTGTACAACAGGGGTAGGCTATGAGGCTAAACTCCCTCAGACATTTATAGGTTACGTTATTACTAAAGAAATGCAATACTCCAGGAACTACGTTAATATTAAGCCTCTAATAATGTAGAATAGAAGCAGGCTAAAGGTATGACAGTGAAATGCTAAATGACAAATGTACACGCCTACTTGAAAGCGCGTGCACTACACTAACTGTCCCCTACTAACATGCACTAGCATGTAGCATACAAGATGGTCATGATCCAGTAGATACCTAATAATACACATGGGAGGAACATAAACAGTAGTCACTTATTATAATAATGAATCTATACTTGGAATAACTAAAAGGTTGCAGGCAACAGTACTGCGCCGGTAGCCTACTACCGCATAGGCTACTTCGCTTCTCTCACTCTGTCTCCCCTCCGAGTCCGTATGCGCCCTACGCAACAGAACTCCGGACACAGCAGCAAAACGACAGTGCAGTTAATTGATACATGAAAAGTATTAATAGTGTTGTCTTGTGTGTGAGTAATGTGTATTGTAAAGTGTTATAGATCTATACTTAAAGAGAGCTGCAATGCATAGTAAAATAAAGATATATCCCACTCATCATCCCCATGTGTTCTAGCTAGCAGGCCAAGTCACAGGAACAACGAGTCCCAGCACCGAAAGCGAGAACCCAGACGGAGACTGTAGAGAAGAGAAGGAAAGATAAATTACGTTACTCTACTATACCGGCACTACGAGCGAGCTGTAGTCTCGGGTGCTACACTCGCTCCTGGCTCGGTATGCAAATCAAGGCTAAGTCCTCGTCCCTCTACAGACAACTCCTGGGCATGGTCGGGCTCTTACACATGGCACCAGTCTAGTCACAAATGGGATGATGAGCAGGGCATATAACTCGTGAACATGTAGAACGTTCACCAACTATCCTCATCAAGAAGATCGCTGTTCACATTAACCCCTTAAATCTAATACATGTAAATATATGCTTGTCATAAGAGTAATACGAGAGGTGAGTGCTGAAACTCCTTTAGGACCTCAAGGGAAGGTTATGCATTTAAATAGAGAGAATAATGACATGAGAGTAATGTCGTCAGAGAGAAAGAGTGCAACCGTGAGAACGTGGGGAGAGAGAGCAAGGGATGTTAGAATCTCAAAGGTTCTAGGCAACCTGATCATAGAACACGCAGCCAAACCTCCAGGCATTGTGCTGTACGACAACATGGGCCCAGCCCAGGCAGGCAACAATGGACTACCAACCCTATCGCGCCTAGCTATAAGCGCAAGGCTGCCAACCTGTCCATACGTCTGGCAACCACCCGGCCGGCAGCGCGGCGCGTTGCTACCCTCTTGCTCTGAAGCCTAACTCACTCTCTCTCTCTGAACTCCCATTGTCCCATCTATCAACTTCTCTATTGATACTACATATTAAATGGAAGGTCTCGACATGGCTTAAAACAAAACCCACCACTGGTTGCAACATGACGAGACCTTTGCAGAGATACAAAGAACATAGTTATAAGTTGTCACACTCAATATACATAGCGGCTGACGGTAGCCAGATCACGGGCGGTACAGTGGAGTACCAAGGAGTACAATCAGGTTGCGTTGCCCAGCACTGGGGTGCGTCACAGTCATAGATAAAGTCAGAAACAATCTGCAACCCAGAGTGGCCTTTATATAGCGAGTTGTGACATAGGGGGTAGGAGTCAGCACAATATTGGTACTGTCTTTATAGAGAGAGTGGTGACACATAGTGAAACAATATGGCACCCGGGGACCTTAGAGTGTCTTTATTGTCGAAGATGTCACACTACGGCCTTGCATCATTAGTTCCACTAATTTCTTCTTATCTTCATAACAGAAAAATATGTGTAATGGTAGATGGCCTTTATTCTCAATTCCAACTCAATAAATGCTGGTTCCCCAGGGATCAGTTGTGGCCCAATTCTGTTCCTCATTCATATCAATGATCATATCTACCAATCATAATCATACATAGCAGATGACTCAACACTCCACAGTTCCTTCACATTTACCAATTCTTTCACCCAACCCGATCTTATAAATTCAAAAATACACTGCAATTTCTCTGACCAGGACCTTTCTAGAATTAATGGATGGGACAAAAGAATCTGTTTCCTTTAATGCACAGAAAACCAAGTACATTCAATTTTAACCGACAGAATCTCAGACATATATTTTTTTAATGATGTAAATATTCCACTTCCCTAGTATTGACATTCTCGGTGTAACATTAACACTAACTTGACTGGAACATTATGTTAAAGCATTGCTAAGATGCCTCTAAAAAACCTGGGTCCTGTACATAGTTCGAGAATTCTTCACTGACGAGCAGTTGGCCGTGATATAAAAGTCATGTGCGTTCTCAGATGGATTACTGTTCACCTCTGTGGGGTGGAAGTGGAGGGTTGCATTGAGGCAGTTGGGACAAAATTCAAAAAAAGCTATTAGATTAATCAATAACCTGCAATCACACAGGACCTTCCTACATTATCCAGAAGAAACGTGCAATCCCTTGCATTATTTACAGATATTTTCACAGCAATTGTTCCGAGGAACATGAAATTGTGCGCCTCTCCACATCTTTCCAGTAGAATAGGGCAGCTGAGAGCGCCCATGAATTTACAATTTCCTCCACAATGCAGGACTTCTGTATCAGAATTCATTTATCCCCAGAGCTACTACTCTTTGGAATTCACTTCCTCGAATTGCTTTCCAAAAAACTACAATCTACAAATGTTAAATAAGTTGTTACAAACATTTTATGATGGAGGATGCCTTTAGGCACATGGACTTTTGTTTTTATCTGTGTTTTCCTTCCTCCGTTCATTGTCTCTTTAAAAAAATACAAAATAAAATAATAATAAGGGGGCGACTAAGGGTCCAGGGTCAGAAAACAATATGGTGCCTGGGGATAGAGTGCCATATAGAGAGTGTGAATAGAGGGTCCAATAGAAACAATATGGCACCCGGGGACCTTAGAGTGCCTTTATATAGAGAGTGGTGACAAAGGAAATCAAGCAGTACAAAGGAAATCAAGCAACAACAGATCTAGTGACCCTTCTAGGTTGCTTGTCCTCCAAAACACTGAGGATCAAGTGTCCAAACAGTGGTTTAGAGTGGGTAAGGGAACATTGGAAAGGGAAATACTGCCCTGGAACTAATGTCCGTGGCAGGATTAGGAAGTTAGTAGGGGACAGATGGGTTAGTAACTGAGGGGGGGATAAAATAAAGTTATCCTTTACAAACGCAGCCAGTCGCGGGTTTGAAGCGAGATATTTGTCTAGGCGGAGTTTAAATGCATCAACGGTGATGCAGTCTATAAACGTTTCGGGACGCCCATTCCACAAGGTGCCAACTCGATTGAAGAAGAAATTCTTAGATTCGTGTGAGTTTAAAGATTTACCAATAATTTTGCAACCGTTTCCCCGCGTGTAATTAGATTGGTCGATAGTGAAGTACTTACTACAGTTCATATTGTCGATGCCTTTGATGATTTTGAACACTTGAATTAAGTCCACCTCTTTAATCTGCGCTGGGTTAAAGGAAATCGATTTAATTCTCTAAGACGCTCTTCGTATGGTTTGTTCTTTTAGGCTAGGTATCATTTTGGTAACTCTCAAACGTTGGGAACTCGTTCTAGCTTGTTTATATCTTTTTGGTAATAAGGGCACCAGGATGTGAACGCAGTATTCCAGAAGAGGGCGGACTAATGAATTGTAAAGGGTTAGGATACTTCTTTGGATTTATGCTCAAATGACCTGCCCTATAAGCCATTATTTTGTTTTGCCTTCTTAACCAACTTCTGAACATTGTTGACTCGGTTGTCGGTTACTCGAATATTGTCCTACTTCCCAGATCGGTTTTCTATCTGTTTTACATTCCTTAAGCTGCAGTGCCATTCAATCGAATAGTGTTGCTTGCTCATTTAGGTAATTCCGATATGTAGTCACTTTTTTTTTACCCATTTATCCGCATTGAAACTCATAGTTGCCAAATTGGGGCCCAACAGGTACAAAATTTATCTAGATTGTGTTGCATATCGTCAACTTGTTCTTTTGAGACGTACGCTATTTGCAATTTTTTGTATCCGTCCAGACAAATTTTGAGATTGTACAGGTTACGACCCTCATCTATGTCGTTGATGTAAATTAGAAAGAGAATTGGTCCTAGTACCGATCCATGGGGTACCCCGCTAATTACATTGGTCCATTTTGATGCCGTACCGTTTATGAATACTCTTTGCTTTTCCTGTCGCTGAGTCCAATTTTCTATCCATTTCAACACGCCCGTCTTGTAATTCCCATGCGCTTTTAGTTTTAGCAGTAAACGTGGTGTGGGAACTTTGTCAAAGCCTTTTGAAAATCAAGGTATATAATATCTAAAAGCTTTACTCTCTATCGTAGAGGTGGAGGATAATGCGTGGAAGAAGTCATAAGAGGTTTGTTAAACAGGAACGTTTTTTACGAAAGCCGTGTTGAGTATATTTAAGTATGTTATTTTTCCCTCTAAGTGATTTACGAGTCCTGTCTCGTATGACCCGTTTTCTAGCATTTTACATACTAACTGAGGTTAAGCTAATTGGACGATAGGTCACTGGGTAGGTGATTTGCTGCCTTTTTTGAATATCGGTGTTACGTTGGCTAGCTTCCACTGATCGGGCATAGTTTTCAGACTGCAAGCGATTTATTGAATAGTAATGTCAGTGGGTTTAGAGAGAAACTCATCCTTAGCCTTCCTTTATAACTCTAGGCGAGATTGTACATCAGGTCCAGGCGTTTGTATTTTACCCTTGAGTTTATCTAAACAATTCAAATACTTCTCTCTCTTTAACGGTGATATTGCTTAGGAAATCTAAATTATCAATCTGAATCGGCGATGGTGTAGGCAATTTCACTGAGGTCTTCTGGTTTGTAAAAACCTGATGCAAAAAAAAGTATTGAGGGCATTACTCATTCGTTCTTCGTCTTTGGTGTAATTCTCCATTTTCATCGGACTAACGGTCCAAGCAGTTGAAGTAACAACCTTTTTTCTTTCTGATATAACGATAGAATTCTTTCGGGTTTGTTTACTTTGATTCGCAATATGTAACTCTAAGGTCTTTTTACTTTGACTTAATTAACCTTTTTGGCTTTGCGTCGTAGCTCTAACAAATTTAACACCCGTTTCTTCGTCATTTTGTGAGGATTTTAATCTATCATTAGCAAATTTTTTTAGGGGCAAGCAGGCAGTTTGAAAATATCTTTATTCCACCATTTGGGCTTATTATTATGGCCTGGACGGCCGGAGTTTTTGATGGTATGCATCCCTTGGCACTGCTTTTAGGCTAAGTGGCTTCGAATAACTTCCAAGTATGTAGTGATGTCGTTCTTGTGAATTAAAACAGCTCCAGTCAGTTTTTCTTTAAACAATGAGCTCTAAGTTTATGGAAGTTTTGCTTTCCTTGAGTAGGGACTTTTTTCCGATGCTACTATTTGGTTCGTTTACTTAGTAAAGCCTTTAAAGTGAACAAGTTATCGTACGATGGTCGACCCGGTTACTGAATCATCACCAACATTCAATTCCTCTATAAATTCTTATCTTTTGTTGCCAAGTACAATGTCAAGAACGTTATTACCACGGGTCGGCGTTCCAAAACAATTGATAAAGCGAACTCTCTTGCAACGTTCGTATACAAGTCATGTCCGGAGTGTGGACTCAAGAGTATCGCCCCACTTGTGCCCAGGTAATTTAAAGGGGCCAAAAATTATGGTATC
>CM064562.1:20345304-20526660 GCA_032716605.1 Paralithodes platypus | reverse complement strand
GAAAAAACTAAGCAAATTTGTAAGGCAAGACCGTCCCTGAGTGAATCCATGCTGAGAATAATTGATTAAGTTAAATGTTTCTAAGTGGTTTCTCATTTTCCTAGCAATAATTGACTCTAGTAGCTTTCCTATGATTGAAGTGAGACTAATGGGACTGTAATTGGATGCTATTGATTTATCACCTTTTTTGAAGATCGGAACTACATTTGCAAGCTTCCAAGCTTCTGGAACTATACCTGTTTCTAATGACTTGTTAAATAGAAATGTTAATGGGTAACTTAACTCATCTCTGCATTATTTTAATACTCTAGCATATACCTCATCAGGACCAGGCGATTTATGAGGTTTCAGTCTGTCAATTTCCTTAAGCACATCATTTCTACTTATAGTAACCGTACTTAACCTATTATCTATACTATCGCTGTATACCTTACGGACTTCTGGAAACTGTGCCAAATTTTCATTAGTGAAAACTGTTACGGCTGGATCGGCAATACATATTCGGGATTCTTGATCGTAGGACAGAAATGGCTTAAGTGACAACGACACGCTCGATTCCAGTCCCAAATACTATATGCTCCAGACAACAAAAGCACCAACGCCCTACAGAGTTATCGTCTACGGTAACGAGGTACCTTAACTCGGCGAAAGTGTACAACAGGGGTAGGCTATGAGGCTAAACTCCCTCAGACATTTATAGGTTACGTTATTACTAAAGAAATGCAATACTCAAGAAACTACGTTAATATTAAGCCTCTAATAATGTAGAATAGAAGCAGGCTAAAGGTATGACAGTGAAATGCTAAATGACAAATGTACACGCCTACTTGAAAGCGCGTGCACTACACTAACTGTCCCCTACTAACATGCACTAGCATGTAGCATACAAGATGTTCAATGATCCAGTATATACCTAATAATACACATGGGAGGAACATAAACAGTAGTCACTTATTATAATAATGAATCTATACTTGGAATAACTAAAAGGTTGCAGGCAACAGTACTGCGCCGGTAGCCTACTACCGCATAGGCTACTTCGCTTCTCTCACTCTGTCTCCCCTCCGAGTCCGTATGCGCCCTACGCAACAGAACTCCGGACACAGCAGCAAAACGACAGTGCAGTTAATTGATACATGAAAGTATTAAATAGTGTTGTCTTGTGTGTGAGTAATGTGTATTGTAAAGTGTTATAGATCTATACTTAAAGAGAGGTGCAATGCATAGTAAAATAAAGATATATCCCACTCATCATCCCATGTGTTCTAGCTAGCAGGCCAAGTCACAGGAACAACGAGTCCCAGCACCGAAAGCGAGAACCCAGGAGAAGACTGTAGAGAACAACAAGGACAGATAAATTACGTTACTCTACTATACCGGCACTACGAGCGAGCTGTAGTCTCGGGTGCTACACCTCGCTCCTGGCTCGGTCATGCAAATCAAGGCTAAGTCCTCGTCCCTCTACAGACAACTCCTGGGCATGGTCGGGCTCTTACACATGGCACCAGTCTAGTCACAAATGGGATGATGAGCAGGGCATATAACTCGTGAACATGTAGAACGTTCACCAACTATCCTCATCAAGAAGATCGCTGTTCACATTAACCCCTTAAATCTAATACATGTAAGTATGCTTGTCCTAAGAGTAATACGAGAGGTGATGCTGAAACTCCTTTAGGACCTCAAGGGAAGGTTATGCATTTAAATAGAGAGAAGAATGAAATGAGAGTAATGTCGTCAGAGAGAAAGAGTGCAACCGTGAGAAGTGGGGAGAGAGAGCAAGGGATGTTAGAATCTCAAAGGTTCTAGGCAACCTAGTCCAGGAACACACAGCCAACCTCCATGCAGTGTGCTGTACGACAACATGGGCCCAGCCCAGGCAGGCAACAATGGACTACCAACCCTATCGCGCCTAGCTATAAGGGCAAGGCTGCCAACCAGTCCATACGTCTGGCAACCACCCGCCGGCAGCGCGGCGTGTTGCTACCCTCTTGCTCTGAAGCCCAACTCACTCTCTCTCTCTGAATTCCCATTATCCTATCTATCAACTTCTCTATTGATACTACATATTAAATGGAAGGTCTCGACATGGCTTAAAACAAAACCCACCACTGGTTAGCACATGACGAGACCTTTGCAGAGATACAAAGAATATAGTTATAAGTTGTCACACTCAATATACATAGCGGCTGACGGTAGCCAGATCACGGGCGGTACAGTGGAGTACCAAGGAGTACAATCAGGTTGCGTTGCCCAGCACTGGGGTGCGTCACAGCCCCCCCAAGATTTTAGATAATCGACCTTAGAAGCATTATCAAAATCTGACAGGCAACCAACCGACCTGCTACCCTTAGCTGCCACTAATTGCAAAAGGTGCACAACAACTGAAGTGTGAATTATACATAAAACACAATATTGCATGCATCATGCTACAACAATAAAGAGTTACAAAACTAAAAAAAAAGAAAGAGTTTTCTCGTTTATTTTATTGTTTTATAATCTTTTTGGACGGCGTTATGATAGCCTAATTTTACTCCTGCTCAACCCACACACCGTGCACGACTATCTTGGATCATCAACCCTTGATAGACAATCTGCTATCACGTTCTCACTCCCGGCAATATGCTGAATGTTGAGATTATACTCTTGGAGCATTAGGGACCACCTGGTCAACCGCATATTCCGATTGTGAAACTGATTTAGGAATTTCAAGGGATGATGGTCCGTATAAATCGTCACTACCGGGCCGTAGGCTGGAACATAAACTTCGAAATGTTTTTGAGCGACAAAACGATAGCCAGAAGCTCCTTCTCTATAGTCGAGTAATTCCTTTGTGCCGAATTAAACTTGCGAGAAAAGAAGCTCACTGGGTGTTCCAAGCCCTCGGAATCAGTCTGCAGTAACACTGCCCCGGCACCCACACCGCTGGCATCAGTCGCCAGCTGAAAACTCCTGGAGAAGTCTGGGGCCCTCAAAATCGGATGTGTACACAGCAGGTGCTTGACTAGGTCGAAAGCCCTCTGACACTCCGCAGCCCAACAGAACTTCACTGACTTCGACAGTAGATCAGTTAACGGTGCTAAGACAGTAGAGTATCCCCGGATGAAGCGCCTATAATAGCTATCATACCTAGGAACCGCATGACCTGGCGCTTAGTGGTGGGCCTGGGAAACATATTGATAGCCTGTATCTTGCTCAGGGGGGGGCACACCCGGCCTAACCCGACCACAAAGCCAAGATACTGCACAGTAGCCTTTACAAACTCGCACTTCCTCAGGTTCACCACCAGCCCAGCATCGTGCAACTTCCTAAACAGGGTCTCTAAGTGCCTTAGGTGATTTTCAAAATCGTCATCAATACTATCACGTCATCAAGGTAGACCGTGCAGTTAGGGATTTCGTCACAAATATCGTTCATCAGGTTTTGAAACGTGGCAGGTGCGTTCTTAAGCCCATAAGGCATTACGTTACATTGGTAGGTCTTGCCATCTACCACAAAACCACAAACTTGCTTAGCTCGGTCCGACAGGGGTACTTGCCAGTAGCCTTTTACAAGATCAATTTTAGTAAGGTACTTTGCATTCCCTATCTTGTCCACGCTGTCGTCAACTCGAGGCAAAGGGTAAGGGTTGGTGGTGGTCAAGCCATTTAGCCTACGAAAATCTATGCAGAACCGCACCTTGCCGTCAGGTTTTGGCTGCAACGTGACGGGTGATGTCCACTTCACATAACCTTCAGTGATCATCCCTCTCTCAACCATGTACTTTAACTCCTCCCGTAAAGCTGGCAACTTTACCGGGGGCACACGGTAGGGCACTGACTTGAAGGGCACATTATCACCGACGTCCACGTCGTGCGTTACCTGAGTAGTGAGACCTGGGTGTTCGGCGAAAACAGAGGGGTATGACCTGAACAGGCCTAGGACAGCAGCACCCTGGTGCTCAGGCAGGTGACTTACAGCTTGCCTAGCCTCTTGTTCAGTATTCCCCGCCCACTGTTCCGCGGAAATGACACAGTCCCAGCTATCCTCCTCAGCAGCATGACTGTCCCCACCTCCTTCTCCACCCTGGCCGCTGCAGGCCAGCACAGGGACAGTGAGAGGCTCTGAGGGGCGTCTCACATACTCTTTCATGAGGTTAACATGACATAACTGATGTTTTTTCCTACGGTCAGGTGTTGCAACGAGATAATCAAGGTCGGACAGTTTCTTAGCCACCACATACGGCCCAATGAACTTGGCAGAAAGGGGGTGTCCAGGCAAAGGTAAAAGCAACATTACCTCCTGACCCACCGAAAACTCCCGAAGCTTCACCTTGGCGTCATACTGGTGCTTCATGACCGCCTGTGCATTAACCAAGTTATTACCTGCCGCTGCCATGCAACCTATAAGTCTCTCCCGGCTCTCAAGGACATATTTAAGTACAGACCCCGGCTTCTCTTCGCCCTCCCAGATCTCTTTCACCATACTTAAAGGTCCTCTCACATTATGGCCAAAGACTAGCTGATTTGGACTGAACCCCAGGCTCTCTCCTGGGACTTCACGTGCAGCGAACAGAACATACGGCAGACCCAAATCCCAATCAGTGTCATGTTCTGCACAGTAACAGCGTAGCATACTCTTCAGGGTCGAGTGCCACCGCTCCAAGACTCCCTGACTCTCGGGATGGTAGGCTGACGACACTACAGAACATATACCGTGCAACTGAAGGGTTTGCTTGAACAATTTGGATGTAAAATTGCTCCCCTGGTCTGACTGCACCTCACGTGGAAATCCATAACGGGAACAGAACAATAATAAGTTTTTAACAACTGCCTTTGCCGAGCCGTTTCTCATGGGGTATGCGTCCGGGTATCTCGTAGCCACATCCATGATTGTCAACAGGAATTTATTGCCACTACTAGTAGGCGGGAAAGGGCCAACCAAATCTACTACAACTTTGCTGAACGGAGGCCCGGTGACAGGTATGGGAAACAAAGGTGCCTTCGGGATTGTCTGGTTAGGCTTCCCCGTTGTCTGGCAGGTCGCACACCCAGCCACCCATGCACAGACATCAGCCTTGACCCCAGGCCACCAGAAAAACCTGCCCAATGCCGCCAATGTTTTTGTTACCCCCAAATGACCCGCCACCGGCACATCATGCGCCAGACACAATAAGGACTCTCTATACTTATTTGGAACAACCACCTGGTCTACTACCCTCGCACCGCCCTCCCACTTCGATTTGGGGTCTAAAAATCTGCGGTACATTATCCTGTTGAGCCTAAAGAAATCTCCCGGCTTCGCATCCCCATCTTCCTCCAACTCTATGGCACCATTGCTATAACGAGCTAGGCTAGCGTCTTGCAGCTGCTGCTCACTTATGTCCCCGGGCGTCAATGCATCAAGATGGTTTTGTAATAAGACATTACCCCGGCTAGTAGGCTCTACTGCCTTAGTGGCTCTCGCTACAGCTCTTGCCTCACGCGAAGTCTTACCCAACTCTGCCTTGTTACACACCATCTCTGGGCCAGAGTCAACTCCCGTGTTTATTATAGGTCCAAGTACCGAATCACCGAGAAGTGCAGCAGAATCAATGTCCCTTTTCCTGCCCTTAGCAACCTTCTCCTGATCCTTCCTCCACTGTCCCCGAGGTTGAGTGCTAGGCTGTGCAGGAGCCGCAGAGCGAGATCGGGTTACCACACAGGCCATCTCATCCTGTTGGCACCTCCCAACCCATTCCCGATTCTCACCATCCACGTCGGCCGCCCTCTCGGCAACAACTAAGGGTGGAGTCCCGGAAGTGGGCACCGCAAAGTCGTTGCCGAGAAGAAGGTCGACGCCCTCAACTGGCAAACACTCAACGATCCCTACATCCAGCTCCCTGCACACCTCTCCCACTCTCAACTCCAACCTCACAAGTGGGTATGACCTCGTAGCATTTATACCCTGCACCACAACAACTCTGGCCGCATTTATCGGTTTCCCTGTGAAGTTCCTCAACAAAGTTTGCGAAGCCCCCGTATCCCTCAACAAGTCAACCCTCCGTAGTTCACTCCCCCAGCTCACAAACCCGTGTCCCCGATGGCTACAGAAAGTGTCCCGGACAGGTGTCGAGCCTTCCGTACGCTTCTTTACCGCGTGTGCCTCAGCTGCTGACAACCTACCCCGGGCAGTTGCTGCAGCCTTCAGAGACACACCGATACTGTGAACCAATGACACCGGCTTAGCGGGAGTGTTACTAGGGCACTCACGTGAATAATGGCCTAGCTTCTGACATTTGTAACATTTCACATCCCCAATGGGCTTCTTCCCTTGTGCGGGCGAAGAAGGGGCCTGACCTTTAGTAAACGGGAGAGGCTTGTGTTTGTAGGTGTTATTAGGTGCAATGCTTTTAGTGTGGTTATGTGTGTCATAGGATTTGTTATTATCGAAAACTCTGGTGGGTGGGGTATAGCGCCCCTTCTGCCCTGACTCAGCCCTCTGAGCGGCACCGCAACCACGAATCAATGATAATCTGAGGTCTGCCATCTTGGCAGCCTCCTCTACTGTCTTGGGACATTTTTCCTTAATGTTCAGCGTTAGATCGGTTCCAGTACATTTGTAAAACTGTTCCAGATAGAAAAGTTGCTTAATTTCCTCAGCCGACTCTGCGTGCTCGGACCGAAACCAGTTATTACATGCATCTGTTAAGCCCCGTGCGTGCTCCATAAAACTGACGTCGCTCTTCTTATTCACGCCACGGAACTTCAATCTATAAGTTTCGGGTTGCAGTTCGTAGGCCCGGAGCACAGCCTCCTTCACCAGTCCATACACGACACTCTCGTCCAGTGACAGTGCATCGTAGGCTTTCAACCCCTTACCCACTAGACGTGATGAAACTAATGCTGCCCATTTAACCTCCGGCCAGTCATACTCACGACACTTCTTTTCGAAACGAGCAAAAAACTCAGTCACTGCTGTCTCATCAAATGCGGGTACTAACTTAATTAAATGCGAAAGTGAGTCTGTAACCCGGTGCCCACCACCGAGATGACGCCCCGTGGTCTCTACTCTAGACTTCTCGACATCCATTTCAGCCTGGTACCTGGTTGCATCCTGATTGGCTTGGATTCTAGCAACCTCTATGCGTTCTATACTAGCCTGTTGTATCTGAGTCTCCTGCAGCTTAAACTTAGCTAGTTCTAGCTGAAATAACATCTCAGGAGACAGGCCTGGGGGGGGAGAGCACAAAATGGGGGATCCACACCGAGACGTGTTTACGGGTAAGCCAGCTTGCCATTGAGAACCCTCCTGCTGCATCGTGCTAAGACTCGCTGGCTGAGGGCCCAGCTCAGGGGTAGAGTGGAATGGAGGCTTGGAGGGAACCCCCCAAGACCCCACTCCACCCACCGCCCCATCGCCATCACCCAACAAACATGCCACCAAATTCTTCTTGGGCCAACTGTCAGGACAGTCCCGCCCCAAAACCGTGGCTAAACAGCGAAGACCGTAACAATCAATAGCCTGCAGGCGCTGTTCGGTCAAAGGTGTCTGCAAAAATGCCCGGGCATCCCTCTCTCCACTTATAACACTCCCCTCCCTAAATATCTGCTGTACTTGCTGGTCACTAGGCTGTACCGTGTTATCCTCCCCCGTAAATGATGAGTCATTAGACATAGTGCTGGTTATACAATTGCTGTTCATAAACAAAAAAAGTGCTTATTACTAATTGCAGTCTCGACTCACAAAATGTTAAAGATGCTTGAATGACTCTACTCTAGACACCTAACGAAACAATCTGCAAGTCCACCAATACAATAATGACACAATAAAAATTCCTCCAATATGCAAGAAAATTCTAGCCAGCTCTACTAGGTAGCATAGAATAGTTCTCCAAAAAACATGTGATAGGATACTACTGAATCTTGTGCAAGGTCGCCATTTTGTTACGGCTGGATCGGCAATACATATTCGGGATTCTTGATCGTAGGACAGAAATGGCTTAAGTGACAACGACACGCTCGATTCCAGTCCCAAATACTATATGCTCCAGACAACAAAAGCACCAACGCCCTACAGAGTTATCGTCTACGGTAACGAGGTACCTTAACTCGGCGAAAGTGTACAACAGGGGTAGGCTATGAGGCTAAACTCCCTCAGACATTTATAGGTTACGTTATTACTAAAGAAATGCAATACTCAAGAAACTACGTTAATATTAAGCCTCTAATAATGTAGAATAGAAGCAGGCTAAAGGTATGACAGTGAAATGCTAAATGACAAATGTACACGCCTACTTGAAAGCGCGTGCACTACACTAACTGTCCCCTACTAACATGCACTAGCATGTAGCATACAAGATGTTCATGATCCAGTAGATACCTAATAATACACATGGGAGGAACATAAACAGTAGTCACTTATTATAATAATGAATCTATACTTGGAATAACTAAAAGGTTGCAGGCAACAGTACTGCGCCGGTAGCCTACTACCGCATAGGCTACTTCGCTTCTCTCACTCTGTCTCCCCTCCGAGTCCGTATGCGCCCTACGCAACAGAACTCCGGACACAGCAGCAAAACGACAGTGCAGTTAATTGATACATGAAAGTATTAATAGTGTTGTCTTGTGTGTGAGTAATGTGTATTGTAAAGTGTTATAGATATATACTTAAAGAGAGCTGCAATGCATAGTAAAATAAAGATATATCCCACTCATCATCCCCATGTGTTCTAGCTAGCAGGCCAAGTCACAGGAACAACGAGTCCCAGCACCGAAAGCGAGAACCCAGGAGAAGACTGTAGAGAACACAAGGACAGATAAATTACGTTACTCTACTATACCGGCACTACGAGCGAGCTGTAGTCTCGGGTGCTACACTCGCTCCTGGCTCGGTATGCAAATCAAGGCTAAGTCCTCGTCCCTCTACAGACAACTCCTGGGCATGGTCGGGCTCTTACACATGGCACCAGTCTAGTCACAAATGGGATGATGAGCAGGGCATATAACTCGTGAACATGTAGAACGTTCACCAACTATCCTCATCAAGAAGATCGCTGTTCACATTAACCCCTTAAATCTAATACATGTAAATATATGCTTGTCCTAAGAGTAATACGAGAGGTGAGTGCTGAAACTCCTTTAGGACCTCAAGGGAAGGTTATGCATTTAAATAGAGAGAAGAATGAAATGAGAGTAATGTCGTCAGAGAGAAAGAGTGCAACCGTGAGAAGTGGGGAGAGAGAGCAAGGGATGTTAGAATCTCAAAGGTTCTAGGCAACCTAGTCCAGGAACACACAGCCAACCTCCAGGCAGTGTGCTGTACGACAACATGGGCCCAGCCCAGGCAGGCAACAATGGACTACCAACCCTATCGCGCCTAGCTATAAGGGCAAGGCTGCCAACCAGTCCATACGTCTGGCAACCACCCGGCCGGCAGCGCGGCGTGTTGCTACCCTCTTGCTCTGAAGCCCAACTCACTCTCTCTCTCTGAATTCCCATTATCCTATCTATCAACTTCTCTATTGATACTACATATTAAATGGAAGGTCTCGACATGGCTTAAAACAAAACCCACCACTGGTTAGCACATGACGAGACCTTTGCAGAGATACAAAGAATATAGTTATAAGTTGTCACACTCAATATACATAGCGGCTGACGGTAGCCAGATCACGGGCGGTACAGTGGAGTACCAAGGAGTACAATCAGGTTGCGTTGCCCAGCACTGGGGTGCGTCACAAAACGGAAAGAAATTGACTATTTAATGTACTGCACATTTCTAAATAATTTTCTGTCATTTCTCCTATCGAAGTTTTAAGGGGACCAATTACATATCTAACCTTGGATTTATATAGTTGGTAAAAAGCTTTAGGATTATTTTTTGAGTCATTGGCAACCTTAATTTCATAATTTCTTTTTTCTTTACTAATATCCCTTTTTACCTGTCGTGATAGATTCTGATAGTAAGCAAGTAGGTGAATTTCGCCTTTTTTAATTTTTCTATATTCCTCTCTTTTTCCTAGAAGATCTAATAGTCTATTATTCATCCATTTGGGTTGGTTCTGTGTTGATCTAAATTTTCTTTTGGGGATATATTTATTTTGCGCATTGAATACTGACTTGATAAAATTATCGTATGTATCTACCAAGTTTGACTTCTCTTCCTGACTTAAGATGACAGGTGCCTGAGAAAGGATACACTCATTTGGACACCTGGATCGACTTAATTTTTTGACCATAGGGTCCGCTAACAGGGCTTCTCTTAACCCACCATAATTGGCTTTTCTGAAGTGAGGTATTAATGTTGTATTCTCTCTGATATTACCTTTCCATTGAATATTAAAATACACAGAATTGTGATCACTATTTCCTAGGTGGTCCCCGATTTCTACACTATTTATCTATATTCATTGTTACTGAAAACTAAATCGAGAATATTATCACCTCTAGTCGGCGTATCTATGAATTGAGATAAAAAACTATCTTGTACTACCTCAATAAACTCCTTTGAATCAGAGTCGCCTATTTGTTGCTGCCAACCTATATTAGGGAAATTAAAATCCCCCATAATGCACACGTTGCTAAGCCTTGATGCTATTTTAATTTCCTCCCATAATGGTGTTCCGTCATTTCTACTCATATTTGGCGGTCTATACATAACTCCAATAACTAAAGTCTCACTACCTTCGTTAACTTCTACCCAAACACTTTCATTTTCATTATTTACTCTAATACCTGATTTAGTACAGCTTTTTAATGAACTCCTGACAAACACTGCTATACCGCCGCCCCTCCTACTTGTTCGGTCATATTTAAACAAACTATATAAATATACAGGGACAACAACAATACTATACAAATCACTGATGAGGAAAATATATGGTTGTAATATGGTATTGAAGCAGAGAATACGACAAGGGGTTTTCGTTTGGATGGATTTCCCCCGAAATCATCACATCACATCACATCACCAATATCAACACCACCACTTGAACCATGAGTATCGCCATTATCACCACAACCATCATTCCTATCACCACCTCCACCCATTATCACCACCTTCACCATTAACACCACAATCCCCACTACTATCACCATTGCACTCCATCACCACCACTACCACAATCACTACCACCACTAGTACTACAATTACCACTATCAACACTATTACAAATATCACTGAAATAGCGAAAAATAAGCAGACCTCCACACACCAACAAAGGAAGACGTCCGGACACACACAAGGAAATACTTCCATACAACAGCAAGAAAAGGAGGAAAGAGAAGCTCAACAAGGAAGGAGAACAAGACAGCAAAATGGCAACCACCGACGAAGACAGCAAAATGAAGGACATGAAAGAAAGCGTACCAGCTCAGGGGAAACGGAAGAAAAACAAAAAGAAAAGAGAAGAAGCCCTACACCTCAAAATAACTAACCTGTTCCATATTCCAAAAGTGCCTCACCATAATCAACGATCCATAGAACAAGAGAAGAAGAAGAACCAGAAGACGGGAAAACAAGAAGAAAGGTCTACCACGGAATATACACACAAGGAAACCACACCTGTACTAGCAAGACAGCAAAATGGCGACCAACAAGGAAGACAGCAAAATGGCGGACAACGAAGAAAGCGTACCGCGCTGTGGGAAACAAACAAAAAACAAATGGAGGAGAACATAAAGAAGCCAGAAATACAACGATCTTCAACATGCCCCGTATTCCCAAAATGTCATGCAAGAATCAACCAACAACAAAGCAAAAGAGAAAGAGAAGTTCAAAGACAGGAGAAAAGGAGGAAATAGTCACCTGGAAACACACGCACAAGGAAACAACACGTGTGCCCAGCGTCCGTCAAATTACCAAGGAAAATAATACTACACCAGTACTAGCCGCCAGCACAGAACAAGCCCGAGTTGCCACTATTAATACCGGATGCCCTATTACACCCGGGAAGAACATTAAAATCTCCTACTGTTCATCACAAACACAGAAAAGGAAGATAGTGTTCAGCCAGGATGAAAAGGACTCCTACACTCATCAAAGGAGTAAACATCTACACCCTTCTTACCCAAAAGGGTCAAAATCCTTGTATACCAGCTTTTAGAGGGTCCTCCCTAATCCCTCAGATTAACCTTGACCGCACTTGTGACCTTTATGCTCCCATACATCCATTCCTGTACATATCAGACTAAGTCGTCACTATGCTGGAAGAAACTGATCAGGGCAAGCAATGTTAGGGCTTAGTAAGCGTTGGCATTCCAACTTACCAAGTCCTAAAATTACCCTCCCATTCAGTTGTTGACCATCAGCATACCGAGTCCCACAGGTCTGAGGAGTATTTTCCCTATTGAGGGATCGTTATTTGTAGTTGGCATACCATCACTAATATTGAGTCTTTAATAGGCTGCACCTTTAATAATAGAAGGCTGAACTACGAGGGCATACCCACACTTCAAACTTTTATTATTAAAACCAACCGCACTCAAGTAAGACTTCCAAGAGGAAGTTGGCATTCCAAAGCCACTTGTGTAGCTCAGGGCCCTGCGAGATACCGTAACTGGCACTCTGCAAGAAGACGTCCTTGGTGTATTAGTCTGTAGCATACTATTGGACTTTTACAACTAAAAGGTTTAAACACCGTCCCGAGTTCTTTGAACCTCTTACAAAGATCAGTGGCAGTCGAGAAGCCAAGAGTGGTCATAGCCATATTGTCTCCTCCCGTTAGCCCGATATAGTGGCAACTCGTCATAACTGGGGCACTATATTTAAGATCCTAAATCAAGAGTACCTGAACAGAACTTCATCAACGATTAATATAAAGGTCAGGATAGTCGAGTATCCCTAAGCTTTATGCTATATACAGTATACTCGTGTTAGTCCGATGAGGTGCCCAAATATATTTATATACAGTATTTACGGAGCCGCATTTAAGACCCCACTTTCATTAATCCATCTGTAGCTACTATTTCATACGACAGGCCGACCTTTTTTTATTTATTTTTTTCTCTATGTGATTGAGGGAGGCAAAAGGCAGAACTGCCTATAGCGAGTGCCTCCCCCATAGTTGAAAGAGTGACAGGGCCAAAATCAAGGGACGTTCGAGCCAAAATGCCTGGACACACGGAGTTTGAAGCAATTTAAGTCATAGGAAGAGGGAAAGACTGATTCTGGGAGAGAGTTCCAGAGCTCAGCTGTTGAGTAGAAGAAAGTTTGAGAGTAATGTTTCACTCTTGGGTTGGAGAGTTGCACAGAGTAGGGGTGGGATTGAGTTGCAAGACGGGTACCACGTGCCCTATGTAAAGGAGGTGATATACACTGGGAAAGCTCTGAGGAACACTGATTATTATAGTAGCGATAGAATAGCGAGAGATGCAACATTGCGGCGGAGAGAGAGAGATTGCAGAGAGTTGGTGAGTGGACGGGAGTTAATGATACGAAAGGCCTTCCTTTCAACTTTGTCTAGGAGAGCGGTGTGAGAGGAACCCCCCCACACATGTGAACAATACTCAATACAAGGACGCACTATACCCCTGTACAGAGCAAGAAGCTGTGCAGGGGAAAAGAACCCCCTAAGGCGGTTGAGCACACCCAGCTTCTGGGAGGCTGCCTTAGCAAGACTGGTAATATGGTCCTTCCAAATGAGAGCAGAAGAAAAAGAGACACCCAGAATATTGAGAAAAGATGAAGGGTTGATTTTTGTATTGTTGAAGAATAAGGGATAGTCCGCTGGGAGATCCTGACGGGTAGATAGATGGAGAAATTGGGTTTTGGAAGCATTAAAGGTAACAAGGTGTTCTCTACCCCAATTGGAGATAGTATTTAGATCAGAATTTAAGAGTTCTATTGCTTCATTACGTTTGTCGTTGAGGGATTGCTGGCTGGGGCGTTCTGAAAAACTAATGGAGTAGTGTAAGGTTGAGTCATCTGCGTATGAATGGATGGGAATTAAGGTACAGTTGAGGAGATCATTTATGAAAATTAGAAAGATAATAGGATATAGTACAGAGCCCTGAGGAACACCGGAGTTTATAGGGTGAGGAAGTGAACGATGGCCGTCCACAACCGTGGCTATGGAACGGCCGGAAAGTAAATTAGAGACAAAGGCACAGATGGAGCGGTAGAAGCCAAAGGAGGGTAGTTTAGAAATTAAAGATTTGTGCCAGACTCTATCGAAGGCTTTGATATGTCTAGTGCAATAGAAAAAGTCTCACCGAAGTCCCGAAAGGAGGATGACCAAGAGTTAGTAAGATATGAAAGAAGATCACCAGTAGTGCGACCCTTAGGGAAGCCATACTGGTGATCTGAGAGCAGATTATGAGAAGAGAATTGCTTAAGAAATTTGGAAGCAAGAATAGTTTCAAAAACTTTAGAAAGACAAGAGATGAAAGCAATTGGACAATAGCTGGAGGGTTGAGATCAGTCACCCTTCTTTGGGACAGGTTGAATGTGAGCAAACTTCCAGCATGAAGGGAAGACGTTAGAGGATAGACAGAGACGAAAGAGTTTGCCTAGGCAGGGAGTCAGCACGGAAGCACAGTTTTTGAGAACAACAGGAGGAACACCGTCCGGACCGTACGCCTTATTAGTGTTAAGCCCAGAGAGGGTAGAAAGTATATCTTTAGAAGAGATTAGGATATTAGGCATAAGTAAGAGAGAGGAGGGTGGAGAGGGAGGAATAGCACCGAAATCATCCAAGGTGGAGTTTCTAGCAAAAGTTTGAGCAAAGAGTTTAGCTTTGTCAGAGGAAGAAGTGATGGTTGTGCCATCAGAGTGGGAAAGGGGAGGGAGAGGAAGAAAAATTGTTGGAGAGGTTTTTGGCTAGATGTCAGAAAGCTTGGGAAGAGCTAGAGTTAGATAGTTCAGTGCATTTATTATTGATGAAAGAGTGTTTGGCAAGTCGAAGAACAGATTTGGCTGGATTCCGGGCAGAAACATAGGAAGAATGAGAGTCTTGAGTTTTAAGGCATTGGTACCGTTTGAATGCTTCCTCCTTATTGAGGACAGCAGTAGAACAGGCGTGATTAAACCCAAGATTTTTTAGCATTAGTCTGAGAGAAAGAGAATGGAATGTATGCTTCCATGCCCGATAGGATTACCTCGGTAATGCGTTCAGCACTCTCCGAGGGTCCCCGGCCACGGAAGCAGAAATCATTCCATGGGAAATCAAAGAAGTACTGCCGGAGAGCCTCCCAGTCGGCAGCGCCAAAGTGCCACAAGCGCCGCCGGCTAGGAGGATCAGGTGGCCGTACTGGAGAGATAGGACAGGTGACAGGGATAAGTTTATGGTCGGAGGAGCCCAAAGGAGAGAAAAGATCGACAGTATAAGAAGAAGGGTTAGAAGTTAGAAACAAGTCAAGAATGTTGGGCCGATCTCCGATGCGATCCGGGATACGGGTGGGTTGCTGAACTAACTGCTCTAGGTCATTTAGGATAGAAAAGACGTAGGCTTGTTCACCAGGTGGGTCAGTAGTGTGAGAGAAGAGCCATTGGCGGTGGTGAACGTTGAAATCTCCTAAGATGGAGATTTCTGAGAAAGGAGAAATGGATAGAATGCGTTCCACTGTAGAGTTTAAATAGTCAAAGAATTTGAGAAAGTTCGTAGAGTTAGGGGAAAGATAGACAGCACAGAAATATTTAGTAAGAGAATGACAGGAAAGTTTGAGCCATAAAGTTGAGAATTCAGAGGAATCGAAATCGGGAACACGAGAGCAAGTGAGTTTGTTGTGCACATTTGCACAACATCCGCCTTTGGTTTTGAAACTAGGATAGAGAAAGTAGGAGGATACAGAGAAGGGGCTGCTGGATTTTGCTACAGACACCGGAGTTTCGGTGAGGAAGAGAAGATCAGGTTTGTAGGAGAAGAGATGGTGTTCAACAGAGTGAAAGTTAGAGGAAAGTCCGCGAATGTTACAGAAATTAATAGAAAGAGTAACAGGCCGAGGTCCAGGTAATTTTGTGGGGTCATCAGGGGATGGTCGGTCGGGTGTGGGGGCATTTATGGTCCCCCCCCCCCCCCCCTGGGGACTGCGAGGCTGAGCTAAAATTCAGATTTTTTTTTAAATTTTGGTGTGGAGGAATGAAGTGTGGTGTGCATGTTTAGTGTAGTGAAATGGATAGGAGGAGGAGGTGTTTGTGAGAGCTAGCTGGATTGCTCTCAGTGTAAATGAGGCACAAAGAAAATCAGTAAGAGAGGCCAAGCAAATGAAACAGGAGTTCCAGCGACTCTTTATCACATGCCTATAACCTCACCTGGGTCTAGCCCTGATCGATTGGTGCCTACAATCTCCCCACTGTGGGACTCAGAAGATGATAAGCTGCCCCCCCCCCCCCCTTGAAAACTCATTAATTCCAAGTGCATACTACTGGAGTTATTATATGAAAACTGAAGACGACGTTGATACTAGTGACGAGATATAATAAATTAGAGTCCCACAAAACGACTCTGTTAAATCCTCACCAGTGCGCAAGGTGATAGTACAAAGTTAGAATTCCATATTAACTCTGCCAAAATTACTTATATGGGTGTATAGTTAAAGTCCCTATCAAACGACTCTACGCAACTCTCAATAGTGCGCCAAGTGATAGTCAAAAGTTAGAGTTCCATATTGACTCTGTCCAAAATTCTACCTATGTGTGTAAAGTTAGAGTCCCCTAAATTGACTCTACCTAATTCTCACTAGTGCGCCGAGTGACAATAATAAGTTAGAGTTCCATATTGACTCTGTTAAAATTCTAACTATATATACAAAATAATAGTCTCGAATATTGACTATATTTAATTCTCATCAGTGCGCAAGGTGATAGTAAACCAAGTTAGAGTCCAGTGTATTGACTCATAATATAATCTCGTCCATTCTTAGTGTGAACTTAGTATCATATGTAAATATTAATTCTATACATAATAGTATTCAACACTTCAGTCTTTTCATCACTATATGAGTGTGGTTTATATAATACGGCACAATAAGCTTACCTATTATATACCTGAGCTCTGCCTAGATCCTCGATCGTACTAGAAGAGCAATATTTATGTTTGTACAAAATTACCTATCTACTTTATAACCATATAATCTCTGATATAAATGTGCTTAGAGCTTAAGATAAATAAACTATTTTTTAAATAATATCTCAGTGTTATACAGTATATAATTATATCCTCTATTGTTTATATGCATGTATTGTATGAATTCTGAAATCTCCAGTCTTGAAAGAACTCACCTCAATATAAAAATCACGCTATAACAATCACCACCACCACCACCACCATTACTAGAATGACCATTATCACCACTACCACTATCATCACCCATTCCACCATTTTCACAATCACAACCACCACCACTGTCACCATCATCACCACCACCATATAAATGTACTCGAACACCGACCAATCCCGGTGTTCTGGTCCTAATTCCCTGGGTTCGGCGGTTTCACATCACCAGGAAATTAATGCTATATCATCACCACTATTATCACAACCAAAGTTTATGTTACTACGTCTACTACCACCACCTCAATCACCACCACTACATACATACCTATCTATTGTACTAAGTTGTAGGGTTCGCCACTCTTCTAGTGGCACCGAGGAGCACGCCGCCCTTCCTTCTGGGTGGTGAATTAGTGCAGCAGACTGTTCGAAGGGGCAGCAGGCTCCCCTGTGAAGATGGGCTTCTCTGGCACCATTTGAAGTTCGACATCGAGGGCATTCTTGAAGTTGTCTAACAAGATGCCCCTCATGTCTCTTACTCGCAGTTCGAGTTAGTTGAAGAAACGTGGTTCTCTCTGTGATAACCAAGCCTCGCAACGAGCCCATAGTCCGCAGATTTTTCATCCACGGAATATCGCAATCCCAGCCTCTCCTATCACTGAACTTCATGATATCGAAGTGTGTTGATTAGATGCTACACCCTCTTTGATTTTCTGCGTGTATATTATCAACCCTCTAGTAGCGGGTCCTGCCTTAAGTCGGGTTAGAGAACCATAGCCTAAACAGCGGGTCCCGCCTTAAGTCGTAAGAGATGTTGATAACATTATCGGCTCTGAGAGAGAGTCCACGCGGTGGGAGGACCGCAGGCGGGCTCTGACCGTTCAGCGTGGACCTAGTCCCGCCACTGACACCACCACCACATGTCTACACCTCCCTGGTCCCGTGAGACAGGGTAAAAACTGAGGAAATTACTGTATTTTAGTTTTTTTTCCTTCGTATTGCAACATCGTTGCAAGAGAACCCGTGTGGTCGTACAAGGATGGTTCAGGTGTCATTGGAAAACTCTGTTATCGCCCTTTCGCGGATACATAATTGTATTACGCCCTGGCTCTTCTTTATGCATGAAAAAGAGCATGGAATGAACCTCGTTTAGGGTAAATCTGCCTGTTTGGCAGGTAGTAAAAGTTACAAATGTCCCCGATTTTTAGGGGTTATGCACCATCATTACACTCACAATTCACACCACAATCTCCAAGATCATCACTCCTATCATCTTTCATTATCACCATCATAATCACCACTATCACCACCACTACTATCTTGACCGTCAACACTATCATCACCATCACAATTATCAATCAACACTATCAGCACCACTTACACCACTCACACCAATCATTACCCCTATCACCACTCAACACTATCAGCACCACTACCACCACCAACAACACTATCACCACCAAACACTATCAGCACCACTACCACCATCAACAACACTATCACCACTCAACACTATCATCACCACTACCACCATCAACAACACTATCACCACTCAACACTATCAACACCACTACCACCATCAACAACACTATCACCATTCAACAATATCAGCACCACTACCACCACCAACAACACTATCACCACTCAACAATATCAGCACCACAACCACCATCATCAACACTATCACCACTCAACACTATCATCACCACTACCACCAGCAAACAACACTACCATACCACTATCATCACTCAACACTATCATAACCACTATCACCACCAACAACACTATCATACCACTATCATCACTCAACACTATGATCATCAGTATCACCACCAACAATACTATCATCACCACTATCACCACCAACAACACTATCATCGTGGTACCACTACCACCACTGACAACACTACCATCACCACCAACACTATCATCACCACTGACAACACTATCATTACCACTACCACCACTGACAACACTATCATCACCACTACCACCACTGACAACACTATCATCACCACTACCACCACCTACACTATCATCACCACTACCACCACTGACAACACTATCATCACCACTACCACCACCAACAACACTATCATCACCACTACCACCACTGACAACACTATCATCACCACTACCACCACTGACAACACTATCATCACCACTACTAACACCAACAACACTATCATACCACTATCACCACTAACAACACTATCATCACCACTACCACCACTGACAACACTATTATCACCACTACAACCACTGACAACACTATCATCACCACTACCACCAATGACAACACTATCATCACTACCAACAACACTATCATCACTACCAACAACACTATCATCACTACCAACAACACTATCATCACCACTACCACCACCAAAAACATTACCATCACCACTATCACCACTGACAACAACACTATCATCACCACTACCACCACTAACACTATCATCACCACTACCACCACCAACAACACCATCATCACCACTACCACTACCAACAACACTTTCACCACCACTATCACCTCTGACAACACTATCATCACCACTACAGTTGTATGTAAAATGCTAGAAACGGTCATAAGAGACAGACTCGTAAATCACTTAGAGGAAAATAACATACTTAAAGATACTCAACACGGCTTTCGTAAAAAACGTTCCTGTTTAACAAACCTCTTAGACTTCTTCCACGATATCCTTAACCTCTACGATGAGAGTAAAGCTGTAGATATTATATACCTTGATTTTCAAAAGGCCTTTGACAAAGTTCCCCACAAACGTTTACTGCTAAAACTAAAAGCGCATTGAATACAAGACGGTGTGTTGAAATGGATAGAAAATTGGCTCAGCGACAGAAAGCAAAGAGTAGTCATAAACGGTAAGGCATCAAAATGGACCAATGTAAGTAGCGGGGTACCCCAGGGATCGGTACTAGGACCAATTCTCTTTCTAATTTACATCAACGACATAGATGAGGGTCTCACCTGTACAATCTCAAAATTTGCTGACGATACAAAAATTGCAAATAGCGTACTCTCAAAAGAACAAGTTGACGATATGCAACACAATCTAGATAAATTGTCATGTTGGGCCCAAATTTGGCAAATGAGTTTCAATGCGGATAAATGTAAAGTACTACATATCGGATACCTAAATGAGAAAGCAAACTATTCGATGAATGGCACTCAGCTTAAGAATGTAAACAGAGAAACCGATCTGGGAGTAACAATATCGAGTAACCTAAAACCGAGTCAACAATGTTCAGAAGTTGTTAAGAAGGCAAACAAAATAATTGGCTTTATAGGCAGGTCATTTGAGCATAAATCTAAAGAAGTTATCCTAACCCTTTACAATTCATTAGTCCGCCCTCTTCTGGAATACTGCGTTCAATCCTGGTGCCCTTATTACCAAAAAGATATAAACAAGCTAGAACGAGTTCAACGTAGAGTTACCAAAATGATACCTAGCCTAAAGAACAAACCATACGAAGAGCGTCTTAGAGAATTAAATCTATTTCCTTTAACCCAGCGCAGATTAAGAGGTGACTTAATTCAAGTGTTCAAAATCATCAAAGGCATCGACAATATGAACTGTAGTAAGTACTTCACTATCGACCAATCTAATTACACGCGGGGGAAACGGTTGCAAAATGATTGGTAAATCTTTTAACTCACACGAATCTAAGAATTTCTTCTTCAATCGAGTTGTCAACTTGTGGAATGGGCTTCCCCGAAACGTTATAGACTGCATCACCGTTGATTCATTTAAACTCCGCCTAGACAAATATCTCGCATCAAACCGGCGACTGACTGCGTTTGTATATGAATAACTTTATTTTATCCCCCCCTCAGTTACTAACCCATCTGTCCCCTACTAACTTCCTAATCCTGCCACGGACATTAGTTCCAGGGCAGTAATTCCCTTTCCAATGTTCCCTTACCCACTCTAAACCACTGTTTGGACACTTGATCCTCAGTGTTTTGGAGGACAAGCAACCTAGAAGGGTCACTAGATCTGTTGTTGCTTGATTTCCTTTGTACTCCTTTGTACTTTGTACTACCACCACTAACACTATCATCACCACTAGCACCACCAACAACACTATCATCACCACTACCACCAACAACAACACTATCATCACCACTACCACCACCAACAACACTATCATCACCACTACCACCACCAACAACACTATCATCACCACTACCACCACCAACAACATTATCATCACCATTACCACCAACAACAACACTATCATCACCATTACCACCACCAACAACACTATCATCACCACTACCATCACCAACAACACTATCATCACCACTACCACCACCAACAACACTATCATCACCATTACCACCACCAACAACACTATCATCACCACTACCACCACCAACAACACTATCATCACCACTACCACCACCAACAACATTATCATCACCAGTACCACCAACAACAACTGTATCATCACCACTACCACCACCAACAACACTATCATCACCACTACCACCACCAACAACACTATCATCACCACTACCACCACCAACAACACTATCATCACCATTACCACCACCAACATTATCATCACCACTACCACCACCAACAACACTATCATCACCACTACCACCACCAACAACACTATCATCACCACTACCACCACCAACACTATCATCACCACTACCACCACCAACAACACTATCATCACCACTACCACCACCAACAACACTATCATCACCACTACCACCACCAACAACACTATCATCACCATTACCACCACCAACATTATCATCACCACTACCACCACCAACAACACTATCATCACCACTACCACCACCAACAACACTATCATCACTACCAACAACACTATCATCACCACTACCACCACCAACAACACTATCATCACCATTACCACCACCAACAACATTATCATCACCACTACCACCACCAACAACACTATCATCACCACTACCACCACCAACAACACTATCATCACCACTACTAGAATCTAGAATCTTTAAAACTTTTAATATTGCATATAACAAGGCTATGAAAAAAATGATTGATGTCCCAGTGTATGCCAGCAATCATGAGTCTGCCAGTGCTTGTAATCTTCTGTTACTAAATCATCATGTCTCACTAATACAATGTAGGTATGCTAAAAGAATTGAAAAATCTAGTAACTACATTATAAGAAGTAATATGTCTTTTTTTAAATCGGGTTACTTTTTTCCGAGCATTTACAAAAGAATGAAGGATTCTTACTCAATTGATATCATACACGAGGAATTAGATATAATTTCGTCTAGGATTAACTGGATACAGAGTCACGAAGAAAGAAGAAACCCGATATACAGTATTTGATATGACGACATATTTGTATTATGGTATATGATGGGGTTTCTTAGTATACCTTCCTGCAAATAGAACTATTGATTTATGTAAAATGAGTATTCTCAAAGCTAATATTCGTAAAAAAACAAAAACAAAAAACAAAAACAACATTAATTGTATTTGCTGATGAATTTTTAATATTAAATCCTAGTGTACTGTATAATTATATACTCTTATAGCTACGGTGGTGAACACAGGTCTTCACTAATAGGATGAACATTCATTGTTTGTTCTTTTAAATTATGTTTAGTTGCTTTTTATATCGTTTTGCAAATATATCAAGTTACATTAAAAAAAAACGTATGTATTAGATATGGCATGTAATAAAACTATATGTAATCTCGTATTACGAAATAAAATTGATTGATTGATTGATTGATTGATTGACTACCACCACCAACAACACTATCATCACCACTACCTACATATTGTAAATAGTTTGTATATAAATTATGAAATAATTTTGAATGTTTAATACATTTTTATTTAACTTTACTATAATTTTTATTGGATTATGTAATGTGTGTGTTTTGTACTGTGTACTGTACATATGTATTGCGAAATAAAGGAATTGAATTGAATTGACTACCACCACCAACAACACTATCATCACCACTACCACCACCAACAACACTATCATCACCACTACTAACATCAACAACACTATCATCACCATTACCACCACCAACAACACTATCATCACCACTACTAACACCAACAACACTATCATCACCACTACCACCACCAACAACACTATCATCACCACTACCACCACCAACAACACTATCATCACCACTACCACCACCAACACTATCATCACCAACAACACTATCATCACCATTACCACCACCAACAACACTATAATCACCACCACCAACACTGCTATCACCACTACCTCCACCAACAACACTATCATCACCACTACCACCACCAACAACACTAGCATCACCACTACCCCCACTAACACTATCATCACCATTACCACCACCAACAACACTATCATCACCACATCATCACCACTACCACCACCAACAATACTATCATCACCACTACCACCACCAACAACACTATCTTCACTATCACCACCAGCAACACTATCATCACCACTACCACCACCAACACTATCATCACCACTACCACCACCAACAACACTATCATCACCACTACCACCACCAACAGCCCTATCATCACCATTACCACCACCAACAACACTATCATCACCACTACCACCACCAACAACACAATCATCACCACTACCACCACCAACAACACTATCATCACCACTACCACCACCAACAGCACTATCATCACCACTACCACCACCAACAACACTATCATCACCACTACCACCACCAACACTATCATCACCACTACCACCACCAACAACACTATCATCATCACTACCACCACCAACAACACTATAATCACCATTACCACCACCAACAACACTACCATCACCATTACCACCACCAACAACACTATCATCACCATTACCACCAACAACAACACTATCATCACCATTACCACCACTAGAATCACCACTATCACCGCTGACAACACTATCAGGACCACTACCACCACCATCAACATTATCATCACCACCACCACCACTAGAATCACCATTATCACCGCCACCAATACCACCACCACCACTATCACCATCACCAACACTATCACATGACTATCACCACGACTATCATCACGGCTATTAGCACCACATCATCACTATCACCATTACCACCACCACTACTATCACCACCAAAACTATCATTATCACCAACACTATCACCACCATCACTATCACCACCATTATCACCACCACCAACGTTGTCACAACGATTATCAACATCACACCATCACTATCACTATTTTACTACCACCACCACCACTATCACCATCACTAACACTATCACCACGATTATCAACACCACCACCACAATCACCGTCACCATTATCACCACCACCACTATCACCCTTGTCCAAACTATCACCACCACCAACACTACACCACTACCACTATCCCCATTAACATTATCACCACCACCACTATCACCCTCGTCCAAACTATCACCACCACCACCACCACCAACACTACACCACTACCACTATCCCCATTAACATTACCACCACCACCACTATCACCCTTGCCAAACTATCACCACCACCACCACTACACCACTACCACTATCCCCATTAACATTACCACCACCACCACTATCACCCTTGTCCAAACTATCACCACCACCAACACTACACCACTACCACTATCCCCATTAACATTATCACCACCACCACTATCACCCTTGTCCAAACTATCACCACCACCAACACTACACCACTACCACTATCCCCATTAACATTATCACCACCACCACTATCACCCTTGTCCAAACTATCACCACCACCAACATTATCACCACGACTATCAACACCACTACCACTATCACCGTCACCAATATCACCCTTGTCCAAACTATCCCCACCACTATCACCACTAAGGACCCAAAAATCCCAGTGTTCCGGCCCTAGCACCCGGGGTTTGGCGGTTTAACATCACGACCAAATTATTGCACTAGGGTAAAAAACACCCTCTTCTTTAATATTGATTCCGATGGAGTGCTGATGGGTATTTTGTGTGTGTGTGTGTGTGTGTGTGTGTGTGTGTGTGTGTGTGAGATAGAGATAGAGAGAGAAGTGTGTCTAGTATGCATAGTTATTGTTGTGAACAAGCTTATTTATGCAAGTGTGTATTTATGGATATTAATGTAAGCGTGTTTGTGTATGTGTATTTATGCAAGTGTGTGTGTGTGTGTGTGTGTGTGTGTATGTGTGTTAACTAGTGTCTTTAGGTATTGGTGTTAAGGTTTGCTGATCGGAAGTGTATCTGTGAGTATGTGTATATGCGTATAATTATACAGTATGTTACAGGGAATCTGTGTAATCACGGAATTATAGAAATCCCTAGTGTATTCGTGAAATTAAATCAGAAATGTGCATATAATGACATGTTTCTATGATTTAAAGTTGCATTGATATATATGGACATATATTGGTCAGTCCAAGAGACATCTCACCACCAGGATCTCGGAGCATCGGGTTAGGTCATTTAGAACTAACCGACCTCTTTCAAATCCTTCCTTTTCTGCCATTCGAAACCACTCTGAATCATCTGATCACCCCATAAAACCCTCCGATTTTTCAATTCTCACCACTGCCCCAAACACAGTCACACGACTCCTGTCGGAGACCCTGCTCACCCAGTTACATAAACCCAGCCTGGGTGTGCACGACTCTTCCACTCCTCTACTCTGTTTCTAATATGTAAAGGTTAGTTCTTATATATATGAAAACATTTGTTATTAACTTCGCCCCCCCCCCCCTCCTTTTATTGCTCGCATAATATTTCTTCGTCTCTCATTTTATTCTTTCACTTTACTAGTTCTAATATGTATTAGGTTATTATTATTATAACTATTAATTTTAAGTTTTATTCTAGATTTGTTAAATATAGTTATTAATAAGAATATTTACATTAGAAAATTACTCTGCCATTCATATAGGCTTTTATTTCATTTCAGTTCAGGTCTGAAGATGGTTTATGCTTAAACCGAAACGTTACCAAAATAAAGATGTTTGTACTAGCGCTGGTGTTGATTTTTATCATCCGACTCCGATTCCCGCAACAAGAGAGTATTGCTTCTATATATATATATATATATATTAAAATACAGGAAAATGTCAGCACCACGCCTTCACCACCACCAAGCAATTTTCCCGCACTTCCCACCACACCTCCGAGACAAAAGGAAATAACCACTACCCCACCAAGATGTGCCTGAGTAGCTGCAATTCATGTTGCACTTCCTCCAACACCTGGGAAGAACCTAACCATCACCATCAACAATCCTGATGCACACCGGAGAAGAAAAGCTGCCAAGGAAAGGAAGCCAACAAAAAAGGCTCCATAGACACCATACCTCCACGCGCCATTCTACATCCAAGCCGCATCACCGCCGTGACCGTGAGGTCAGGAGGGACTACCCCAAATACCCCAAGAGTCCCCCTCCCCGCACCTGTGCCCTTAATAACCCGAGATGGACCGTCAGGAACAACACAACAAGAGGTATGATCACCGCAGGCAAAATGAAGATCATTACAATTGAACAGCTCTTAGTTACCCATCACTGGAAGGTATCTAATAGCTGGAAGATTTTGGCCCCTTTAAATATTGGCTTAAACCCTGATCACACTGGTGATAAAGCATTACTTCAAATCTTATTTAACATCGTGGCTCATCAAAGGAATTTGTTATTAGACCTTAGTGGAGGTTACCTAATATCCATTCCTCTGCCTTGATCCGGCGTTGTTATTAATAAAGAATGCTGGTTTGTCAAGCGCTCTATTAGTAACAAAGCACCCCGTCTTATTAACAGTTCACGCACTGGCTGGACTCTGATAAGAAAAGGGCTCTGTGAGATACCGTCCTGCATAACGGCGCTCAACAATAGAGTCCCTCCGATACGGAATCCCAGGCACTGGTTCTGGGGTACGATATTGGTAAAGGCCAAAGTTTCCTCATCAACCCAGTCGCTGAAAGACTCTTAAAACGGTCAGAAAAGTTAAGAGGCGTTGCGTCACAAACAACCCTCTTACGTTAGTTCGATGACGTGTTGCAGATGCACTGGCATATTGCACGCAACATTTAAGGCCCAACACCCAAGAGTACTGGAAGGTCTACATCAAAACTCTTATAACGGTCAGAGCAGTTAGCGAGTACTCTCCTACGTTAGCTCGATAATACTATACAGATGCACTGGTATATTGTATGTATTATTCAAGACCCAACACCCAAGAGTTCGAGTCTCCATCTACTGTCACCCAGCCACGTCAGGATCACCACCATGGTCCAGATTCTCACCAGAAGACTACAGAGTGCTCCTACATTATAATATATAGTGAAATCCTTCTATAAGTACTAGTGATGCATCTTATTGATAAAAGGAAGTACTAAATCAAATCTTTATATCCCCTTATATGCTATTGAAAACGCATAAGAAGTACTAGTGATAACCAATAATTCATAAAAGTACTTAGTGTTGACGCAGGAGATATAATATTATATACAGTATATAATAGTGAAAGAATAAAAGCATTAGTGACGCGCCTTATATAAAAAGAGGTACTTGAGTGAATTCATAATATTATTTGTTATGCAATTTGAACGCAATTGAAGTACTAGTGATGCCCACTTATTTTAGGGAAGTACTTAATTTAAAGTTCTAAATATTCATACAAAGTGAAAGATTATAAGTACGATTAATAACCCGGGGAAAAGTAAATACTTAATAATGTACCTGTGTCGCGTGATAAAAGAAAGTACAAGTGTCCTACATCGATTGAAGGGAGTACTAAGCTATACTGAGTTCAACCAGTACAAGTGTCATACCTCGATTGAAGGGAGTACTAAGCTATATTGATTTTAACAAGTACAAGTGTAATACCTCGATTGAAGGGAGTACTAAATATATTGATTTTAACAAGTACAAGTGTCATACCTCGATTGAAGGGAGTACTAAGCTATATTGATTTTAACAAGTACAAGTGTAATACCTCGATTGAAGGGAGTACTAAATATATTGATTTTAACAAGTACAAGTGTCATACCTCGATTGAAGGGAGTACTAAATTATATTATACAAGCCAAGTCCCAGGAGTGAACGAAGATTGTGGAACCTTGTTCGTGTGACTTATACTGTATATGTTTATACCATTATCTACCATTTAAATACGATATCTATGTGTATTCAATATAATAATATGAATGTTCGTTGTGTTATAATTATCCTCTATTACCGTCTGTGCATGTGTTGAAACGAATTCGGCTTCTCCAGTCAAGTAGAACCTACCTAATTTATCCAATCAACCCCAGTAAAAGGCTAGCATAACATATATATATATATATATCATGTCCCGCTATTGCTAAATTACTTGAATTCCCAACACCAAAACATCAAATTCACCGCCGAACTAGAGAACGAAAACAAATTACCATTTCTTCATATTAATATTGAAAAATTAAACCATTCATTTGTAACATTAGTGTACCGCAAACCAACATTCACAGGCCTCATGACTAAGTTCGACTCCTCCATCCCAATCCAATTTAAGTGAAATTTAGTTTGCACTCTGGTCACCAGAGCTTATAATATATGTTCCAATTCCATGTCCATGCACAACGAATTTCATTTTATTAAGAAAATGTTAAGTGCGAACGGCTTCCCACTAATGTTCATTGACAAATTTATTGGTACCCAGCTTCAAAAATTACATTCTCCCTCGCCAAAGATCACTACAGTTAATAAGGCCATTGTATTTTTCCTGCCCCTTTCTTGGTAAACAAAGCTTCGCACTAAAGCACAGTCTTCAAAAACTGTTCTTTCCTCATATTTCATTAAGGGTAATATTCAAGCCACAAAATACAAAGTGTAGTAGCTGTAATGCTACGTATATTGGTCAAACCAAACGTAAACTTTCAACGAGGATCTCGGAACACAAGGGTCGATCTTACCGTACCAATTTCCCTTTTTCAAAGCCATCATATTTGTCGGGAATAGTGTATGATGATCCCGACAGTTTTGAGTCCAATTGGGTATTTGAATTTGGCGGTATTGTATAGTAAGTACGATTTCGGCTAGTACCTTATGTACTGTAGTTTATTATTAATTGTAGGTTAAATATTAACTGTAATGCATAAATATATACATCAGCTCTAGATATATCATGAAACTAAATCATAGGTTAGAAATATTATGAGCCGGCAGTCATAATATGTAATCTCGCGAAGCGATATAGCGCCGGCCCTTAGTCTCATCAAATCAGCCGTAATAATCACTCCTCCCTACGGCCCGGACTCAACATAGAATTCTTCATGTGCTACCACGATTAATATATATCTTAAGTCCTACACTAGTACACCACCAGTCCTCTAAGCTAAGTTCATAATGTATTGATATTGTATTATGTGAACATTCCTACATGTCATTCATATGAATTAGCCGTGTGTAAGAGAACAGGAAGCCACCCATAGAAATCTTCATATTGGTAATTATATTATTTAACTTATTGTCGGGATGAATTCACGTACCAGTGATTGCATAATTTAACCTATATATATAAATTCCCCACAATAATTGGTCCTTCGAACTCTGGTAATTATTATATTACCGGTAATTATTATATTACAGTAATAGTGTTGGTTTCCTTCCATTTCTTTCGCTTGTGGTATTACAAATGGCTGCCGCCGCATACAGTGTTGGGCCGATTACCCTTTCAATATAGTGGTAGCCTAGCATCGTCCACGTGTTTTTTCGAGGGGGCACCGTCTCTATAGTTTTGGGGGGTCTAGTTTCCCGGTTTTTGGACGTTGTGCTCCTTAGCTTTGTTAGGGTGTTGCTGGGCTAGTGCTGAGTGAGGGTGGTTTAGAACGGTTCCATTTCACGCGGTTGTGGTAGGCCTATAAGTGTCTTTGGTTGTTTTTCATATCGCCTTTGGTAGTTTTGGTATTCTTTATGTTCTGTCTTTGTGAGACTCGAATTTTAATTTTGTTAGAGGGGAGGGTTTCTCATGTGACCTAATTTAATTAATTTCATAATATAGCCTAGTTGCTTATAGTTACGGTCATGAGTGTCGGTCTTTGTTAATTAATTCCTATGCGATTGACAGTCAGTAGTCAGACCTCATGATTGTGGCTTAATCAACTAGGCTTACCTGAAAAGGTCCAATCCGTAAGTTCTTCACCTTGATCTTTCTTTTTTTAATGGTTATTGCCTTTATTTCTGTTTTAAAATCATCATGGCTCAAAAGAATCATCCCACAGCCGCTTCTGGGAGTGGCATCGGGTGAATTTTGTACCATCCGCCTCCTATGACCAGAGCCCGGGGAAAGTATTAGGCCATAGCTACGTGAGCCGATTCGGAGTGTCCCACAGAGAGTACTATGACCCGGGATTTGTGGTGAGGGCGTTTGGTGCACCAGGAGCCACTCTTGATAACATCAAGAACAAACAGGCCTTTTGAACCTCAGACTCGAAATCACTGTATTGATGTTGGGAGGCAACGACATTGTCTCTGGGGTAGTCCCGCAGGAGTTAGCTGCGAAGGTAAAAGATTTGGCCCTTATAATAATAATAATAATAATAATAATAATAATATTTATTCAGTTAGCATTGTACAATGTTGGTACCACATAGTATGTTACAAATATGACATGTACCAGCTTTGCATAATTCCAACTAAGGATAGCCCAAGAAGGCCGTTAGGCATATTTCCATTGGGGTCCTTGTGGGATTAGGTTAGCTGGAAAAAATGGGGAGGTTACAAGAAGTAGATACTTTAGAGAAAGTATTTCTAGGGGGTTATATTAAGATACCTTATAATCTATTGTTGGATTGGTAAAACAAACATCAGTAATCATTTCAGTTTGTTTTGCCTATCTCTTATGTCGTATTTACATAAGAACATAAGACAATGGGAGTCTGCAAAAAGCCGATCCATACAAGGCAGATCCCTGTCACAGCCAACCCCAATTACTAGGCCCAATTATAGGCCCAACTCACTAATACCTTGAGTACTTACCCCACCAAAACGGTCAGAGATTAACGCAAGATTACGGGGTCTGCTGAGCGCCGATTGGCCCACACCTGGTAGATCCCCTTCACACCCAACCGATCTCGTCCATATGCCTATCTAATTTTATCTTAAAGCTCCCTATCGTTCTTGATCACACTATATCACTCGGTAGCCTATTCCACCCATCTACAACTCTGTTACCAAACCAATATTTGCCTATATCTTTTCTGAAACGAAATTTATCTAATTTGAAACCATTTGTTCGAGTTCTTTCGCTATCAGTGAGCTTCAGTACATTTTTCATGTCTCCTTTATTTGTCCCACTAACCCACTTGAACACTTCTATCATATCCCCTCTAACTCTGCGTCTTTCTAACGAATGTAAGCCTAATTTGTTCAACCTTTCTTCATATGGTAGATTTCTAATATTATGAATAATTTTTGTCATTCTTCGCTGTACTCTCTCCAACGAATCTATGTCCATTCTGTAATAAGGACACCAAAATTGGACAGCATAATCCATATGGGGTCTCACTAATGACAAGTAAAGTTTCAAGATAACATCGGCAGTTCTGTTACTCACACTCCTTGAGATGAACCCTAGAATCCTGTTTGCCTTGTTACGTACGCTTATACACTGTTTTCTAGGTTTCAAATCGTTGCTAACAAACACACCCAAATCTTTCTCGCAGTCTGAGTTTTCTAATTCAGCATTAGCTAGTTTATATTTTGCATTAGTATTCGTCTTCCCTATCTTTAATACCTTGCATTTGTCAATGTTAAAATTTGTCAATGTTAAATTTAGTAGTAGACATAAGCTTGGTGCTCCCTTTTCGCAGCTGTCCGGTTCAGGTGCTCCTTCAGGCTACGTCTGAAGGAATACAGTGTTCTCTTTTCACTGACTG
Organism: Paralithodes platypus; assembly: GCA_032716605.1. NCBI lineage: Eukaryota > Metazoa > Arthropoda > Malacostraca > Decapoda > Lithodidae > Paralithodes > Paralithodes platypus. Next base: position 20,494,556 of record CM064562.1, on the reverse strand, counting down.
ACTGAGGTAGGTTGTTCCAGTCTTTGATGGCAGTGAAGAAGAATGTTAGCTTACCCTGTCCTTGGATTCTCGAGACCGTAAAATTATACATCCTATTCCTTGTATTGTGTCCAATCCTCTCATTTGCTTTAACAAAATTACACTTTAGAAGTTTAGATACTCTGGAGCCCTATCATAAAATATCTTGTATGCATTCATGAGTCTGATTTGTTTGGCCCTGTCAGAGACATTGAGCATACCAAGTGACTGTAGTTGTTCCTGGCCAATATGCGATCTGGGTCCTAGATTCAGCATGAACCTAACCATTTTATTTTGAGTGACCTGAAGTTTGTGCTGTGCTGATTTAGATGATGCAGAGTACCAGGATGACACAGAATAGTCAAAATGACATTGAACAAGCGCTTGGCATAGGCTCTTTTTGGTCGCCGCTGGCAAGCATCCCACCTGTCTATACAGGTATTTAATACGTGCTCTACATTTACTCAGGATCGATTCCAAGATTGTTTCACCTGACAGAGTGGAGTCCAGTTTTAGTCCGAGATATTTCACTTGTGACACTGTTGTTATGGGAATATCATTACAGTTGACCGAGAAGCCCTCAATGTCTTTCAATTTGCGTTTTGTTCCACATAAGATGGCTTCTGTCTTGCCCAGGTGAAGAGATAGTCTATTGTCCACTAGCCAATCACTACACGATTCTAGTTCTTTGGAAAGTGAGGCGGCAATACTTATTTTTCTTGAAACAAGAAGCACACTGTCGTCAGCATAGAGTAATAATTTACACGATACGCTCAGTTCCATGTCGTTCACATAACAGAGAAAGAGTAAGGGACCAAGGATGCTTCCCTGCGGGACCCCACAGTTAATTGGCATAGGATCAGAAAGATTATCATCAATTTTGACTCTTAGTGTTCTACCACTACGATAAGATTTAAACCAGTTCACTGACCCAATGTCCATTGCTTGTAGTTTATTACATAGGATAGTATGGTCTACTGTATCAAACGCTTTTTGTAGGTCAAGAAGAACCATACCGGTGTTTCAGTTACCTTTAGACATTTCATTACGAATGTGATGTTAAATGTGTTAAATGTGTTAAATGGGTGAGACAGGAGTCTGTCGAGTACATGCCTCTGAAACCTGATTGAAACTTATAGAATAGATAATTTTTTTTGCGGTAGTGTTCAATTTGGGTGTATACAGCTCTTTCAAGGATTTTTGATACAATACATAATATGCTAACTGGTCTGTAGTTACTAACATCTAATTTATTTCCTTTCTTAAATAGAGGGGTTACAATAGTTTCCTTCAGTTCAGCAGGTACAGTGTTGGTGTTAATTGACAGGTTGATGATGTGGGTTAGGGGACCTGCTATACCAATGGCTCCATCTCGTAGAAATTTGGCAGGAATTTTGTCTGGTCCTGTGCTTTTATGTACATTTAGGTTAGAGAGCTCCTCAAATGTGTATTTTGGTGTAACATTTTGCAATCCAAAAGTGTTCGGGTGTATGCCTTTGTCCCTGTAGAAATTTAGAAAGGTGGCAGTTGTTGTGGTGTATTTGTTGAGAGGTTGCGGTAGGTTCTGTGCTAGTGTGTTTGCTATGGAGGTGAAGAAGGAGTTGAAGTAGGTTGAAATTTGTCGTTTATCATGGCAAACCTGATCATTAATTTTGAGAGCAATATTAGTGTTAGATGAGTACCTTGCCTTGTTGCTGTAGCCTGTTGTTTTTAAGTGCCTCCATAGTTTTATGGGGTTACTCTGATATTCCTCTGCCTTACTGTGGAAATAATTAGATTTCGCTGATTTAATTTTCCTACTTAGTTTATTCCTAGCCCTGTTGAACTCATGTTTCAGTCCTTGAGCCTGTCTATGTTTCACTAGCCTTTTTAACAGATTGTCTCTGTGTTCCAGATGGTGTAGTATGTCATTGTTGATCCATGGGTCTGACCTTGCTTTAATTCGTATGTCTTTCAGAGGAGCTATTTCGTCTAGGATGTTTGTGATGATGGTTCTGAAGCCAATCCATGCATCATTAACGTTTGTATTTCCAAACACTGGAGACCAATCTGTATTCCATAAAGTGTCCAAAAAATGTTTCTTTGTTGTAGTTTCTTAGTGACCTTGTTCTAATGACCTTGTGATTCTCTAGGACAAAATTTGGAGTTTTACGTGTACAATATGTGACAAAGTGATCACTTATCCCCGTTTTTATAACCCCTGATTGTGATATTTTGTCCTCTCTGTTATTATTACAGTTTATATGGTCTAATATTGTAGCAGTGTTATCCGAGATACGTGTGGGGGTTGTGATGAGTTGTTTGTGATTGTGCATTGTCAGTATGTGCCTGTATTCTCATACAAGCCTGTTATTTCGTTGTTTGTAACACAAGTTAAAATCCCATAGTATAATAGATTCATTCCGGGGGTCTAGTAATGACAAAGTTCGTTCAAATTTGTTTAAGAATTGTCTGTCGTCTGGTGGCCTATAGTACACTCCAATTGTTATGGGTTTAGTCCTAGGCAGGTGTAAGTCAATCCAAAGAGCTTCGTGGTTTTCGACATTGAGGTCGTTCCTGTTTGTGTGTGTGAGGTTGGTTTTTACATACAGACATACTCCTCCCCCTTGTCTATTACGATCATTACGAACCATATTTAAACCTTGAATGTTTATTTCACCATCGTCTAAACTAGAGTCCAGCCAGGTTTCTGTAATTGCAATTATTGAAGCTTTGGTCTTATCACCTAATAATTATATTTCTGACACTTTATGATACATTGATCTGGCGTTGATGTGGATAAAATGGAGCCCTTTGTTGTTGAAAACTCTATATTCATCTTTGCAAGTGTCCTGGCTGGATTCTGAGTTGTCATATGGTTCATTTACATTAACATACGGTAATAAATGCAAGGCACACTTATTGCATAAAAACTCAATGTTCATTACTGTCGGTCTTCTTAGAAATGCACTTCATGTGAGCTACAGTTTTACACTTTACACAGTTTTGGATCCTCTGACGTCGTGTTATGAGTGATTCACAAATATCACAAATGTGCGTGAGATTTTTTTCAGACGATGTCTTACATTTAACACACTCCACTTCATTTCTACTATTAATGTAAGTACATCGATTCTGTACAATTTCATTACAACTAGATCTCCTTGAGATAGAGGCACACACGAACGGTCGCTGCCTTGTACTGGGGATCGAACAGAGGGAGTCCCCTCGGGGTATTCCGGCGGATGAGTACCACAAGGTCAAGAATTCCGTTAATGCTCTCCTAAAGAGGAAATATAAGCACCTTGATGGTCGGTTTTCCCCGCACAGTTTCGGGAGCCAGTATTTGTCCGAGGATGGCATCCATCTCACCTATGAAGGCACCGAGCGTTCGTTGGTCCATTTGCATCGCAGTAGCCAGTCTCCTCACTGATAACTCGGGTGTCATTATGTTGTTTTCAGGTTAGATAATTTCCTTTGCCAAGTAATGTAGATTAAGGGGGATGAAACTATTATGTAATTTTCTTGTGTTATAACTTATGCATTATGAGGGTTTGCCGCTGTTGATTCCTAAGCCATTGACAGTCAGTAGTCGGACCTCATTGTAGTTTATCGAGTTAATAGATTAAGAGCTTAACAATTATTATGTTCTATCCAACAACCAACTCTACTCCTAAAATCGATTAATGAAATATTACAAACACATGTGGCAGTCCGTGGATTCGAACCCAGGATGCTCACACCGAATATCAACACCTTATGCATTACACCACGAAGGCAGTTAAAGAATGGTGGACACTGCCTACGATTTATTATGCAACTTCGAATCCTGCATATCAATCTAAGCATGTACACACATCCCAACTGCAACTCACATAGGCTATGCATATGTGAATGAAAAGAGCAATTAATGGGGCCTTAACCACTAGTATAGGGAAGGCCTCTCGATAAATTACTCCTGAACCAATATCAATTATTATGTTCTATCCAACAACCAACTCTACTCCTAAAATCGATTAATGAAATATTACAAACACATGTGGCAGTCCGTGGATTCGAACCCAGGATGCTCACACCGAATATCAACACCTTATGCATTACACCACGAAGGCAGTTAAAGAATGGTGGACACTGCCTACAATTTATTATGCAACTTCGAATCCTGTATATCAATCTAAGCATGTACACACATCCCAACTGCAACTCACGTAGGCTATGCATATGTGAATGGAAAGAGCAATTAATGGGGCCTTAACCACTAGGGAAGGCCTCTCGATAAATTACTCCTGAACCAATATCAATTATTATGTTCTATCCAACAACCAACTCTACTCCTAAAATCGATTAATGAAATATTACAAACACATGTGGCAGTCCGTGGATTCGAACCCAGGATGCTCACACCGAATATCAACACCTTATGCATTACACCACAAAGGCAGTTAAAGAATGGTGGACACTGCCTACGATTTATTATGCAACTTCGAATCCTGCATATCAATCTAAGCATGTACACACATCCCAACTGCAACTCATGTAGGCTATGCATATGTGAATGGAATTAAAGAAACTTAAGGTTTTAAAGGGAGGGATGAAGGGAAGCTTGAATAAGTGCTTAAGAGATCTTGACGAATTTATAGACAGTGCCTCTGCTGATCAGATTAAGGGCAAGAAGGCTACTGTAACTAAATTGCTAGCCACTTTTGATAGTTATGCTCAGTAGGTATATGGTTTGTTGTCAAGTCCTGAAGATGTGGAAGACGAGATGTCAACAGATCTTGAATATATTGAAGATATTAATACAGCCTTAGCTAGATTAGCTTCAACTCAAGAATCGTACACTGTTAAGGATACCGGTACTCCAAAGGCAACTGGTTTTAACCTTCCGAAACTTACTCTGCCAATCTTTTCTGGGGATCCAACTACCTGGACTGGATTTTGGGATATTTTTTAGTGTTCCGTTCATCGGAATAAGACTTACATCCATCCGAAGGTTTACGTATCTCCGTGGACAGTTGAAAGGGGAGGCATTGAAGCTAATAGAGGGGTACAAGCTAGAAGCTACAAGCTATGAGTCTGCAGTGGAGCTATTGAAAAGAACTTATGGGAGAGAGGAAATAATAAAGACAGCATTAATAACAAAATTCTTCGCTCTAGATCCTCCATCATATGATGTGACAGATTTAAAGGAGTACTATGTCTCTTTTGAGAGCCTCCTCCGGTCAATGGAGACGATGGCCATCACGAAGGAGGAAATCTACAGTGTAAATATCCTGAACAAGGTACCCTCTCCCCTTAAGGAAATAGTTAGACGGCAACTAAGCGACACTCCACTGGATTTAGAAGCGTTGGTGCAGATATTCCAGACTGAAGTCTTCAACATGGAGAGTACTGGATAATACCAACACATGGAGATGTCGCCATCCACTGCGGCTTTCCCGGTACAGACTTCTCCTAAACAGAAGAGGACGATATCATCAGGTTGCAAGTTGTGCAGTGTACACAGTCATCCATGGTATCTCTGTCCTAAATATCCTAAGGCTACACAGAAAATTGGCAAGGCTAAATTGCTTCACTTGTGTACAAGTTGTCTGGCAAAAGACCACTTCAACAGTACTTGTACAAATTCCTTCATCAAACCCTGTAAGTATTGAAAGGGAAAGCATTGGTTTTCCCTGTGTACCCAGTCTGATCGGCACGACGGCAAAGAAAGGGGGAGAACCACCAAAGAGTCACATGATAAAAATAAAAGCGAGAGTAATAAAGTATCTGCTATGTCCATTGCTTCTAGAGAATGTCAAATGCTTCATACTATGATGCTGCCAGTAGTGGGGAGTAATAATAAGCATATAATGACGCGTACCTTACTCGACCAGTGCTCACAGAGGTCATTTGTTCTGCGGTCATCATTGCCACATCTCAGGTGTACCAGCAAGGGTCAAGAGAATTTGTGTCTCCATGGTTTCACTGGTGAAGTAGATTCCAGTGACTATGATATAGTGGAGATTTCCTATGTATATAGAAGGAAGGTATGTCCCATCAAGGCTGTTGTGGTCGACAAACTTCCCAGTTTCTATGTAGCATCAGATATTCAACCACAATTGAAATATCTCGGAAGCAAAGGTTTTAAACTGGCTGATGATCAAATCTCTGCTAAGAATGGAATTATGCTACTGGTCTGAGCTGATTATTACTACGACCTGGTTCACCCTGGATATCGGCAGATAGATACGCTCATATTACTCCCCACAATACAAGGGTATGTCATTTCCGGATTCTATTCAAGACACAAAGGTGGAGGTAGTTACGGTCCTTAAAGTAGCAGTAAGCCCCATTGACAAATACGTTAGGTCTACTGTTCCTGATAATCCATGCACTGATATAGATAAGCTATGGGACTTGGATAATATTGGAATTGACCCACATGAACTTGATCGGGAGTCCAAGCTAGCGTTGAGCTCGTACGAAGAAACGTATGACTCTGGCAGGGGTCAGTTTGTGGTAAAGCTCCCTTGGAATGACATTAAGAGTAAATTACCTACAAACTTCAATCTAGCGCTTGGTAGGTTACGGGGCCTTCAGAAGCAGTTTGTCAAGGATCCAAATTATTGCGAAACTTATGCATCAGTACTTAACGAGCAGGTACAACGTGGATTTGTTGAAAGAGTAGGTCCCGGTGAGTATGGGGATAACATTCATTACCTTGCTCACCATGGGATAAAAAAGGACAGTTCCACCACTCCTGTTCGTATTGTGTATGACTGCTCAGCTAAATCCAGTGATCGCTCTTATAGCCTGAATGATTGTCTGTACATGGGTCCATCTCTGATCTCGCGCAAATTATGTTACGCTTCAGATGTCATAAATTTGCATGGGTCGCCGATATTGAGAAGGCCTTCCTGATGCTTCAACTCCATCGTGAAGACAGGGACTCCACAAGATTTTTATGGCCTTGGGACCCAATGGATCTAGATTCAGAGTATCTGGTCTACAGATTCAAAGTCGTCTTATTCGGAGCAACCTGTTCCAGTTCCTTCTCAACGCTACTATCTTGCGACATTTTGAGGAGGCTAGACTAGATCCCGACTTCAAGAATAAGATCAGGCAGGGGATCTATGTGGACAATCTTCAGGGCACTGGAGACGATGAAGACTTAATGTTCAAAAGATGCTGGGAGATCTGCGATGTATTTGCCAAGGCTCATTTATATTTGAGAGAATGGGCCACTAAGAGTGATCTTTTGAAAGGTCAATTTGCTTCTGATGGTGTAGCTACTGAGAATAGTGCAATGAAATTTTTGAGCCACAAATGGGACACTACCACAGATTGTATATCCTTCTGTCACACACCATGCGACAGTGAGATTATGACCAAGCGAAACTGCTTAAGTTTGCCTGCAAGGTTGTTTGATCCCCTAGGCTATTTGCTGCCTGTAACTATTCGTGCTCGTATGTTTTTACAGAAACTATGACGGCTAAAGCTAGATTGGGACACACCACTCCCGACTGAGCTACAAGATACTTGGCGGTTAATTCAGTCGGACCTTTCCGCATGTTGCAAGGTTCAACTTGACCCGTCAAGTTATAGGTGGTCAACGGGTGGATCTACATGCCTTTGCTGATGCCAGTAATAGTGCATACGGTACAGCCATATACTTATGCAATGGTAGTGAAGCGAAACTGGCTATAGCAAAGGCCAAAGTAGCCCCTATTAAAAAAATTACAGTTCCTAAATTAGAACTTACTGCATTGCTTCTGTCTGCTCGTCTAATAAAGTTGTTGTTGTTGTTGTTGTTGTTGTTGTTCCCCAGACTGCCTGGCCGAACAGCCCCAAGGCCCCGAGCAAGGCCAAGGCCATAACCGAGCGCCCCCACAGAACCCTCCCTGCCTACCACAATAAAGCCTGGGTAACCGAAGCCACTCCGTGGCGGGGAGCTGAAGGGGGTGCGGAAACGCCCGGGAAACCAAAGCCCCACCCAGGGCCCTGTGCCCCTCAGCAATTATGAAGAGAAAGTTGAGGGGCAAAGGGAAAATGTGACGCTTTGGCTTCCAATCTTGGTAGATTGGGAGGTCAATCCACGGAATAGACGCCGTCACTTGAGATCTAGAAAATATATAAGTAAAAGGAACAGTCAGAGTAAGCTATGGGTATGGCAGAGATCGCCCAGTTCTCACTCTGATAGACTAGCCCATCACCACATGACTAGAACCCAATCCTCTCATCATCAGCTAGGAAAGACACTAGAAAGCCGCCTTTGGCGGGGGGATAGCTCCCCTATTTCAATCCCTTTCGGGGTTGGGCACCCGCCCACTGAATGCTTATACAGACATACTACAAATTGATAATGTCTATTGTCTGGAGCGACAGTCAAATTGCACTTTCTTGGGTACACAGCCAGAGGGTGCTACCTGTTTATGTTTCAAATCGCACTGATGAGATACATAACTTAGTTCCTGCAGCTATCTTTCACTATGTGAGTTCCAAGGATAACCCCGGTGACATAATTTCCCGGGGAATCTCGGCGCAACAGTTGTTGTCATCCTCTATCTGGTGGTAAGGACCCACATGGCTTACTTCTCCAACTCACTGGCCACGGGATTTCAGGGATTACATATCTGATCCTTCAAGTCGGCCCAAAGATGATGTGTTAAGTAGTTCGACTGTGAGTACTACACATCAGAATAACAAGTTGGTAGAGTGGGAACGTTATGGCAGCTATGATCAAGTAATACAGATATTTGCATGGATAGACCATTTCATTAACAACATGAGAAGTCGGGTTCACGGGTCTTTCCTTAGTGAAGATTCGAAGCAAATCAGACTCCATGAATTGAGATCAGCAGAAGCAAATTTAATATGTTTAGTACAAAGGGAATCATATCCTACTGAACATGTAATACTGAACAAGGAAATAAAGGCCAAACCCTCAAACTTAATGAGGCAGCTAGGATTATATATGGAAGGAGGCATAATTAAGTGTAGAGGTAGGATCCAGAAGGCGGACATTATTGATTCTGCGAAATATCCTGTCCTCCTTAGCTCCTCTCATTTGATTACCAAAATTGTTGATTCGCAAATGCCATGGGATCTGCCTAGATTTTGGCGTAAATAAAGTTCTGGCTTATATGCGACAACGTTGGTGGATCCCTAAGATGCGACAAGCTATTAAAGGGATCCACAATAGCTGTACTATCTGTAAAAGATTACAGGGTAAGCCTTACTCCCCAGTTGATCTACCTCCCTTGCCTGAGTTCAGGGTACAAAGAGCTGAACCATTTCAGGTAACCGGGGTAGACTATACGGGAGCGATTCAAATTAGGGAATCGCCCGGAAATATCACTAAGGTATATGCCGTACTCTTCACATGTGCGGTAACCAGAGCGATTCACATTTAATTAATTGACGACTTATCCAGTGAGGGTTTTTTACATACTCTAAGACGCTTTGCAGGTCACAATGGTTTCCCTCAAATGATTCTGAGCGATAATGCGACTTGTTTTGTCGGGGCATCCAAATATCTCCAGAATATAATGGATGACCCGCAGGTTGTGTCTACCCTCACTGGAAAGAGTTGTCAATGGAAATTCATACCAGCACGTGCACCATGGTTCGGGGCGATTTGGGAGAGGACAATAGGTATTGTCAAGTCTGCCATGAAGAAGGTATTAGGGAGGGCCCTGGTGAACAAAAAAGAGTTGCAAACAGTCTTGACGGAGATTGAGATGTCAGTCAACGACAGGCCCTTGACCTATACCTCAGCAGATATTGATGATCTCTTACCCATTTTGCCTTCCATGCTAACATGTGGACGAAACCTTAATCCCTTTCCTAGGTCGTCAGTAACCAACGAAGATCTACAAGACCCTACGTTCTGCGATGCTGACGGCCACACGTCGCTTCCAATATATGAACAAGGTGTCAGACGATTTATGGAAAAGGTGGTCACAAGAATATTTGCTGTCTCTTCGCGAACGTCACTCTAATATAATCAAAGGGACAAATCAACGGTGGCCTCGTATCGGGGATATCGTATTGATTCATGATGAGCGTCCTAGATTATATTGGAAGCTTGGTAAGATTGTCAATTTGTTCCAGGGCATTGATGGTCATATTAGGGTTCCTAGATTACAGAATTCGACTGGGATTACTACTCGCCCAGTTGTAAGGTTATATCCCTTGGAGCAGGATGTATAACTGCTTGATATTACCGGTGCCTCTACTGATATACCTCCACAGGGGAGTGCTGGTAACAGTGCTCCTCAGGGCGGAGCTGTTGATAATGGGAAGGATGATCCTCCTCTGGCTTCCAGTGGCGCTCGCCCCAAAAGGAGGGCGGCTATGAGTTCCGTGGATCTTTGGAGATCTAAGATTAACCAAGGTGATCTTTGAATCTTTGATATCCCTTTTGTTTTGCATATAGCTACTGTATATTGTTTTTGGTGGTGGGAAGTATGTCGGGAATAGTGTATGATGATCCCGACAGTTTTGAGTCCAATTGGGTATTTGAAATTGGCGGTATTGTATAGTAAGTACGATTTCGGCTAGTAGCTTATGTACTGTTCTTTATTATTAATTGTAGGTTAGATATTAACTGTAATGCATAAATATATACATCAGCTCTAGATGTATCATGAAACTAAATAATAGGTTAGAAATATTATGAGCCCGGCAGTCATATGTACTCTCGCGAAGTGATATAGTGCCGTCGCCTTAATCTCATCAAATCATCCGTAACAATCACTCCTCCCTCTGGCCCAGACTCAACAAAGAATTCACCATGTGCTACCACGATTAATATATATCAAATTCAAATATTCAAATATATTTATTCAAATATATTTATTTAGCCTTCAGATATACAATAAGTTCATAATTTAAATACATGGAAGTCAACTGGCTAAGCCTTATGAGAGAAAACTCTCTTTAAGGCACCTTGATTTAACCCGAATTAATTTACATTTTTACATACATATAATATATACTCTTTCAATTCGCACCCATAAACTTACACCACATTAACATACTCAGCACAAAAGTAACTTACACCACATAAACTTACACCACATAAACATACTCAGCACAAAAGTAACTTACACAACATAAACTTACACCACATAAACATACTCAGCACAAAAGTAACTTACACAACATAAACTTACACCACATAAACATACTCAGCACAAAAGTAACTTACACCACATAAACTTACACCACATAAACATACTCAGCACAAAAGTAACTTACAATTTGACGGATGTTTTAATATTTACTCAATAAAAATGATTTGAGGGACATCTTAAAACTAGACAGGGAGGGTTTATCCAGAATATGCCGAGGCAGTGCATTCCAGACCTTTACACCATGATAATGAATCGATTTTTGAGATTGATTTGATGCCAATAATGGAATTTCTAAATCTCTCTTAAGGTATATCTTTCATTTAAACGAAAATTAAATATATTTATGGGATTGTAATTATTAATGGCTTTATAAACAAAGATAGCAGTGCAATATATGTTTATGTCTTCCCATTTTAAAAGCCTTATAGATTTAAATATCTTCAGTCCTACACTAGTACACCACCAGTCCTCTAAGCTAAGTTCGTAATGTATTGATATTTTATTATGTGAACATTCCTACATGTCATTCATATGAATTAGCCGTGTGTAATAGGACAGGAAGCCACCCATAGAAATCTTCATATTGGTAATTATATTATTTAACTTATTGTCGGGATGAATTTACGTACCAGTGATTGCATAATTTAACCTATATATCTAAATTCCCCACAATATTACGCTATCCGAAACCACAGCGAAACCTCAGACCATACTATAAATAACCAGGATTTTACCATATTGTCAAACAAGGGACTGCAGTTCTCGCAGAGAGGCTTCCGTCCTGACAAATTTGTCGTGAATCCTAGCTGGTATATATACCGTAGTTTGAATTTCCCGGGTTCTCGACAGCTGGTTCCTTTTTGTTTATACGCATTACTTTATTTATCTTTGTGGATAAATATTACTGTGGTTGCACCAATTATATCTTAGTTTATTTTCCCTTATTATTTAATCACGGGGGACGATATAGAACCCTTAAATATATTTTATATTGTTACGATAAAAGGGAATCTCAGTACACTTCACACAGAGACTTCGTCCTGCTCACAACAAACCACCAGTTGCTGCCACATAACAACAGAACTTCACTGATCTTCACCTATCGACATGTCCATCACCTAACCTACACTCTTTGCATCACAGCTAAGTTCCTTTAATACTAGAAGTACTTCATAGATATTACTGGGACTACCACAGATAGCCTACATATACAATTTAACACTTAAGTCCAACGCCGACCGGTATCATTTTTATAGCCTAGGCCAATTCATCTTTCCAGGTTTAGTTATTTAATTTATATCCGTTTCTCCTCTACCCCCTAGGAATAATAAACAGGATATAATTGGTGCCGTGTGACCAGGATACAGGGCCATCTGTTATATATTGATAGTGATTGGGGGGGTATTAGGCCTGACTTGTCTGCCTTTGTGTAGAGCTGGGCGATCCAGTGGACAAATGTTGAGGGGCGCATATGTCCGGGATTTTCCGCTGGACCATCCAGTGCAGTGCCCTGCTTTTTTTTTGTTAAGCAGTTCTATAGACCAGGGGCAAGGGTGGACACTGTCAGGCAGACCTCAGCCTGGGTTAGATGCGCCAGGGAGCCGGAAGATATTAGATAGGCTACTGAACAGAGCGCATGCCTTCTTTGAGGAGAAGGACGGGGCCGAGGAGGAGCAGTTGACGCAATAGGCTAGATCTCATGACTAGGACGACGGCTGCGGCTGTTCCTCCTTCAGAGGAGTCTTGATCCTTCTTTCTTTTTCTTTGTAACTTGTTAAAATTTAATATAGCCTAGTAAAGTAAATATTGTAAAGTAGAGTAATATGACATAGGGTAATTTTTCTTTTCTTTGATTATTTGTAAACTCACAGGGGGCACGCGATCTGCATGCTGCAATTTGCTTGGTTGCTGTCGTCATCAATGTAAGTAGGTTAGCCTAGGCTTAGAATAGATTAGAATAGGTTAGCCTACAGTGACGGTTAGTATTGTTGTTCCTTAAGCTTTGGTTACCGTAAATATTTAAGAATGGAGGAGAAAATAAAGTCATTGCGGCGGTTCAGGGCCGCCAAGAAGGGAGGGATTACTAAGCTTACCTCTAATCTGTCTGAATTTATTGAACATGCTGCTACACTGCATGATGTAAGGGGTGTGAAAATCACTATAGAAAAGGCCCTAGCTGATATTGAGTCGTATAACGTAGAGTTGTATAGCTTATATTCAGATGATCAGTTAGAGGATGAGATGGTGAAAGATATGCAGTATGTTAATCAAGTAAACAGTCAGTTAGCTGAGTTAGATAGTGCTCTACAGACAACCACTACTGGTAGATCTCATGATAGTGCAACAAGTAGGAAACAGAAGGGTATTAAGCTACCCTCCCTGAAGTTGCCAGTTTTTGATGGGGATCCAACACAGTGGGTGGGTTTCTGGGAGCTCTTTGATTGTAGTGTCCACTCCCAAACAGACTTAACTGACATTCAGAAATTTACGTATCTAAAGGGACAACTTATTGGTGAGGCTCTACAAATTGTTAGTGGATTTAGTTTGGTCGCTGCAAGTTATGAACCAGCGGTCACTATACTGAAAAACAGTTATGGTCAAAAGGATCGCATCAAAGCAGCTCACATAGCGAAACTATGTAATCTCCCGCATCCTAGCCAGGAGGTCAGTGCTCTGAAAGATTTTTCCGCATCATTTGAGTGTGCGTTAGAGTCATTACGCTCTATGGAGCAGTGTTGTTGTTGTCCTCATGAGACTGGTAAGGGTGGGGAGAAAGTCTTAAATAGATTTTCTGAAACGGTACAGTATTCCGAAGCACAGGGACAGTATATAGTGGAACTGCCGTGGAGAGATAACATAGATAAATTACCTGATAACTTTAAGTTAGCCCTGGGCAGAATGAGAGGCTTGCAGTGTAATTTTTATAAAAGATCCCAACTACTGTCAACAGTATACAAAGGTTCTGGATAATCAGATAGAAAGGGGGTTTATTGAAAGGGTAGAAAACAGGAATCAAGCTGGTCATCCCATTCACTACTTAGCTCACCATGGTATTACTATGGATAGTGTTACGACGCCTGTACGGATAGTGTTTGACTGTTTGGCTAAGATGGACGAGAAGGCGTTCAGTCTGAATGACTGTCTCCATACAGGTCCATCGCTAGTGGCTGACCTCACCCAGGTGCTTCTGCGCTTTAGATGCCATCAATTTGCCTGGGTGAGTGATATTGAGAAAGCATTTCTCATGGTGGGGTTGAGTGAGAAGGATAGGGATGCTACTAGGTTTCTGTGGCCCGTTGATCCCTTGGATGTTGCAAGTCCTTACATTGTCTACCGGTTCCATGCAGTTCTGTTCGGGGACACCTGTTCCCAGTTCCTCCTTAATGCTACCATTCAAAAACACCTGTCTATGATTCAGGAGAACAGTGAAGTAGTTAATAAGCTAAAAAGGGGGTTGTATATTGATAACTTACAGGGGACTGGTGATGATGTAAGTGATTTGAAACAACAATGTTGGGATGCCCGTAGAATATTTTCCAGCGCTAACCTGTCTTTACGTGAGTGGGTCACAAATAATGAGTGTTTGCGGGAACTGTTGCACCTGAAGGGTATAGCTTCCGCCAAACAAGACGGGGTTAGGGTACTTGGCGTTGAGTGGCTAACTTATAAGGATATGTTACAGGTTAATTGCCGCGGAAGTAGCCCTGCATTGGTTACAAAACGCGAGGCTCTAAGTCTAACCGCGAGCGTGTTCGATCCTCTAGGAGTGTTGCTACCGGTAACCATCCGGGCGCGGAGGTTCGTACAGGACTTGTGGAGATTAGAGTGTGGGTGGGATGTACCCATTCCAGATGACATGAGAGCTAACTGGCAGGGTATTTATGACGATATGATAGATAGTACAGGTATCATGTTTCTCCGTCAGGTCACTAATTCTAAGAGGGTTACGCTGCACCTAGTTAGTGACGCTAGCTCAGTAGCATATGGTGTAGCGGCCTATGCGGTTGGTGATGAGGTGAGTAGGTTAGTAATGGCCAAAGCTAAGGTGGCGCCTATTAAGTCCCTCACCATACCTAAGATGGAGTTGACTGCTGTTCTTCTCGCAGCTCGTCTCTCATGTTATATATGTGAGGCCTACGCGGGCGAGCTGATTATAGAGAATGTATACCTCTGGTCGGACAGCCAGATAACCCTATGCTGGTTGTCTAGTAAAAAGATTTTGCCTATATATGTTCAAAATAGAGTTGATGAGATAAAGTCATTAGTCCCCGGCGCTCATTTTCGTTATGTGTCCACAGAGGACAACCCCAGTGATCTAGTCACCAGAGGGATTTCATATGTGTCCTTAGTTGCTTCTTCGCTTTGGTGGGGAGGGCCCACATGGCTACCTCACCAAATGCTATGGCCCAATAGGGGGCTCAATAGGAGGTGACACTACTGTGGGTTGTAACATGAGTCAAGAAGGAACCCTGTCATTGCCGGTACCGGTTGCCCCTACTGCCATATTGAATTGGGACCGGTATGGCTCATATATGAAGTCATGGCATGTAATGGCATGGGTCCTTAGGTTTATTAAGACTCTTAAAGAGAAGACACAAGGGATTTATCAGGCAAAACCGGCATACTTGATGGTGCTGGAATTAAGAGCAGCAGAGTCAGCCATGATTAAGGTAGCTCAGAGAGAAGCTTACTCTGAGGAACACCACTATTTGTCAAAAGGACAGGGCACACCAAGCAATATAGTGAAGCAGTTAGGCCTCTATATGGAGGGAGGCATGATACGCTGTAGGGGTAGGCTACACTTTTCAGCTTTACATGATAGCGCCAAGTACCCTATCCTTATCCCTAATAAACATCGTATAGCCACTCTCCTTAGTAATTACTGCCACAAAGTGTGTAACCATAGTGGTGTTAGTTATGTTGTAAATTAAATAAGGCAAAGATGGTGGATCCCCAAGATTAGACAGGTAGTAAAGAAAGCCTTAAGGGGATGTATCATCTGCAAGAGATTGCAAGGTATATCATACCGTGCTGTACAGGCCCCTCCATTGCCGGAGTTTAGGGTTCAGGAAGTGAGTCCTTTCCAGGTAACGGGGGTTGACTACACAGGTGCCTTGCCAGTAAAAGAGAAGGGGGTACTGTAAGTAAACTATATGTAGTCTTATTCAACTGTGCAGTTACTAGAGCGGTCCATGTAGAGACGGTGTCTAACCTCTCCTGCGAATCATTTTTGCATGCGTTCCGTAGGTTGTAGCAGGAGGGGTTACCCTGAGATTATGATGAGTGATAATGCAACCACATTTGTTAGCGGAGCCAGTACATTATGGGAGTTGATAAATGATGCAAAATTAAAAGGTACTCTAGCGGAATTCAAGTGCGAGTGGCGGTTTATACCGGCCAGGGCGCCATGGTTCGGTGCCATATGGGAACGGGTCATTGGCATCCTAAAGGCTGGCTTGAAGAAGGTACTGGGTCGAGCATTGGTTACCACAGAGGAACTGAATACGGTATTACTGGAGCTCGAGGCCACAGTCAATGATCGCCCGCTTGGCTACAGCTACAGTGATCTTGAAGACCCTCTACCCATCACTCCTTCACAACTGGTTCATGGGAGGCGGATCAGAAGCTTTCCAAGGCGGGACGTCACGGATGAAGATCTCAAGGACACGACGTGGCGTAACAACGATTCCGTCAACCAACGCTTCCAATATGTAACAAAATTCTCACATAACCTGTGGAAAAGGTGGAGCACTGATTATTTAATATCAATCAGGGAGCAAAATCGTCACTTAATGGTAAAAAGATGGATAGCATCGCCGCAAGTTGGGGACGTCGTTCTAGTACATGATGACGGCCCCCGACTTTTTTGGCATATAGGTCGGATAATGAAACTTCTTCGTGGTCCTGACCACGAATGTAGGGTAGTTCAGGTAAAAACAGGAGCCGGTTTGACCACCAGACCGGTGGTTAAGCTATACCCACTAGAGATAGATTTAGAGGTAGTGGATGGCGACAGCAAGCCGAACTCTGATAATATCCTTCCTGCTACTGGAGCGGACCGAGGTGATACCCCTCAGAGGCCGTCACGTCGGGCTGCTTTGGGTTCCTCCCAGTTGTGGCGATCCATGATCGGGACGGGACAATTGTAAATACTTTGTATATAACTGGTGGCGGAGTATGTCGTGAATCCTAGCTGGTATATATACCGTAGTTTGAATTTCCCGGGTTCACGACAGCTGGTTCCTTTTTGTTTATACGCATTACTTTATTTATCTTTGTGGATAAATATTACTGTGGTTGCACCAATTATATCTTAGTTTATTTTCCCTTATTATTTAATCACGGGGGACGATATAGAACCCTTAAATATATTTTATATTGTTACGATAAAAGGGAATCTCAGTACACTTCACACAGAGACTTCGTCCCGCTCACAACAAACCACCAGTTGCTGCCACATAACAACAGAACTTCACTGATCTTCACCTATCGACATGTCCATCACCTAACCTACACTCTTTGCATCACAGCTAAGTTCCTTTAATACTAGAAGTACTTCATTGATATTACTGGGACTACCACAGATAGCCTACATATACAATTTAACACTTAAGTCCAACACCGACCAACCGGTTTCATTTTTATAGCCTAGGCCAATTCATCTTTCCAGGTTTAGATATTTAATTTATATCCGTTTCTCCTCTACCCCCTAGGAATAATAAAGAGGATAATATTGTTGACTACAGTGTGCTGGCTTAATAATCCAATAGGGTTGATAGCCTCTGAAGTCCTATTTTAACTAACATATTGTTCACACAAGGGACTGGAGTTTTCGCAGGGAGGCTCCAGTCCTGACGTTCGTCTTGACTTAGTGTGCTGGCTTAATAATCCAATAGGGTTGATAGCCTCTGAAGTCCTATTTTAACTAACTAATATTGTTCACTGCAACAGACAACATGACACATGAGGCAGCAGCGTCCCTCCTCACCCACCACTTCCGCCCGTCTCTAGGCACCCACGAGACCATCACGCCCCACCTCTGCTTTTAGTGTCCTGTGCTTTTAATATTAGGTACGTGTGTAGGCATTTGTACTCCTGTTTCCTTATTTTAGTCGACCCCGCCCCTTTCACTTCATGACACTTTTAAATTCGCCACCCACATCAGCTCTATCTTCAAACCTAATTTTATTTCATTGTTCTAAGTCTGCTCCCTCGCTTCTTTCCATACTAAGACTTCGCAAATTAACGCCTCTTTTCAAATTTATATATTAGTCATTGTTGTCCCCATTTCGTTCATATTTTGTATATCTCAATATTTATTATTGTATACATTATTTTCACTCTTTATTCCTTTTTACTTATCATATATCTCAAATTATAATCTCTTAATGTAATAAACCTTAGCTATATTTTCGTTAAATTTGTCTTTTGAATAAATTTTTAATTTTAACATGTGCTGACATTATGATACTCACGATAGGTTTTATTCTTTCTCTTTTTAGGCTTGATAATGACACAAGATTAGTGTTGAAACGTTGCCAATAGATAAATATGTTCCTGTTCGCTTTGATCTTCATATTCCTTATTCGTCTTCGCTTCCCAGTAGGAGAATCAATTGCTTCCATTATATGTATCGGTATATATATATATATATATATATATATATATATATATATATATATATATATATATATATATATATATAATTATATATATATATATATACTGTATATATATATTTATATATACTGTATATATATATATATATATATATATATATATATATATATATATATATATATATATATATATATATATATACCCTCATTGTTCCCTGATTGAATAGCACTGTATGAATATTCCCGTATTCAAAACATGCTACAGGGGGGCAATGCCTTGTGAGTTAATTGCTCAATAGCATTCTGAGAGTGAGGGTCCGAATCTAGGGGGTGAGACAGTGAAGCACAGAGCCGTGGGTGGGCGACCGGGCCCCGTGCATCCTGCGAAGACGAGATGGCGGTGGCTGGTTGTAGCTCAAAGTCCTTCACATGTCTCACTCCCTAGACTGGAACGAGACCTCACAGGCTTCACCGTTGAATGAACGGTTGAATGTACAGGCTCTGAGCCTGTAGTTTGAATATAAAAAAAAATATATATATATTTATATATATATATATATATATATATATATATATATATATATATATATATATATATTGCCGTACGCTGTGATCCCCGAAGGGTTGGCCACGAATGAAACGGCCATATGCATCTCTGTCCCCAGTCAGTCGACGCCCCTTCTCCCGTCCATCACCGCCTTCCCTCATATACTTCTTAACTCCATCCTACCACCTCTCACTCGGCCTACATCTCCCTCTCTGTACTTCCACCTCACTCTCATACACTATCTTAGTCATTCTCTGGCTTCCCATACGTTCCTATCTATCTATCTATATACTCAGGCCCAATCTCCACTTTTAGAATAGGGACAACACAAAACACAACAGAAAACAATGAACACACAAAAACAAAATACAAATTCACACACATCTAGGTCATCCAGGAGAAGACCCAGAGACCAGGGTCACCAAGGTCCCTCCAGCACTCCCCCGGCCCCCGACCACCCGGAGAGGTTCCGATCTCGGCAGGCAGACACGCAGCGGAGCCGAAGCCACAAACCGGCCCACCACACTTCTAGGCTCACCCTTCATATAAATTGTCTCCCCGGCCAGGCGCCTGATGGACTATTATCTAGTCCAACTTGCGCCCGACCCCTTTCCCCTAATGACCACGTGTTCTTCTCATCTATTCACAAGCATTCTCCATTCATTCCTGTTTATTACCACTTCCCTTGCCTGATCTATAGTCATTCCTCTATCATCCAAAGCTTGTCTTACACAGTCTCTCCATCTCCACATGGCCGAATAATCTCAAGGTGTTCCTTATCACACTTTCCAGCACATCTACATCCACACCGCACCTCTCTCGTACTTCCTCATTTGTCCGTGTATCCCTCCATGTAACTCGGCACGCACTTTTCAAGTAACTCATTTCCACCCCTCTCACTCTTGGTTTGAGTCTTCACCAATGTCCATGTTTCACTCCCGTAAGTCAATGTCGAGATTACCACACTGTCATGCAAGGACTTCTTTACTTCCATGCTAACCACCCTATTTCTTGTTACTGCTTTCAGCGTTGCTACAACCCTCTTCCCCTGTTGCACCCTCTCCCACACATCTTCATCCATACTCCCATCTTAACTCAACACATTGCCCAAATACTTAAATGACCTGACATTCTCCATAGCCTGACCGTTTGACCTCATCTCACACTCCATGGCTGCACCCCTTCCCCGCATTTACCTTCAGATTCCATTTTTCACACACTGTTCCAAACATATTTACCAGACCCTGCAACTCCCATTCACTATTGCTCATCAGAACTGCATCATTAGCAAACAGCAGTACAGGCAATTTCCACTCGTTTCCTTCCCTTATCCGAGGTACACCAACATCCACTGCTCTTCCTTGTATTTCTTTCATGACTCCAACCATATATATATTGAACAACCATGGAAATATCACACACCCTTGCTTTAGCCCAACGTTCAGATCAAAGAACTCGCTCTGCTCATTCTCCACACGTACTGACGCCTTTGCACCCTCATACATGCTCTTCACTGCTTTCAGCAACTTGCGGTCTACTTTGTATATTCTCAGCACTTTCCACATACCCTCTCTATCATCTCTGTTATAGGCCTTCTCCATGTCCATAAAGGCAGCATCAAATTTATGTCCCTTTTCCAGATATTTCTCCACAACATATTTTAGGGCACAAATCTGATCTACACATCCTCTTCCCTTCCTAAACCCGCCCTGCTCGTCACCTATCCATTTCTCCGTTCTTGCTTTGACTCCCTCAATCACTACTCTAGTGTACACTTCCTTACTACGCTTAGAGGGCATATTCCCCAATGGTTACCACACACTCCTCTTTCTCCTTCAACCTTATACAGGAGGACTATCATGTCTGTCTTCCAGTCATCAGGTGCACTCCCCTTCTCCCATGCTAGTTTACACATTTTCCATACCCATTCGATCATTATCTCATCACCATACCTCAGCATTTCCCCACACACTCCATCTATTCCTGATGCTTTGCCCATCTTCACTCTATTCATGGCTTCACACACTTGAGACCTCCTGATCCCTGTACCTTCTTCTCCCCTACTTCTCTTCTCCTCCCTCCCATACCTCATCCAATTATGTTTGCTGGTGGATCATTCCTTACATTTAGGAATTTGTTAAAGTACTCCCTCCATCTTTCGACTCTCTCTTGCTTCTCCGCTATCACTCACCCATTCATATCTTTCACACCCTTACTATTTCCCTTGCTACCTTCCCTAACTTGCTTGACCTCTTTCCAGAACAGTTTCTTACACTCCCTCCATTTTACACTTAGATTCCTTCCAAATTCCTCATCTGCTCTTCACTTACTTTCCTTCACTACTCTCTTCACCACTCACTTTTAATCTAAGTAGCTCTCTCTTTTCTGTCTCTCCAAATTTCCATTCCCTCCACCCCCCAACCACTCTATATTATCTATACACTTTCTTCTTGTCTTCAACAGCTATTTTTACCTCTTCAGTCCACCACGCTATACCCTTCACTCCCCTCCCTCTTCTCCTTACTCCAGACACCTCCTCACATGAGCTGCACTTACCTCTTCCTTAACCCGGGAGCTACAGGAAGACTCTTAAGAGATTTTACTTGGCGGCTGTGGGAAGACTCTTAAGATCCAAGGCCTAAACAAAAAAATTAAAACACCCAAGTGGCACTCAAAACAAAGCAATTTGTGTTTAGGCGAGATAACTTCCCTCCATTACTTTCTACCACTCCTACACATGTGTCCCAACCCCCCCTTTCCCCCCTCCTTAATTATCAGGTATTTTCTCTATTATTCCCGATATTTATCGAGAATTTTCATGCGAGAACGGGTGGGAGAGAGAGGGGTGGTGGAGGAGTGTATCTCCGACCCTCCAAGCCAGTCTGAAAGCTCCCCTTGTCTCTCAGTACCGTCCCGAGACAAGTCTCGGGAGCGGTCTCTCACCGCTCAAGGTCAGATTACGATCGCAGAGCTAAAATATATGATTTTCACCAGCCAATTGCTGTTACCATTTGTGTTATTGCTTTCCCATGTTCATATGTTCATATTAAAAGTAAAATAGGCACATATAACGATTTTAGTAAGGAATGAATCAGAATACCTTCGCATGGCGGGCACTTTCAAATACCATAGCTGCGCAGTTAAGAGGTTAAACACTTTGCTCACCTCCTTCACTTCCTCCATACCCTCCAGGTCAAACCTACCTAGTAGTCTCTCTACAGCTCTCTTGAACTCTTTCCTGATCTCATCCTCCTGCAACCTCTCCACCCTCTTCGCCGCTCCGCCTTCCTTTCGCCTACCTCCAGCCCTCCTCACCCACTTTTGTTGTATCCTAGTTTTAGCTACTACTACATAGTGGTCAGACAGATCCCCCCCCCCCCCACCTAATGCCCGTATACAGAGTTCTGTATTCGTTCATCCACACATACTGTATATAATCAATCAGTGCCTTTCGTTCCTCCACTGTCCCATCCCTCCTCCTCCACACCACTTTCCATGTGTACCTGTGTATCATTCTGTGTCGGAGGAAGGTGTTGGATAATCACAGCCTCCTCCCCACACATACGTCCACAAGTGCATTACCATTCCCATACACCTCTGATGGTACACCCCACCCTCTCACCGCTCCATCAACTTTCCTATCACCCACCTTCCCATTCATATCCCCAATCAGAAATATTCTTTCGCTCTTGCCAAAATTATCCAGGCACGCCTCAATATTCACCCAGAACTCCTCTTTCTTTCTTACAGATTTATCCCCTGTCGGAGCATATGCACACACAACCACCCCCATTTGTATTCCTACTTTCATTCTCACCCACACAATCCTTGCACCCACAGAACCATAGTCTCTTACACGCTCCTTCCATTTGTTACTTACAAACAAACACGCACCTTCTTCTCTCACTCAGTCCAGCTCACACACCCATTCCACACTCCCACTCTCTCACACGTGAACCCCTCCATTTGGTCTCAGTCATTCTGCATGCATCCAGCCTGGCATTCACTAACACTTCCAGAACCTCTCTCTCTTTTGTGTCGTCATTCATGCCTCTTACATTCCAAGTCGCAATCCTTATACTGTCCATGGTCGGTCGAAGTTAATCAACATTAGATCTGTCCGGTTCCGAGGCCGTTTGTTCGTTAATCATTGCTTTAGATTTTGTCACAAGTGGACAGTCGCAATCCCTCCGACGTAACATATTTAGTCGCCTCTTACGACACGACACGCAGGAGGCATATTATATTCCCTTACCCCCAAGGGTATGTATATATATATATATATATATATATATATATATATATATATATATATATATATATATATATATTTATTAGTGGCCCCTCCATCATTGACGAACATGCCTATTACATAAGGCATCCTCTTCAAACACTAATCCGCCGTAGTTTGAATCTACCGCGCAGAGCATTTAAAAACTGAGGAGCCTTCATCATGAGTGCACGCGACCTCACTCATGGCTTCAGTCATTATGAATTGGGTTCTCACTACGAAAAAACTTCGTAAAAAATAAAAACAAAAAGAAAATAAGAATAACTATCTAATAAGCTTTCCATCATATCGTGGATGTACTTGTGTGGATCTCTGACCAGACGCTGATTCAGGCGTCATTCCTCCTTCTCTGCTCTGCGCTCAGCCTGCCCGGACGTGTCTCCCCACGCTCCGCTGGTTCCGCATTTGCTGCGTCCCTAGTGAGTTTTTTCTCATTTGTTTACTCCGGGATGTATCGAGTAAGGTTAGGATATGCGTAGCAGGAGTGTCCTGGGCTGGTTGCCCGCAGTGCAGTGTATTTTGGGTCGTGTGTTTGGGGCATCTATTTCGGATGTACCATCGTGGTCCTGTTGTGGACATGTGAACTTTTTCACAGTTAGTTAGCTTGTGATGCAGGCGGCTTTCATTACGCGTTAATTATTGCTGCCTTTTATCTTTCTGATGAGGTAAGCTTTGCTTACTGACGTTCCCAGTGTATTTTTCTTCACTTAGTGAAGTTTTTTCTGGGTCCCGAGTCAGTCTTCCCTTTGCCGGAAGTATTTGCTACAGTGGTGTGTTGGCGGTGGTTCCTGTTGTGATATTTCCAGTGTTCTGTGTATATTTCAACATTTCTTATGCCGTCTACTTAGGCCTAGCCAGCCGCTCGTAGCTTTGCCACATGTACAAGTGTTATTGTTTATTATTTATAAATATGCCCTACTGTGTCATGTGTATCCGGGTTTTAGTTGTGTATTGGCTAATTCCTCGGACTATGTTTGTTTCCTGGTTTAGTTGTGTATTGGCTAATTCCACGGATTATTGTGTGGACTTAGGTTAGTCGTGCGTGGCTTCCCTCGTGTCCGTTGTACGTTCAGATGGTGTCTGATCGGGGTGGGTTTCCTTCCGGCGGGTTTTTTCTCGGTTTCACCATGAAAAAAAACCCGGCCGAGAGCCGTGTTGGGCCACACGTGGTTTTAACACAGGCTTGTGTCCCCGGCGTTGAGGTGTCTGTGGCTCTCCAGGACTGCGTCTCTGTTGGTGCCTGGTTTCAGGCCCCCTTTGATTCCCGGCGGAATGGCTGTACCCATCTATAAAACGTTGTTCATGCGAACATACGTTATGTAGTTTTTCTACCAGGTTTTACAAAACCACATGAAAAACCTAGCTGTTGTTAAGGGCTTTCCTCCCCGGCGATCTTTTACAAAGAAGTGGGGACAGGAACTTATGGGGTTAACGTTTTGACATCTCACCCGGCGGGTTTACCTTGGTAGGGTGGGATGAACAACTAAGTCATTCAGTTAGTTAACCAATCCATTTTTAAGTGATACTATATGTATCGCCGCCTTTATACTTACGGCGATTGAAGGTTCAATTAGGGTTAACATCGTTTTTCACACCCGGCGGGCGCTCCTAGGTGGAGGAAATAAGGAATTTACAATTCAATTTCGATTTAACCACTTAATTTAGTGATACAATTAGGTATC
Source organism: Paralithodes platypus (assembly GCA_032716605.1). Classification (NCBI taxonomy): domain Eukaryota; kingdom Metazoa; phylum Arthropoda; class Malacostraca; order Decapoda; family Lithodidae; genus Paralithodes; species Paralithodes platypus. The sequence goes on along the minus strand of CM064562.1, from coordinate 20,469,300 downwards.
GCCGCCTTCAAACTTACGGCGATCTTTTTGTGACAATTCGTTAGAAATCAGATCTCGTGTCAGCCTGCCCTGTGTTATTCTACTAAAATATTTCAAGGGCCGGCGTCTTTATGGGGGGTTGTTTTTGTTCCAAAATTGAATCTTGAGACAGTCACCACCAGAAAGACTATAATCGCCATGCTGGACCGTTATATTATGTCAGAGGGTATTCTTCACTTTCTTCAAAAGATTTGTTTAGATATTCTGAACCCCGCCGCGTAGCGAGCTGTGATCGTTGTGTCATTACATCTCGTTATCCGGTGGGTTATTAACACTTGTGTGCGAACATGTTGGGTTAACCTTATGAGCATTAATTCCTGGAAATTTTCTTTTTTTCCAGAGCTGGGCTCCGGCGGACCAATACAGACCCGGCGGTAGTTTTCCCCACCATTCTCTGTCATGGCAACCTTGGCCCCAGTCTTTGCTTTATGCACTACCCCTGCTTGTGCCGGTATCCCTATTTTTGCGCATACTCTTTGCATAAGGTGTGTTAAATGTCTAGACCATTCAAGGGGTCTCTGGGTAATGCGTAATTGTTCTTTTTGCTCCCAATTAGCTGTAAAGGTCCTTTGTGACAATGATAAGACCACGGCAGTAGCGTTAAGAGAAGTAAGGCAACAGATGTCAGCCTACACTACGATTGTTGCGCATAAATCACTTCAATGTGACAACGTCCCTCTTTGGGATAGATTGCTCTTTGAACACCCTCCCCCTAAACGTTCCTCTAGAGTCACGAGTCATAAGCCGGCGGAGACTGGTCAGGGTTCTGTATCTTCTGCTGCTACACCGAAACGTCCAAGAGAGCCTACACCCCCGGCGTCCGCCTCCTCGTCTCGGGCGAGATCTCGGTCTAGGTCACCTCTCAGACGCCAGTCATTTAGTCTTGCCTCTTCACCAGCGAGTAAGAAGAGTAGGACGGAAAGTTCCACCAGTGGTCACGGCGATGAATCCTCCAAATCAAAGAGTAGTTCACGGTCACACCGTAGCCATAAATCCTCCAAAAAGGATTCCCATAAACGAAAGTCCTCCCTACATTCACCAGCTTCTAGTGCCTCTCATCGTACCTCTACCCCAGACAGAGTTTGTGTTAGGTCTCAAGGGTCCAGTGCGGTGCCTGTCCCTAAAGAGGATTTACCCATTAATATTTTAACCCTGGAATTGGAAAGTTCAGGGGGTTCAGTAATTGAGAATGTTTCAGACTCCCAAGAGAGTGTAGGCCAGGGGCTCGGTGTTTGGCGGTTTGCTCAGCCAGGGTCTGACCACCCACGTCCGACTCAAACGAGTCACACAGTAGCTGATGTCCACAGGGACGCGGCGATCCCATCCTCTATTCCTGACTTATCTTGGCAACAAGGTACCCCAGCTTCGGCGGGATCTTCTCAGGAGGATCAGGAGGAGAAAGACGAGGTTTCAATAATTTCGGAGATGGAAGGGCAAGAGTCAGGCTCAGGCTTAGACGCCGCGCAGGATATTAATGATTCACCTGTAAGTTCATCATCAAACCAATTTGTTACTGCGCAAGAAATTAATGGGCTACTTACTCATGCTTTATCTAAATTTTTTGGCCAACAACAAGAAACCCCCACAATGGACTTGGGGGCTCCCACGACAAGTTCTACGGTACGGCCTCTGATGACTTCGATTGCTTTATCTAAGATCCCTAACCCCCCCACTCTGTCAACATCAGTGGTTACTAGGCCTGCTACGGCGGCATTGACAACTTCAAATGTCAGGGTCATCACGGATGTCAATCCACCCCCTCTAGACAAGGCGCCTCTCAGAAAGGTAGCTATGCCCTTGCTTTATGGACCAGACGAGCCATGGGTCCTTTTGACCCCCACTAAACCAGAGCTCGCCCAACCTACCTTGTCAGGGGAACTCCCAGTACCGCGTGAGTGGGTCATCCAGGGCAATAAATCAAAGAAATTAAGGGCCTTGGATAATTTGGGAAATGTACTAGACGTAAACATCAAGGCTATACCTAGTTATTATCACCAAGACTATTTTGTGTATGCTACTAAGCCAGCTTTACCCCCTGCCTCAGCTTCAAAACTATTTTCAGACTGGTCTAAGCTGGATGGGTTTAATGATATTAAGACTCTGTCAGCTCTCACTCCTGAACTTGATTTACAGACCGTCACAGACGAAGCAGCTAATCCAGTTTTGAAGGTGGGGCAGTTGGGTCCAGGACCTTGGGTAGATTGGGAGATAGAGGCTCAAAACTTTGCAACCACATTTACTTCTAAATCTTCCCACCAGATCCCTCAAGATACTCATTCGTGGTTCTCCATGCCGGTAGGTTCTGCCGGCGGAGTCCCGTCAGCTTTGTTTTCTTTCCTAGCTGCCCCTAAGATTAATCTTTGTGAGCTAAAAGACCCTTTCACTACCCCTACCCCTACTCACCTAGACAGAGAATTTAGGCTAAGGGGGAAAGCTTTTCGCCTGTTCTCTCAGTACATAGTGTCTCAACAGGTGGCTAAGTCTTTACTGCGGTCCACTCAGGCAATCGCAGATGCGGATGCCAGAAGATCGGTTGAATTATCCCGGCGACTGCTCCTCCAGTCGTCAATCCAATCCTTGGGTGACATACGCACCGCCTTGCTTGAGGCGGTACGAGCAAGACAAGATCTCAGAATGTCTTTAGTTCGCAAGCTACCTGATCGCATTGCGAATCAGGTGATCATGTCACCAGTGCTTACTCCCTCTTTAATGTCCCCTGAAGTGTGGCGAACGGTGTTCAATATGGCACAGGCCTTTAAGCACAGTCCCACCCCTTCTAAGAAACCTGCATTTAACTTCCCCAAACCCAGGCCAACCGCTAAAGCTCAGCCAGGGGGATCTAAACCCTTTCTTCCGCCTAAGTCCTCCCACTCCCCCCAAGGTCAGTACAGGCATAGACAGAGTAGGATTTCAGGTCAGAGAGGACGCGGCCAGAATAAGCCAGGTCAGGGCCAGTCTTCGGCCAACACCAGCCAGCCGGCAAAGCGTCCAGCACCACCAACCCCACCATCAAAAAACTAAAGTCTCTCTCACTCCCGGTGCCAACCTTAAGGCCGGAGGACCCGAGGGTAGTACAGCCGGCGAACCCTTGTCTGCTAACTGGGTCGTTCCGAACGTGTCACCAAGCATGGCCATTAAACACTTGGGCACGGATGGTGGCACGCAAAGGCATCACTTGGCAGTGGCTCCGGCGACCTCGCTTACGTCAGCCGACAACGGCGAATTTTGTTTCTTTAGAGGTGGAGTCACTGGTCCAGGAAATGATTGCCAAGAATGTCATCATCCCGGTCCCCCCAAATTACCCTGTATTCACGTCCAAACTATTTTTGGTTCCCAAAAGGGACAGTGTTCAGATGAGGCCGGTCGTAGACCTGTCTTATCTGAACCTTCACATTCACAACGAATCTTTCAGAATGTTAACAGTACACCAAATCAGGCTAACACTTCCGCCGGGAGGTTGGATGTGTTCACTAGACCTGACAGACGCCTATTGGCACGTATCGGTCAACAAAAGATTTCAAAGGTTTTTGGCCTTACGGATCAGGCACCAAAATTTTGTTTTTCAAAGGATGCCGTTCGGCTTGAACCTAGCACCTCGATTATTCACGAAATTAGTCCGGCAAGCCCTGATGCCATTGTTAAAACAGGGGATCAGAGTGTTGTGGTACCTAGACGACTGGCTGGTGGTGGCAGAGACACAACAATTATGCATCAAACATGTCAATATCATTTTAAATCATGTCAAAACTCTAGGCTTCAAGGTAAATCTGGTAAAGTCAAACCTTGTTCCCTCACGAGTAATTCAGTGGATAGGGCTGGTCTGGGACACGGCCGCTCTCACTCTGAGTCAGAGTGTGGACAATCGCAACAGGTTTCGCAGGAAACTGTTCATGTTTCTTCACAGTCTGACTACGACGCGGAGGGTCTGGGAGTCTCTGGTCGGCTCTCTCAACTGGATTCAACTAACTGTCAAGTTGGGCCGGTTGAAAGTAAAACGATTAATATTGGAAGGCAACAAATATTTCCCGCTCTTACCGGCGGGAAAATTATGGCCCATCCCGAAATTAATCCACACCTTGCTAGCGGTCTGGGCAAAGAGGGAAACGTTGCACTCAATAATGTCATGGACCTCTCCTCCACCAACGGTATGGGTAGACACGGATGCGTCAGGCACAATAGGGTGGGGATTTCAGTCAAATCAGAGGCACCAGGGTCAGGGGCTTTGGTCCCACTTAGAAATCTCTCACATCAATGTCAAAGAATTACTAGTCCCCTTGTATTTCCTTCAGGCTCACGGCCCGGCGTTACGGGGCAAGTCGGTGGCCTTCAGAATGGACAATCTGAATGCAGTTCACTGTATTCAGAAACAAGGATCAACGAGGTCAAGGAGGTTGCTAAACGTGTCGGAAGAGATTTTTACTCTAGCCAACAGACTAGACATTTACCTTCACGCATCTTATCTCCCAGGCGTAGCGAACGTCTGGGCAGACGCTCTGTCCCGGAGACAGAGCACGACAGTAGAATGGGAGCTCAAGCAACCCATTTTCAACCTAATGATTGCAGAGCTCTCCCATCCACAAGTGGATCTATTTGCGTCCGAGGAGACTCACAAACTCCCTCTATACCTCACCCGCCGGGCGAAAACGCCGGCAGGGGGGCCAGACGCCCTAGTGACAGACTGGAACAGATGGAGCTCCATCTATCTGTTTCCGCCGCCAGATGCGTCACTAATGTGCCACGTAGTGAACAAACTACGAGATTATCGAGGCTTAGTCTCGCTAATCGCGCCCCTGTGGCCGGCGCAGTTGTGGTACCAGCAATTGAAAACGTGGTGCCCGGACCCGGTATCTCTCCCGGTCGGGTATTTCCACTTAGACACGATTGGCAACCTAGCGACCTCGCTGACTTTTGCATTATGGACATTCAGGAGGCCAAGTGGCTAGCACCATACGGTAGAGATGTGACCAATAAATTAATCAATCAATATACTCAGTCTACGAAACGACAGTATCACTCACATTGGCAAGCCTTTACTTCCTGGATCATCAGAACGGAACAGAATGTGCCGTCAGTGGCTTTAGTTTTCAATTATTTAAATTATCTGTTTGAGCAGAAACATTTATCTGTGGTAACATTAAAAAATCACTTAACTGCGATTAGAGTGCCCTTTTTAGACCTTACAGGTCTCTCCATACCGGTGGCGGAGGAAACAGGTTTTATGAGAGCTTGTTTTAAACTTCGCCCACCTCCCCGTCAGCTCATGCCTACTTGGTCTCTCGACAAAGCTTTGTCTTTACTTCACTCTCGTCTGTACCAAAATACTGCAGACTTTGCATTACTCTTAAAAAAGGCGGTTTTCCTTATGGCTTTGGCCACCGGGAACAGAGTGTCTGAGCTGGCGGCGATGAGCAACACACCTAATTGCCTTAGGTTTGGTAGACTTAATGAATGTATTTACATTGCACCTTCCCCAGGTTTTGTAGCCAAGAATGAGCACAGTGCACACGTGTTTTCTGAGTTCACGGTGCCGGCGTTAAAAAGGGGAAAGGTGCATCATAATCTATGTCCAGTGCAAGCTCTAACCAAATATTTGAGAGTAGCTCCTCTAAACCCCCAAGGTGCTTTATGGGTAGCAAGTACGGGTAAACGCTTACTTAAACGGCGATTAGCCTCTCTTCTGGTCGAAGTCATTAAAGAGAGTAATCCCGGCGTTGTGGGTAGGGCCCATGATTTACGCAAATGGGCAGCCTCTTTACGTTTCCTGAAAAAAATTTCAGTAGAAGATATCGCGTCCACTCAGTTGTGGGCGTCTAATCATACGTTTTTGTCTAGATACTTGTCAGTTGCTCTAGACAAACCTTCCTTACCATGTATAGCTTTAAGGCAGAGGGTCTAGGTGGCCCTGCAGTCACTTTTGTTTACTTTCATGGGAAGGGGGGGGGGTGCAGTCAGTTGACATAGGACACCCTAGACCCCGCCGGAGTATGAGAGTTGTGATACAATTTAAGGTTAATGTGATATGAAAATTTCTCAGCGAGAAATTGTGCTAGTACAATGTTAGTACAAAACAACGGGGTTGTTATAGTAGTTTTAGCTGCGAAAGCAATTTAATATTAGAACAGTGGAGATCCTTTGCAATTTATCTCCACGATTATTTTGGGGTTTATTATGTGCACATATAAACTTATAACTTGTTATTTTTGTCACCACTCGTTGAGTGGGGTGCCTTTGTAACTACAGATCTGTGTTCAGAATCTTCAGGGGTACCCATTTTTTGTCAGGCAGGCTTCTTTGAAGCACGCACCTGCCTGAACCCCTTTTTCTTGTATATTTTCGGCCTACGCCATGTTTAAATATATTTTTCAAAAGTAAGAATACTATGTGGTTGTTTTTATTATCTGCTTTTCTAGAGTTATGATATGATTACGAATGTCCCCCTCCAGTCTTAGAAATCAGGCATGTTCGTCAATGATGGAGGGGCCACTAATAAATTATAGGTTTGACTCCTGTAAGGAGATAAAGAAAACCTAATATTTAGTAGTGGCCCCGTAATCATTGACGACTGGGGCCCTCCCGACCGTCCCCTTCCCATTCGTTGATGTATTGAGGATTTTGGTTTACTTGATATGTCAGTGAAGGAGGAATGACGCCTGAATCAGCGTCTGGTCAGAGATCCACACAAGTACATCCACGATATGATGGAAAGCTTATTAGATAGTTATTCTTATTTTCTTTTTGTTTTTATTTTTTACGAAGTTTTTTCGTAGTGAGAACCCAATTCATAATGACTGAAGCCATGAGTGAGGTCGCGTGCGCTCATAATGAAGGCTCCTCAGTTTTTAAATGCTCTGCGCGGTAGATTCAAACTACGGCGGATTAGTGTTTGAAGAGGATGCCTTATGTAATAGGCATGTTCGTCAATGATTACGGGGCCACTACTAAATATTAGGTTTTCTTTATCTCCTTACAGGAGTCAAACCTATAATATATACAGTATATATGTAGCGGAAGTCCTATCTTAATAAGCGGGTTTATATAAGCAATCAATTCGGCAAATATACACTCACTCGGTGTTATTTGTGTTTATTGCCTGGGCTCGCCGCGACTGTAGCACCTCTAACAGCCGATCGGAATCATTACTCTTGCTGGCGTACACTTTATCTCCATAACCATACACATTACTCTTTATGCTGAAGGTAATATCAGTATGATAATATAACTTGTGTATAAACATCTATAAGCGATTTTGAATACATAATAACAAGATAAAAAGAAAGGAAGTAATTAAGAAAACTACATTTATACCAAGAATGAAATACAAAAAAATAGTAGAGGGAAGAGGAGAAAATGGTATACTTACTTAAAAAGTTAGCTTAGGTTAGTTAATTTAGTTTGGTTAGGTTAATCAAATTGGACAAGTTCCGCTTTAGAAGAGATATAGTTAAGCAGTAGTTTGGAAACAGTTGTAGATGTGTGGAATAGATTGTCTAGTGCAGTGATTAGCTCAGGAAAGGTAGAAAATTGCACACACACACACATTTGCCATTCCTTTGCTAATGACAAATATACCCTCCCCTAGGATTAAATAGTCCCTAATGAGGTATCAACCCCTCCCACTTTCTCATTCTCTCTCTCTCTCTCTCTCTCTCTCTCTCTCTCTCTCTCTCTCTCTCTCTCTCTCTCTCTCTCTCTCTCTCTCTCTCTCTCCAATATGAAATGTTGAGAATTAAAACATTTTCTTAGTGTAGCCTATATGTTATATATGTGTATGCTAGCTATCATCTATAACATATTACCTCATATCTATGAACATTTAATTGTAAAATATATTAAGCTTGATATCTCGAGACTTAATGAACATATATGAAACTACTATGTCTCTGTGTCGTATACATAACATAAGAACATAAGAAAATGAGAGTCTGCAGAAAGCCGATTGGCCCACACAAGGCAGTTCCCTCTCACACCCAACCATCCAACTTATGCTTAAAGTTTTCAACTGTTCCTGAGCTAATCACTGCTCTGGGCAGTCCATTCTACATAATATTATTAACAACTCTATTCCCAAACCAGTGCTTTCCTATATATTCCCAAACCAGTGCTTTCCTATATATTCCCAAACCAGTGCTTTCCTATATATTCCCAAACCAGTGCTTTCCTATATATTCCCAAACCAGTGCTTTCCTATATATTCCCAAACCAGTGCTTTCCTATATATTCCCAAACCAGTGCTTTCCTATATATTCCCAAACCAGTGCTTTCCTATATATTCCCAAACCAGTGCTTTCCTATATAGTCCCAAACCAGTGCTTTCCTATATGTTTCCTATATATTCCCAAACCAGTGCTTTCCTATATATTCCCAAACCAGTGCTTTCCTATATATTCCCAAACCAGTGCTTTCCTATATATTCCCAAACCAGTGCTTTCCTATATATTCCCAAACCAGTGCTTTCCTATATATTCCCAAACCAGTGCTTTCCTATATATTCCCAAACCAGTGCTTTCCTATATATTCCCAAACCAGTGCTTTCCTATATGTTTCCTATATATTCCCAAACCAGTGCTTTCCTATATATTCCCAAACCAGTGCTTTCCTATATGTTTCCTATATATTCCCAAACCAGTGCTTTCCTATATATTCCCAAACCAGTGCTTTCCTATATATTCCCAAACCAGTGCTTTCCTATATATTCCCAAACCAGTGCTTTCCTATATATTCCCAAACCAGTGCTTTCCTATATATTCCCAAACCAGTGCTTTCCTATATATTCCCAAACCAGTGCTTTCCTATATATTCCCAAACCAGTGCTTTCCTATATGTTTCCTATATATTCCCAAACCAGTGCTTTCCTATATATTCCCAAACCAGTGCTTTCCTATATGTTTCCTATATTCCCAAACCAGTGCTTTCCTATATATTCCCAAACCAGTGCTTTCCTATATATTCCCAAACCAGTGCTTTCCTATATATTCCCAAACCAGTTGCTTTCCTATATATTCCCAAACCAGTGCTTTCCTATATATTCCCAAACCAGTGCTTTCCTATATATTCCCAAACCAGTGCTTTCCTATATATTCCCAAACCAGTGCTTTCCTATATGTTTCCTATATATTCCCAAACCAGTGCTTTCCTATATATTCCCAAACCAGTGCTTTCCTATATGTTTCCTATATATTCCCAAACCAGTGCTTTCCTATATATTCCCAAACCAGTGCTTTCCTATATATTCCCAAACCAGTGCTTTCCTATATATTCCCAAACCAGTGCTTTCCTATATATTCCCAAACCAGTGCTTTCCTATATATATGCAAACCAGTGCTTTCCTATATATATTCCCAAACCAGTGCTTTCCTATATATTCCCAAACCAGTGCTTTCCTATATATTCCCAAACCAGTGCTTTCCTATATGTTTCCTATATATTCCCAAACCAGTGCTTTCCTATATGTTTCCTATATATTCCCAAACCAGTGCTTTCCTATATGTTTCCTATATATTCCCAAACCAGTGCTTTCCTATATGTTTCCTATATATTCCCAAACCAGTGCTTTCCTATATGTTTCCTAAATCTAACATTACGGTACTTAATTAATAACACATTTCTGTACAAAATCCCCGTAATAGTCGAGTATGTAGGCCTAATCATGATGAGGACATGACAATTTACCTACCCTCACCTTAAAATAACACATTATAACACCAGTTACCATAATTATTTGTACCATTAATCACTAATATAATTAGACTAACACAGTATCACCTTTACCACCAGTGTTTTTTAATTATTATAATCACCATTTCCTCTAACACCATAGCCTATAGTCGTCACACCTTGATGTTGTAATGCGTTTTTATGACTAAACTGTGTTCATAATTATGTGGCACACAATAGTGAGACCGAAAATACCTATAGTAATTGTTAATACCTAGTATAGAGAATCGTTTTTAATATCCGTTACGTATTAACCGTACCCCAGCAAATGATGTTGGAAATGTGGCTGAAAATATGATTCACTCTGAACTCTTATGAACGGCAGCAAATAGCCTTCAGTTTCCATAGATAGGCCTATGTTTGTCAATAAGCCTAATTATGATTATAGTGTGCCATTAATGCATCAGGCTGACGCATAACCTGTTAATTAATAAACCTAAAGACTGGTACACTATCAGTGTCACAGCCATCAGATACATCATGATGCATTTTCTAGCCTACAAAACACAGTTAAATCTTGCCTTTTAGGATCCTTTGGAAAGCGGAAAAAAGACAGGTCTCTATTTAACTTTGTATTATTGGAGCAGTTTATAGCTGAGCATCATGTAACACCCAATGTGGCAACAATAAGCCATCAATATCCACGTTTACGAGAAACACACACCTCTCCCACTTGAATGATGCCGCCAACTGCAGTGTTTATTCCCATCAGCCGCTAGGTGGCTAGTCTGACCCGCGCCGACCGGGCCGCCCGTAAAGGCCGTGTCATACAGAACTCGAACGTCGCACGACCTACCCCCGAACACGATGACTTGCATTTTTGAGGCGAATGCATCCGATATTGTCCCGATGTTGGTCAAAGAAGAACATCCCCAGATAATGCCCCGACATTCCCAGACTATGCCCCAAACAAGACTCGAATGTAACTCGACACTCCCGACCGATTTACGTTAAAGACCCGAATATTAGAGGAATATAATCCGATGCATGCCAGAGCAAGACCCGATCAAAACTCGAATGTGCCAAGAATCAGCCGACAAATATTTAACGGTGTTTACACCCGAACCTACCTTGACCCGATACAAAAGATATTATGAGGAACACCAGAGGATCACCGGCCGCATCTGCCCGACCATCAGAAGACCTTAACACGATACTAGAAGAATGTGTGACGAACACCTGTACCTGCCCTATATAAACAGGGTGTGGTCGCACACATGCCAGTCGCACATCATGCATCACCACGGTAACATAGCGCTCCCGGAGCTCTACCCACCTACGGAGGAGGAGTTGGAGATGGCCATTTTTTATCAGGAGCTTGTTGTAGCCCACCTAACCCACATGCTACTCATCACCACCATCCTGAAGAACGAGCGTCAGCACCATGTAAGACCCAGGACACCACGAAGCTGCAGTGTCAAACCTTGGATCGCCCAGAGAGCCACATACGGACACTACCACCAACTACTGAAGGAGCTAGTGGACACTGACAGGACCACCTACAAGTATTATCTGTATATGGACGAGGACCTATTCAATGACATTGTACGCCGTCTGACACCCAGGATCAAGAAGGAGACAACAAATTGGAAGAAGCCCCTGGAACCAGGTTTGAGATTGGCCATGACACTACGATTTTTGGCCACAGGGGAGGCATACAAGAGCATGTCCTTAAACTTTCGTGTAGGTGCAAACACAATCTCCCTGGCAGTACGTGAGACATGCGAGGCTATAATCCAGGAGTATATGGAAGAGGTTATTGTGTGCCCATTAACACCCGAAGGTTGGAAACAGGTTGCCAAGGGTTTCGAAGAGAGGTGGAACTTCCGGCACACCATAGGGGCAATCGATGGCAAGCACATAGCCATACAACCTCCAGGAAACTGCGGCTCCCTCTACTACAACTACAAACATTACCACTCCATTGTTCTCCTGGCAGTGGTTGATCACCTGGGCAAGTTTATGTACGTGGACGTGGGAGCGAACGGTTCCGCATCTGATGGTGGCATCTTCCAGGTGAGCGACATCCGGCAGGCCCTGGAGGACGGTGCCGCAGGCTTGCCGGAAGCAGAGCCATTTCCCGGAGAGGACCGTCCAGTGCCCTACTTCCTCATTGCGGATGACGCATTCCCCATGAGGGAATGGTTACAGAAACCCTACCCTCACAGAGGACTGGATGAAACCAAGAGAAACTACAACTACAGACTCTCCCAGGCCAGGAGGCAGGTGGAGAATGCCTTCGGTATGCTGGCAAACCGCTTCAGATGTCTACTCACAACCATGAACATTCACCCCAGCACCGTGGAGAAGGTAGTCATCGCCTCATGTATACTCCACAACCTCCTCATAGACAAACGGCAAGGGCAACAAGGACAAGCATCTCAGCGTCAGGAGAACATGGAACAAGGTGACTGGACCAGGGACCCCTTGGATGGAGTACAACCACTGCAGCGGCAGAGGGGACCAGCTACTGCCAAACTACACCGGGACTACTTGGCAGAGTACTACAGCCGGCCAGAACAGCACCTGCCCTGGCAGGTACATCTAAACTGAACAGGTAAATTGTCATTACAATTATTCCCCATAAATCAATGCCCTACCTAAATAATTTATATGACACCTTATTAGACTGTGATTATTACCCAATTATCCAGGTCACATTTATAGTTCATTTGCAACTTTCATATATCAAATTGACATGATTATAAATGTTAATAATATAGTTTCGTATCATGTCTAGAATATTTCTTATAATAAAGAGTTTATCATTAAAACACGCCAAGCTTATTAATTTAGCACCTCAATATTGTTTTATGAGTTTAGTCAACAAAAAATAATCTCTTGTATAATTATATATTATTCGTGTTGTAAAACGTCAAGCTTTTAAGTTAATTTATCCCATCATTATTGTATATATTACGTATCACAATTTAAAGCTAAACTTTTGTGTTCTTGATACAAATATTAATGTCCTGCATTGATCTTCCCATAATGTATTCATTGTTTTGTGTCATATAAACATATTTATTTAGTCATTATATTTTATAAAAAGGAAAAGTACAACCAACATATACACATTATATTTGTATTACATCAATACAAAAATATTTGACAAAGTTGCTTCCTGAGGTTACACACTAATTATATAGTATATAGTACCTAGCATAATATTTTGTACTTATCAATATCATGATTAAATTGTTTCCCCCAACCTGCCCCCACAAAAGTAATGAGTAATAAGAACAAGTTATTACACATAATAATTGGTATGTAGAAATAGCTAAAGGTGTCTATAGTAATTTGGTATTACCTGATCTTGCCAATAAGGGACAAGATCAAGTTACACCAAAGTAATATAGACACCTTTAGGATCTCAAAAGCCAGACATTGTTATACTACCTAGCATAATATTTGGTACATATCAATATCACGATTCAATTGTTGCCCCCAGCCTGCCCCCACAAAAGTAATGAGTAATAAGAACAAGTTATTATGCATAATAATCGGTATGTAGAAATAGCTAAAGGTGTCTATAGTAATTTGGTATTACCTGATCTTGCCAATAAGGGACAAGATCAAGTTACACCAAAGTGATATAGACACCTTTAGGATTTCAATACCAAGACAACATTACAACACTAAGGAAATTCATCAATTATCCTACTCACAAACCCGGGGGAAATGTCAACCATCCTTGGGGTGGGGGGCCTGTTCATGTCCACTGGATGGGCTTCAGGTCGTCCAGCGAATGGTTGCGGGGACTTCCATCCTCGTGGCGTGGCAGGGGCTGTCATAGTCTTGGCACCGTGGTAGAAGGAAGGGCCTGGAGCTTGCAGGGTCTCATAGTAGACGTTCTGCTGTGAGGTGTGAGGGGTTGGCTGGGCAGACACCTGGCGTTGCTGTGGTGGCTGTTGGGGCTCTCCGTCAGGACCCATCCGTGGGAGGGGCCTGTCCCACGGCTGTAGGACCGCATAGCCTGTGTGAAGCGCATGACTTCAATTTGGTAGTGGTCTAGATCGGAGGGGTCTAAGTGAGAGAGGTTGTCCTGGATGAATTGGTGAAACAGCTTCAGTGAAGTCTGGGATGGGGTCGCGGCCTTCTTGGTTGCATCCCACCTGGTGTAGAGCTCATTTAAATACTTCTCCCCTTGCCGTAGCTGTTGGAAAAATAGTCAAGCATTAATTAACGAAGAATAAATAACATTCAGGTCACGGATGTAATGTGGACCATATGAAAAATAAAAGATGTCACATAAATAAAATAACACAAAACTAAACATTAAAGTGACGAATGTTTTGGTGACCATACATCTATTTACACGTGCATGCAACAACATATATGGAAAGATAAATAATAATAGTGTTGTATTAATGCGAATATATGCATTAATAATTCTTATGATAAGCATTGGATGGTTAATTATTACTAAAATATTTACCTTGTCGTACAGGTCGCTCTCAACCCCATCACCAGGACTAGGCGCTTTGGTGCGACGACGGTCAGTGGATGTGGAGCGAGTCGATGAAGTGGTGGTTGGAGAGACAGCAGGCTCCTGCGACGCCTCCTGCGACGTCTCCTGCGGCGTCTCCGGCGGGCTCTCCTCCGCCACCGGGTCGTCGGCAAGCTCCTCCTCAGCCGTAGGAGCGATGTGGGTGGCAGGTCGTTTCTTCTTGTACTTCTGTGAAAGATATGGGGTTGTTAGTTTATCATATTGAAATGGCATTTCTACAAAATATATTGATTCATAATAGTTTGGAAAAAGTTATTATAGTTGGTGATATTGTCAGATAGACTATAATGTTCTATCAAAGTTTAATAACTATGTAATAACTCTTTCAATTTAGGTTAATGCTCAGTTCCTGATATTCTCGGATTTACTACAATGTTCTATAAAATGTTAATAACTATCTAAACAATGTTGAAATGATTGTAATGCTTAATAAATATTTAAATGATTGTTATGTGACAGTGTGATATCAATTAAGTACCATATGACAGTGTGATATAAATTATTGAGTCGTAATGTGGCGGAAACAGTGTTAATACATATATATGTTTATTAATTTTTAAATTAAGGTTGCTTGGGAACTTGTATGTTATGAGTATTATAAATAAACAAACATAACTTGAACAGTTCAACTAGACGTATTACTGTCCTTTCCCAGGTGTTTCTATTGTTTATCAGATATTTATAAAAAATAAGTTGTTGTGATGTAACGTACCTTGCTCTTCCTGGTGGGAAGCTTGACGATATGAGGCTGTAGGAAGGAGAAGGCCTCGGAGATCCAGGTCTCCCTCTCCGTCAGCTCATGGGCACCAGAACCTGAGGGTAGCTCCTTCAATTTCACGTATCTGGTCCGCATCCCCTCCATCCACTTGGACAGAACCACAACTGGAAAATAAACCAATATTATAAGCACTGTTTAAAAATATAATATAACAAATGTAATAGCAAACACGCCGAGTATATATATATCTATAATGTCAGGTCTCTAGTCACCCTTTTGACATCACAGGTAAGCGCACAGTAAATAACCAAATTTTGCTAACACAAACAAAACTGTAGACGGCAATTTATAAACATTGGACATTACCTAACAATATTCAGCATACAATCAATACTTTAGACGGCACTTTGGAACACTGGACACCAATAATTTGTTTTGCATATGGCCACTTTCATTGTACGCAAAAAAAACACTCAACCCACCTGTAACGTTCAGTTCCGCGGCCTTCTCACTCATAGCCCGGTCACGGATGTCCCGGTCTCGGTGTGCCCGGAGCTTCTTATTATAGAAGAAGTCGTTTTCGCGGTACCACTCGGCCACAGCGACTTCATCCTTGGCAGGCAGGATGGCGATTGTCCGCTTCCGTTTGGTGATGGTTTTTTGGGCAGGCGGCGTTGGTGTGGTCTTGGAGGTGCCTGGTTGGGGTGACGGTGTGGGTGGGGGTACGGTGGGATCGGCATCATCATCTTCTTCGTTTGTGTGGGATGGCGTATCTCCGAGTTCAGGGAGAGTGTGAATGAGGTCATGCCGTGGCCGTTTAGGAAGCAGGGGAAGTGACTCCATTTGGGTGAGGTCCGGGCTGTCCTGGGACTGTGAAAGTGACTGACCTGACTGAAATTGAGTGTCATCATCAGTCCCTTCAGAGTTTGAGGAACTCTCTAATATCACATCCTCTGTGGCGAAGAGGTCCACAGATGCTTCCTTGCCCTTCCTAGTTGCTTTGCGGCATGGTAGCTTGTTGCCCTTGCCCATCTTGGTGGTTGCTGTGTGGTGTGGAGAGGTAGAACTTGTTGGAGCAACTTGTGCGGAGGGTGTGAGAGCGATGGAGGCTTCGGCAGCAATATATAGGGCCCGTGCGCTTGGCTGCCAGCGTACGATTCGACTCGCATTCTTGTGTGTCGCCCCACACTGCTCCCTCGCTTCTCTCTTTATCTTCTCTGTCGAGTGGAAATTTCCGCGTGCCACGTGTACCACCCGATACAGACAAGATGCTTCTGCTGATGTTCGGGGTAAATTCCAGTCTTTATCGTCTCTCATTCCTGTCATACGAGTTGTGTTCTTCCCAAAATCTTCAATAGACTCGCTTGATCTTGCCTTATTCCTCTGTTTATCGGGGGAATGTCGTCTTTTATTCGAGTATATCGTCTCTCCTTCGGTTGTTATTATGGTTAATGTCGCCTTATATTCATACGAATCGGGTTAATGTCTGCTTATGTTCGGCTAGATCGAGTTAACTTCGTCAATGAAAATAACAGACGAATAACGGCCGAAACGAAATAACGTGACCCGAATGAAAGCCGAACATAACCAGAATGAGAACCGACAAATTTTTAACGGTTTTTACACACGAATATCGGCTAGAAGTTAACGCATGCACTAACTTCTGGCCGAACCCCAGGATGTTCGGCTGCACCCCTGAACATCCCCGGAGCTTCCCCCGAATTAACGAGAACATTGGCCGAATTGACCCGAATTTACCCGAACATTTGAAAATTTGATTTTTTTTTGCAAGTCATCCTGTTCGGGGGTAGGTCGCGCGACGTTCGAGTTCTGTATGACGCGGCCTTTAGGCTGGTCTGTCTTATATGTATAATGTTTTTGGTGGTACTCAACCTCTCGACCCACCTATGCAGATACTATTTATAGACGACAAGCTCCAACAGGAATCCCGCGTGATGTATAGGCGACGTGGCATTGTGAAGTGAAAGTTGCCGCTATAGTCCAGCCGATCTTAACAGGCAGTTTTACCCGCGGTCAATCCCTTTACATTGATGCCACATGTATAATTCCTAACAACGAAAATATATGATTTTCGGTATTAAGTACCTTAAGTCGGTTTGAAATGCTCAGGCTATTACTGCATGTACAAAAAAGCTTTATTGTTTTCATAATTAATTCGCTTGTTATTAGTAAATACAACAAACATTGTACACAACCTGGCAGCGTAGCTACTGCGACGTTCTCAAATTAGGTGGACTACACTCACTCACACATTGACCATTTAAGCTAATAATTATAAACAAACATCACGGGATGGCGCGCTGCCAGGCGCACGAAATTAGTACTGTCATGTGTAAACTAAATACATTCGTCACAGTTCATTCCTGACTTTGCCACCATCCACAGTGGAAGCCCCTCAAAATCTCCAATATATATATATATATATATATGAGAGAGAGAGAGCACGCGAGAGCGAGGGAGAGAGAGAGAGAGAGAGAGAGAGCTAGAGCTATAAACTTTTACCTCTTGGGTGGTGTGGAAAGTAAAAATATAAAATGGTAATACATTACCAGTATATAATTATATATATATATATATATATATATATATATATATATATATATATATATATATATATATATATATATATATATATATATATATATATATGAGAGAGAGAGAGCGCGAGAGTGCGAGAGCGAGAGAGAGAGAGAGATAAATAGTACCGGTAATATAATTTATTATAGCAATAATAATCTATGCATTCATGTGGGCTACACAATATTACGCGCCGAAACTTTTACCTCTTGGGTGGTGTGGAAAGAAAACCAAAATATAAAACGGTAATATATTACACACACATATATGATGGGTGGATGGGACTCGTTAGCCTTGGTCGGCAACTCATCTAGGGGAGACAACCTTATACAAATCCGGGTGGATGGGACTCGTCAGCCTTGGTTGGCAACCTGTCTAGGGGAGTAAACCTGATACAAATCCATACTGCTTACCCAAAGGTAAGGCAGGTTAGTGGATGGATTAGCCGAACACCACTGTAGAAAAATAGTGCTAACAAGATACACAGAGGGCCTCGGAGTCGGACAGATCCTAAATTGAGTGGTCAATCCTGTAAGTCCTTCACTAAACTGGCTCGGGTTGTCCCTCTCACAGGGAATAGGTCCGCTTGGGGGCATTCTGTGTATGGCCACCCTCGTAAGGAGAGTAAGGCGTCCGGCAATAGATAGATAGATAGATAGATAGACATATATAGAGAGAGAGCCGATCTCCCTTCATTGACCTTGACCGGGGGAGGTAGCGAGAGTAATTTGAAAAGGTTGTCGTACGGAAAGGGTCAAGCGGACAGCTGGCATCAGTGTAGGCAGAGCTGACCCCGCCCAAAACTGCCTGTTAAAATCTGCTGGACTATAGTGGAGGGGTACTTGGTAGTGGTGGGCGTATCGAAACCAAACTATCAATATTTCCGATACCAACTCTGTACTTGAAAGTATCGATTCTGAAGGCTTGGTATCAAGTGTTATGAGTACTAAAGGAACCTACGCAAAATATTCATGAAATTTACTAAATTAATGCCAAATAATGCAAATGATAGATAATAGTCTATTATTTTCTATTATGGACCCATTTTGTTTAGTCATCAAAAGTTGATGACTAAAAATAATATGGGCCTACAGTATATGCCTAATAGAAAAGTAATTGACTATCATCTATCAATTTGCTTACTATAAATAATTGATTTATGATGCCCTCGTTTTTTTTTAAAGTGAGAAGAAATATATTTGTTTTCAAAGAAATATACTTGGTATCGTATCGAAATGAAAGTACCTGTATCGCCCATTACTAGACTCGGGGTACCTCCTGCCAAACTTGACTACTTCCTTTAACGTGACGATAGTGCGTTGTTATATGTGCGATTAGTTTGCTTGGGAAACAGATTAACTTGCTCATGTAGTAATGTACACCCTATGTGGTGGATTGTGTTCTTTTATTTAATAATTTTCATTTTAGTAAGCGTTGTTTCTACATAGCGATTTTGATCATTTAATTTGACTTTATATTGTCCTTGTCCCAATTTTGGTTTGTTTAGTTTGCAAGTTTTACATTTTAATTTATATAGGTTCAGAGACAGTATAGATGTGAGGCCGGTCTGTACTAGTGGCAACATTAGTATACGACGTGTTCCCCATGTACTGTCCCTTCCTTTACTTGTATTCGTTGACGAACCAGGACCGGCCACGGACTATGTGTTAGAATAATTCTCTGTACCCTCGCACCCGACAAAATTACAAAAACTTTAAAATGAACAATACAAATGAAAATAACCGGCGTCTTTTCGATGATAACTGTAAATGTAAACTCTGTGTGAATGAATTTGATTTTGAACATAACAAAAAAAAATTAAAGTTACATTACCAATACAAAAAAATTGTTTTTAAATTCTTCTGTTAATGTAACATCTCCATGTAAAGTAAAGAATGTTATCTATTTAATAACCTGTGATAAATGTGGTATACAATATGTTGGAAAGACGGAGCAATGTTTAAGAGAAAGAGCCTACGGGCATAGATCAGGAATTAAGAACGGCATCGACTCCAAGATTCTTCTATATAAGCATTTTAACACAGATTGCCCTAAATTTGATTGTAAATACAAAATTATAGAAATTGTTCAAAGTAATCAAAATGTTTTAGATAGAGAAAATTATTGGATTGGAAAATTAATGACCATCTATCCATTTGGACTTAACAATCAAATAAAAAATGTAGACAACATTTTGTATAAAGATTTATTAAAAAACTATTTTAATAACCCATATTTTAACTTCCCTGTTTTAAACAGAAGACCTGGTAGACACGGTAATAGAAGACTAAATACATTTAATAAAAAGAAAACAGGTCTGATATTAAAATTATTGTTAATAATTTATATTCATTATATCGAAATTTCGGAATTAAAAAATTAAAAGATTCATTGAAAGGCCTACAAAAGAAAAGTTTTGCTCCTTTTATAGAAAATATTCTAAACAATAAACATAATTTCACAAATAAATTTAAGAATATAGTCTTTGCTTTTATGGGATATATTAGAGCTAATTCTAAGAAATCCAAAGATAACCGTATTAAAGATAAAGTCATGTCCACTTTAAATTATTCCTCTAAAATTGTAGACAAAATTAATGTTAACAGTCTTATTAATTCAAAGAAAGTTAAGTCCATGTTACCAGATGGTTGTACAGATTTCAAACCATTAATAGTGTATTCATATGAACGACCTGTTGGGTCTATTATTTGTAATTATAATAAAGTTTTAGGAAATCTTTCAGATAATGATATTTTCAATAATAATAAATGCGTGTGTGAAAGAGTCATGGATATGCCAGCTAGCAGACGTGATGCACTAGCAAAGTTCATTTATAGTCCGATATGTCACATATTAACAGGTGATGTAGAACTAGTTAAACATTTTGCAAACAACAAATTAGCGGAGCTATGTCGTAAAGGGTTTAAATTTAGAATAGGGAGTAATAAAGTAACATGGGACATAATTTTAAAAGATATTTTTTTCAGTCAATAAATTAAAAGATAAATTGTTAAAAATTGTGTGCTGCGATGCGAGAGAACTAGAAGCATGGTCTAAATTATTAATTAAGTTAATTAGAAATAAAATTTTCTCGCTTAAAAATGAATTTAATCTTTCAGATTTTATAGACTATAATTATAATAAGCTTAAAGCTGATTTAATAAATTTACATAAACATTTTGTAATCACTACAGTAGATAAAGCCAGCAATAATTATAGCTTCACATGTAAGAAATTGTATCTTGAAAACATGAAAACAGAATTAGGCATTAAAGGTAACATATTACGTAAAAATATTTGCGGTAATTCTGTTTATGAAATTCAAAATAATCTGAATATTGATAACTTAATCGATGAACATACCAAGAAAAATATAACATTTGATATTAAACTTTCTGATAAGAACAAGTGCATTGCAAAATTATACATGTTACCTAAATTTCATAAAAGACCTTATAAATATCGCTTTATTGCCGGAGCAAAATTTGCTACCACTAAAACTCTATCAGAACAAGTCGTAAATTGCTTAAAATACATTAAAAGTACTCATAAAAGATATTGTAATACCATCATGAGAAGAACTGGCATTAACTATTATTGGAGTGTTGACAATTCGTTAGAAGTTATTGATAAAATAAATACCATGCCGAAAGTTACCTCGGTACATAGCTTCGACTGTTCAACTTTGTATACCAATTTGCCTTTAGATTTAGTATATTCAGATCTTTGCTTTATTATAGATTTGCACTTTGACAGGTTCGTTAGGGATGGTAATTATTTCATAAATGTTTATACATATTTTAATAATGCATCACTTAGCTCTACTCCCACTAGTTCTGTATATTTTGATAGAACTAAACTTAAAGATGCCCTTAAATTCCTCCTTTTCAATACTTATGTTAGCTTCGGGCCTTACATTTTCAAACAAATATTAGAAATTCCTATGGGTGGAAATGCTAGCCCTTTAATTGCAGACTTATTCTTGCTTGCTTTAGAATTTAAATATATAAAAGACTTAGTTGACAGTAGCAAGAAAAATAAAATCCCAGAAAAATTAGCACTTGCTAAATTGTTAAGTAATAATAGTAGATATATTGATGATATTCTCGTTTGCAATTTGTTAAATTTTAATCAAGTTGCTAAACTTATTTACCCTAATTCTATTCCCCTCACACAATGTAACGTAAATTATAAAGTTTAAAATTTTCTTGATATAAATATAGAGATTGTTAATGAACAGTGCATACTTAAAGTATATCACAAAGTTGATTATTTTAATTTTAACGTAATAAACTTTCCTTTCCCTAGTAGTAATATCGATAGTAAAATAACTTATAATTGTTTTATTCCCAGTTAATAAGATTTTGTAAAATCTGCACTAAAGTAGATGACTTTTGGGCTAGAGCTAGGTTACTATACAGACTCTTAGTGGACAGAGGTTTTGAGGCAAGTAAATTGTTCCATAAATTTAATCTTTTTAGGGTCAATTATTGTGACTGTATTCTAAAATTTGACATCAATAATTTTAATCAAGCATTTTTAACTTGAAGTTTCTTGTATAACCTCTGCTTACTTTTTGTCTGTATTTATTGTTTTTTGTCTGTATTTATTGTTTATCTTTTTATTTTTATTTTTCTATTATTAATATGAATATTGATGATTTTTTAAATGTATTGTTCTTGTTAAAAGAGTACTCTTTGTTTAAATCTGTTGTTACTTCATATTTTGCAATTATTTGTCTTTATATTATATGTATTCATTGTCGATAGTATCAATTGCTTACTTTTGCGATTTCCTTAGTTTATTTGTGCTATAAATGTAGGTTATTTGTAGGGTAGTTATTGATAGGAGTCACTTGAGACATGCTATGCTTACAGGTACCTACCCGATAGCACTATCGTTAGTGAGTGCTGTACTGTATTTTATATATTATTTTGTAATAGTATAGATATCTTATCAATATTTGTATTTTGTACTATTGTTAATGTCTTGTCATGTTGCAAATTTGATTTTAAATAATATTATGACATTTAACATGTAGTTTCTTTATTCATGCAGAGTTTAGTCAAATTTGCCAGAACGTCCCGGACTTCCCAAACTTGACTACTTCCTTTAACGTGACGATAGTGCGTTGTTATATGTGCGATTAGTTTGCTTGGGAAACAGATTAACTTGCTCATGTAGTAATGTACACCCTATGTGGTGGATTGTGTTCTTTTATTTAATAATTTTAATTTTAGTAAGCGTTGTTTCCACATAGCGATTTTGATAATTTTATTTGACTTTATATTGTCCTTGTCCCAATTTTGGTTTGTTTAGTTTGCAAGTTTTACATTTTAATTAAGCGCGGAGATAGAGCATAGTCAGTTACCAGCAGCAGCAAACCAACACAGTCGACACACACTTTCCAGCCCTCCCTCCTGCCTCGAAGTCATAGAAAGACACACAGACGAGACTCCTTCCAGTGAGGACTCACAAATTACTTTATAGATAACGATAATATTATTCTCATGATGTCCCAAGGGCCAAAAGTAAGCAAAAGTCATGCCCTTAAGGCCATAAAGCCCATAATATATACAATTTGTAGCCTATAAATTTTCCCGGTCCAAAAAATAACAAACAAGTTAAAATAAATGATAAAATGAGTGAGGCCTGACTTGAGGTGAAGTATGGGCTATAACACCTGTAAGGATTAAGCATGTGATAAATAATAAGTAAATAAACACATTTACTACACTACCAAATGATTTACCCTCGTTTTTGCACTTTTTTAATTAAAAATCCTAAATCCAAATTGTGTTAACGGTTTTCGATCAGCGGAACCGTATTAATTCATTAATTGTCGAAAATAGCGATGCGGAAGGCTACAGTTAGGAGATGCGATATAGCAATTACGGAAGTGGATAATTGTAAGCGATGCCCACTACTCATGTGAATAAAATTAGCAAAGCAAAGACCCCAAAAGACAGCCGATTATACTGTATGTTCTACTCCTGTAGAAGGGGCTCTAAAGTCAACCACCTAGGGCGAAGTATTTTAAAAGTGCCCTCTTAAGCCTGATAAATAAGCAAGAGTCTATGCATAAAGAGTTCTATGAAATATGCCTTAGCAATTTCCAAACAGGTGGCTATTGAATTTTTCACCACTACTGCGAAATGCGCCGATTAGCGGGGCGCCCAGAACGAAATTTAAGAAAAGGGCTCCGTTATGGCCTAGAGAATATATTCGAGTATATGCGTGTGTAAGCTCATAAAATTTGGTTCAGTAATAACCGAGAAATAGCAAATTTAATAAGCGTCGCACTACTGCAGAAGGCTAAAACAAAAACAAATTGGGGGGGGGGAGCCATGGCAGGAATTGAAACAAAGGGCTCAGTTATGGCCTAGCGGATAGATCATTTATATGCATGTGTAAGGTCATTAAATTAGGTTCAGTAATAACCAAGAAATAGCAATTATATACACGTCACTCTACTGCAGAAGGTGGAGATTTGAAGGGCGCCCAGGCCGAAATTTGAAAAAAGGGCTCCATTACGGCCTAGAGGATAGATCAGCGTATATGAGGGTGAACAATAATTAAATTTGGTTCCGTAATAACCGAGAAATAGCCCTTTTTTATATTGATTGCCCTAACAACAACAACGACGACATGAGTAAGCTTTAGAGATCCTGCTTCGCACGGACCTAACAACAACATCAACAACAACGGCATGATAGGCGACTAGAGGTCCTGGCTTCCTGGCTTCGCACGGACCTAACAACAATAACAACGACATGAGTGGCGACTAGAGGTCCTCGCTTCGCACGGACCTAACAAGTAAACAAAATATCCTAATAATACACAAGATCTCGAATCAGATAGTGATAATTTATAGCTTGATTGAAGAAGCTGTCTGAAAGAGTTGGGGAATATCAAATAATGAATGGAATTATACCAAGCATAATAATTAATGTAATCATAAGGGAATATGAAGTAGAAGTTAAATACAACATCGAAAACAACACAAAAAATAGAAAACAACACAAGAAAATAGAAAGCAAGATAAGAGAATAGAAAAGAACACAAGGAAATACAAAACAACACAAGAAAATAGAAATGGCAGGAATGAGTCTGAGGGACGGAAATACAAAAATGGGGTCCTTCTTGAGCTATAGAGGAAAAGGGGCGCTAAGGAAATGAGAGAGAGAGAGAGAGAGATATGCCAGGATTACAAGAAATATCCCAATGTATAACATTAAAAATATGTAGAGAGAAGACGAGAAGGGAATTCGAAAATATAACCAAAACAATAACATCGAAAGAAAGAGTCGCTCAAATCAAATTAACTGAGCTGAATTCTTTACTCAAACTTTCGCAAAAAAAATCCACCTTGAATGGTTCTGGTGCTATTCCTCCCTCTCCATCCCCCTCTCTCTTTCTTATGCCTAATATCATAATCTCTTCTAAGGATATAGTTTCTGCCCTCTCTGGGCTTAATACTAAGGCGTAAGGACTGGATGGTGTTCCTCCTCTTGTACTCAAAAACTGTTCTTCTGTGCGGACTCCTGCCTAGGCAAACCCTTTTGTTTTTCCTCTAATGTTTTCCCTTCTTGCTGGTAGCTTGGTCTCATTCACCCTGTCCCAAAGAAGGATGACTGTTCTTATTCCTACAACTATCGTCCAATTACTCTCATTTCTTGCATCTCTGTAGTTTTTTAAACTGTTCTTAATCCAAACTAAAGTCTTCGATAGAGTCTGGCACAAATATCTAAATTCTAAATTACCCTCTTTCGGTTTCTATCCCTCCATCTGTGCCTTTATCTCTAATTTCCTTCCGGGCCATTCCATAGCTGCGGTTGTGGATGGCTATCGCGTACTTCCTCAACCTATCAACTCCAGTGTTCCTTAGGGTTCTGTCGTGTCTCCAGTTTTCTTTCCAATATTCATTAATGATCCTTTCAACTGTACCTCTGGTTCTATCCACTCATATGCTGATGACTCTTTCTTACACTATTCAACTAGTTTTCCACAACGACTTTTTCGTCACTCCGTAAAAGGGAGACAGTAGCAAGGCATCCTGGGCTAAAGTTGGAGATTGGACTCCGTTATAGTCAGGGAATAGATCACGCTACAATATACAGTATGCATGTGAATGAAATTATCAAAGCAAAGCCCCCAAAAGACAGCCAATTAAATTTTCCATTTACTCCTGTAGAAGGGACCCTTAGTATTTTAAAAGTGCCCCTTAAGGCCTGATCAATAAGCAACAGTCTATGCATAAAGAGTTCTATGAAATATGCCTTAGCAATTTCCAAACAGGTGGCCATTTCATTTTTCACCACTACTGCAGAAGGCGCCGATTAGCAGGGCGCCCAGGACGAAATTTAAGAAAAGGACTCCATACGGCCTAGAGAATATATTCGAGTATATGCGTGTGTAAGCTCATAAAATTTGGTTCAGTAATAACCGAGAAATAGCAAATTTTGATAAGCGTCGCACTACTGCAAAAGGAGGCTATTTGAGGGGCGCCCTGGCAGGAATTGAAACAAAGGGCTCAGTTACGGTCTAGAGGATAGATCATTTATATGCATGTGTAAGGTGATTAAATTAGGTTCAGTAATAACCGAGAAATAGCAATTATTAATAAACGTCACCCTACTGCAGAAGGTAGCGATTTTAGGGGCGCCCAGGCCGAAATTTGAAAAAGGGCTCCCTTACGGCCTAGAGGATGGATCAGTGTATATGTATGTGAAAAATAATTAAATTTGGTCCAGTAATATGATAAGCGTCGCCCTAACAACAACAACAAGAAAAACAACAACGACATGAGTAAGCCCTAGAGGTCCTCGCTTTGCACGCACCTAACAACAATGACATGAGTAAGCTTTAAAGGTCCTCGCTTCACATGGACCTAAAAATATGAAGTAAACAAAACCTAACTTGAAGCTGTTAATTACTATCGTTACTATACTCCGTTCAGGTGAGCTGTGCACCTGGCACCTAGAGGTTGAATTAATGAATGAATGTAGAAAAGGTGGGTGAGGGTGAAAGAAGGGAAGTTTTTATTGGTTAAGTAGGAGAGACAGTGGTAATAGTGAGAGAAGTAGGGTGTTGGGGCTTGACCCAACGTGAGTTGAGTGCTTGGGTTGGGGTTGAATTGTTATCGTTGGAGCAGTTTCTTTGGTGAGATTCAGTATGGCTTGCCAAGAAGGGGGCTGGGGAAGGCTGCAAGATGAAGGTTGGAGATGGTGGTGGTGAAGAATCCGATGGTGTTAATGTTGGTGTTTTACGAATTCTTCCATGTTGAAGATCTTTCTTGATCTTTTTGGCTTTTTCTCGGAGCTCCACCTGATCTTGTCCAGCTGACTTTGGAAGGACCTAAGACGTTCTACTTGCTGTGGTGATATCCTGATCTTGTCCAGTTGTCTTTGGAAGGTCCTAAGACCTTCTACTTGCTGTAGTGGTAAAAGTTGTGATTCAGCTGCTGCATCCTCATCTCCTCATCTCTAAATCCAAAGAAGTTATCCTAACCCTTTACAATTCCTTAGTCCGCCCTCTTCTGGAATACTGCGTTCAATCCTGGTGCCCTTATTACCAAAAAGATATAAACAAGCTAGAACGAGTTCAACGTAGAGTTACCAAAATGATACCTAGCCTAAAGAACAAACCATACGAAGAGCGTCTTAGAGAATTAAATCTATTTCCTTTAACCCAGCGCAGATTAAGAGGCGACTTAATTCAAGTGTTCAAAATCATCAAAGGCATCGACAATATGAACTGTAGTAAGTACTTCACTATCGACCAATCTAATTACACGCGGGGAAACGGTTGCAAAATTATTGGTAAATCTTTTAACTCGCACGAATCTAAGAATTTCTTCTTCAATCGAGTTGTCAACTTGTGGAATGGGCTTCCCCGAGACGTTATAGACTGCAGCACCGTTGATTCATTTAAATTCCGCCTAGACAAATATCTCGCATCAAACCCGCGACTGACTGCGTTTGTAAATGAATAACTTTATCCTCCCCTCAGTTACTAACCCATATGTCCCCTACTAACTTCCTAGTCCTGCCACGTTAGTGGCAGGGCAGTAGTTCCCTTTCCAATGTTCCCTTACCCACTCTAAACCACTGTTTGGACACTTGATCCTCAGTGTTTTGGAGGACAAGCAACCTAGAAGGGTCACTAGACCTGTTGTTGCTTGATTTCCTTTGTACTCCTTTGTACTCCTTTGTACTCCTTTGTACTCCTTCTTCCTCGATCTTCTCCACGTCGACTATTTCTCCTATGGTGGACACAGTGTATTCAGACGACGCGGAGGAGGGGAGTGCCACCGGATGATCAATGGTGGCAGGTGCTGGAGTCGAGGCTGCTACTGGTCCGGCGACGTTGACTGCTGATGGCGGTGGTGATGCCGAAACTGCTGGAGGAGGTGGTGGTAGGGTGCTCCTATTGATTGGTTTGGAGATGTTCAGGCGTTTCCGTGGCTGCTGTCTCGGTCGTTGTTGTAGGGGAGTCTGTGGATGAGGGATCTTGGTGTTCATGTCTGGGATGGTAATAGAGGGCAAGTTGTTTGCATGAAGGAGAGCAGGAAGATACACCCTTAGGAGGTTGATGTCCCTGCCAGCAAGAGCAGTGGCTGTAGTAACAATGATTTTGATGGTGGAATCCTTGTCACAAGATGGCTGGACTACTCTTGCCTTCTCCCTCTTCCTGGCATGCAGCGATCCCTTCACACAGTCTCCCTTGGGTCCGGTTACTCTGTGTGCCTCCATTCCCTTCTTCCCCTTCTTGATGGCAAACTCTACCCTCTCACCATCACCTAGAGAGGGCAGAGCATGGAGTGGATTGGGGTGAGATATGTTCCTTCTGTGAATAAAGATATCGCCTCCCTCCTGTTGGCTAATAAAGCCCATTCCCTTTTTATAATTAAACCATTTAACATGGCCAGCAGTGTAGGTGGGGGGTGCTGGGAGCATGATGGTGTTGGTGGCAAGGGTTTGGTGGAGAGTTATAGCCAATCAGGAGAGAGCAGGAACTGGAGTGGAGGTTTATAACGACGCAAGTGATAGGCTCTCTAAGCATCATCCTCGCTGAGGGGCCGTGTGCGTGATTGGCCGTAAAATATTATCCTCACTCACGGGCCTAAGGTGTCTTATCTTTGATAAAATGCTTCATTATGCATAAAATAAATAGTCTACAACATTATTATGCAGTTAACATAATAGCTAGCGATTGCAGCATCATGTAGCTGCCAAATAACTTGCAATAATTCGTGTTTATATGGACAGCAGCTGGTCCGACTGTACTGTGGAATGTTCGATTCCTTTCCTTTGATTTCAGTAAAAAACAAATGGAAGAAAACGAGTAAATACGAATGTTTATGTTATCTGTTTAATACATAGGATTAATATTAGGAAATTCAAGTGTTGTGTTAGCCTCATGAATTAAAATAGAAGGTAGCAGAAGTATGGAACTGTCCTTGCAATGGACAGACGAAACGGGACGAACTATGGGCGGGAAAATACAGACGACTTCTCTCTGTGATGGCAACCCTCAGGACCCCTGCGCAGTGCTGTCTGTTACTCGTATTTAAAGGGACAGGGAGAATCCGTTGGTCAACCCCCTCCCCCTCCATTCCTCCTCCTCTCCTTCCTCCTCACCCACAACTTACCCTTAAGCCACTTTGACACATTCACGATGTTGGTCCCGATGTTCCCCGATTTGAATATCGGGACACAACGTGGTGCAATCCCCAACGTGTGTCGGGGTCGTCGGGGAGCGTCGTGTTACCCGCGGTGCAGGACGTGGCAAATCGGGCTTGGCCACCAAAGGTTTGGATTTGTTCAAAAATTTCGCAGATGGACTTTTGGCGTGGTACCATCGGGTAACGTCGGGTACAACGTGTCGATGACGTGGGTCTGGCGTGTCTGCATCAGGTTTCATCAGCATCGACGTGGCGGCGTCGGGGTATAAATAGTTATAATATATTACAGTAAAAGTCATGTAATCCGAATGGCAGCCAGCTAGCGGACCGATCTTCGGATTAGTGGAGTATTCTGACAACACTATAAATACGCACATGATCAATAAATAAAGACCTGATGTGGTATAGGCCTATACCGTATATACCGTATATAATATTCCATAATCAACTTATATTAAACGAGTTAATAAGTTCAAATGAAAAATCAGTGTACCGGTATGATTACCGAAACACGTGTGTGTTAATTGTCGAGTGAGTGTGTGTGCGTGTGTGTGTGTTATTGTTCTTGTGTGGCTATATCGACCGCCACTGATACACGGTATGCAATAAATGTTATAATTATGCTCTATGGAATTGAATTTCATTTTACCTAATACAGTAGTGTTTATAATAGTAAAAGCCAAAGGAAATACTAAGTGTTATTGATTAATTTAACACAAGGTAGTGTTTGTGTGGGTGGATGGGTTTAGATAGAGGAGATTGTTCCTGTGTTTTCGACGATTCCATCCTTACACAAGCTATGTTTATATCGATCCTTTTTCACAAGATAGGTTTATATCAATACATTTTACCTTCCACAATTAGAGAAAATATGATTCATCACGAAGTGTATCCTACCTGTGGAGATTAAACGCACTGTTATATCCGGTACCGGTATATCGTTATTTTTATTTGCATAATAAATCACAACAATTTTTTCCGCTGAACATGATGGCGGTGTTTAGAATATGCTATCATCAATATTGGATTTTATAGAAATAAATTATAACGATAGTTTTTTGTTTTTATAGAATCCCAGCCGCACCAAAATATTCGCTCTCAATTGGTTTTCACTCATAATAATTGTTTTTTTAATTACATTTTTTATGAACGGCAAGAGGAAAGGTTAGTATATAAGAT
Organism: Paralithodes platypus; assembly: GCA_032716605.1. Taxonomy (NCBI): domain Eukaryota; kingdom Metazoa; phylum Arthropoda; class Malacostraca; order Decapoda; family Lithodidae; genus Paralithodes; species Paralithodes platypus. Next base: position 20,438,856 of record CM064562.1, on the reverse strand, counting down.
TTCAACAAAACAATAAATAAAAATAATAATATGTGGAATTTCACCGTAGGTGAAGGTTACTGTTCAGTCCGCCCGTACTTTCCCTCCCCATCTCAGTTGGTTTTCACCCATAATAATTGTTTGTTGTTATTTAAAAAAAAATATGAACGGCAAGAGGAAAGGTTATTATATAAGATTTCAACAACAAAATAAATAAAAATAAAAATATGTGGAATTTCACCGTAGGTGAAGGTTACTGTTCAGTCCGCCCATACTTTCCCTCCCCATTTTCACCGATAAAATATGGGACAATGAATATTCTGTAAGCAAGTGATATATTGGATTTTTCATTAGCTTTCTAATGGTAGATATATGGCCTATGTACGATCAAAACTTTTATTTTTCCTGAATATTTTTTGTCCGTCGCCGCTGTCACCCACTGGTAAATATTTTCGCTTCATGGTCTATTTTCATATAATTTAACGTTCGATACAGTTTTTAGATATTAATTTCGTATACCGGCAATGAATACAGATTGTTATTTACTAAGAACCAGCTCTCTACGACAAAAACTTGATTTTATATAAAAAAAATGCATACGCCTATAGGCCTATCTTACAAAGAAATAATTCGACCTTATCTTACCTTAAACTTGACCGTTGAACGTAATACCTTTAACACCATATGTATTGATGATATCTGTCAGGCTGACTGACGTTGTGGCGTCGGCCACGTGTCACCATCATAAGTCCATCGCCCCTCGTAGTGTTCCCCACGTGCCACGTCGGGGTACGGTTTTGACCGGAATTTTGACCGTTACAGCATTGACACAGCATTGACGTGGCGCCGTCGTGTTGCAACCGTGGTACCATCTGGCCCGGCGTGGTTACGACGTGTCACCGTCGAGGTTTCGTGGTCAAACGCGTACATCCTGTCACTGTCTCTGCCGATGTACCAATTTCTGTACCTCGGTACATCGGGACCAACATCGTGAATGTGTGAAAGTGGCTTTAGTGAGCCTTATCACCGCGCTCAGCTGACTTTGACAAGAGGGCTATGGGACTTCTGACAAGAAATATAATACATACAGAATAATTTAATAATAGGCTAATACTAATACTATTACTAATACTAATAATATAAATACATAAATATATAGATAAACAATGAAAAACTAAGAATTAACTAATGTTGATGCTATTCCTTCTATATTAATTTCATGAGGCTAGCACAACACTTGAATTTTCTAATATTAATCATTATGTATTAAACAGATAGCATAGACATTCGTATTTACTAATTTTCTTCCATTTGTTTTTTACTGAAATCAAATGAAAGGAATCGAACATTCCACAGTACAGTCGGACCAGCTGCTGTCCATATAAACACGAATTATTGCAAGTTATTTGGCAGCTACATGATGCTGCAATCGAATTATTGCAAGTTATTTGGCAGCTACATGATGCTGCAATCGCTAGCTATTATGTTAACTGCATAATAATGCTGTAGACTATTTATTGTATGCATAATGAAGCATTTTATCAAAGATAAGACACCTTAGGCCCGTGAGTGAGGATAATATTTTACGGCCAATCACGCACACGGCCCCTCAGCGAGGATGATGCTTAGAGAGCCTATCACGTGCGTCGTTACAAACCTCCACTAGGTGCCAGGTGCACAGCTCACCTGAAAGGAGTATAGTATGGTTAACTGACAGTGATGGGCTGGTCTATCAGAGTGAAAGCTGAGCGTTCTCTGCCATACCCATAGCTTACTCTGACTGTTTCTTTTACTTATATATTTTCTATATCTCAAGTGACGGCGTCTCTTCTGTGGATTGACCTCCCTACTGCCAACCTAGCGGTTGGCAGATTGGGAGCTAAAGCGTCACATTTTTCCTTTGCCCCTCAACTTTCCTTCATAATTGCTGAGGGGCACAGGGCTATGGGTGGGGCTTTGATTTCCCGGGCGTTTCAGTACCCTCCTCAGCTCCCCGCCTTGGAGTGGCTTCGGTCACCCGGGCTTTATTAGTGGTAAGCAGGGAGGGTTTTGTGGGAACGCTTATTTATGGCCTTGGCCTTGCTCAGGACCTTGGGGCTGTTCGGCCAGACAGCCTGGGGAACAACAACTATCGTGTAAATACGATAGTGTACGATATTTTTTGTGCCACCGTACGTCTCTGTGACGTCACGGTCGTTCCCGCTGCACGGCGTAGGACGAGTAGAAGTAGATCGTATATTATAAGATTGTAAGTAAGTTAAGATTATAAAAGGCCTAATATGCTATTAAGCAATATTGACATGGTCTAATGTAGTACAGTATATATGAATTTATCGTATATATTAATATAATTTATCGTATTGAGCAACATAGAATCGGTACGATAATTTGGGCCCTGGCGTATGCCACGGCAGCAAGGCAGAGAGCTGGAAGCAGCAGAGCCTCCACGACCACCAACCAGTTAACATCTAATTTCCGCCTTCAGTTGATCGAGCTTTTGTGCCTCTAATCACATTACACTGACAGCAATACATACATCTACACCATCACGACGCTCTCATCGACGCCATGACTGACTGACAGATAAGCATAGTATCCATGTACATTCAATATAATCATTTGATTCTTTCTTTCACTTGACTCGAGCCTCAGGGCCTATGTCTTGCCTCCCCTTTGTCCGCCATATTGGGTAAAAGTTCTCCTTTGTCTCGTTCCCACGTGGAACTATTGGTGAGTTATTTCCTGGATAATATTAACCCTCATAACCTTACTTTATATCTAATTTATTATGTGAGACCTTTGGATATAAATTAGCTTGTTTCAGATTGAATTCAATTTAGATATGGAGTAATTTAATTTAGATTGATTTTGTTTGAATTGTTATAGCTTAGAAATATTTAACTTCCATTGATAGTATACCACAATAACAACAAACAAACTGTATAGTGATAGGGATATACGAGGCATTAGGGATAGAAACACTTAAATAAATATATATGAGGAATCATTTTATTATTTGGTTGTACAAGATACTGTTATACAGAGTGGTATGGTAGTAGAAGAATTGTAAATCAGTTAAATATTATATCGTGTAGTTAGTCAGGGATTAAATATATGGGCGTTATACATATAGGTATTAAGTAATTCTCCTTAACAGGTGTGAATTTAAATTGTATTGAAAATTATCTCGAGAGAGTAAGCTTGAATAGGCGTGAAGCTTCCAATAGTATTATGCGGAGTAGATACCCTACGTTTTGCCATTGCTCAGGGAGTATGTAACTCTATTTGCTATATTTCAACCCATATTGTTACATAGCCATAGCGGACGCCCCCCTTAACTTAGTTACAACACAAGATACCTGTTTAAAATAGAGTAGCCTTAAGCCACTTTCACACATTCCCGATGTACCCCGAGGTACACAAATTGGTACATCGGCAGTGACGGTGACACGATGTACGCGTTGTTTGACGACGAAGCCTCGACGGTGACAGTCGTAGCCACGGTTGCAACACGACGGCGCAACGTCAATGCTGTAACGTCAAAATTCCGGTCAAAACCATACCCCGACGTGGCACGAGGGGAACACTATGAGGGGCGATGGACTTATGATGGTGACACGTGGCCGACCCGACGAGGACGACGCCACAACGTCAGGCAGCCTGACAGATAGCGTCAATACATATGGTGTTACGTTCAACGGTCAAGTTTAAGGTAAGATAAGGTCGAATTATTTCTTTGTAAGTTACATATGGTGTTACGTTCAACGGTCAAGTTTAAGGTAAGATAAGGTCGAATTATTTCTTTGTAAGGTGTAGGCGTATGAAATTTTTTTTATAAAATCAAGTTTTTGTCGTAGAGAGCTGGTTCTTCGTAAATAACAATCTGTATTCATTGCCGATATACGAAATTAATAGGCCTATCTAAAAACTGTATCCAACGTTAAATTATATGAAAATAGACCATGAAGTGAAGCGAAAATATTTACCAGTGGGTGACAGCGGCGACGGACAAAAAATATTCAGGAAAAATAAAAGTTTTGATCGTACATTGGCCATATATGTACCATTAGAAAGCTAATGAAAAATCCTATATATCACTTGCTTACAGAATATTCATTGTCCCACATTTTATCGGTGAAAATGGGGAGGGAAAGTATGGGCGGACCTTCACCTACGGTGAAATTCCACATATTATTATTTGTATTTATTTTTTTGTTGAAATCTTATATAATAACCTTTCCTCTTGCCGTTCATAAAAAAAAAAAAAAAAATATGGGTGAAAACCAACTGAGATGGGGAGGGAAAGTACGGGCGGACTGAACAGTAACCTTCACCTACGGTGAAATTCCACATATTATTATTTGTATTTATTGTTTTGTTGAAATCTTATATAATAACCTCTCCTCTTGCCTTTCATAAAATAAAATAAAAAATTATTATGAGTGAAAGCCAATTGAGAGCGAATATTTTGGTGCGGCTGGGATTCTATAAAAACAAAAAACTATCGTTATAGATTTATTTCTATAAAATCCAATATTGATGATAGCATATTCTAAACACGCCATCATGTTCAGCGGAAAAAATTGCTGTGATTTAGTATGAAAATAAAAATAACGATAAAAAAACGATATACCAGGTACCGGTATATCTCATATAGTATATAATATAACAGTGCGTTTAATCTCCACAGGTAGGCTACACTTCGTGATGAACCATATTTTCTCTAATTGTGGAAGGTAAAATGTATTGATATAAACCTATCTTGTGCAAAAGGATTGATATAAACATAGCTTGTGTAAGGATGGAATCATCGAAAACACAGGAACAATCTCCTCTATCTAAACCCATCCACCCACACAAACACTACCTTGTGTTAAATTAATCAATAACACTTAGTATTTCCTTTGGCTTTTACGATTATAAACACTACTGTATTAGGTAAAATGAAATTCAATTCCATAGAGCATAATTATAACATTTATTGCATACCGTGTATCAGTGGCGGTCGATATAGCCACACAAGAACAATAACACACACACACACACGCACACGCACACACACTCACTCGACAATTAACACACACGTGTTTCGGTAATCATACCGGTACACTTATTTTTCATTTGAACTTATTAACTCGTTTGATATAAGTTGATTATGGAATATTATATACGGTATATACGGTATAGGCCTATACCATATCAGGTCTTTATTTATTCATCATGTGCGTATTTATAGTGTTGTCAGAATACTCCACTAATCCGAAGCACTGTCGGTCCGCTGCCATTCGGATTACATGACTTTTACTGTAATATATTATAACTATTTATACCCCGACGCCGCCACGTCGATGCTGATGAAACCGGATGCAGACACGCCCACCCACGTCATCGACAGTTGTACCCGACGTTACCCGATGGTACCACGCCAAAAGTCCATCATGCGAAATTTTTGAACAAATCCAAAACTTTGGTGGCCAAGCCCGATTTGCCACGTCCTGCACCGCGGGTAACACGACGCTCCCCGACGACCCCGACACATGTTGGGGATTGCACCACGTTGTGTCCCGATATTCAAATCGGGGCACATCGGGACCAACATCGTGAATGTGTGAAAGTGGCTTAAGACCTTCCCTAATGTATGGGTGACCTTAACCCCTTCTGTACCGGTGACGTCTCTTACATTTTTGTTCAGCTACATTTAGACGATATTATGAAGCTTGGGAGAGATATATGGTAGCAAAAAAAGAATTGAGAGGTCTTTTGTCATTTAATTGGTAGACGCCCTTCCTAAGCTCAATAAAATCTTCCAATAGTTGCCAGAATATAATGAATAATACCTCGCCGGCACAGAAGGGGTTAAGTGTTGAGGGAAAGGGAACTTTAAAATAATGGATAGATAAGCTTAAGAGTGTGTCCGAGGGGTAGTTAGTAAAAATAGGGCTTATTGGTTATCAAACCTTCAGGATTATTAAGCCTGTATAAGTCCAGTAATATTTTCAAGCCTGGAGACTCTTTACGAAAACCCCACTACCTTGCCCGAGGGAAGCTCGTGTCCCGATTACAGAATATGCAGTAGTTTTACATTATGGTCAAATAGGTAAGCAATATGGCCTAATGATTGGGTAGATAGCTCCGTTAAGAGGATGAGTGTAGAGTCAGCGTAATGCAGTCATATGGTCGACTCACGGGGCACATTCGCGGCAATAATTCATAGCATGTATTTACATACCGCGCGGCAATAATTCATAGCATGTATTTACATACCGGGTGTTTACACATAGAGCGTCCTGAATTGTCTGGAGGCAGAGAGATTTGCGGAGAATATGATTACGCAAATGTTGTGTTCTTACATACGGTGCTAATATGTAGTAATATTAGTATCTAATTATTTTATGAAAATAAATATTTCAAAATACTTAAATGGTTTATTTTGTGTGTTCATTGATGGGAGAGACTCGTTGTGGAATTGACACAGACGGTCCTCGTTGTCTCAAGGTTGTCACGTTGTCGAGACTAAGCCATTACAACGATGAAAAGGAAATACAATTTAACGTGGGTTAATTTGGCAGATTTATTAGAGAAAGATAGTTCAACAGTACTAAACCGTCAGTACATCGGTGTGAACCTTTCAGGTTTCAGTGGTAAACGTATCGGTATGAATCACTCGAATCATATGAAAGATTTTCGGCGATCTCTCTCTCTCTCTCTCTATCAATCAAACTCTCTTTCTTTCAAATTTAGTGAAGCTCTTACTTAACTCTGCATATGATACATTGCATTCCTTCATTACTTGTTCAGAATACACGTTATTGGTGAGGTGCCATAAGCAGCCCCTAGCTTTAGTTAGTTATTTAAAATAGGATTTCAGAGGATATCAACCCTATTGGATTATTAAGCCAGCACACTTAAAGTCAAGAATAACGTCAGGACTGGAACCCCTTTTCGGGAACTCCAATCCCTAGATCCCCTAGCTGGGTGAGAGCGAGAATAGGGAGGGTGTTGGGTGAAGTTCTGGGATCGGAGAAGAAAGGGGAGGGGATTGGAACAACAAGAAAGGAGGTGGAGGGGATACCTCTCCACCGTGCAGTGCTACTTAGTCCAGGGAGAAATAAAACAAATTAATCCTAACGACTGTACAACACTAGTAGGCTGGGTATCTTGTATAATTTAATATAAGCAATGTTGTGTGTGTGTGTGGGGGGGGGGGGGGGGGTAGTGACACCAAGTGCGAAATCAAGAGTACCTATCAGTCAAACCAATTTCCTTTGCTTAGCTATTAGTGGAGGTGCCAGTTTCTCTAAAAACGTTTCCCAATAATATCTAGCCCTATGGAAAACAAAAGGATGTCTTACCTATCACATTATGTTCTATATATTAGTAAATTAAAATATATAACATTGGTAATAACATAAATCATTTATATAACAAGATAAAATATACTTTTATTTGGGAATTAAGACTCGTCTCATCAATTAAAAGTAAGTTGCCAACGGTCGCCATTTTTTTTTTAATTTGCTCGAATTTATTCTCGGGTATTTTATGAATAGTCCATTGAAACTTCGTCCATAGATGTAACATAATATTATCTAAACGTCAATTACTATTTGGTGTGATATAATAACGGTAAAATAGGAAAAAAAGCTCGTAGAGACACATTTTTACACCAGTGTACCAATTAATGTATAATAATATAAAACTTAGTGTAAGAGAAACGATTTTCTATAATATTTATCTGTGATACACTAGATGCAGTTATATAGTGAAAGAGAAAGAGTGTAATTGTATTAATTAGTAGTATAACCTTAGTAATTAAGTTTACAAAGAACAACATATTATGATCAGTGATTATTATATACAATACGGCTAAAGCGGAGTCAAAATGGCGTCTATGCTAACTTTATGGGAGCCCTACAAATAGTATGTACCCATTTATAGCTTTATGAAGAATGCTAGACTACTTGGCCCACGGGACAGCTCGGCTCGGACAGCTCGGCCCACGGCCCACCATTTCCAGTCTATCGGAGATAGTGATGGTAAAGGAAAATGCGGCTCTAGTATCTATCTTTTCGTGTTATCAAACAAGTGACAATTCATTAACTTTTATTTCTCGTATTGATAATTTTGGAATCACTATGTCCCTATCTAACCTAACCTAACCTAACCTAACCTAACCATAGCATAACATGGGGCCGAGCTGTCTCAAATAATGGGCCGAGCAGTCTCGCCGTCGTGGCCGAGTTGTCCAAAAGTGGGCCGAGCTGTCCGAGCCGAGTTGTCCCATGGGCCGAGTCGTAGTTTTAGGAAGGACTTCTTGTGTGACCGAACAGTGTTGCCAATTTAGCTAACTTAACGCTAGATCAAGAGGTAATTACTTCGATCTAGCAGCATTTCTTACATCCTTAGTGATGAATTCTAGCAATATTTTAGGAATTTTAGCCATATGAAACAACATTAGAGAGATCATGATATATTCTTCTGGTATAATTTGCCATTTATTTACTATCTAGCAATATTCTAGCAAACTTTGAGAATGGATCTAGCGGTATTTTGGTTTTCGTTTTGATAACCCTGGGACCGAGCTGGTTATTTATTTTGTTATTTTGTCTGTTGGAGATTAAATATGAGCTGTCTAAGGATGTGGGTGGGTCCAACAGTCCAGGGTGGACGTAAATCTGGTGTCATACATAGAATAAAAGCTAATTTAGCAAGTATTGGAGCAAGAATGAGTATAGCATAAATATGTCTGTTGAACATTTTCAGAATAAACTGTGAAGTGGCCTGTGTATCGGCATACTTAAAACAGAGCTACTCACATGCCATTATCACCCCCTTAAAATCGAAATATCTTGTATGGATTTGTTTACTATTATAGAGTAAAAATTATAACAAATACAAACACATATGCATTATTTGACAAATTAACATGCTTTGAAGAGTGACAAAACAGGATATATGTTTTTTGTTGAGCTATGCTTTTTAAGCTGCTTCAAGCTCTGTGTCCAGACAATTTGACTCTAACATACCTTGAATTCAGCACTCTTTCAACTTTGGGGGAGATATTTGTTACAGGCAGGTTTGTTTTTTGTCTCCTTCAAACAGATTTTTTTTTAGAAAACTTACATCAAATATCTTAAGAATGAAAGAAGTAAATTGGTTGAAGGAAGTGGGAAGAAGGTTTTATGGAAGGGAATCAGGTTAAAACGGCCACATATATAAACAGCCATAGACTCTGAGGCTATGTTAAAATTATATTAATTTTGGTTAGGTCAGGTTAGGTTGGATTAGTTTGTTTAGATTTGGACATGTGGCTGTTTTTGTATGTGGCCGTTATGGAGTGTGGCCCATGTAACTCGATACATAGTAGAAGTAAATATATATAAAAAAAAGGAAATAATAACAAAAGGGAAACCAATACACGCTCCGATAAGTTGTCAGACTGGAAGTTAACACCATAATTATAAAGAGCACCTTGTGTACAATTTATATGCACATTACAGTATACAGTATACATACCAAAAGGCTCCGTTTCTTGAAGCGAAACGTTATCAAGGGAGTGTTCCCCCTCACACGGTGTTCATATTAATCAGGACAAATATTAAAATTAATAGAATAAATTAACAAAAAGTAAAACCGTCTGGAAATTAAAGTTACCAAGTTGTGTTGTAAATATTAATGAAAATAAAAGAGCTAAGGTCTTTATAGAAATAGGAAGGAATGAGATAAGAAAACTGGAAGATGAAATAAGTAGCAGATTACTAAAAATAAAGAGTTGTGCAAACATGACTGGAGATGGGAAAAAGTTGGATGGTGAATGATCATAATATTTAAAAACAACATTTTAAGGAATATTAATGGATACATTTGGAAAGAATTGCGAAAATATAGATCACATTATAAAAACAGTAAAGGGGAGAATAGCAGAACATTATAAGAAGCGGACAAAATAAAGTTAGGTGACAACATTGGAAAGTTGAAAGATATAAGGAGGTTGATGAGACATAACGAAATTAGTCGTTGTACTTACGAAGAAAAAGGCGGCAAAACTACAAAGAAGAATGAGGAAAATAGGAATATTTGAATAAGATAAATTACAATAAAGCGAAAGGGGATTAGAAAAGTAGAGGCAGGAATATATACAACAGCTGAACGATAAGAAGGAAAAAGTGGAATAACAAATGATTGCAAATGCGACACGTAGATTTGGATAATATTACTAAAGACAAATAGAAAGCAAAAACCAAACAAAATATAGAAAAAGGTTTAGAGATGATAGAGGTTGAGTGTGATACTAAATTGTTGAAATGAATGCACATAAATTATGTCAAAAAACTAATTATATGTGATAGAAAGTTGGATCACGATTTTGAAGCAAATACTGTATATATGAAAGCAAAATATTGCAGAAAAAGATACAAATGAGAGAAGCAGTGTTGGATGATGATATACTGTGTGCGTGTGTATCTATGTATCTATTTATCTGTTTGGTTTTCTATGTGAGTGAAGGAGGCAAAAGGCAAAGCTGCCTGTAACAAGTGTTTCACAAAAAGTTGGAAGAGTGACAAAGTCAAATTCAAGGTACGTTTGAGTCATAATGCCTGGACATACAGAGTTTAAAACAGTCTAAGTCATAGGATGAAGGAAATATTAATTGAGAGAGAGAGTTCCAGAGTTCACTTGTTGAGTAGAAGAAAGACAGAATGTTTTTAATTCCTGAATTGGAGAGCTGGACAGAATAGGAGTAAGATTGTGTTGAAAGGCGGATGCCTCCCACTCGCCGTAAGGGAGGGAGTATGCACTGAGAGAGCTCTGAAGAACACTGATTGTTGTAATAGTGATAGAAGAGTGAAAGAGATGCAACATTGAGGCATACAGAAAGAGATTGTAGGGAATTAGTTAGAGGAAGTACAAAGGAGTAAAAAGGAAAACAGCAACAACAAGTCTTGTGACCCCTCAAGGTTACTTGGCCTCCAAAATACTGATGTTTCTAGTGTCTAACAGTATTTCAGAGAGATAAAGATGTGAAAAGGAAATACCTCCCTGGGGATTAAACAAGGCAGGTAGGGGGGAAAATATTAATGAAATAGCACAATTAAGGAAATATTTTATTCATTTACAAATGCAGTCAACCTTGGATTCAGAGTAAGGTGATTGTCAAGTAGAACCTTGAAGGAATCAACGGTATTGCAGTCTATAGCATCTCGGGGAAGCCCATTCCACAAGTTGCCGACTCGATTGAAGAAGAAATTCTTAGATTCGTGTGAGTTGAATTATTTTGTAACCATTTCCCTGTGTGTAGTTTGATCAGTCAATCGTAAAGTATTTACTGCAGTTCATATTGTCAATACCTCTGATGATCTTAAAGACTTGACTTAGATCGCCTCTTAATCTGCGCTTGGTTAGGGGAAACCGTTGCAATTCTTCAAGACGTTCCTCATATGGTTTGTTCTTTAGACTGGGTATAATTTTAGTAACTCTGCATTGAACACATTCCAGTTTGTCGATATCCTTTTGATAGTAAGGGCACCAGGACTGAACGCAATATTCCAGAAGTGGGTGAACTAAGAAATTATATAGAGCAAGGATTACATCTTTAGATTCTTGCTCAAAGGACCTGCCTATGAAACCAATAATTTGTTTTGCTTTTTTAACAACCTCCTTGCATTGTTGACTAGGTTTGAGGTTACTTGATATTGTTACTCCTAAATCCGTTTCTTTGTCCACAGTTTTGAGTTGGGTACCATTCATTGAATAGTTCGCTTTCTCATATTGGCTTCCAATGTGAAGTACTTTACATTTGTCTTCATTGAAACACATTTGCCATATTTTAGCCCATTGAGACAAATTATCTAGATTGCCTTGCATATCCTGAACGTTTTCTTTTGAGATTACGTTATTTGCAATATTTGTATCATCTGCAAACTTTGAGATTGTGGAGGTTGTCATCTATGTCACTTATGTATATTAGGAAGAGAACTGGCCCCAGTACTGATCCTTGTGGTACTCTGAAAGGATCAGTGTGATGATGAGACAAAATGCTTTTGACTCTTATCCTTTCGAGATGTGCGGTATGGGTATGGGTATGGGTACGAACAATACTTGATACATGGGCGCACGGTGCCCCAATACAGAGCAAGAAGCTGTTTGGTGGTGAAGAACCCATGGAGACAGTTGAGCACCTAAATTCTGGGAAGCTGTTTTAGCAAGAGCGCTAATATGATCTTTACAAGAAAGGTCAGGAGAGAAAGAAACACCAAGAATACTGAGAGAAGATGTAGGGTTGATTTGTGTATCATTGAAGAATAAGGGAAAGTCATGTGGAAGTTGGTGACGGGTAGATAGAAGGAGAAATTGGGGTTTGGAAGCATTGAAAGTAACGCGATTTTCTCTTCCACAATCGGAGATAGTAGATAGATCCCCTCCCCTGCAGCCCCAGCAGCAACCCCCTTCTCCTTTTGGAACACTCGAGGTGTACGGTGGTGAACTCAGTTCAGTGGACAAGAGCACGAATAGAGGTTATACAACTTATACTAATTGCCCTAATCAGTCTGTCCCCTGGTAAAGACTCGCCAAAATGCTCTGGACCACCACCTTCTACTCTTACTATTAATTTATGTAACATTAGTGGCCTTTCCTCTAACTTCCACTCTGTGGTGGAACACCACCTCTCCTCTGCCAACCCTGATCTTCTCTTTCTCACTGAGACACAGTTGTCTGGGACTACTGACAGCAAACCCTTCTCTGTATCCTCCCACTATATCTATCCTCAGTTTCGAGCCAAAGGTGGATGTTGCATCTATGTACGTAACAATCTTGCTTTCTCTCGTGTTCCCAGCGAAGATTCTTCTGAATTCTTAACTCTCTGGCTAAAGTTTTCTTATCACTCTCAAACTAAATATTTCTGTGCTGTCTATCTCTCCCCTAATTCTACTGACTATCCAAAATTCTTTGACTATCTAACTTCTAAAGTGGAACATATTCTATCCATCTCTCCTTTCGCAGAAATCTCCATCTTAGGAGATTTCAATGTTCACCACCACCAATGGCTCTCCTCTGTATCCACTGACCATCCTGGTGAACAAGCCTAAATCTTTTCTATCTTAACCCTTTCACGCATTTATGACGCAGAGGTTGCTAGATTAGCAATAAGAAATAGAGTTCTCTCACTCTTATAATTACCTCTCCAAAATTAGTTTTCTGCCCACAGCTAACTCAAAGACAACTGCAGAGGTTGAAGTAACTAAACTAAAGGTTTCTAATACCCCTGATGGTAACAAAGGCTTTAAATATCCCCAATAGGCTCAAAATCGCGTCATATGTCGGAGAGGGTTAAACGACGTAGAGCAGTTAGGCCAGCAACCCACCCGTTTCCCGGATCGCTTCGGAGACCGGCCCAACATTCTTGACTTATGTCTAACCTCTAACCCTTCTGCTTATACTGTAAATCTTTTCTCTCCTTTGGGCTCCTCCGACCATAAACTAATATCTGTCACCTGTCCTATCTCTCCAGTACGGCCACCCGATCCTCCCAACCGGCGGCGCTTGTGGCACTTTGGCGCTGCTGACTGGGAGGCTCTTCGGCAGTATTTCTTTGATTTCCCATAGAATAACTTTTGCTTCCGTGGACGGGGACCCTCGGAGAGTGTTGAATGCATTACCGAGGTAATCCTCTCGGGCATGGAAGCATACATTCCATATTACTTCTCTCAGTCTAATACAAAAAAATCTTGGTTTACTCACGCTTATTCTACTGCTGTCCGCAACAAGGAGGAATCATTCAAATGGTACCGATGCCTTAAGACTCAAGACTCTCATTCTTCCTATGTTTCTGCCCGGAATCAAGCCAAATCTGTTCTTCGACTTGTCAAACACTCTTTCATCAATAATAAATGCACTAAACTATCCAATTCAAGCTCTTCCCAAGCCTTCTGGCATCTAGCCAAAAACCTCTCCAACAAGTTTTCTTCCTCGTCTTTCCCTCCTCTTTTCCACTCCCCTTTTCCACTTCTTCCTCAGACAAAGCTGAACTCTTCTCTCAAACTTTTGCTAGAAACTCCACCTTGGATGATTCTGGTGCTATTCCTCCCTCTCCACCCCCCTCTCTCCTACTTATACCTAATATCCTAATCTCTTCTTAACCCTCTCCGACATATGACGCAATTTTGAGCCTATTGGGGATACTTTAAAGCCTTTGTTACCATCAGGGGTATTTAGAAACCTTTAGTTTAGTTACTTCAACCTCTGCAGTTGTCTTTGAGTTAGCTGTGGGCAGAAAACTAATTTTGGAGAGGTAATTATAAGAGTGAGAGAACTCTATTTCTTATTGCTAATCTGCCAACCTCTGCGTCATAAATGCGTGAAAGGGTTAAGATGTATTTTCTACCCTCTCTGGGCATAATACTAAGAAGGCGTACGGTCCGGACGGTGTTCCTCCTGTTGTACAAAAAAACTGCGCTTCCGTGCTGACTTCCTGCCTAGGCAAACTCTTTCGTCTCTGTCTCTCCTCTAACGTCTTCCCTTCTAGCTGGAAGTTTGCTCTCATTCAACCTGTCCCAAAGAAGGGTGACCGCTTTCAACCCTCCAACTATCATCCAATTGCTCTCATCTCTTGTATCTCTAAAGTTTTTTAAACTATTCTTGCTTCCAAATTTCTTAAGCATTTCTCTTCTCATAATCTACTCTCAGATTGCCAGTATGGCTTCCTTAAAAGAGTCGCTCTACTGGTGATCTTCTTTCATATCTTACTAACTCTTGGTCATCCTCCTTTCGGGACTTCGGTGAGACCTTTTCTATTGCACTAAGCATATCGAAGGCCTTCGATAGAGTCTGGCACAAATCTTTAATTTCTAAACTATTCTCCTTCGGTTTCTATCCCTCCATCTGTGCCTTTGTCTCTAATTTCCTTTCCGGCCGTTCCATAGCTGCGGATGCGGACGGCCATCGCTCACTTCCTCATCCTATCAACTCCGGTGTTCCTCAGGTTTCTGTCCTATCTCCCATTCTCTTTCTAATCTTCATAAATGATCTTCTCAACTGTACCTCCAATCCCATCCATTCATATGCAGACGACTCTACCTTACACTACTCAATTAGTTTTCCTGAACGCCCCAACCAGCAATCCCTCAAAAACAAGCGTAATGAAGCCATACAACACCTATCTTCTGATCTAACTACTATTTCCAATTGGGGTAGAGAAAACTTTGTTGCCTTTAATGCCTCCAAAACCCAATTTCTTCATCTTACTACCCGTTCAGAACTCCCAGAGGACTATCGATTACGCTTCAACAATACCAAAATAAATCCTTCATCTTCTCTCAATATTCTCAGAGTCTCTCTTTCTTCTGCTCTCACATGGAAGGACCATATTACCAGTCTTGCTAAGGCAGCCTCCCAGAAGCTGGGTGTGCTCAACCGCCTCAAGGGGTTCTTTATCCCTGCTCAGCTTCTTGCTCTGTACAGGGGCACAGTGCGTCCTTGTATTGAGTATTGTTCACATGTGTGGGGAGGATCCTCTCACACCGCACTCTTAGAAAAAGTAGAAAGGAAAGTTTTTCGTATCATTAACTCCCACCCACTCACAAACTCTCTACAATCTCTCTCTCTTCGCCGCAATTTTGCATCTCTCTCGCTATTCTATCGCTACTATAATAATCAATGTTCCTCAGAGCTTTCCCAGTGTATACCACCTCTACGTAGGGTACGTAGTACCCGTCTTGCAACACAATCCCACCCCTACTCTGTGCAACTCTCCAACCCAAGAGTAAAACATTATTCTCAGTCTTTCTTCTATTTAACTGCTGAGCTCTGGAGCTCTCTCCCAGAATCAGACTTTCCCTCTACCTATAATAATAATAATAATAATAGTTCTTAAAGCTAGCGCATGCTAAGCTAGCTAAGGATAGCTCAATAAGGCCGATTAGGCGTATTTCCATTGGGGTCCTGTACTACTACCCCATCCCTTTGCTCATGAGGGATGGTAACGACTCAGTGCTTGTGAAAAATCTTTAATGCGCCGAGCGTGGGCGCGAACCCGGGCCTTCTGGGTGGAAGTCCGAGACGCTAATCACTACACCAAGCGAGCCGCTTGCTTCAATTGCTTCAAACTCCGTGTGTCCAGGCATTTTGGCCCTGTCAATCTATCAACTCTGGGGGAGGCACTCGATACAGGCAGTTCTGCCTTTTGTCTCCCTCACTCACTTAGACAAAAAAAATGGATGGGCTTACCCCTCTCCGATCCGCGATGCCACCTTCGTCTGCTAGACGTTGTCTGCTTGGCCCAAGAAACATGGCCGCCAACACACGGGTCTCTACACAGAGCCAGCCGTGAAAAGTCGTAATTTCCTATATATTAAATGTTTAAATTCTTTTTATCACGGTTTGAGGCATACTATTTCCTTGAAAATGCACTATTAACACTAAACTATTAACACTCATAAACGTTGCCAATGTAAGGATATACGAATCTGTGTCGAGGTGCATTGCGCATTGTTTTGTTTGGGTTTCTACCTATGAAAGTAGTTGTTTCCCATATATTACATGTTTACATTATGTTATCACGATTTGAGTCATACTATTCACTTGAGAATGCAATATAAATACTCGTAAGCTTTGCCAATGACTGGGAGAGGCTATAGCCGCAGCCGCGATGCCTTGACATTCACGCCTATTCACGATTCTATTTAGATCGAAATTCGATGTATATTTATTTAGTAGTATTGAATCAACTAACCTAACACCCGACTTAACCCAATGCAATAAACTGAAGTAAAACTACATCGAAACGGATAAGAGAATTAAGCGCGAATGTAGAGGCATAGCGGCTACGGCTATCGGCTCCCATAGGTCTGTTTTTACAGACTGTCGACATTCCACTTTACTCTCACACATGCCTCTTAAATTGACAATAATCGTTTAACCATAGTCAGAATAAAGTAAAGAAAGGCGAGACCATACTAATAAGGTTAAGATGGGCTGGTCTGGTGATCTCTCGCGTGCGTCATATCTATGCTGTCGACGCCCTGTGTGTGGCCCTGCTGCTGATGCACTTCTGTGTGTCCCAGCTGACAACGAGCTGAGAGACCCTGCTACTGCCCCTCCCTGCTGACGAAGTGCCAAGCCTGCCAACGACGCCCTGGTCCTGGAGGGCTGCCCCACTACCCTCGAAATAGCTGTTGTTATAACGGCTGATAGAATCACTTGACGATTGATAGAACACTAATAAAAGTGTTGTTAGGACCTTTATTGAGAACTATCTGCTGTTCCCTGAACCCAGACAAGCTATACCTTGCTCACGAAGCCTGTAACTTGATTCATGCAGTAAACTACAGTACAGTTCAACTTAGAGTCAAAACCAATTGCAAAGACATAAATGTATTAGAAAGTTAAATCGCTTGATGTTCTCTGCAACATAAACGATTGCTGTTCTTTAAACCCAAGTTGCCGAGTTGGGTAAAACATAACTAGTTAGCCAGATAGATGCTTGCTGTTCCATGAACTACAAGGACTGTTCACAAGGACCCAGGCAAGACATGAATAAATAGTAAGATATTAACATAATTTGGTTCTCTGGAATCCAAAACATTGTATTGACTTTTGCTAATCTCATTTATGAAATTGTTCACGGCCACGTTAAGGCAGAGCAAGAGACTGTATGCAGTAAAGTGTTGTTGTTGTTGTTGTTGTTGTTCCCCAGGCTGTCTGGCCGAACAGCCCCAAGGTCTCGAGCAAGGCCAAGGCCATAAACGAGCGCCCCCACAAAATCCTCCCTGCTTACCACTAACAAAGCCCGGGTGACCGAAGCCACTCCAAGGCAAGGAGCTGAGGAGGGTGCGGAAACGCCCGGGAAACCAAAGCCCCACCCAAGGCCCTGTGCCCCTCAGCAATTATGAAGGGAAAGTTGAGGGGTAAGGGAAAAATGTGACGCTTTGGCTCCCAATCTGCCAACTTCTAGGTTGGCAGTAGGGAGGTCAATCCACGGAAAAGACGCCGCCACTTGAGATCTAGAAGATATATAAGTAAAAGGAACAGTCAGAGTAAGCTATGGGTATGGCAGAGATCGCTCAGTTCTCACTCGGATAGACCAGCCCATCACCACATGACTAGAACCCAATCCTCTCAGCATCAGCTAGGAAAGGCCCTAGAAAGCCGCCTTTGGCGGGGGGATAGCTCCCCTATTTCAACTCCTTTCGGGGTTGGGCACCCGCCCATTATTATTGTCTGTGGTCGCAAGAGGCGCTGATTATGATATGACTTGGTGTTGTAGTATTGTATATTGTTGCAGTGTATTGTGACTTGTATTTCGTGTATCCTTTTGTTGCAAGGTTTAATAAACTTGTTTTATGTGTATGTTGCTCTTTGTTTGACTTATCCAGCTGAGTACGAAAGAACACGGGCCTTACAATAATTTCACAAGTTAAAAAAGATAATTCTACAAAAGAATTTTCATATACGCAATAGAGGAAACAATAGTAAAATGGCTAAATATGAGCAAGTATGAATTGAGTGTTAGATACATAAAGCAACAGCAGGAAATGGCTACAAATAAAGTTAACCCCTTCGTTACGGTGGCGCCTTTTTTTGTCCTTGTCTGTATCATGGCTATCTGTGAACGATTTTATTCAGATTAGAAAATATCTTTGGGAGTCGGAGGTATAATTGAGATTATTATATGTTCTGTGATTCCTAGAGAGCCGCTTTAAGCTGAATCCAATCACCTAATGATAGCCAGAAACAAAATCGCTTAATATTACTAAAAGGGATAAATGGTGACAGTAAAGAAGTGAAAGATTTGTAAGAGAACTGAAACAAAATAGTGTTCTTGGACAACGGCTGGAAATTATACATAAACACCATATTCAGGAAAAGCTTGCATAAAACCCCTTCAATGCGTCATTTCCTTTTTACTCTGGTTAACAATAAATGATTTTGCTCAGTTTATGAAGGACCTCAAGGGATGGAAAGGATAAAATTGATCTAAAATAACATTACATCTCCCAATTGCCAAACTATGAACGTATTTTCATTTTCGGTAATATTGGCAGGGGATTTACCCTAGTCTTATTATTCTGGTTGTCATTTAACGCTTCTCTTCAACTAATGACATGTCTATGGGAATCAGAGGGTTAATGCTCGCTATAGGCACTCTAGTGTTCGCTAAAGATCACTCCATAGTTAAACAAATATTCAAATGTTTGCCACTAGCTTTTTTTCATTTTTCTCTCCTTTTCTCACTTTCCCTGGCTTGTATCCATTCGGCCCCATTCAGTCAACTGTTTTAAGACGTGTATCCCCATATAGGTGTCGATTTCTTCCTGGCGAGCGAAAGCGAGTCAGCATTGTATGGAGAAATCCGGCTTCGCTGGAGAAATGTTTCTATCGAAAAATGTACAAGTTTAGCTTGCTGTCAAAACAAAATATATATATGCTGGCTCGCTACCGCTCGCCAGGAAAATATTGACACCTGGATGGGGGTAAACGTCTTAAAACAGTAGGCTGAATGGGGCCGAATGGATACAAGCCAAGTCGATTTATCAATACTTAATAGAAAATTATGGAACTGCTCTGCCCGTACCATATTAATACCAAGTTTTCATAATTCATGACATATTTGGTGACAAAATATTCGCAATAGCTGAATAATCAAAATGGAAGCATGGCAATTTATCGGAAGCTAAGATAAACAAAAATAGTCTACAAGTGCTTTTCCTTATAAGGTGCTTATACTGTATACTTTGTCTTTTCTTTGTTTTTGTTTTTTTCACAACAGGTGGAATTTGGGGGCGTGCACTAAATTAATGGAATGTCAAAAGAAGGTGGTATAAAAAGCAATAGATATGTTAGAAAATTTGGCAAGCATACTGTTAGCGTGGTTTCAACTAAAACAAAATGCCTTAACACGACGCAGACATCGCGTATGAATTCTGTGCTAGTTTTCATTTGGAGATTCCTCCTGGAATGGGCCGTGAAGGTCTTCAAGGTACAAAAGTTTCCTAGTAACTGTGTATATCTCTCGACTCTAAAACAAAGAAATATATTAAATATATACAAACAAACAAAATTAAAAAAACGATTCTTCAAATTTTATAGTGTTTTCTTAACGTATCCTCTTCCCTCAGTTCTTTCGTATCTCATAAAAACGAAAAAATAACAATAGCAATCGGGAGCCAATCAGAATGAATAACCAGCAGCCAAAAATGAGAGATTGAAAGGAAGAATATATATATATATATATATATATATATATATATATATATATATATATATATACATACAGGTATATATATATACGGTATATATATATATATATATATTGTAAGGGAGCAGCGTGGTAGCAGAGACGGAGGGAGGAGAGAGACAGGCAACCCACCTTAATCTACACCGATAGCGGCTGGTGTCCAGTGTCACAAGCACCACCCGTGGGAGTCTATGCACGTGGGGCATGTAGGCGTGGGAAGATCTACATTTCCCACGACAGGAGGCCTTTATCTGACATTCTGTGTGACTCTGCTGTATAGACTAGTGACACCAGGTTCTTGCCGAAAATAGAGCTTGGGAAGATATGTGTATAGGGAGGGAAGAGTTGAGAGTTAGTAGCTGTTGGAGAGCCCGACGAGGCAGAGGTGGGAGTAGCTGTTGGAGAGCCCGACGAGGCAGAGGTGGGAGAAGCGCGGAGAGCCCGACGAGGCAGAGGTGGGAGAAGTGCTCCTGTTCACGCTGGTCTGGGTACACCCCTGGACATGCGTGACGTGTTGTCTGCTGGTTTGTGCGTTAAGACAAGTAGGTAGTGCACTGTTTTGTCCTTTGAAGGGGAGATGAGACAGCATTGGTGTATTATTGTGTATGTGTAACGAGCCCTAGTGTTGTGAGGAGCTCTGAGTTTCATATGGTGTTGTGTGGTGTGTAACGAACACGGATTAGTGTTCTAGAGTGCACACGTTCTCCTAGCGTGTTAACTAGTGATACTACATGGTATCATATATTGGTCTGTGATTGAGTGTGATTCAGTTTGCTGTTCTGTGTGATAGGTGTTGATTAACTGTTCTTCAAATGTTCTTTTTGTGTAGTGTTCATTCCTTGTAACGAGTGCATTTACTCGAGGCCTTCACTCGGCGCTTAGCCCATTACCATTCTTTGCCGTGATTAACTGAATCATCTTGCTTATCAACCTTTTCGTTTCCCTAGTTATTAGTAATTATAATTAATACGAAAATTAGAAGTGTTTAATATCATCCTTCTTCATTAATTTGTGATTATCTGAGACATTTACCCTTTTGGCCTTCTGAAACGCAACAGCATGCTAGTTGCCCTTGCTTGAATTTTAATCTCTTGGGTTCAGCATTGTAGGATCGTAACAAGAATTTGGCGACCTTGCTTAGGATTTAACGAACTTGTACCCACACTAGGGACCTGTCTTTTTGTTCACCGGGAATCGAGCTTAAGCATTTTTAAAATCTGTATCTACGTTCTCCATTCTGGGAAAAGTCGGTGTGAGTGAGGAAGAGGAGGAGAAGGAGAGGAGAAAGAGAGCTGATGCACTTGCTTTCTTTGAGTCGTGTGGATCTGTTCGTAAGAATGATGAAGTTAAGCATGTGAAAATCTTGAGAGATACAGGTGCTGCACAAACGCTCATGAGGACGAAGGTGCTGGAGAAGTTTGTGCATGAGGGAAAAAGCATCCTCATTCATGGTGTTGGCGGTCAGCTATCTGTGCCACTCGTGACTGTTGAGCTTAAGAGTGAGCTCGTAAATGGGAGGGTGACTGTTGGACTAGTGGATGAATTGCCAGTGCCAGGAATTGACCTCCTGTTGGGAAATGATTTAGCGGGGAAGAAGGTGAGTGTTTCTCCTATCATTGTTTTCAGGCCTACTGATTGTGCTGTAACCCGGCCCATGTCTCATAGAAATAATGGGATGAATGTGGAAATGGAGAAAAAGAGTGGTGTTGCAAGTGCACCAGGTGCGCTAGATGGCCCTAATGAATGGGGACTAGGGAAATTGTTCTCGCTAGCAAAGAGTGATGTTGCAAGGGTGCAAAGTGTGTTTGAGGGCCCTGACGAGATAAGGCTAGATGAATTATTCTCGCTAAATGATGGTGTGAGAAAGGATGATGGTGTCTCAGGTGAAAAGTATCTGCCCAGTGTGGGCCCATGTACTAATCACAAGGAGATAGAGCAGCCGAAAGTGAAGGAGGCTGCAGGAAATGATTCGATGTACGGTATAATCAATGAATTGCCTATGCACAAAAATGATTCTCTTGATGATGTAGCAGAGGATGATAAGATATTGGAGAGTGTCCCCCGGAATGCTTCAAGCCGGACAATGGGCACGGAATGTGACGTGGGCGTGGCGGATGTGGAGCCTGTCAAGCAACGGCCGTGCCGAGTCAACCCCGAGAGAGCCAAGGTGACGCGCCAGGAGGTCGACGACGAGTTGCTACGAGACATCAGAGAGCCACGCCAGAGTGAATGCTCCTCCACTGTCACTCTCATAGATAAGCCAGGTGGGTCAGCAGGGTTTTGCATTGATGTTAAGAAAGTCAATGACATCACCAAGAGTGACACTTACCATTTGCCTAGACTTAAGGAATGTATTGAGCATGTGGGGTGTGCCAAATTCAAACTGGATGGGGATGTACTGTAAGTGATTTGGGGACGGGGGCAGTCTTGTTGCTAGGTGGTGATCGTAAGGTAAAGCATCCTGTGTCTGGTGACAGCCAGAATATCAACCTTGTTCATAATGCTTGCAAGGTGGAGTTTGTTCTTGCAGGAGTACCACCTCAATATCATCCATATTCCAGGGAAATGTAATGTCATTGCTGACCACCTGTCCCGCATGTAAAAAATTCTTATGAATGCTTAAATTTGTCGCCACAAATTTATTTTTAAGGGGGAGGGTGTAAGGGAGCAGCGTGGTAGCAGAGACGGAGGGAGGAGAGAGACAGGCGACCCACCTTAATCTACACCGATAGCGGCTGGTGTCCAGTGTCACAAGCACCACCCGTGGGAGTCTATGCACGTGGGGCATGTAGGCGTGGGAAGATCTACATTTCCCACGACAGGAGGCCTTTATCTGACATTCCGTGTGACTCTGCTGTATAGACTAGTGTGACACCAGGTTCTTGCCGAAAATAGAGCTTGGGAAGAGATGTGTATAGGGAGGGAAGAGTTGAGAGTTAGTAGCTGTTGGAGAGCCCGACGAGGCAAAGGTGGGAGTAGCTGTTGGAGAGCCCGACGAGGCAGAGGTGGGAGAAGCGGGGAGAGCCCGACGAGGCACAGGTGGGAGAAGTGCTCCTATTCACGCTGGTCTGGGTACACCCCTGGACATGCGTGATGTGTTGTCTGCTGGTTTGTGCGTTAAGACAAGTAGGTAGTGCACTGTTTTGTCCTTTGAAGGGGAGATGAGACAGCATTGGTGTATTATTGTGTATGTGTAACGAGCCCTAGTGTTGTGAGGAGCTCTGAGTTTCATATGGTGTTGTGTGGTGTGTAACGAACACGGATTAGTGTTCTAGAGTGCACACGTTCTCCTAGCGTGTTAACTAGTGATACTACATGGTATCATATATTGGTCTGTGATTGAGTGTGATTCAGTTTGCTGTTCTGTGTGCTAGGTGTTGATTAACTGTTCTTCAAATGTTCTTTTTGTGTAGTGTTCATTCCTTGTAACGAGTGCATTTACTCGAGGCCTTCACTCGGCGCTTAGCCCATTACCATTCTTTGCCGTGATTAACTGAATCATCTTGCTTATCAACCTGTTCGTTTCCCTAGTTATTAGTAATTATAATTAATACGAAAATTAGAAGTGTTTAATATCATCCTTCTTTATTAATTTGTGATTATCTGAGACATTTACCCTTTTGGCCTTCTGAAACGCAACAGCATGCTAGTTGCCCTTGCTTGAATTTTAATCTCTTGGGTTCAGCATTGTAGGATCGTAACAATATATATATATTTATTACTAAATCAGTTTGTGTGTCTGTTTGTCTGTCTGTGTGTTCTTAATAGGCGGCCGCAGTTTTGGACCTGGGGAGCTGAAACTTTGCATGTGGGTGTCAATTGACCTGGGTCAGGTCATAGAGGGGGCGAGGCCTCGATCGGAGGTCGTTTCGATGCCGAAATTGAAAGAAAAAAAATGAAAAAAATTGCCGTTTGGGGCAGAAGGAGGCCTCTGATGGAAAAGGTGTATGGAACAAAAGTTGTTCGTAGCCCCCCAAAATGGGGGTACGGATGAGGTCAGATCCAAAATCGGAGGTCACTTAGCGGCCGAAATCGAGTTCGCTGTTTAACCCTTAATTAGCGGCGAGCAACATAAGTCGAGTTAAATAAAGCTGGACTATGTGGCGGCGCTCGACATAGGTCGTGTGGCAATTTCAGCACGTAATGTTGCTGAGAGAGAGAGACAAGTGGTGGCAGGAGAGTAGCGAGCGTATGACTGCTCCAGACCACTGCGGCGAGCCTACCGACACGAATCCCACCTCCTCCCTCCCTCTCTCACTCGCTATATACGGAATTGTATGGGGAAAGTGCCTAATTACATGCTTTTTGCACTCGCGTTGCACGGTTATTGCAAGAAAACTAGCCATCATAAAAGGATCGTTATGGTGTCATTCGAAAGCTCTGTTTATGCCCTTTCAGGGATAGATACTTGTTTTACGTTCTGGGTCTTATTTAGGCATGAAAATGATCACGTAAACAGCCCTATTTTGGCTAAAAACACCCCGCTGGGCGGTACATATAAATAAACCGCATAGGCCGCTCGTAAGGTGTTAATGAGGCACAGGGAGCTCGGCCGGTGATTATGGTAGTAGTAGTTTTGTGATGATTGTGGTAGTAGTGATTGATGATGGTGATTATGGTAGTAGAATTTAAACCCGGGCAACGCCAGGTAACCCTGCTAGTATATATATATATATATATATATATATATATATATATATATATATATATATATATATATATATGTTTCTAGTCTCTCAGTGGGGATCGAACCATCTATTTCGATGGTTCGATCCCCACTGAGAGACTAGAAACATATATATATATATATATATATATATATATATATAAGGAAACGGGAGACTGCAGAAGGATAAATGACCCACATAAGGCAGATACAGCAACACCTAGCCTAGAATTAAAAAAAAAAACATTAGAATTACAAGAGAGCGAGAGAGAGAGAGAGAGAAAGAGAGAAAGGGAGAGAGATAAAAATCCCCCCCCCCCCAAATTATTCATGCTGAAAGAAATCCCCCCGTGACTTTAATCCTGGTCGGAAGAAGAAATCTGAATGCCAAATCCGATGTCATTACGTGGTTAATTAAAGCCATCTCCGAAGGCGCGGCGACGGGGGGCGGAAAGGGGGGTAGGGGGGGGGGGGGGGGCTTCAGGGGGGCGGAAGGTTCGTCTATTGTTTTATAAGCCTGGTGGTGGTGGTGGTGATGTGATCCTCTTTTTTTCTTTAAGTTTGTTATCTTATTTTCTCTATCTATGTATCCTTTCTTCCGTTTTCTTTCCTTGTTATTCTCTCTCGCCTATTGTTTTATAAGCCAGATGATGGTGGTGCTCATTCTCGCTCTCTCTCTCTCTTTCTCTCTCTCTCTCTCTCTCTCTCTCTCTCTCTCTCTCTCTCTCTCTCTCTCTTTCCACAACAGCCCGGGGCCATGTTGGGATTGGATCACATTGCAAGGCCCTCACCGGGAAAGAAAAGACTATCCACCCCCCACACCATCATCACCACCACCACTCCTATAGAAGAAGAAGAATGCAGGGGCGGCAGAGGAAAAAGGGCAAATGAAAGCAATCTACATGAAAATTTGGCTGTGTGCTGTCTTAATTTCTTAATTACGATGCAAATGTAATTAACCGTGACTTCTTAAAACTGGAGGGTAGAAGGGCGTATACCGCGGCTCCGGCCTGACAGACATAATTATCAGCAAGAGTGGCGGGACGTGTTGGTGGTGGTAGTGGTGGGGGGCCTCTGGGGGTCGGGCGCCCCTCTTTCTCCTGACCCCCCCCGTCCCCTCTTCTCTTCTTATTCTTATTCTTATTCTTATTACCCCCGCTCCAGCCCCTTTCCTTGTGTGCCACTATATGCATGATTGTGTTCCTATTTTACACCTACTGTAGTTCTATAACCAAAAAAATACTTGTTTTGGTTCGTTTTCTCCTTTGCTCCATTATTCGTTTGTGACCCCCCCCCCCCTCCTCATTGTAACCCTAGCCTCCGACTATTTTATCTTCCCCCATTATTCAAGTTTCCCCCTATTATGCAACTACTTCTAGAATGTGAAAGTATGTATTTCCTGTTGCGTTCTCTTCTGTTTTTAGTATTGGTTTGCGCTTCCCTTCCCTTCCCCATGTTATCCCACCTTCAGCCCATATCCTTGTGCGCTCCCTTATTCAAGTTTGTTTCTCCATATTGTATACCAATTTCTAGAATCTGGAATAGTTTTGTATGTTGCCTTGTTTTCTATACATATTTTTTTTTCCATAAATGGTTCGTCTTTCCCCTCCCCATTCCTGTCACCCCAGCCCCAGATCCTTCTCTTGTGTGCCCCATTATCCAAGTTTTTTTTCCTATCCTATACCCATTTCTAATATCCGAATTACTTTTTCTGTGAGGTCTTGTTCCAGTCTGGGGAGTGAGACATGTGAAGTATCCATATTGGCTCGAAGCAGTTCCATCTCTGAAGCGGCTGGTTGCTTCGCTCAAGTGCTTCACCGCCTCACCCTCCAGACTCAGACCCTCACTCTCAGAACGCC
Source organism: Paralithodes platypus (assembly GCA_032716605.1). Classification (NCBI taxonomy): domain Eukaryota; kingdom Metazoa; phylum Arthropoda; class Malacostraca; order Decapoda; family Lithodidae; genus Paralithodes; species Paralithodes platypus. Next base: position 20,412,122 of record CM064562.1, on the reverse strand, counting down.
ACCTATTGAGCAGTGAACTCACTAGGCATTGCCCCCTGTAACATATTTTGAATATGGGAATATTCATAGTGTTATTTAATCACGGAACAATGAGGGTATTTTTTTGGCATTTCGGTGGGCTTTGTGGTAATGCACTGATACTAGGTACAGCACAAATTCAATCCCAATAATATCTTCCCATTGACATATCGGGATTTGAACCCGGGTCCATTGGATTCCCAATCCAGTGGCATGACCACTCCACCACACTTCTACTATTTGTTTATGTTTCGATTCACTTTTCTAGCCTCTGACACCATCCCTATTTTTTTTTTTTTTTTCTTGTGCACCTCCTTAATCTAAAAGATTTCCGGTTGTCTTTTAAACCACACTGCTTTTAAACCATACTGCTTTTAAACCACACTGCTTTTAAACCATACTGCTTTTAAACCATACTGCTTTTAAACCATACTGCTTTCTTACATCTTCAAATCATTTGTTGTTATTGTCGATGTTATTGCTGACTTTTCTTTTTTCATCTTTGTTTGTTTGTTATTTGTGTTTGTTTTATTGCTTTGCCTTCCCCCTTCCAGTGTTATTACAAAGTTAAGACCCTTGCTCTAGCGGTTGTGGCGCTCATCTCCGTATCTTAATGGGGGTCACCGGCTTTTTTTATCTGTCTCTCTTTTTCTCCAGATAAAAGATCCATTTATCCATTCGGCCCCATTCAGCCAACTGTTTTAAGACGTTTATCCCCATCCAGGTGTCGATTTCTTCCTGGCGAGCGATAGCGAGCCAGCATTGTATGGAAAAATCCGGCTTCGCTGGAGAAATGTTTCTATCGAAAAATTTACAAATTTACCTTGCTGTCAAAACAAAAATATATATATGCTGGCTCGCTCCCGCTCGCCAGGAAAATATTGACATCTGGATAGGGGTAAACGTCTTAAAACAGTAGACTGAATGGGGCCGAATGGATACAAGCCAAAGAGAGAGGGAGAGAACGAGAAAAAAATCGAGATGGGCTCCCTTAAGTTAATTTGGTACACATGCGCAGTTGTATTCCAGAATTATATTTGTAGTCCAATCTCCATTCCCTATGTTTCTCACGTCTTTATTCCTTGATGTTGTTTTTGTTGTTGTTTTATATTTCCCTCCATTTTCCATTGCTATTTCGACTCCCCTCCCTTCCGTCATCCCAGCCCCTCTAACCCTATCGTCACCCGAGCCTCCCCTCTACGTCACCCCAGCCCCCTCTCTTCGTCACCCCAACACGCTACCTCCATCGTCACCCGAGGGTCCCCCCCCCCCCCCCTTGTCACCCCAGCCCCCTCCCTTTGTAATGCCCCACCCCCTCTTCCTCACCCCCACCCCCACTTTGTCATCGCGGCCTCCCTCCCATTCTCTCTCCAGTGACCTTTTTCTAGGCAGATGTTATGAATATCTACCTTCCAATCAATTTTTTGTTAATATCCAATCCTTTGTATTAAATATTTCTCCTTGTATTCTAGGTAGTATTTGTCATTTTTCATAGTCATCTTCACCTATACAATTGTCATTCCATCTTTGCTATACTTTTTTTATAGTCACCCAAGGTTAATTTTGTTTCTTCTTCTTCTTCTTTCTTAATCTTTAGACTGGCGATATGTCCTTGTAATTTTGCTCCGATTGTATATTTTCATATTTTGAGAAAGTTATATGTAATAAATTGAACAAAACATTTGAGTAGAGTTTGAAGATTACTTATTTTATGAGAGAGAGTTACAAGGAGGAGTTACAAGGAATAGTTAGTATATCAGAGACCTTGCGGTCCATTCTGAGGAGATACTCGAAATGGAACGAGTGAGACTGTTTAGTGCACTACATTTGTTACATAGTGTGCAAAACACTATTTACTCTCTTCTTGAACTGCTCTACTGAAGATCTATTTACAACTTCGGAGGGAAGTTTGTTCCAGGTAGAACAGATCTTGTATGTGAAAAAGTTTCCACAAATACTAGTGCTGAATCTTTTCATTCCTAAATTCCAGCCATGGTCGCATGTTGTATTCATATTGAGGCTAAACATTTTTCTATAATCCACATTGTCAAACCCATTAAGTATTTTAATAACTTCAATGAGCTGACCTCGTAGTCTGCGTGTCTCCAACGGAAAGAGATCAAGAGCTCTCAACCGGTCCTCAAAGCTCATTCTTCTAAGCGATGGAATAAGCTTTGTAGCCCTAGCTTGTACTCTTTCCAGTCGCTTTATATCTTTCCTGAGTGCTGGAGACCGGAATTGAACAGCATACTCCAGGAGAGGCCGTATTAGAGCGTTGTAAAGTGAGAGGACTATTTCCTTATTTCTATACTTAGATTGCCTCTTAATAAAGCCCAATCATTTCTGAGCTTTCTTCTCTACTTCAATGCACTGCTTGGATATCTTTAGGTCACTGCTAATCAGAACACCCAAATCCTTTTCCAAGTCAGTCACTTCCAGAGGCATTCCCAATAGTGAATAACCTGACCTGGGGTTTGCTTGGCCGATATGCATCACATTGCACTTTTCCAAGTTTAGAGGCATCTGCCATGTCTCCTCCAACCATTCACCCAGACTGTTGAGGTCCATCCTGAGCTGTTCAACCCCTTTGGGGTCTTTCACATTCATTCTAAGCTTTATGTCATTTGCAAACTTTGAGATCACACTCAACAGACCAATATCGATATCATTGACATATAAGATAAGCAGTAAGGGGCCAAGGACAGATCCCTGTGGAACTCCAGAAGTGACTGAAGTCCACTCAGAAGAAACACCATTGATTACCACTCGTTGTTGTCTACCTGTTCGCCAACTTCCTATCCAATTTGTGACCTCTGTATTGATACCTAGCGCACTCACTTTTGACATTAGCCTGCAATGAGGCACTTTGTCAGAAGCTTTTTGAAAATCTAAGTAAAGGTGTCTATGGCTTTACTTTTGTCATACTCACTCAGCATTTCATTGAAACATTCCAGCAAATTTGTAAGACATGATCGGTGTCACCTGAATCTATCTAGCTATCTATATGCTCAGGCACAATCCCCATTTTTCCTATTTTTATTTTTATTTCTATTTTCTATTTTATTCTATTTTATTATATTTGTTCCTTTTTTCTTGGGGGTGGCCGACTCAATACAAAAACAACATAAAACAACGAACAAACACAGATAAAAACACAAATTCACACACATCTAGGTCATCCAGGAGAAGACCCAGAGACCAGGGTCACCAAGGTCTCTCCAGCACTCCCCCGGCCTCCGACCACCCGGAGAGGTTCCGATCTCACCTGAATCAATGTTGGGAATCTGTAATTAAATTGTGGATTTCTAAGTAGTCAACTATCTTGTCTGCTAGTATCCCTTCTAAGAGTTTTACTATTATAGAAGTCAAGCTAATTGGCCGATAATTCTTGGGACACTCGTGATCCCCTTTCTTAAAGATTGGGGTCACATTGGCCAGTTTCCAGTCTTCAGGGACTTCTCGATTGTCTAGTGATTTATTGAAAATGTCTGCTAAGAAAGGAACGATTTCATCTCGCACTTCACGTACAACTCGAGGAAGAAAGCCATCTGGGTTGAATAACTTGAACCTATTTAACTTATCTATTCTTTTTGCTACATCCTCTGGGGTACATCTGATTTTGCTAAAAACTTCACCCTCATGTACTAATCCTGGACTTGGCATGTCACTGGTATTTTCCCTTGTGAATACTGAAGCACAATAGTCGTTTAGGGATTTGGCTATATCAGTTAAAATGTAAAACTTGCAAACTAAACAAACCAAAATTGGGACAAGGACAATATAAAGTCAAATTAAATTATCAAAATCGCTATGTGGAAACAACGTTTACTAAAATGAAAATTATTAAATAAAAGAACACAATCCACCACATAGGGTGTACATCACTACATGAGCAAGTTAATCTGTTTCCCAAGCAAACCAATCGCACATATAACAACGCACTATCGTCACGTTAAAGGAAGTAGTCAAGTTTGGGAAGTCCGGGACGTTCTGGCAAATTTTACTAAACTCTGCATGAATAAAGAAACTACATGTTAAATGTCAAAATATTATTTAAAATCAAATTTGCAACATGACAAGACATTAACAATAGTAAAAAATACAAATATTGATAAGATATCTATACTATTACAAATAATATATAAATACAGTACAGCACTCACTAACGATAGTGCTATCGGGTAGGTACCTGTAAGCATAGCATGCCTCAAGTGACCCCTATCAATAACTACCCTACAAATAACCTACATTTATAGCACAAATAAACTAAGGAAATCGCAAAAGTAAGCAATTGATACTATCGACAATGAATACATATAATATAAAGAGAAATAATTGCAAAATATGAAGTAACAACAGATTTAAACAAAGAGTACTCTTTTAACAAGAACAATAAATTTAAAAAATCATCAATATTAATAATAATAATAATAATAATAGAAAAAGAAAAGATAAACAATAAATACAGACAAAAAGTAAGCAGAGGTTATACAAGAAACTTCAAGTTAAAAATGCTTGATTAAAATTATTGATGTCAAATTTTAGAATACAGTCACAATAATTGACCCTAAAAAGATTAAATTTATGGAACAATTTACTTGCCTCAAAACCTCTGTCCACTAAGAGTCTGTATAGTAACCTAGCTCTAGCCCAAAAGTCATCTACTTTAGTGCAGATTTTACAAAATCTTATTAATTGGGAATAAAAACAATTATAAGTGATTTTACTATCGATATTACTACTAGGGAAAGGAAAGTTTATTACGTTAAAATTAAAATCATCAACTTTGTGATATACTTTAAGTATGCACTGTTCATTAACAATCTCTATATTTATATCAAGAAAATTTTCAACTTTATAATTTACGTTACATTGTGTGAGGGGAATAGAATTAGGGTAAATAAGTTTAGCAACTTGATTAAAATTTAACAAATTGCAAACAAGAATATCATCAATATATCTACTATTATTACTTAACAGTTTAGCAAGTGCTAATTTTTCTGGAATTTTATTTTTCTTGCTACTGTCAACTAAGTCTTTTATATATTTAAATTCTAAAGCAAGCAAGAATAAGTCTGCAATTAAAGGGCTAGCATTTCCACCCATAGGAATTCCTAATATTTGTTTGAAAATGTACGGCCCGAATCTAACATAAGTATTGAAAAGGAGGAATTTAAGGGCATCTTTAAGTTTAGTTCTATCAAAATATACAGAACTAGTGGGAGTAGAGCTAAGTGATGCATTATTAAAATATGTATAAACATTTATGAAATAATTACCATTCCTAACGAACCTGTCAAAGTGCAAATCTATAATAAAGCAAAGCTCTGAATATACTAAATCTAAAGGCAAATTGGTATACAAAGTTGAAAAGTCGAAGCTATGTACCGAGGTAACTTTTGGCATGGTATTTATTTTATCAATAACTTCTAACGAATTGTCAACACTCCAATAATAGTTAATGCCAGTTCTTCTCATGATGGTATTACAATATCTTTTATGAGTACTTTTAATGTATTTTAAGCAATTTACTACTTGTTCTGATAGAGTTTTAGTGGTAGCAAATTTTGCTCCGGCAATAAAGCGATATTTATAAGGTCTTTTATGAAATTTAGGTAACATGTATAATTTTGCAATGCACTTGTTCTTATCAGAAAGTTTAATATCAAATATTATATTTTTCTTGGTATGTTCATCGATTAAGTTATCAATATTCAGATTATTTTGAATTTCATAAACAGAATTACCGCAAATATTTTTACGTAATATGTTACCCTTAATACCTAATTCTTTTTTCATATTTTCAAGATAAAATTTCTTACATGTGAAGCTATAATTATTGCTGGCTTTATCTACTGTAGTGATTACAAAATGTTTATGTAAATTTATTAAATCAGCTTTAAGCTTATTATAATTATAGTCTATAAAATCTGAAAGATTAAATTCATTTTTAAGCGAGAACATTTTATTTCTAATTAACTTAATTAATAATTTAGACCATGCTTCTAGTTCTCTCGCATTGCAGCACGCAATTTTTAACAATTTATCTTTTAATTTATTGACTGAAAAAACAATATCTTTTAAAATTATGTCCCATGTTACTTTATTACTCCCTATTCTAAATTTAAACCCTTTACGACATAGCTCCGCTAATTTGTCGTTTGCAAAATGTTTAACTAGTTCTACATCACCTGTTAATATGTGACATATCGGACTATAAATGAACTTTGCTAGTGCATCACGTCTGCTAGCTGGCATATCCATGACTCTTTCACACACGCATTTATTATTATTGAAAATATCATTATCTGAAAGATTTCCTAAAACTTTATTATAATTACAAATAATAGACCCAACAGGTCGTTCATATGAATACACTATTAATGGTTTGAAATCTTTACAACCATCTGGTAATATGGACTTAACTTTCTTTGAATTAATAAGACTGTTAACATTAATTTTGTCTAAAATTTTAGAGGAATAATTTAAAGTGGACAGGACTTTATCTTTAATACGGTTATCTTTGGATTTCTTAGAATTAGCTCTAATATATCCCATAAAAGCAAAGACTATATTCTTAAATTTATTTGTGAAATTATGTTTATTATTTAGAATATTTTCTATAAAAGGAGCAAAACTTTTCTTTTGTAGGCCTTTCAATGAATCTTTTAATTTTTTAATTCCGAAATTTCGATATAATGAATATAAATTATTAACAATAATTATAATATCAGACCTGCTTTTCTTTTTATTAAATGTATTTAGTCTTCTATTACCGTGTCTACCAGGTCTTCTGTTTAAAACAGGGAAGTTAAAATATGGGTTATTAAAATCGTTTTTTAATAAATCTTTATACAAAATGTTGCCTACATTTTTTATTTGATTGTTAAGTCCAAATGGATAGATGGTCATTAATTTTCCAATCCAATAATTTTCTCTATCTAAAACATTTTGATTACTTTGAACAATTTCTATAATTTTGTATTTACAATCAAATTTAGTACAATCTGTGTTAAAATGCTTATATAGAAGAATCTTGGAGTCGATGCCGTTCTTAATTCCTGATCTATGCCCGTAGGCTCTTTCTCTTAAACATTGCTCCGTCTTTCCAACATATTGTATACCACATTTCTCACAGGTTATTAAATAGATAACATTCTTTACTTTACATGGAGATGTTACATTAACAGAAGAATTTAGAAACAAAAATTTTGTATTGGTAATGTAACTTTTAAAAAATGTTTGATGTCCAAAATCAAATTCATTCACACAGAGTTTACATTTACAATTATCAACGAAAAGACGCCGGTTATTTTCATTTTTATTTTTCATTATTTAAGTTTTTATAATTTTGCCGGGTGCGTGGGTACATAGAATTTTCTGACACGTAGTCCGTGGCCGGTCCTGGTTCGTCAACGAGTACAAGTAAAGGAAGGGACAGTACATGGGGAACACGTCGTATACTAATGTTGCCACTAGTACAGACCGTCCTCACATCTATACTGTCCCTGAAGTGTCAGAAGTTTGTAGTTGGGCTGTTGGATCCTTTAGAGGTCCAATGCTACTTTTGAATGGCTTCCTGTTGTTCACATAGTTGAATAACTCTTTAGGACTCTCTTTGCAGAGAGCTGCAACGCTGAGTTCTTCAATCCGCTTTGCTTCCTTTATAAGAGATTTCACTCTTCTACACATATTTTTGAAGGACTCTAGATCTCTTTGGTCTTGACTTCTTTTGGCCTTTCTGTATGCAACCTTTCTCTTTATAATTGCTGAAGCTATGTCACTTGTGAACCATTTTGGTTGGAGAGAGAAAGAGAGAGAGCAATGTCTGGTATGTATTGTATTTTATAGTCAACCCAAACTGTGTCCTAAACTCTGTTCCAATAAATAAGACAGTGAACCCATACTCATACAAAAAAGATAAGAGGTGTGTGGCCATAGCGCTGAGTTGGTAATCCTATTGACTCGGATTTTATTCACGGTTTACACTACAGGATGTGGGGACGATATTAATAGTTCATGGTGTACTTTGTTTCACAACTGCACCATAGTCCACAGTCATGCCATAAAATGTCTTGGTGTTAACAAGAAACTTTAGGATGGAGTCAAGGTAGATTATGAAAAGTTACACAAATCTTATAAAGGTTTAATATGGAAGGTGTTAGCCCAAAATGGCTGCCCTCCCCCCTTATATATATATATACTGTATAAGCACTTGTGCAAGTCTGCCTTCATTCTATCAACTTGTGAGTGGCAATTTATCAATATTCACCTTTCTTTTACTCCTCATTTTCCACCTTTTTTCCTTTATCGCTATTCCTTCTTGTTCTTTAATTCCTTATTGTTTATCTTCTCCCCTTTCCTCAAGTCCCTCCATTTTCCCTATCTCCTTTGTTTAATTTCCCTCTCTTTCTCTCTTCCATTTTCCATCTCTCCTTTACATCTTCACGGTTTGTTTTTCCTTCTCTCTTCAAGTTTCTCTTCCCTTTCCCTTATTTCCTCTTGCCTTCTGTTCTTCTATGTAATTATATTATCCGTTTCTCCTCTCTCTTCCCACTATCTTCTTTCCTCTCATTATTCTTATCTCTTCTCATTATCTGTTTTCCTCATTTTTGTATCTGTCTCTTTCCTTTTCTCTTCCATCCTCCCCTATTTTCTCTCCTCCCTTTCCCTTCTTTATTCAATTTTCGTCTCTTTCCTTTTCTCTTCTATCCGCCCCTTATCTTCTCTCTTCCCTTTTCACCTCTCTTCCATTTTATTCACTTTTATTTCATCTTCCACATTCCCCTGTTCTTCTCTCCTCATGTTCTGTTCTCTCCCTTATTGTTCACTTTCCTTTTCTTTTCTATTGTCTTTCTTTTGTCTCCTCCCTTTCTTTTCTCTTCCCTCTTTCTTCTCTCCTCCCTTTCAATTCGTTCCTCCCACAGTCGTATAGTCTGTCTTGACTTTCAGGAAACATTCAATACAGTGCCCCATAAAAAACTTATTAACAAAGTGAAAGCCCATGGTATGAAAAGAAAGACACACGAATGGCTTGAAAACTGGCTCTCAGGTTGTAAACAGCGAGTTGTAATTAATGGAAAATAATTAAACTGGTGTAATGTAAACAGAGGCATTCCCCAGGGTTCAGTGTTGGGATCTATCTTGTTTATACTTTACATAGCTGGCATTGAGGAAAAGATGAAATGTAATATATTAAAGTTTGCAGATGACACAAAAATTACTAATAAGTAACATCAACAGTACATTGGCAACAATTACAAGGTGACCATGACACTTTAGCTAACTTGGCAGAATAATGACAAATGAAGTTGAACATTAATAAATGCAAAGTATTGCACATCGGTAGTAACAACATTTACAAAGACAGCTCAATGAATAGCAATTAATGTTTAAATGTGGATAAAGAAAAGGATCTGAGAGTTATGTTATCTAACCACCTAAAGCCGAGTAAACAGTGTACAGAGGCAGTCAAATTTGTAAATAAGTTGGTGGGATTCATTTGTCGAATATTTTAATGGAAATCAGAAAAAGTCATACTTACTCTATACAACTCACTTGTGCATCCCCATCTTGAATATTGTGTGCAGTTCCAGTCACCATGCTACAGTATGGACATTAATAAACTGGAAAAAGTGCAACGTAGTCACAAAAATTATACCTAAATAATTGCAAAACAAACCATACGAGGAGCGTCCAAAGGAACTAAATTTGTTTAGCCTAGTCAAACGCAGATTGATAGGTGCGTTCATTAATTTCATTGGGAGGTGTTTGGTGTTGGGAGTGAAATATATAAATTAGATTATTCCTAAAAGGTTCATGTACATATCATAGCGAGGTCGGTCCTTTAAGATCTGTGCCCCATAAAATGTGTTTTCCTTTCACTTAAAACATTAGGGTTTTCAGTGTGCAGTTGGGTTTGAGTACATGAGTAGATTGATATCCAGTATTCGATAAATGGATATAAAATCGTAGTCATGTACTTAACCTTTAACTGTCTTGATGGTGTAATGGTTTGAGTGTTTAAAATCTTCATGTGGTAACCCAGGTTCGAATCCCAGGTGGATCATATGCTTTCATTAATTTCATTTGGGAGGTGTATTTGTGTTGGGAGTAAAGTAATAAATTAAATTGTAGGTTTTAAAGAATTTTAAGGGATTCAGCAATCTAAATGTAAGTGATTAGGCTACTTCACTATCGACTGATCAAACTTCACTAAACACAATGGTTGTAATATTATAGGAAAGCAAAACACTTCTTCAATCGTGTTGTGAACATTTGGAACAGACTACCTTCAAACATTGTGAAGTGTGATACAGTTGAGACTTTAAAGAACAGTCTAGATAAATACTTGACCACTAACCCTCAATTAATACTATTTCTTTCAGAATAACTCCAACTCGTAATGAAGAAATACCACAGATTGCAAATACATAAAGTTTCAGCATACCGTACTTTTTTACCCATGGCCGAAGTTATGTTGCGTAAGGCCTACTGTGGAAATCCCTTGTAGTGTACTCTGAATGATGGGTTCTACGACATGGTATGTATTAACCTTCTGCAAGTAGGATTTCCCTACGCAAAACTGATTACACAGAAATGACCATGTAATGTAATAAATTACACTAACCAATAAATTAGCAATGCACACATTATACTTATCATCCACTATTGGAAACATTATTTATAATGAGAAAGTAATAACTGCTGTCCACTTTGGGGTTGTAATCTTAGACATGTAAGAAGGGTGATGCCTTTCCTTGTGTTGAATATAAGATACGAAAATGTATATTAAAATAAATTTAATCGAGCTATCTTTTCGATTTATAAAGGTAACAACATTATTCTCAGTATGTCATCCCTATATGTAATTGCTTTAAAACTGAAACATTCTTGGGTATTAAGGGGGGTGACCTGCTTTTTGTCATTTCTGTCCTTTTCTCTCTTTCGGCCTATATTCGGCCCCATTCAGCCAACTATTTTAAGACGTTTATCCCCATCTAAGTGTCGATTTCTTCCTGGCGAGCGATAGCGAGCCAGCATTATATGAAGAAATCCGGCTTCCCCGGAGACATTTTTCTATCGAAAAATGTACAAATTTAGCCTGCTGTCAAACAAAAAAAATATATTCTGGCTCGCTACCGCTCACCAGTAAAAAATTGACACCTGGATGGGGATAAACGTCTTAAAACAGTAGGCTGAATGGGGCCAAATGGATACAAGCCAGAGAAAGATAGAAAAGGACAGAACAAAAACAGGTCACCCCCCTTAACTAGAGAATGGGGGCAGTAGGATGAAGGGGGAGACTAAGGCCAGTGTTCGGAGTAATATATACAGTATATATATATATATATATATATATATATATATATCACCAGGAGGTAAAGGGGCCTTCATCTTATGGTGGAGGAAACAAAGAATATGCCCCACGCGTCCTACTGCGTGTGTGTCGTACAAGGCGATTAATAGGGGGAATGGGGGTAGAGTGTAGGCACCAATCAAACAGGGCTATATCCAGGAGAGGCTGTAGGCATTTGATAGGGAGTCGCTGGAACTCCTGTTTCATTTGCTTGGCCTGTCTTACTGATTCCCTTTGTGCCTCACTTACACAGAGAGTAATCCAGCTAGCTCTCACAAACACCTCCTCCTCTTATCCACTTCACTACACTAAACATGCACACCACTCCTCCTTCTTCCACACCAAATTTTTCTCTTTAAAAAAATTATGAACTTTAGCCCAACCTCGGATCCCCCAGGTGAGGGTACCATAAATGCCCACACACCCGCCCAACCTTCCCCTGACGACCCCTCAAAATTACCTAAACTATTATTACCTGTTATTCTTTCTATTAACTTTTGCAACATTCGCGGACTTTCCTCTAATTTTCCCTCTGTTGAACACCATCTCTCCTCTTACAAACCTGATCTTCTTTTCTTCACCGAAATTCAGATATCTGAAGCAACTGCCAGCAGCCCCTTCTCTGTATCCTCCTACTTTCTCTATCCTAGTTTCAAAGCCAAAGGCGGATGTTGTGCATACGTGCACAACAAACTCACTTGCTCTCGTGTTCCCGATTTCGACTCCTCTGAATTCTCAACTTTATGGCTCAAACTTTTCTGTCATTCTCTTACTAAATATTTCTGTGCTGTCTATCTTGCCCCTAACTCTACCGACTTTCCCAAATTCTTTGACTATCTAAACTCTACAGTGGAACACATTCTATCCATTTCTCCTTTCTCAGTAATCTCCACCTTAAGGGATTTCAATGTTCACCACCGCCAATGGCTCTCCTCTCACACTACTGACCAACCTGGTGAACAAGCCTACGTCTTTTCTATCCTAAATGACCTAGAGCAGTTAGTTCAGCAACCCACCCGTATCCCGGATTGCCTCGGAGATCGGCCCAACATTCTTGACTTGTTTCGAACATCTAACCCTTCTTCTTATATTTTCGGACTTTTCTCTCCTTTGGGCTCCTCCGACCATCAACTTATTTCTGTCACCTGTCCTATCTCTCCAGTACGGCCACCCGATCCTACCAGCTGGGGGCGCTTGTGGCACTTTGGCGCTGCCGACTGGGAGGCTCTCCGGCAGTACTTCTTTGATTTCCCATGGAATGATTTCTGCTTCCGTGGTCGGGGACCCTCAGAGAGTGCTGAATGCATTACCGAGGTAATCCTATCTGGCATGGAAGCAAACATTCCATTTTCTTTCTCTCAGTCTAATGCAAACAAATCTTGGTTTACTCACGCTTGTTCTGCTACTGTCCGCAACAAGGAGGAAGCATTCAAACAATACCGATGCCTTAAAACTCAAGAATCTCATTCTTCCTATGTTTCTGCCCAGAATCAAGCCAAATCTGTTCTTCGACTTGCCAAGCACTCTTTCATCAATAGTATACAACTCTAGCTCTTCCCAAGCTTTCTTGCATCTTGCCAAAAACCTCTCCAACAAGTTTTCTTCCTCGTCTTTCCCTCCCCTTTTCAACTCTGATGACACAACCATCACTTCTTCCTCTAAGAAAGCTGAATTCTTAGCTCAAACTTTTGCTAGAAACTCCACCTTAGATGATTCCGGTGCTATTCCTCCCTCTCCACCCCCCTCTACCCTACTTATGCCTAATATCCTAATCTCTTCTAAAGGTGTACTTTCTACCCTCTCTGGGCTTAATACTAAGAAGGCGTACGGTCCAGATGGTGTTCCTCCTGTTGTACTAAAAAACTGCTTCCGTGCTGACTCCCTGCCTAGGCAAACTCTTTCGTCTCTGTCTCTCCTCTAACATCTTTCCTTCATTCTGGAAGTTTGCTCTCATTCAACCTGTCCCAAAGAAGGGTGACCGGTCTCAACCCTCCAATTAATGTCCAATTGTTATCATCTCTTGTATCTCTAAAGTTTTTGAAACTATTCTTGCTTTCAAATTCCTTAAGCATTTCTCTTCTCATAATCTACTCTCAGATCGCCAGTATGGCTTCCTTAAGGGTCGCTCTACTGGTGATCTTCTTTCATATCCTACTAACTTTTGGTCATCCTCCTTTCGGGACTTCGGTGAGACCTTTTCTATTGCGCTAGACATATCGAAGGCCTTTGATATAGTCTGGCACAAATCTTTATTTTCTAAGCTACCCTCCTTCGGTTTCTATCCCTCCATCTGTGCCTTTGTCTCTAATTTCCTTTCTGGCCGTTCCATAGCTACGGTTGTGGACGGCCATCGCTCACTTCCTCATCCTATCAACTCCGGTGTTCCTCAGGGCTCTTTCCCATCTCCTGTTCTCTTTATAATTTTCATAAATGATCTTTTCAACTGTACCTCCAGTCCCATCCATTCATACACAGACGACTCTACTTTACACTACTCAATTGGTTTTCCAGAACGCCCCAGCCAGCAATCTCTCGGAGACAAATATAATTAAGCCATACAACACTTATCTTCTGATCTAACTACTATTTCCAATTGTGACAGAGAAAACCTGGTTGCCTTTAACGCTTCCAAAACCCAATTTCTCCTTCTATCTACCCGTCCGGAACTCCCAGCGGACTATCCCTTATTCTTCAACAATAAACAAATTAATCCTTCATCTTCTCTCAATATTCTTTGTGTCTCTTTTTGTTCTGCTCTCACTTGGAAGGACCATATTACTAGTCTTGCTAGAGCAGCCTCCCAGAAGCTGGGTGTGCTCAACCGACTCAAGGGGTTCTCTACCCCTACACAGCTTCTTGCTCTGTATAGGGGCACAGTGCGTCCTTGTATTAAGTATTGTTCACATGTGTGGGGAGGATCCTCTCACACTGCACTCCTAGACAAAGTAGAAAGGAAGGCCTTTCGTATCATTAATTCCCGCCCACTCACCAACTGTCTGCAAACTCTCTCTCTTCGCCGCAATGTTGCATCTCTCTCGCTATTCTATCGCTACTACAATAATCAGTGCTCCTCAGAGCTCTCCCAGTCCATACCACCTCCTCTATATAGAGTACGTGGTACCCATCTTGCAACACAATCCCACCCCTACTTTGTGCAACTCTCCAACTCAAGAGTGAAACGTTACTCTCAGACTTTCTTCTATTCAACACCTGAGCTCTGGAATTCTCTCCCAGAATCAGTCTTTCCCTCCTCCTATGACTTAAATTGCTTCAAACTCCGTGTGTCCAGGCATTTTGGCTCGAACGTCCCTTGATTTTTGCCCTGTCACTCTTTCAACTATGGGGGAGGCACTCGCTAGAGGCAGTTCTGCCTTTTGTCTCCCTCATTCACAAAATATATATACAGTATATATATATATATATATATATATATATATATATATATACTGTATATATATATATATATACTGTATATATATATATATATATACAGTATATATATATATATATATATATATATATATATACAGTATATATATATATATATATATATATATATATATATACCGGTATATATAATATATATATATATATATATATATATATATATATATATATATATATCTTTACATAAGGACTGGAAACGAGCACTCTCGGAGTTTGAAACTTGGGTCCATTGCTTAAAAGCAGTATCATGAAAGCAGTGGTCTCTCCGACTTTCTTAAACACAAAAATATGTACACAAACACAACTTTACATATAAATGCATGTAATTTCACACGCAATCGTCCATATCCCCGCCATATTGGCGACATAATGTCTCGCCAGAAAACGAACAGCCCAGGACGATGCCAGACGCCAGTCACCCACGAGACACGTTAGAGGCAACACATTTTTGTTCTGTTGTTCGTTATCTCTCAGCTTATTGTAAGTAATTTTCTTATAAATACTTACCAGTCACAAAAGGATCTGTGTTAACAACTTATTTAGCTGATAAATATTAGAATTGAGCTGATGTCAACGGGTTGCTTTGATATGTACTGATAACCATTTTACAACTATTCTTGTTTTTTTGCTTTACAGGAACAATGCCGAAAAGATGTGCTGCATTCAATTGTCGTGGAAACTACAGGGGAGAGCCATACAGTCCTATGGTGTATTTCCCGAATGAAGAACAAGAACGACATGCATGGATTAGTGCTATGCCAAATAGCCCAGAAAGTTTGAGAGACAGGTCGAAACTATGGATTTGTGCATCACACTTCGACTGCGATTGGGTCACAGTTCGGGGAGGAAAACGACCAGCTGGGCCTCCTACAGTTTTTAAAGGTGTACCCAAGTCTTGCCTCAAACAACTTACGTCAGCTCCTAGGTTAACTAAAACAGTGACAAGTGAAGCAAGACTTAAAAAACAAACTGAATTTGAAAATGAACAAGACAAAATGCATAGTTATGACCAATTTGCAGGAGAGATTGGAAAACACTTCCCTGAGTTTTATATAATGCAAAATGGTAGAGAACTGACAATGTTTATGACAGATGGTAATGGTAGAGCAGTTAAGAACATAAGAACATAAGAAAATGGGAGTCTGCAGAAAGCCGATTGGCCTAAGCAAGGCAGATCCCTGTCCCACACAACCCCAGTTCAATTACAAAGCCCAATTATAGGCTCAACACTCTAATACCCTGAGGATCATCTTACCAAAACGGTTAGAGATTAACGCAGGATTATGGGGGTATGCAGAGTGCTGATTGTCCCAACCCGGCTGATCCCCCTTCACACCCAACCCTTCTCGTCCATATGCTCATCCAATTTTATCTTAAAGCTCCCTACCGTTTTAGACCCCACTATAGCACTTGGTAGTCCATTCCACCCATCTACAACTCTGTTACCAAACCAATATTTGCCTATATCTTTTCTGAAACGAAATTTATCTAATTTGAAACCATTGGTACGAGTTCTTTCGCTATCACTGAGCTTTAGTACATTTTTCATGTCCCCTTTGTTAATCCCACTAACCCACTTGAACACCTCTATCATATCCCCTCTAACTCTGCGTCTCTCTAACGAATGTAAACCTAATTTCTTCAACCTTTCTGCATACGAAAGATTTCTAATATTATGGATCATTTTTGTCATTCTACGCTTTACTCTCTCCAATGAATCTATGTCCATTCTGTAATAAGGACACCAAAATTGGACAGCATAATCCATATGGGGTCTCACTAATGACAAGTAAAGTTTTAAGATAACATCAGCAGTTCTGTTACTCACACTCCTAGAGATGAACCCGAGAATCCTGTTTGCCTTATTACGAACGCTTATACACTGTTTTCTAGGCTTCAAATCATTGCTAACAAACACACCTAGATCTTTCTCACAGTCTGAATTTTCTAATTCTAAATTAGCTAGTTTATATTTAACATTTGTTTGCATCTTCCCTATCTTTAATACCTTGCATTTGTCAATGTTAAACTTCATCTGCCAATTTACTGACCATTCATGTAAGGTATCTAGATCCCTTTGGAGGCACTCTATATCGCTATCTGAATCAATTGATCTCCCCATTTTAGTATCGTCTGCGAATTTACTTATCCTACTAGTTATACCTAAATCTAGGTAATTTATGTATATAAGAAACAACAGGGGACCTAATACCGATCCCTGGGGGACACCACTTTTGACTGCTCCCCACTCTGACTTGGTACCATTTATGCTGACTCTCTGTTTCCTACCAATTAGCCATGACCTAATCCATCCCAACAACGATCCTCCTATTCCATGTGCCTCAACCTTTCTCATCAATCTCTCATGAGGGACTCTGTCGAAAGCTTTACTGAAATCTAAATAAATAATATCATATGACTTGTCACTATCTACTGCTTCATATACCTCTGAGAAAAAGCTAAGCAAATTAGTAAGGCAAGAACGTCCCTGAGTGAATCCATGCTGCGAAGAATTTATTAAGTTAAATTTGTCTAAGTGGCTTCTAATTTTCCTAGCAATAATAGACTCTAGCAACTTTCCTATGATTGATGTGAGACTAATGGGACGGTAATTGGATGCTATCGATTTATCACCTTTTTTGAAGATCGGAACTACATTTGCAAGCTTCCAAGCTTCTGGAACTAAACCTGTTTCTAATGACTTGTTAAATAAAATGCTAATGGGCTACTTAACTCATCTCTGCATTCTTTTAATACTCTAGCATATACCTCGTCAGGACCAGGCGATTTTTGAGGTTTCAGTCTGTCAATTTCCTTAAGCACATAATTTCTACTTATACTAACTGTACTTAACATATTTTCTATACTATCACTATATACCATATTGACTTCTGGAATCTGTGCCAAATTTTCATTAGTGAAAACGGAAAGAAACTGACTATTTAATGTACTGCACATTTCTAAATCATTTTCTGTTATTTCTCCTATTGAAGTTTTTAGGGGGCCTATTACATCTCTAACTTTAGATTTATATAGTTGGTAAAAAGCTTTAGGGTTATTTTTTGAGTCACTGGCTATCCTTATTTCATAATTTCTTTTTGCTTTCCTGATTTCCTTTTTGACCTGTCTTGATAGAGTCTGATAGTATATATGTAGATGATTTTCGCCTTTCTTTATTTTTCTATATATGCCTTTATTTTTTCCTATAAGATCTATTAGCTTATTAGTCATCCATTTTGGTTGGTTCTGCGGCGATCTATATTTTTTTTTAGGGATATATTTATTTTGAGCATTGTGGAGTGAAGCAATAAACTGGTTATATGTAGGTGGCCAGTTTAACTCTGGCATATCCTGACTTAATTGCTTAACAATAGGGTCCACCCTTAAGTCTCTTCTTAGCCCACCATAATCGGCTTTTCTGAAATCTGGGGTAAGTGTCGTATTCTCTTTGGCATTCCCTGTCCATTGTATATTAAAATAAATAGATTTATGATCGCTATTTCCTAGGTGGTCACCAATCTCTACATCATTTATCATATGTTCATTGTTACTGAAAACTAAATCAAGAATATTAATACCTCTAGTCGGCGTATCTATGAATTGAAATAAAAAACTATCTTGTACTACCTCAATAAACTCTACTGAATCGGAGTCGCCTATTTGGTGCTGCCAATCAATGTTCGGAAAATTAAAATCCCCCATAATGCACACATTGCTAAACCTTGATGCTATTTTAATTTCCTCCCATAACGATGTTCCGCCATTTCTACTCATATTAGGCGGTCTATATATAACTCCAATAACTATGGTCTCACTACCTTCGTTAACCTCTACCCAAACACTTTCATTATCATTATTTAGTCTAATACCTGATTTAATACAGCTTTTTAATGTACTCCTGACAAACACTGCTATACCCCCGCCCCTCCTACTTGTTCGGTCATATTTAAACAAACTATATCCTGGAATATCAAATTCTGCTAAAAAATGCCTAGATTCTGTATTAATCCACGTTTCAGTTAGCGCTATTATGTCTATATTTTCTGTGCTAACGAGTGCTCTAAGTTCGTTCATTTTGTTACATAAACTCCTACAATTTGTATAATATACCCTCAACCTATTACTTTTATTTGCAACTAATTTTCTATTGTTTTTAGCTAACTTATTATTTCCTGTTGAACTACTAGCTCTAGACGGAAATTCTACTCTATCAGTATTCTCATCTTTACTATCAGTTACATGTGTAGTGTTATCGATACTACTATTACACATCACTATATTCGCACTATCTTGACTGATTATTTCTATTTTACTCACTGGTTTGTCACATGAAGTACCTGCTCCATATGGAGACAGTATTTACTTACACACCCAGGTTTTTTTAACGAAACCCCGCAACAATCTTGTCCAGTGAGCTGGCCAAGGTCGAAACTCCTAGTCGAGAAAGATGTACTCCATCCTGGGCATACAGTTCATCCTTACCATAGAAGTGGGTCCAGTTATTTAGGAATGGTATTGACTTTGCCTTGCAATACTTCTCCAGCCGGCTATTTACACCAATAGCCCTGGAGGACCATTCCTTCCGTACCCCTCTTCTTGGCAGGATACTGTGTACCACAGGAAATCCACCCTTCTCCTTGATCCTCTCCAGCATTTCCTGGTACTTGGTCAGCAACTCCTCAGTCCTGCATCTCCATATGTCATTGGATCCCGCGTTGATGAAGATGATGGGGTCCTCCCCACCCACTTCTAGAACACCATCCATCTTCTTTGCCACCCTCCTGACTCCGGCTCCAGGTAGGCAGACAACTTTACTAACATGAGTGTTAGTAGCCCCGTCAAGGTACCTAACCATTGAATCACTGACAATGAACTTAGCTTTTTTCTGTTGTCGGCGTGTAGCAGGAGTTGTAGCAGCAACAGCAGCAGACTTCCCCCCCTCCCCTCTCACTGCCTCGATGATCGCCACTTCCTCGCCATCACTCTCATCAGCCAAGGTGCTGAAGTTGTTGTGGGTCTTGAGTGGCTGCCTTTTCAGCTTGCAGGCCGTTGCACTGGTTGACACCACTTTCCAAGGGGCTTCACGATCCCTGGGAACACTTCCGGTAGCCTCACACTTCTTCTCCGCCATAGCTAGTCTCAAGGCCAAATTTTCATCTTTGAGACACTGAATCTCCTGCTCCACACTCTCCAGTCTTTCTTGCAAAGCAAGACAAAGCTGGAGAGTATGGGAGGAGACAGCAGACTCACAAACAACAGCCATCACTAAGAAAGTTCACTAGGACCTCACTAAGGGTAAACAGGTTCACTAGCGGTCACTGGGGACGTCCGCACTGGTCAAGGGTCAGAGGGCAACTCTAAGTTAATGATAAGTTTCTTCATTTTAAAGAGGTACAGTCTCCTTTTGGTTCTCTGCAGCTGGTAGTAGCAGAGAAAAGTGGCTTGGAGATACCAAAAAGTAAACTGACTCTTCAAAAAAATAGCTTGGTAAGTAAGTGGTCTCAAATTGAAGAAATAGTGAAAATTATGAACACTCATGAAGCGACTAATACTGACCGCTTAAAAAGAATAATTTCAGAACTTGACTCTATCACAGAATTTCATGAAATTGAAGGTTTTCAGTTAATTCAAGCACAGTTACAACTCCTTCTTATTCCTCCTAAAAATCGCCGATATACAAAGCATATGTTAATTCTTGCAGCAGAACTGTTTTGTATATCACCCGCAGCATATAGAATGCTTAGAAACTCCAAAGCAATTAGTCTTCCTTGTGAGAAACAGATTCGCCAATTGTTATCTCGCACTTATGCTGACAAGTGTCTCCCAATCCTTTTTGATCAGTTGAAGCCACAACAGCGGTTAGTTAACATTTTGTTTGATGAAGTCAAGCTTAAGCAGGCCCTTAGATTTACAGGAGAGCATATAGTAGGCTATGCAACAAACGGACCAGAAAATCTAGCAACATCTGCTCTTGCTATTGAAGTTGTTTGTCACTATGGAGGACCACGGTACATCATACGAATTCATCCTGTATCAAAACTGAATGCTATTCAACTGAAGGAAATATTACTTGAGGCTGTATATGTTGTTAAAGCTAGTGGTGGCCATCCAGTATCGTTCGTCTGTGACAACTGTCCACTGAATCAAGCTGTTTACAGAATGCTTGGGGGTCCTGGAAAAGTAACACTAGCACCAGATGGCATAAATGTTTTCCTTGTCTATGATTATGTTCACATCCTCAAGAATATGAGAAACAACTGGATCACAGAGAAATGTCAAGAATTACATTTTAGCAAGGACGGTACAGAATATTTGGCGTGTTGGAGTGATGTTAAAGCTCTTTACAATGAAGATCAGAAGACACCCCTTCGTCTGACAAAACTCACACGCTCATCAGTATTTCCTAAACCATTGCAACGTCAGAGTGTGCCCTTAGTTTGCCAAGTGTTCAATGAGAAAACGATTGCTGCATTTGAAGGTCTTAAAGGAACTGTTAAATTTCAGGATGGAACAGTGATATACATAACACTGGTAACCAATTGGTTTAAAATGATGAATGTTAAAAGCAAGTACAGCGCAGTTCATTTACGAGACCAATATCGTGAACCTTGGACATTAAACTGTACAAACTTCAAAGCTCTGCAGGAAATGTGTACAGTTGTATCCAGCTGTCGGTGGACTGGTGGGCATGGCAGAGAGAAGAAACTAACACAGTCAACAGCAGATGCCTTTGTCATCACAACAAGGTATAACATAGAAGCAGCACAATATCTTTTTGAAACCCATGATTTTGCTTACATCCTACCTGCTATTTTTTCACAAGATCCCCTAGAAAAGTTTTTTGGTCAAGCAAGACAACGTAGTGGAGGACATTTTTACATTGACATTGGGGATGTTCAAGCAGCATCCAAAGTACAGCAGTTGCATTAGCTGTTGAAACATGACATCGTTCCTGACCGAGCCAAAGAAGTAAGCTGTGAATTTTGTACAGCAGCAATAGATGATGGTGATTTACAACTTCTGGATGAGCTGACATTACAAGACACTCAACTACTTCTAGATTCAGATGATACTTTAAAACATAAAATTGTCTACATTGGGGGATTTTTAGCTCATAAACATGGACAACGGGAAGTAGATTCTGGGGAATGCTTGTCATCAGATTTGTTGACTGCGCTCAATCGAGGTGGGCTGAGTATGCCTACACTGGCTACTGTCTTCTTTGTACATAGTGGCATCACCCTTCAAATGTCTATTCAAGACTCGAAAAAGTGTTGTCGCAATTACTTGAAACAATGCTTGTCTTATGTAGATGCTCCTTTAGCTAGCCATTCAGGAGCATGCCAGACATTGTGTAATGTGTTGTTTAAGGCCTTTGTATTTAATACAAGCGATCGGGAGTGTACACTAGGCTGCTTAAGGCGACAAGAGAAACTTTCTAATGTTTAAGTTAATTATTGTGTTATGTGACTTTTGATATATGTAAAATTATGTGTAAAGTAATATTTTGCAAAGGTTTTACTTTAATTTCTTCTAATATTTAATTAATGTAAGTCATGGTATGATGCTTTGCTTGTATAATACATGTTCTTATAAACTATCTCATTATAACTGTATATTTTCCTATTATGTTCAATCACGAAAGAGACTTATGAGTCAATCAACCAAAAACAATTTTTTTATTTTCCTTTACTTGGTTGCTCTAGTTAATAAGATGTTGTAGAGTAAAAACAAAAAGTCCCATATCCAGTAAAACTAAAATAAGACCTCAGTTTGTGGGCCTGACAATGGACCCAAAGTTCCGGGACCCGAGTATGGCCGACGCCAGTCCTTATGTAGAGGAGTCTATGATATATATATATATGTGTGTGTGTTACAAATGACTTTTGACAGTCACTGTAAGTATGGGGTTAAGATTAGGAAGACGTTTTGAGATACGATCCTATATATCTTTTAAGGGTTAAGTTTTAATTTTGAGTCAATGGTTTTATAAGGGGGAAGTTACAAAGAGTTACAATGAATACCCCCTTAGAATGTATAGCTACCTGCATAAAGATCATTCATAGTAAGTATACTACCTTACAATTATATGAGAGATGGTTATAATGATTGCATAGCAAATTGTATAATCGTGAGATGTAATATATATATATATATATATATATATATATATATATATATATATATATTATGCTACAAACACCTTAAACACTACACTACCTTTCTTCCTAAAAAAATTATGATGTAACCACGACCCGCCTCGGTGTCCCCAGTTGTTGTTGGGGGGGGGGGGGGGGGGGACACAAATGCCCTCATTGGACTGACACCTGGCAACGACGCCTTAAAATTCTCGGGACAACTACCTTCTACTATTACTATTAACTTCTGCAACATTTGTGGCCTTTCCTCTTACTTCCACTCTGTGGAACACCATCTCTCCTCTGCCAACCCTGATCTTCTCTTTCTCACCGAAACTCAGGTGCCTCAGATTACTGACAGCAAACCCCTCTCTGTATCCTCCTACTATATCTATCCTCAGTTTGAAGCAAAAGATGGATGTTACGTATATGTGCACAACAATCTCGCATTCTCTCATGTTCCCAACTTTGATTCTTCTGAATTCTCAACTCTCTGGCTAAAGCTTTCATGTCACTCTCAAACTAAATAATTCTGTGCTGTTTATCTCTCCCCTAATTACCAACTATCCAAAATTCTTTGACTATTTAACTTCTAAAGTGGA
The DNA here is from genome assembly GCA_032716605.1 of Paralithodes platypus. NCBI lineage: Eukaryota > Metazoa > Arthropoda > Malacostraca > Decapoda > Lithodidae > Paralithodes > Paralithodes platypus. The sequence goes on along the minus strand of CM064562.1, from coordinate 20,388,558 downwards.
ACACATTCTATCTATCTCTCCTTTCGCAGAAATCTCCATCCTAGGAGATTTCAATGTTCTCTCCTCTCTTTCCATTGACCAACCTGGTGAACAAGCCTACATCTTTTCTATTCTAAATACCTAGAGCAGTTAGTCGCCCAACATTCTTGACTTAATTCTAATTTCTAACCCTTCTGCATATACTGTAAATCTTTTCTCTCCTTTGGGCTCCTCCGACCATAAATTTATCTCTGTCACCTGTCCTATCGCTCCGGTACAGCCACTCAATCCTCCCAGCCGGCGGCGCTTGTGGCAGTTTGGCGCTGCCGACTGGGAGGCTCTTCCGCAGTACTTCTTTGATTTCCCATGGAACGACTTTTGCTTCCATGGCCGGGGACTCTCAGAGAATGCTGAGCGCATTACCAAGGTATTCCTCTCGGGCATGGAAGCATACATTCTATTTTCTTTCTCTCAGTCTATTGTAAAAAAATCTTGGTTTACTTACGTTTCCTCTACTGCTGTCCGCAATAAGGATGAAGCATTCAAACGGTACCGTCGCCTTCAAACTAAAGAATCTCATACTTCTTATGTTTCTGCCCAGAATCGAGGCAAATTTGTTCTACGACTCGACTCGCTAAACATTCATTCATCAATAATAAATGCACTGAACTATCCAACTCTTGCTCTTCCCAAGCCTTCTGGCATCTAGTCAAAAACCTCTCCAACAATTTTTCTTCTTCAACTTTCCCTCCTCTTTTCTACTCTGACGGCACTACCGTCACTTCTTCCTTTGACAAAGCTGAACTTTGCGCTAACATTTTCGCTAAAAACTCCACTTTGGATAATTCCGGTGCTATTGCTCTCTCTCCACCACCCTCTCTCCTACTAATGCCTAACATCATTATCTCTTCCAAGGATGTACTTTCCACCCTCTCTGGGCTAAATACTAAGAAGGCATATGGACCGGACGGTGTTCCTCCTGTTCTACTCAAGAACTGTGCTTCTGTGCTGATCTCCTGCCTAGGCAAACTCTTCCGTCTCTGTCTCTCTTCTAACGTCTTCTCTTCTTGCTGGAAGTTTACTCTCATTCAACCTGTCCCAAAGAAGGGTGACCGCTCTCAACCCTTCAACTATCGTCCAATTGCTCTCATTTCTTGCATCTCTAAAGTTTTTTAAACTATTGTTACCTCAAAATTTCTTAAGCATTTATCTTCCCACTCTCAGACCGCCAGTAAGGCTTCCTTAAAGGCCGCTCTACTGGTGATCTTCTTTCTTACCTTACTAACTCTTGGTCATCCTCCATTCGGGACTTCGGTGAGACTTTTTCTGTTTGGCTAGACATATCGAAGGCCTTTGATAGAGTCTGGCACAAATCCCTCATTTTCAAACTACCTTCCTTCGGTTTCTATCCTTCCATCTGTGCCTTTGTCTTTAATTTCCTTTTCGGCCGTTGCATAGCTGCGGTTGTGGACGGCCATCGTTCACTTCCTCAACCTATCAACTCCGGTGTTCCTCAGGGTTCTGTCTTATCTCCAATTATCTTCCTATTATTCATTAACGACCTTCTCAACTGCACCTCAGCCCCATTCACTCATATGCTGACGACTCTACATTACACTATTAAACTAGACTTCCACAACATTATTCACAGCAAGAACTCCAAAATTCACGTAAGGAGGCCATAAAGCACCTATCTTCTGATCTCTCTACTATCTCCATCTAGAGCAGAGAAAACCTAGTTACTTTCAATGCTTCCAAAACTCAATTCCTCCATCTGTCTACTCGTCGCCCCCTTCCAGAAAACTATGACCTACTCTTCAACAACATACAAATTAACCCTTCATCTTCTCTTAATATTCTCGGTGTCTCTTTTTTTTCAGATCTCTCTTGGAAAGTATAAGTTCTCCATTTAAGTATTCACGGTACGGTGAATGTTCTTCCAGAGTCGGAACATATCTCAAATAAAATATAATTGAATAACGATATACCTTCGCAATACTATGCTAAGGTATATCATAGCCATAAAACCATCCAATATAAGGATAGAGATATATATTGGGTAATCAAGAGTAGATCACTATTAATATTCTCCACTTGGTTAATATTATTAACGTTTAGCATACCCTTGACTTTGAACAGTGTAGCAAGTTGACTATGGGAGCAGTGAGAGGTGATTGAGGGATTGCTAGTGTCAACCTTAGTATATCGGTGACAATTATTTACATAAATTTACATATAATTATATACTGGCCAAACAGACCTCGCGATTCAAGCGAGGTGATCAGGACTTAATTCTAGTGGAGATAACAGAACCCAAAAGAATTAAGATAAGTGGATTGCATGCTCCTGAACAGTTGAGTGAAAACGTGTGTGTATATACGTTTTTTACGAACAACAGCCTATATTCAAAGGTATTTACCTATATCAACTCACTAATAAAGCAAACCTAACGATCGATAAAAACAACTCTCTATATATGTTTCATTCAAATCGACGTATTAATCCTAAGAACTACAATAAAGCAAAATGTCAAGAATTACAAATTATTCCAGATTTGTTTGTCTTTGTTTCTTTGTCTCCGATCGAATTAATACTTAGAAGAAAAGAAACTGGATCCACAGACAATATTATCCTCAAAATGTTGCAAATTTCCTCCCTTATTTTTTCTTAAGTGGGTTAATTTCGGTGGGGAGGGCGGGTCTTTTAAATGAGCTGGTCACGCCCTAGGCCAATTAGGGATTACAGTGAGAGGGGGGGGGGGGGAGATTGGTAGAGACCGGAGTTAAGGAGTTGAGGACCCAGTCACCCAAAAGTGTTCCCGGCGACAGCGAAATTGGCAAAAAAGCGTGACTCCTAACTTCTTATAAGTTATAACTCAAACAGAATGATAATAATCAAGCTGACATTCTTATAATTTTGAAAGAATCGACCAAGAAATAGATGTGGATAATGACAGCCCGATTGCTCTAGGCCCTTTAGTGTTGCAATGAGGTTAGGGATCATGATTACTGTCAAGTTCACTGATGCCGTGTATAGGGACCCCTTTCCTAAGGAAACTAAACACGTCTGGAGATAATTGGAATATAAAACAAGACTCGCAAAAGAGTAATAAGTCAATCTAAGCCAATCACTCGGCCCCAACAAATGAACGGTAGGTTATGCATAGTACAATTGTGAATTGCTGCCATATTCCTGAAGAAAGTTGCAGTAAAAACTGTTGTTCTAAACGTACAGTCAAGAACATAAATGGCGATGCACCCATTTATATCAGTATCGAAGTCAAAAGAGACAATAAAATGCTTAATTATGGGCCAGATGCTACAGAACTTCGCTTTAAAGATTCCAAGATTCCACTTTGTGTAACCTTATATAAATGCTCACGACTGTGTCTTTGAATTCCCAACCAAATACCTCAGTCAGTAAGTCCGTTCAAGCTGTGTTAGGCGAAATTATGCAATATATCTATGGAAAATAGTTATGATGGTGATTAGGCTATATCATTTATATATCCGTATCTATCTTACCACTATTATTTATAAGTTATGTCCTTCCTTACCATGATATTTTTTGTTCATTCCTGTGTCTAATATTATGCAAATGTATTCACTATAATTATAAAGTACCTCTAGGAACCGGTTAAATATGAGCACTTGACTTATACATGTCCTTCCTGAGAAGCATAAACTACAGTAGTTTAATGTCAGTCTTAAAAAAAATGTCATCGTAATGAATGGATATAATTCCTCCCGTAATATTACTTATGTAGCACCAACATTAAATGTTAAGTTTAAACTTTATTTTGAGCTGATTTGTAGAATTTGGCCAGTCGAATTATTTTTAGAATATATATATGTGATATTATGCGTGTACAGATTAATATTTTGTTTCATAATAATTGTTAATTATTCTGTAATGATCATAAAATGGTAAGCCTTTCCAATCCAATTGATAGTTATAAATTAATTCTGGGCATTGCTTTTATTAGACGATTTATTATGTATAGGGAGGGTTTGTGGGGGTCAGAGAGTTAATTAAGTAAGATTCACGTTATACCCCCTTTCATTCCTAGAAAGCCTTGCAAAGTTGAGTAGAATCAAATAGGAGACTCTGATTCTGAGGAGTTTATAGAGGTAGTACAAGATAGTTTTTTATTTCAATTCATAGATACGCCGACTAGAGGTAATAATATTCTCGATTTAGTTTTCAGTAACAATGAACATATGGTAAATAATGTAGAGATAGGGGACCACCTAGGAAATAGTGACCACAATTCTGTGTATTTTAATATACAATGGAAAGGTAATACCAGAGAGAATACAAAATTTTAATACCTGACTTTAGAAAAGCCAATTATGGTGGGTTAAGAAGAGCCCTATTAGCCAAAATTATGGTCAAAAAATTAAGTCGATCCAGGTGTCCAAATGAGTGTACCCCTTCTCAGGCACCTGTCATCTTAAGTCAGGAAGAGACGTCAACCTTGGTAGATACATACGATAATTTTATCAAGTCAGTATTCAATGCACAAAATAAATACATCCCCAAAAGAAAATTTAGATCAACACAGAACCAACCCAAATGGATGAATAATAGACTATTAGATCTTCTAGGACAAAAGAGAGGAATATATAGAAAAATTAGGAAAGGCGAAATTCACCTACTTGCTTACTATCAGAATCTATCAAGACAGGTAAAAAAGGATATTAGGAAAGAAAAAAACAATTATGAAATTAAGGTTGCCAATGACTCAAAAAATAATCCTAAAGCTTTTTACCAACTATATAAATCCAAGGTTAGAGATGTAATTGGTCCCCTTAAAACTTCGATAGGAGAAATGACAGAAAATGATTTAGAAATGTGCAGTACATTAAATAGTCAATTTCTTTCCGTTTTCACTAATGAAAATTTGGCACAGTTTCCAGAAGTCCGTAAGGTATATAGCGATAGTATAGAAAATAGGTTAAGTACGGTTACTATAAGTAGAAATGATGTGCTTAAGGAAATTGACAGACTGAAACCTCATAAATCGCCTGGTCCTGACGAGGTATATGCTAGAGTATTAAAATAATGTAGGGATGAGTTAAGTTACCCATTAACATTTTTATTTAAGTCATTGGAGACAGGTATAGTTCCAGAAGCTTGGAAGCTTGCAAACGTAGTTCCGATCTTCAAAAAAGGTGACAAATCAATAGCATCCAATTACCGTCCCATTAGTCTTACATCAATCATAGGAAAGCTACTAGAGTCAATTATTGCTAGTAAAATTAGAAACCACTTAGATACATTTAATTTAATAAATTCTTCTCAGCATGGATTCACTCAGGGACGTTCTTGCCTTACTAATTTGCTTAGTTTTTTCTCAGAGGTATATGAAGCAGTAGATAATGACAAGTCATATGATATAATATATTTAGATTTCAGTAAAGCTTTTGACAGAGTCCCCCATGAGAGATTGATGAGAAAGGTTGAGGCGCATGGAATAGGTGGGGCGTTGTTGGGATGGATTAGGTCATGGCTAATTGGTAGGAAGCAGAGAGTCAGCATAAATGGTACGAAGTCAGAATGGGGAGCAGTCAAAAGTGGTGTCCCCCAGGGATCTGTATTAGGTCCTCTGTTGTTTGTTATATACATAAATGACCTTGATTTAGGTATAACTAGTAGGATAAGTAAATTTGCAGACGATACCAAAATGGGGAGAACAATTGATTCAGATAGAGATATAGAGTGCCTCCAAAGGGATCTAGATACCTTACACGAATGGTCAGTAAATTGGCAGATGAAGTTTAACATTGACAAATGCAAGGTATTAAAGATAGGGAAGATGCATACAAATGTTAAATATAAACTAGCTAATGTGGAATTAGAAAACTCGAATTGTGAGAAAGATCTAGGTGTGTTTGTTAGCAATGATTTGAAGCCTAGACAACAGTGTATAAGCGTTCGAAACAAGGCAAACAGGATTCTCGGGTTCATCTCTAGGAGTGTGAGTAACAGAACTGCTGATGTTATCTTAAAACTTTACTTGTCATTAGTGAGACCCCATATGGATTATGCTGTTCAATTTTGGTGTCCTTATTACAGAATGGACATAGATTCATTGGAGAGAGTACAACGTAGAATGACAAAAATGATCCATAATATTAGAAATCTTCCGTATAAAGAAAGGTTGAAGAAATTAGGCTTACATTCGTTAGAGAGACGCAGAGTTAGAGGGGATATGATAGAGGTGTTCAAGTGGGTTAGTGGGATTAACAAAGGGGACATGACAAATGTACTAAAGCTCAGTGATAGCGAAAGAACTCGTACCAATGGTTTCAAATTAGATAAATTTCGTTTCAGAAAAGATATAGGCAAATATTGGTTTGGTAACAGAGTTGTAGATGAGTGGAATGGACTACCAGGTGCTATAGTGGGATTAAAAACGATAGGGAGCTTTAAGATAAAATTGGATAAGCATATGGACGAGAAGGGTTGGGTGTGAAGGGGGATCAGCAGGGTTGGGCCAACCAGCGCTCTGCAGACCCCGTAATCCTGCGTTAATCTCTAACCGTTTTAATAAGATGATCCTCAGGGTATTTTTTTTTTTTTTTTTTTCTATGTGATTGAGGGAGGCAAAAGGCATAACTGCCTATAGCGAGTGCCTCCCCCATAGTTGAAAGAGTGACAGGGCCAAAATCAAGGGACGTTCGAGCCAAAATGCCTGGACACACGGAGTTTGAAGCAATTTAAGTCATAGGAAGAGGGAAAGACTGATTCTGGGAGAGAGTTCCAGAGCTCAGCTGTTGAGTAGAAGAAAGTTTGAGAGTAACGTTTCACTCTTGGGTTGGAGAGTTGCACAGAGTAGGGGTGGGATTGAGTTGCAAGACGGGTACCACGTGCCCTACGTAAAGGAGGTGGTATGCACTGGGATAGCTCTGAGGAACATTGATTATTATAGTAGCGATAGAATAGCGAGAGAGATGCAACATTGCGGCGGAGAGAGAGAGAGAGAGATTGCAGAGAGTTGGTGAGTGGACGGGAGTTAATGATACGAAAGGCCTTCCTTTCAACTTTGTCTAGGAGAGCGGTGTGAGAGGAACCTCCCCACACATGTGAACAATACTCAATACAAGGGCGCACTATGCCCCTGTACAGAGCAAGAAGCTGTGCAGGGGAAAAGAACCCCCTAAGGCGGTTGAGCACACCCAGCTTCTGGGAGGCTGCCTTAGCAAGACTGGTAATATGGTCCTTCCAAATGAGAGCAGAAGAAAAAGAGACACCAAGAATATTGAGAGAAGATGAAGGGTTGATTTTTGTATTGTTGAAGAATAAGGGATAGTCCGCTGGGAGATCCTGACGGGTAGATAGATGGAGAAATTGGGTTTTGGAAGCATTAAAGTTAACAAGGTTTTCTCTGCCCCAATTGGAAATAGTATTTAGATCAGAATTTAAGAGTTCTATGGCTTCATTACATTTGTCGTTGAGGAATTGCTGGCTGGGGCGTTCTGAAAAACTAATGGAGTAGTGTAAGGTTGAGTCGTCTGCGTATGAATGGATGGGAATTAAGGTACAGTTAAGGAGATCATTTATAAAAATTAGAAAGAGAATAGGAGATAGGACAGAGCCCTGAGGAACACCGGAGTTTATAGGGTGAGGAAGTGAACAATGGCCGTCCACAACCGCGGCTATGGAACGGCCGGAAAGGAAATTAGAGACAAAGGCACAGATGGAGGGATAGAAACCGAAGGAGGGTAGTTTAGAAATTAAAGATTTATGCCAGACTCTATCGAAGGCTTTCGATATGTCTAGTGCAATAGAAAAAGTCTCACCGAAGTCCCGGAAGGAGGATGACCAAGAGTTAGTAAGATATGAAAGAAGATCACCAGTAGAGCGACCCTTAAGGAAGCCATACTGGCGATCTGAGAGCAGATTATGAGAAGAGAAATGCTTAAGAAATTTGGAAGCAAGAATAGTTTCAAAAACTTTAGAAAGACAAGAGATCAGAGCAATTGGACGATAGTTGGAGGGTTGAGAGCGGTCACCCTTCTTTGGGACAGGTTGAATGTGAGCAAACTTCCAGCATGAAGGGAAGACGTTAGAGGATAGACAGAGACGAAAGAGTTTGCCTAGGCAGGGAGTCAGCACGGAAGCACAGTTTTTGAGAACAACAGGAGGAACACCGTCCGGACCGTACGCCTTATTAGTGTTAAGCCCAGAGAGGGTAGAAAGTACATCTTTAGAAGAGATTAGGATATTAGGCATAAGTAAGAGAGAGGAGGGCGGAGAGGGAGGAATAGCACCGGAATCATCCAAGTTGGAGTTTCTAGCAAAAGTTTGAGCGAAGAGTTTAGCTTTGTCAGAGGAAGAAGTGATGGTTGTGCCATCAGAGTGGGAAAGGGGAGGGAAAGACGAGGAAGAGAAATTGTTGGAGAGGTTTTTGGCTAGATGCCAGAAAGCTTGGGAAGAGCTAGAGTTGGATAGTTCAGTGCATTTATTATTGATGAAAGAGTGTTTGGCAAGTCGAAGAACAGATTTGGCTTGATTCCGGGCAGAAACATATGAAGAATGAGAGACTTGAGTTTTAAGGCGTCGTCGGTACCGTTTGAATGCTTCCTCCTTATTGTGGATAGCAGTAGAACAGGCGTGAGTAAACCAAGATTTTTTAGCATTAGTCTGAGAGAAAGAGAATGGAATGTATGCTTCCATGCCCGATAGGATTACCTCGGTAATGCGTTCAGCACTCTCCGAGGGTCCTCGGCCATGGAAGCAGAAATAATTCCATGGGAAATCAAAGAAGTACTGCCGAAGAGCCTCTCAGTCGGCAGCGCCAAAGTGCCACAAGCGCCGCCGGCTAGGAGGATCGGGTGGCTGTACTGGAGAGATAGGACAGGTGAAAGAGATAAGTTTATGGTCGGAGGAGCCCAGAGGAGAGAAAAGATCGACAGTATAAGAAGAAGGGTTAGAAGTTAGAAACAAGTCAAGAATGTTGGGCCGATCTCCGATGCGATCCGGGATACGGGTGGGTTGCTGAACTAACTGCTCTAGGTCATTTATGATAGAAAAGACGTAGGCTTGTTCACCAGGTGGATCAGTAGTGTGAGAGGAGAGCCAATGGCGGTGGTGAACGTTGAAATCCCCTCCTGGGGACTCCGAGGCTGGGCTACAATTCATCATTTTTTTTTTTTAATTTTGTTGTGGAGGAATGAAGTGTGGTGTGCATGTTTAGTGTAGTGAAGTGGATAGGAGGAGGAGGTGTTTGTGAGAGCTAGCTGGATTGCTCTCAGTGTAAATGAGGCACAAAGAAAATCAGTAAGAGAGGCCAAACAAATGAAACAGGAGTTCCAGCGACTCTTTATCACATGCCTATAACCTCACCTGGGTCTAGCCCTGATCGATTGGTGCCTACAATCTCCCCACTAGAGTGTTGAGCCTATAATTGGGCTTTGTAATTGGGGTTGTGTGGGACAGGGATCTGCCTTGCTTAGGCCAATCGGCTTTCTGCAGACTCCCATTTTCTTATGTTCTTATGTTCTTATGTTAATCGTATAATGTTAGACAGAATAAAATTATTTAAAAGTGTCCTCAAATAATGAAAAGAGTTAATATAATCGCCTAGGGGTGGGGAAAATTAAGACACCTTGACTTATAATCGGAGGAGTTAACTATGTTTCCTCCGATGAAAGCAAACATTTATATATGCTATATAGTATATTATATATATATATATATATATATATATATATATATATATATATATATATATATATATATATATATATATATATATAAAATAACACAAATAACAAAGACCCCCACAACCAAGAAAAGGAAAACCCCCGAGGAACAAGGAATGAAACAAGTAGGAAAACACCCCAGGAACAAGGAACAAGGCGGAACTAAAATAAAACCAACAACGACAAAAGCAGAAAGAACAGGAAAAGAAATAACCAAGATGTCCCACGTTCCAGCCCCCCCCCCCCCCCCTCCCATCATCACCGAGAGTAACGAGAGAAAGAAGAACAGAGCCAAAGCACCCACGAAGAAAATAAAAGTAGCAGCAGAAGACACAGTAATAATAAAACCACAGGAAAATAACAATCAACAGAAGAGACAAAATGGCCGGGGCGGCCATTTTGTCTCTTTTGTTGATCATCAGAGAAAACGTGTCCCAGAGGAAGACAAAGAAGAAACTGAAGTAAAATGAACAACACCAAAGACGGGAGAAATAAGGAATAAGATAAACAAGATGCCCCGTATACCAAAATAAGGAATAAGATAAACAAGATGCCCCGTAGGCTATACCAAAATTACCCCTCATCGCCAAAAAGAAGAATGAAAACCAAAATATCCAAACCAGGACCGAAGATAAGAACATCCGAGTATCAACAGCAACAAAAGACACACGCATAGCCAAACCAGGTATACGGGATCACCACCAGAATTCCACGAGTAATACCCGCACCAATATACCAGCTAATATTACTTCCACGCCCTCTATGAACAACAGACAAGACGCCCGAATTGCCACGATTACACCAGAACTTCCAACAACACCAGGAAAGGACATTCCCATAATATCAACACCACATGAAGCTCACAAAAGGTGAATAATATTCAGCCAGAAGCAGAAGAGAAGTCACAAGGACCCCAATGGAAATACGCCTAACGGCCTTATTGGGCTATCCTTAGTTGGAATTATGCAAGGCTGGTACAGGTCATATTTGTAACATATTATGTGGTACCAACTCTGTAAAATGCTAACTGAATAAATATTATTATTATTATTATTATTATTATTATTATCACTTACGCCCTACTTCCACCCAAAGGCCGACTCACCTGCCCGCGAACTTCTAAGGGACCCTCCTAATCCCGATAGATCTGCTCCAACCGGATATATGACCTTTTGACCCCCGCATACCTACCCCGGGACATCTCAGCCAAAGTTGTCACTATCCCGACGAAACCTGAACAAGGCAAGCAATTCTAGGACTTTCATAATACAGTATTAATATATTAGTAGTGATAAATCCTAAAATTACCCTTCCTTTCAAGTAAGGATAAAAGGCATGCCCAATACCCTGAAAATTCTACTGGAGTAAAACTTCCTATTGAGAAATTGTTATACATATTAGTATTGTACTAACATTAAGGTCCACAATAGGCTGCACCTTTAATATTAAAAGTATACTTTACGGACATGTCCGGAGCTTACTCTTATTATTAAAACCGCACCTCCACAAACTATCAAAGGATACTTGGCATGTCAAGGTCGTTTGAATAGTTCAAACGTTCAAAGCGCCTCTGAGGCGCGTTTTTGCGATCTTTTTGGCTTAAGCCCGGCTTCCCCTTTTGGCTTAAGCAAGAGCAGCCGCGCAAAAATGGTTTGGCTCGACTTCGACCACAAGTCACGTGACATAAACACAAACACTGAAAATGGCGGAGCAACAAGACGACCTAGTGGTCTGGTCTGGTGCCGTTGTAAAGGCTTTTCCCTCAATTGTTCGAGGAGATCACCTTTTCAACGGCTCCCCCATATTTGTTATTGATTAAGCTTTTGATTATTTACTGATATTTCAACTTCTTTTGTCTTTTTGTCTACATTTTTGTCTATTTCCTGCTTTATTGTTCTCTGAATAGTATGTCGGCTATTATATTATTTGTGTAAGGCCTATCAAATAGTTTGCTATAGGCCTAGACCTAGTCCGTACAGTATACTGTAGGTTGGGCAGAAATCGTAAACTCCAACCTCTCATAACTCAAAAAGGACTACAGTAATCGATCTAATATTTCTACCAACTAGGCAGACTTGGCTAGGGAATATGTGTATAAATTGACGACTCATTTGCTTAAGCCCTTTTCGTGTTACAGAGGTTAGAGGTTACGATCTCTGCCCAACCTAGAATGAACGGACTATACTGTTTGTATATCTTGGTAACGTTCACAATATAGTACAAAATTTTCCAGTGTTATGACAATACCCCGGCATCAATAACACGATTTGGGAACTAGAAGGATGTTCTTTACACACAGAACGAGTTTTTTTCCAGATCGGCCTGGATGATTCTGCCAATAGCCTACCGTGTTTCCTGTAATAATGCATATCAAGCTAACTATAATATAATAGAATATCATTATGTAATATAATATATATTACATTACTTATGTATTCATAATATACACTCGATCTAGTCTCTATGGTATTTACCCAATACAAAACAATGACAAACAAAAAAAACATCACAACAGATATTGTTTACAAACAATTCCCGCTTAAGCCAAGGTCCCAAAGTCAAGCGGCCTTTCAGGGCAGATTGAGAAAAGTCGATCCTGCTTAAGCGCGGCTCGAGTTTGGCTTAAATTTTGTCCTCGCAAAAACGAATTTCGCTCTTGGCTTAAGTCTGGCTTAAGCCAAAACGCTCGCAAAGACGCGCCTCATGGCTCTGCGAGATACCTTAACCGGCACTCTGCATAAAGAAGTCCTTAGTGCATCTGTCCAACGACATGTTGTTGGACATTTGTAATTAAAAAATTTAAACACCACCCCGAGTTCTTTGAACCTCTTACAACGGTCAGTTAGCAGATCTAGGAACATAATAATGGTCATGACCTTATTATCTACTCGCGTTAGCCTGATGCGTTGTCACTTTGCCACGGCATTTGAGACATCATATTAAAGACCCCACACCAAGAGTACCTGAACAGAACTTCATCACCGATTAATATAACGGTCAGGATAGTCGAGTAACTCTAGCTATATGCTAAACCTACTCGCGTTAGTCCGATGAAGTACTCAGTGTCATGACACCTAAGGAGCTTCATTTAAGACCCTATACCCATTAATCCAACTGTACCTCACCCAGCTGATCCACACGACAGGCCAATCTGGACGGCCCAACGGAAATGCGAAGACCCCCAAGCTGTTCCCTCAACTCACCACCACTCCAGCTCCAAGTGTTAGCTTAGGAGTACATATTGAAAAATATAAATATGTCGATACCAGTGAAGAGGTATATAGTATATATATAAAGTTAGAGTCCGTCAAAAGTTACTCTACCAAATTCTCATCCAGTGCAATACCCATAAGAGTTCCTCAGTATTGACTCTGCCTAAATTCCCACTAGTGCACAAGTGAGGAAATACGTTAGAGTCCACACTTCTTGACTCTATTTAATTACCCTCCGGCATTGTGAAGCCAGAGTCTACAAATATCGACTCTGCCTAAAAGCCCTCATAGTGCATTCACTAATTAGAGTCTATAAATATTGACTCTGCCTAGATTCCCACTAGTGATCAAAAGTGTGGAAATACCTAGAGTCTACAACCAGTTACTCCGATTTATATTTGAAGTGACGGGATCCAAAGAAGAACCGCACAGAATAGCGGTGGTTAGAGAATCGAGGGACAGCAGGAGGAAGGAATTCATGCACCAGAAGAAGAAAAGAATAATGAACAAAATTTCCCATTCTCCAGAGAACGTGAAATTCAAGAACGGGAAATTAGGCCAGTTGACCCATTCTCTAATTCCCGGGCAAACAGGTGAGTTGCCCCCTCAGTACAAGTCAAGCCCCACCAATCACCACCTCTCACGACCCCACCAACCACAGCGCGGGACTCAAACGACCAAGGCGGAATTACCCCTCGAATATTACGATGAAAAGGTACTTCTGGAAGCTACACATCAAGAGCCCTGGGAATACCTAAATCGTTGGGGCTCTTCCCCCTTGAGGAGCTATCCTGTGAAAAAGGAAGAGAAATGGTGATAGAAAGTGCCGCATAGCAAAATCATTGCATAAACAATACAAATAGACAAACCAGCTAGTGAATAGAAAATCACGAATTACATCATCATGCCATATAGTAGAAATAAGAAACAGAGGTCAAAAAGACAAGAACCTCAGTGCGATATTATTAAGCACCTACATATAATTTTCATGTAATTATTACCCTCGACATAGCCACTTTTTTTATGTATTTACTATGCCCCTGTTAATGTGAGATAATGCAACCTGACCAAGAGAAACAATCCAAATATAGCCCGACTGAAATTATAGGAAGGCAGTTCAAACTCAGTAGGTTGCTCTGTCTGGATTATTGTCCGGGAGTAATAACTGCCTACTAGCGCTCCGTCTGGATTATTGTCCGGGAGTCGTTTCCCCCCCTGAGAGAGAAGGTGCCTGCCGTCCTGTTTCCCCCGCCCCTTGGACTCCTGACGAAGTGGTCCCTCACCGTCCAGCCGCCGTATCCAGTGCTCTACGACGCCCCAACCCTCGTACCTGGCCTTTCTCCCCACAAAGCTATCCTAAGTGTCCTGTGTATCTCAATGTGTGGCTATTGTTGAAGGTAAGGTAGAATATGCGAGTCTTCCTAAAGTATTGATGATTTGATCTGTGCCAAGGATCTGTTAATTAATTATTGTAATTCATATTTGTGTACACGCTACACAGTCATTTATCCTCCCATAAATATTGATCTGTACAAGTGATTTCATAGTACCAAATATTGCCCAGTGAATCCTATCTAGTGTAATTCTTAACTAATTATTGCAATTCATATTTGTGCACACGTTATATAAACCTACCTTAATACAGACTTAAACGGAATACTCACAGATTTCACCTTTGTGTGTAATTATTCTTTTGTGTATCCAAGTTGAGGCGAAAGTGTATACCGTGAAGATATTCCCTATTTTACCATCATTTACCTAGGACCTATGCCCAAATTTTAATCTATCTATCCTTCCTTACCGAAAAGTCAAGAACCCCCCGTTGAGTTAATATTAATTAATGTATTCAAGTTCTCTAGTTTATCCAGTGCTTGTGAATTAGTAGACTTCGACCATGACTATTTTTATGCTTCCCCGCCAACTCGGTTAGCCTAAGTGATATACGATTTTTAATCGTCCTGGTACTATTATGGAACCTCTGAAAATGACAAACTATTATTATTATGGAACGTCTGAAAATGACAATCGTATATCACTTAACCGAGTTGGCGGAGGGGGGGGGAGCGTAAAAATAGTCATGGTCGAAGTCTAATAAACTCACCACGTGTTCGAAGGCATAGTCCTCCACGAGACTAAAAACCTGGTTCCTCAAGTAAGAACTAAGGTTGCTTTCCTTATATCCGCTCATGGCCGAGTGGTTACGGTGCCCGACTCTCCCAAATATACCTGGAGTGAGGGGGTTCGAATCCTGGTGAGGATACCTCTTACCCAACCTGTCGTACTTAATCGTACATAATTGATATTTGTCATTTTCAGAGGTTCCATAATAGTACCAGGACGATTAAAAATCGTATATCACTTAACCGAGTTGGCGGGGGGGGAGGGGGGGGGGGGGGGGAAGCGTAAAAATAGTTTATGGTCGAAGTCTAATAAACTCACCACGTGTTCGAAGGCATTGTGAATTAGTCTAGTCTACGTGTGCGGGTTTTCGTAATTCTTTTCACACCATTGTAGTAACTCATATTAAAGTTATTTCATTTGTTTCACTATATTGTTTAAGTGACCGATTTCTCTTAATTTACTATTGTCAAAGTAAATATTTTATTACATCTTCTGTTATGTAATCCGCTTTACTTCGTATCTTTGATTCGTGTATTGTTTATAGGGATTTGTTAATACATTCAAATTACCTTTTTATGCTAGCACAACTTCGTTGTATGCGCCCCATTTAGTCCGAGCTCATTTGAATCTCTTAATTACTGTTATCTACAGTCGCATCTTAATCGAGTATAAATTAACTCTTTTTAGTATTAATTTGCATCTTCCCCCAAAACCTTGTTATAGCTATTCATCAACTTACTTTGAATTTGAATTTCTATATACAGTACGTGTGATCAGATCTCAAAACCCGGTCTATAATTATTTGTTGTACCTCGTGTGTAGACTCTTTCACAAAACCGCTTAGACAATCTAGTTCGAATTTAAACTACCTTGCCTCTAAGACCCCTAGTGTACAGTATATCTAACTTTCATCTGTGAATTATAATCGCACTAAAGTAAATTGTGAATTCGCAATAAAGCAGTCCATCTGACCTAGGGTCAACACACTATACCTGCCTATCTCACCTGTGTGACCCCTTACTAATCCCTTTGACTGTCGCTCACCGCGCTGCGCCCATGAACGCTCTTTCAGGCAGGTTCACTCAATACCAGAATTCTTCGCGTTAGACGCCCAGCTCACATATGTATTATTATCTCAACTGAAATACTATGTACTACATGTATAATCTTATTTTCCTGCATACTTACATTATTGATACTGTGCGTAATGTGACATAGATCACTTAATTAATCAGTATAATAGACTCTATTCTGACACGTCACCTAAATCAATTACCTTCTGCCGGATATGACAGATAGGTATAGTTGATTCCCCATATTTATGCCATTGAATAAATAAGAGTGTAAAGTAACCTGTGTTATTATTGTATAAATGCTGCCTTAGTGTGAGAAGTTATAGCAAGATTCATAAAGCTAGATGTGACCCTGTCGGGCATATTCTATCTCCCTATATCCTATTACAGGATTGTTGACGAGATAATACTAAGTCGAGTTGAAATACCAACCCGACATTTCACTGGTGGCAGCGGTGTCTCGATACGGCATATCAGCTTGCTTATTTTGTTCTTGCTTGCACTCAGACCCAGAACCAGGGGGGGGGGGGGGGAAGCGTAAAAATAGTTTATGGTCGAAGTCTAATAAACTCACCACGTGTTCGAAGGCATTGTGAATTAGTCTAGTCTACGTGTGCGGGTTTTCGTAATTCTTTTCACACCATTGTAGTAACTCATATTAAAGTTATTTCATTTGTTTCACTATATTGTTTAAGTGACCGATTTCTCTTAATTTACTATTGTCAAAGTAAATATTTTATTACATCTTCTGTTATGTAATCCGCTTTACTTCGTATCTTTGATTCGTGTATTGTTTATAGGGATTTGTTAATACATTCAAATTACCTTTTTATGCTAGCACAACTTCGTTGTATGCGCCCCATTTAGTCCGAGCTCATTTGAATCTCTTAATTACTGTTATCTACAGTCGCATCTTAATCGAGTATAAATTAACTCTTTTTAGTATTAATTTGCATCTTCCCCCAAAACCTTGTTATAGCTATTCATCAACTTACTTTGAATTTGAATTTCTATATACAGTACGTGTGATCAGATCTCAAAACCCGGTCTATAATTATTTTTTGTACCTCGTGTGTAGACTCTTTCACAAAACCGCTTAGACAATCTAGTTCGAATTTAAACTACCTTGCCTCTAAGACCCCTAGTGTACAGTATATCTAACTTTCATCTGTGAATTATAATCGCACTAAAGTAAATTGTGAATTCGCAATAAAGCAGTCCATCTGACCTAGGGTCAACACACTATACCTGCCTATCTCACCTGTGTGACCCCTTACTAATCCCTTTGACTGTCGCTCACCGCGCTGCGCCCATGAACGCTCTTTCAGGCAGGTTCACTCAATACCAGAATTCTTCGCGTTAGACGCCCAGCTCACATATGTATTATTATCTCAACTGAAATACTATGTACTACATGTATAATCTTATTTTCCTGCATACTTACATTATTGATACTGTGCGTAATGTGACATAGATCACTTAATTAATCAGTATAATAGACTCTATTCTGACACGTCACCTAAATCAATTACCTTCTGCCGGATATGACAGATAGGTATAGTTGATTCCCCATATTTATGCCATTGAATAAATAAGAGTGTAAAGTAACCTGTGTTATTATTGTATAAATGCTGCCTTAGTGTGAGAAGTTATAGCAAGATTCATAAAGCTAGATGTGACCCTGTCGGGCATATTCTATCTCCCTATATCCTATTACAGGATTGTTGACGAGATAATACTAAGTCGAGTTGAAATACCAACCCGACATTTCACTGGTGGCAGCGGTGTCTCGATACGGCATATCAGCTTGCTTATTTTGTTCTTGCTTGCACTCACAACTTCCCCAATCACTATGGCAGCCAAATCACTCGACATCCCGGCATTTAAGCCCGAGGAGAATGACATAGAGATTTATATGGAAATGGTCAAACCTGTCCTGGATCTGATGTTCCAGGACCAAGACGCTTCCAAGATTTACACAGTAGTAGTAACATTAGGAAAGTATGCAGAAAAAGTGTCAGGGTATGTCCGTGACCAAATGCCTGATTTAACCTGGGCACCATTTGAGAGTTATTAACCCTGTCCTAGGACAAATCATTGCGGACAGACATTTCCATCAAGTTCAATACCATGGAAATTTGGAAGACACAATCAGTAAGTTAACCCAGCTCGCTGGCACCGCATTCACGGAGGAAACCCCCGCTCAAAGGAAAAAGGTTATTTTCAGGGCCCTACTGAGAATTTTACCTTTGGCGGTGGCGGATCACTTCTCCATTGTCGAACCCACAAATTACGACACGGACATGCCTGTTGTAAGGCGTATTGTGACATTAAGACAAACCCGGGTTCAGGATAAAATAGCTGTGATCCAAAAAGCCACCACGCACCCGTCCACCGTGCCTGCCATTTGCCCTATGGCACCCCGAGCCAGTGACAAGGCTGAAGAATGGGCCAAGATTCGCCCTACACATTGGAAACCTTGTAATGGTCAGTGTCTGTTGACGTCCTTGCGGAGATCCTTCACAGAGCTGACCAGAAGAAGGACCAAATCACCAAGTTGGTGGGCCAAGATCCCCTGGATCAAACTCAGACGGATCGCCACTATCACGGAGGATGACACTGCTGGATTTGAAGAATGCCCTGAAGAAGACAATGCAGAGGACCCAGAACCAGAAATTGAGACACAGCAAGATCTGGATTTTTACACCGCCCCCGTACACAAATCACTGTCAAAATGGCGGGGGCTCATGAGGAAGCAGACTCAGAAAAACTGCCCATCTACAGGAAGATCACTCTGAATGGGGTGAAAGTCCGACTCCTTATCGATACGGGAGCGTCTCAATTATGTCTTTTCTCTCCCTTCTTTAAGCAGCACAGGAAAGCTTTAGGCACTATCCAACCTTCTTCCATTGTGTTAGTAAGTGCCGATGCCAAAGTTATTCAAAATTTTGGGCAAACACTTCCCATATATGTCAATACCCCTGTTCCTAATCACGGAACAAACCACTCTTTTGTGGTTTATGACCCCAAGGAAACCCTATACGATGGATATTTGGGTCTTGATCTACTCACTAAACTGAGTGCTTCCCTCGATTGTGGGAGAAGAACACTGACGTTCTCACCACCCCAGATTAAAAAAAAAAAAAAAAAAAAAAAAAAAGTGCCTCTCATCGAGGCACCCAACCTAACCCCAAACTAGAGATACCCCCCACCCTTGCCCTCCTTCAGCCAAACCTTTACCTTTAATCAAGCCCACTCCTACCGTAAAACTCAACGATCCTGTTTCTTCCCCTTAAACCTTAATTCCTACCCCCTATCTCTTGCCTATCACTCAAGCAGTCACAGCCAAACTCGTGACCCTCCCACCTCATCATGAAAAATGGATCCCCATTGTACCCACCTTGCCTGGGGATGCCATTATGACCCCTCACCTCCAAAGCCCCTTTGATAGGGACTGCCTAACCGCTCCTAGTATAATTTCCAACCGATTAAATTGTATCAAAATCGCCAACATATCAGATCAGCCCATTACCCTACCAGAAGGTTTAACCATTGGGGTTAGTGGTGATGGGCTGGTCTATCAGAGTGAGAACTGAGCGATCTCTGCCATACCCATAGCTTAATCTGACTGTTCCTTTTACTTATATATTTTCTAAATCTCAAGTGACGGCGTCTCTTCCGTGGATTGACCTCCCAATCTACCAAGATTGGAAGCCAAAGCGTCACATTTTTCCTTTGCCCCTCAACTTTCTCTTCATAATTGCTGAGAGGCACAGGGCCCTGGGTTGGGCTTTGGTTTCCCGGGCGTTTCCGCACCCTCCTCAGCTCCCCGCCATGGAGTGGCTTCGGTCACCCAGGCTTTATTGTGGTAGGCAGGGAGGGTTCTGTGGGGGCGCTCAGTTATGGCCTTGGTCTTGCTCGGGGCCTTGGGGCTGTTCGGCCAGGCAGCCTGGGGAACAGCAACAACAACAACAACCATTGGGGTTATGGGGTTATGGGCCTTATGCAGAAGAGCTATCCATTCCTGCGGATACTCCCTCTCAAACTCCTTTGCCTCTACCCCCTATTCCTTCCCATTTAACCCCCCAACAACAAACTGATCTAAGAAATCTCCTAACCACCTACCAAGATATTTTTGCCACTTTCAATCGGGACGTGGGAAAAACCAACGTGCTCCATCATCCTATTCACACGTTTGGACACCCCCTTAAACAACCAATTAGAAGAAAAAATCCCATTCAAAGGCAAGAGGAGTAATCCCAAGTACAAAACATGCTGGCCACAGGAGTGGTCCACCCCTCTACAAGCCCTTGGTCATCTCTGGTAGTACTTGTACGAAAGAAAGACGGGACCACCCGATTCTGTATAGATTACCACAGGCTCATCGATGTAACGATTAAGGACGCCACCCCCCTTTCCAGGATTGATGACTCTTTAGACTCCCTCCTTGGAGCTAAATGGTTCACTACCCTGGATTTACAAGCAGGGTACTGGCAAGTTCCAGTCCTCCCCGAACATCAGCAAAAGACGGCGTTCGACACCAGGCAAGGCCGGCTCTACGAGTTCACGGTATTGCCCTTCGGCCTATGCAATGGTCCTGCCACGTTCTCCAGATTAATGGAATCCGTGTTACAAGGGTTAACATGGGAAACCTGCCTGGCCTACCTGGACGACATCATCGTGTTCGGGAAGACCTGGGCTGAACATCTACAACGTCTCCAGCAAGTCTTCCAACGAATCCGAGAAGCTAACTACCCTCAAAATGTACGTTGGCAAAAACCAAAGTGCAGTTTCTAGGCCACATTGTGTCAGACAAGGGAATTGCACCAGACCCGAACAAGTTAGATGCCATTGGAAAAATCACCCCTCCCACTAATGTCAAAGGAGTCCGAGCATTTCTCGGACTAGCCTCATACTAAAGAAGATTTGTAAACAAAATTGTCACCATTGCTAAACCTCTCCATGATTTAACCAAGAAAGATGAACCCTTCCTGTGGACGCCGCAACAATTACAGGCTTTCAATACCTTAAAGGAATTATTGATTGCATCACCTGTCGTCTCGTTCCCAGATTACACCCAACCCTTCAGATTATACACGGATGTCTCTCAAACTGGAATAGGTGCCGTATTAGGACAAACACGAGAGGGCCGGGAACACATAATAGCCTGTGCCAGTCGAACCTTAACTCCAGCGGAGGTAAACTATCCCGTGACAAAGAGGGAATGCCTGGGTATCACTTGGGCCCTTCAACATTTTAAGGCAGGTGTAAAAGTTACCATCATCACTGACCACCACGCCCTACAATTGTTATGGAAATCCAACACCAAGAATGCCTTAACTGTCAGATGGAGAGAGAGTTTGGAGGAATTCGATTTTGAAATCGCCTACAGACCTGGGAAACTCCACACCCACTACCTCCACTCCAGAGATTTCCACTCCGCCCCTGAGATTCACCCCATATTCGCCATCCACCATCAAGAGGCATCTGACCAAGAACACAGGAACTCCTAAAACAATTTCAGAGACAAGAAAAACCTGACTGGATGCCCAGAACCATGTTTTCCCAACTCACCAGACGAGGAGACAATCTGTTCACGTCAGAGGGAAAAATTGTAATCGCCCCGACTGCAGCCCTGACCACTATGCAATCAATACACATGCATAATGGCATCCATCTGGCCCAACGAAAATTGACAGCCATCTTTCAACAAGTGTATTGGACCCCTTCTCCATACATCACAGCCAAACGCATCACTGAAGCCTGTCGTGCCTGTGCCCTAGGTAAAGACAGGACCCGCACTCCGGGACCTTCCGGAAAATTAGTGGCAACCAAACCTGGGCAACTATTAGCCGTTGATGTGATGGGGCCGTTAGAAGGAAGTCAAGGCTTCAAATATATCTTCACCTTCGTGGACACATATTCAAAATATGTGATCGCCTGTCCAGCTAAAGAGCATTCCGCGTTAGCAGTAGCAGAAACCATGATCCACCATGTGTTCCCTTACTTCGGATTGCCAGAAGCCATACATTCCGACAATGCACCAGAATTTACCAGCCATATCTGGTCCCAGTTATCCCAAATGTGCGGATTTAAGATCAGCCACTCCATCTGTGAATCTATTGTAAATCAGATCAGGACAAGATTGCAACAGATGAATACCAAGGATTGGCCCAGCCAGGTAAAAATCGTTCAGTGGGGATTTAACACTTGTCCCCGGAAAGACGGGATTTCACCCCATGAGCGCATTTTTGGAGTACCACCCTTACTACTTCCATTACCCCATCTAGCTGTCCCGTATGAGCCCTCATCTAATTTTGATCAGTCCCTAGTCCATCTAAAAGAACGCCTACAACAACTCCAGTATCTGCAAGACCTAAAGCCCGACGAAACCGCCAAAGTAAGTCCACATCACATTGGTGATCTCGTGATGGTTGCTCAACTGCCAGTGCCGTCCAAATTAAAACCCAGATATCAAGGCCCTTTCGAAATTCTAACTGTTCCAAATTGCTACCAGGTAACTATAAACTATCTTGGTGAGTCACGCACATACCGAAATAGATATGTACGTAGGTTTCAACCAATAGATGAGAATACCATTATGCTTGCAGATTCCACAGATAATAACATATTGCCTGCTACTAATGACCAGAATTTGGGGACCTCAGAACCTCTTCCCCCTCCTCTTCCTTCCGTTTGACCCATAGACTCCTTTAAAGAAGGACTGAAACCTCCCATGCTCGGGGTTTGTAACTTGAGTCTGAAGGATTAACTTGAGTCCTGGGTTAAATGACTTCTAGAAGGGCTAGAAACACGATCTTGGGGTCCAAATAGGGGTTTTTGAGGACGGTGAGTTCACTAGCGATATTATCAACACCACCTGAGGTCATCTTCAAGGTCAAAAGGTCATATTTCAAGGTCAAATTAGTGAATTTTGGTAATTTTTGCCCGGCTTTTGTGTCTAACTCATAAACGGTGAGAGATGGCTGATTGTAATAAGAGGCAAGTTTGTAGAGCTGTCCAAATTTGATATTTATTATCCATAGACTCCTTTAAAGAAGGACTGAAACCTCCCATGCTCGGGGTTTGTAACTTGAGTATGAAGGATTAACTTGAGTCCTGGGCTAAAATTACTTTTAGAAGGGCTAGAGACACAAGCTCGGGGTCCAAATAAGGATTTTTTAGGACGGCGAGTTCACTAGCGACATTTTCAACACCACCAGGGGTCATCTTCAAGGTCAAAAGGTCATATTTCAAGGTCAAATGAGTGAATTTTGGTATCCATCTGCGCGACGAATCCAGACAGCCATGGACAGCAGATTGTACAAGTTTCACTAGGCTGGAGGAGGCCTGCCAAATTATATCTACCTGCGCATGGCAAGGAGGTGGTTGTCGTAAGCTGAAGCTAACTCAGCAAACTGCTGAAGCCTTCACTGTGTCCACACATAATAATGTGGATGCTGCCAAATTGCTTCTGGCAGAGAAAGACTTTGACTACGTTCTTCCTGCTATATTCGCAGATGAAGCCTTGGAGAAGTTTTTCGGCCAAGCCAGGCAAAGAAGCGGTGGAAACTTCTACATTGACGTAGTTGACATTATCGCTGCAGCTAAAATTGCAAATTTGCAGACGCTCATTAAGCATGACATTATGCCAGAATCTAGTTCTCGTGTGCTTGATTGCGACAAGAATTGTACTACTTCCATAAATCCAGATGAGCGAAGTGAACTCATTGACGAGATCACTCCTCAAGACACTCAGGAACTCTTGAGGTCTGATGATACCCTTAAGCATAAAGTTGTTTATTTGGCCGGACACCTTGTTCATAAATATGGTGATAGCACTAGTATGGAGGAGATAATTGATGATGATGGTAACGAGGTGTCATCTGAGTTCCTAGATAATTTGAATAGAGGTGGACTGAGTGTGCCGACTATGTCAACAGTCTTTTTTGTACATAATGCCTATAATTTGCATGACAAGACTAAAATGCGTTGCCGCTTTCATTTTGCTGAACTGTTATCCTTTGTAGATGCACCTGTATCTAGTAGTAATGCTGCATGTACTACTTTAGCTAACATTCTATTGAAAGCTCATGTCCTCAATGTAAGTGACAAAGAAAAGGCTGTGGGATGCCTCAGGAGGCAAGAAAAGCTCTCCAACTAGTGATAAACATAGACATAGTTGTAATAGACATAGTGTTGTGATATGCATATAATGTGTATGTAATACGATATATGATAATAAATATCAAATTTTGACAGCTCTACAAACTTGCCTCTTATTACAATCAGCCATCTCTCACCGTTTATGAGTTAGAGACAAAAAAACGGGCAAAAATTACCAAAATTCACTAATTTGACCTTGAAATATGAACTTTTGACCTTGAAGATGACCCCAGGTAGTGTTGAAAATATCGCTAGTGAACTTGCCGTCCTCAAAAATCCCTATTTGGACCCCGAGATCGTGTCTCTAGCCCTTCTAGAAGTCATTTTAGCCCAGGACTCAAGTTAATCCTTCATACTCAAGTTACAAACCCCGAGCATGGGAGGTTTCAGTCCTTCTTTAAAGGAGTCTATGGATAATAAATATCAAATTTGGACAGCTCTACAAACTTGCCTCTTATTACAATCAGCCATCTCTCACCGTTTATGAGTTAGACACAAAAAACGGGCAAAAATTACCAAAATTCACTAATTTGACCTTGAAATATGAACTTTTGACCTTGAAGATGACCCAAGGTAGTGTTGAAAATATCGCTAGTGAACTTGCCGTCCTCAAAAATCCCTATTTGGACCCCGAGATCGTGTCTCTAACCCTTCTAGAAGTCATTTTAGCCCAGGACTCAAGTTAATCCTTCAGACTCAAATTAAAAACCCCGAGGTCGTGACATTCCAGTCCTTCTAGATGGAGTCTATGGTTTCACCACTACCTCCTCTCAGAGAGAAACTCAAGTACCAACTTCTTCCTCCTATCCCTAAACCATATAATCGCCCAAACCCCTTCAAATAAATCTTCCATCAAGATCATTCGGGTCTGTCAGCCCCCCTCCCATTCCTCCTCAAATTGTCTCTGCCCCTCCTCAACTGTCTACTCCAACTGACGATAATGTCATCAGCAAATCCCCAACTCCTCCCCCCTTCTCCCCTTCTATCAGCCTACAAAAAAATTCTGAATCTACATGCACCCTTCCTAGTTCACCAGTCTTAAAAACTATCCCTCTTTTAGACCGTCAATCACCCTCTGAAATAACCCCCCTCTCTTCACCTCAATCTAATAACCAACCAGACACCTTAATCCCACTAACCAGTACACCTGCTCATATGAGACCTGATCAGGTTCTTCCATTACCTATAGCTACTACGCCCCCTCCACAGCCATCAACATCTTCCATCGTACCTACTTCCATATCATCTAAACCTTCCAAAATTCAGAAATCTATCTCTATTTCTCTGCCTGCTAATTTTTCCATGCAAAATGGGAATGTTAAATCACCCAGCTTAATACCCCACTTATCTAACCCAACATATACGAGATTCGGGCGTCGTATGAAGCCACCGCAGAGATGGGCTCCCACCTTCCAGCCAACCTACAAGCGACGGCCTACCTCAAAAAGCACCACCTCGCGGCACATCAAGGGCACCGCCACCCCTACTGCGAGGTCACCTAACCAGCCTGTTTCACACACTCGCACCAACGAAACAGGCCCCCTCACTGCCAGGCCCACCCCACCTGGGCCATCCACTTCCACCACTCCTACAGTGGACACTACACCAGCAGCTCCTCCACCAGCAACAACTCCGTCATACCTATGGTATCTGTCCTCTATGAATGTAAAAGATTTTCCATGACAATAAACTAATTTAAATTTGAAATTTGAATTTACCCCATCCCCAAGATGAAAATCAACAGCGTGTTCATCTCCTCCGGCATGAAGCAACCTGAGGCCATCGTCTCTCCTAGCCATCTACTTCAGGTGACCAAAAACTCCATGGTACCTCTCGACGTGACTGTGGAGATTGACCACGCCATACTTCTGACGAAATCACAACCCTCTGGTGTTTAGTGTTAAACCAACTGACACTATCTCTCACCACCCCCACATGTCGCAAGTATAAAATGAGATCTCGCGGTCGAGATTTTTATTTGATCGAAGGTGGTGAAGTGACGGGATCCAAAGAAGAACCGCACAGAATAGCGGTGGTCAGAGAATCGAGGGACAGCAGGAGGAAGGAATCATGCACCAGAAGAAGAAAAGAATAATGAAAAAAAAATCCCATTCTCCAGAGAACGTGAAATTCAAGAATGGGAAATTAGGCCAGTTGACCCATTCTCTAATTCCCGGGCAAACAGGTGAGTTGCCCAATCAATACAAGTCAAACCCCACCAATCACCACCTCTCACGGCCCCAACCACAGCGCGGGACTCAAACGACCAAGGCGGAATTACCCCTCGAATATTACGATGAAAAGGTACTTATGCAAGCTACACATCAAGAGCCCTGGGAATACCTAAATCGTTGGGGCTCTTCCCCCTTGAGGAGCTATCCTGTGAAAAAGGAAGAGAAATGGTGATAGAAAGTGCCGCATAGCAAAATCATTGCATAAACAATACAATAGACAAACCAGCTAGTGAATAGAAAATCACGAATTACATCATCATGCCATATAGTAGAAATAAGAAACAGAGGTCAAAAAGACAAGAACCTCAGTGCGATATTATTAAGCACCTACATATATTTTTCATGTAATTGTTACCCTAGACATAGCCACTTTTTTTATGTATTTACTATGCCCCTGTTAATTTGAGATTATGCAACCTGACCAAGAGAAACAATCCAAATATAGCCCGACTGAAATTATAGGAAGGCAGTTCAAACTCAGTAGGTTACTCTGTCTGGATTATTGTCCGGGAGTAATAGCTGCCTACTAGCGCTCCGTCTGGATTATTGTCCGGGAGTCGTTTCCCCCCCTGAGAGAGAAGGTGCCTGCCGTCCTGTTTCCCCCGACCCTTGGACTCCTGACGAAGTGGTCCCTCGACGTCCAGCCGCCGTGTCCAGAGCTCTACGACGCCCCGACCCTCGTACCTGGCCCTTCTCCTCACAAAGCTATCCTAAGCGTCCTGTGTATCTCAATTTGTGGCTATTGTTGAAGGTAAGGTAGAATATGCGAGTCTTCCTAAAGTATTGATGATTTGATCTGTGCCAAGGATCTGTTAATTAATTATTGTAATTCATATTTGTGTACACGCTACACAGTCATTTATCCTCCCATAAATATTGATCTGCACAAGTGATTTCATAGTACCAAATATTGCCCAGTGAATCCTATCTAGTGTAATTCTTAACTAATTATTGCAATTCATATTTGTGCACACGTTATATAAACCTACCTTAATACAGACTTAAACGGAATACTCGCAGATTTCACCTTTATGTGTAATTATTCTTTTGTGTATCCAAGTTGAGGCGAAAGTGTATACCGTGAAGATATTCCCTATTATACCATCATTTACCTAGGACCTATGCCCAAATTTTAATCTATCTATCCTTCCTTACCGAAAAGTCAAGAACCCCCCGTTGAGTTAATATTAATTAATGTATTCAAGTTCTCTAGTTTATCCAGTGCTTGTGAATTAGTAGACTTCGACCATGACTATTTTTATGCTTCCCCGCCAACTCGGTTAGCCTAAGTGATATACGATTTTTAATCGTCCTGGTACTATTATGGAACCTCTGAAAATGACAAACTATTATTATTATGGAACGTCTGAAAATGACAATCGTATATCACTTAACCGAGTTGGCAGGGGGGGGAAGCGTAAAAATAGTCATGGTCGAAGTCTAATAAACTCACCACGTGTTCGAAGGCATAGTCCTCCACGAGACTAAAAACCTGGTTCCTCAAGTAAGAACTAAGGTTGCTTTCCTTATATCCGCTCATGGCCGAGTGGTTACGGTGCCCGACTCTCCCAAATATACCTGGAGTGAGGGGGTTCGAATCCTGGTGAGGATACCTCTTACCCAACCTGTCGTACTTAATCGTACATAATTGATATTTGTCATTTTCAGAGGTTCCATAATAGTACCAGGACGATTAAAAATCGTATATCACTTAACCGAGTTGGCGGGGGGGGAGGGGGGGGGGGGGAAGCGTAAAAATAGTTTATGGTCGAAGTCTAATAAACTCACCACGTGTTCGAAGGCATTGTGAATTAGTCTAGTCTACGTGTGCGGGTTTTCGTAATTCTTTTCACACCATTGTAGTAACTCATATTAAAGTTATTTCATTTGTTTCACTATATTGTTTAAGTGACCGATTTCTCTTAATTTACTATTGTCAAAGTAAATATTTTATTACATCTTCTGTTATGTAATCCGCTTTACTTCGTATCTTTGATTCGTGTATTGTTTATAGGGATTTGTTAATACATTCAAATTACCTTTTTATGCTAGCACAACTTCGTTGTATGCGCCCCATTTAGTCCGAGCTCATTTGAATCTCTTAATTACTGTTATCTACAGTCGCATCTTAATCGAGTATAAATTAACTCTTTTTAGTATTAATTTGCATCTTCCCCCAAAACCTTGTTATAGCTATTCATCAACTTACTTTGAATTTGAATTTCTATATACAGTACGTGTGATCAGATCTCAAACCCGGTCTATAATTATTTTTCGTACCTTGTGTGTAGACTCTTTCACAAAACTGCTTAGACAATCTAGTTCGAATTTAAACTACCTTGCCTCTAAGACCCCTAGTGTATATCTAACTTTCATCTGTGAATTATAATCGCACTAAAGTAAATCGAGAATTCGCAATAGAGCAGTCCATCTGACCTAGGGTCAACACACTATACCTGCCTATCTCACCTGTGTGACCCCTTACTAATCCCTTTGACTGTCGCTCACCGCGCTGCGCCCATGAACGCTCTTTCAGGCAGGTTCACTCAATACCAGAATTCTTCACGTTAGACGCCCAGCTCACATATGTATTATTATCTCAACTGAAATACTATGTACTACATGTATAATCTTATTTTCCTGCATACTTACATTATTGATACTGTGCGTAATGTGACATAGATCACTTAATTAATCAGTATAATAGACTCTATTCTGACACGTCACCTAAATCAATTACCTTCTGCCGGATATGACAGATAGGTATAGTTGATTCCCCATATTTATGCCATTGAATAAATAAGAGTGTAAAGTAACCTGTGTTATTATTGTATAAATGCTGCCTTAGTGTGAGAAGTTATAGCAAGATTCATAAAGCTAGATGTGACCCTGTCGGGCATATTCTATCTCCCTATATCCTATTACAGGATTGTTGACGAGATAATACTAAGTCGAGTTGAAATACCAACCCGACATTTCAATATTCACCAGTGCGCAAGTGTCTTTATAAAAGTAAAGTCCGTCATCATCGACTCCATAGTGAAACCCTCATCAAGCGTATAAGTATCTAGAGTGTTGTTACGAACCAGGGGAGGTGTGGCGGAGTGGTCTTGCCACTGGACTGATAATCCAATGGACCCGGGTTCGAATCCCAATATGTCAATGGGAAGATATTATTGGGATGGAATTTGTGCTGTACCTAGTTTCAATGCATTACTACAAAGCACACCGAAATGCCAAAAAAATACCCTCATTGTTCCCTGATTAAATAGCACTGTATGAATAATATGCCACAGGAGGGCAATGCCTAGTGAGTTAATTGCTGAATAGGTGGTGTTCTGAGAGTGACGGTCCGAGTCTGGGGGATGAGACGGTGAAGCACTGAGGCGAAGCGGCTTCAGAGATGGGACTGCTTCGAGTCATGAATGGGTGCTTCACATGGTTCACTCCCTAGGCTGGAACAAGACCTCACGGGCCTCGCCGAGTTCAGGGGTGGAGTGTGCAGGCTTTCAGTCTATGCCCGAGAGGGAGTAGTTGGAATATAGATTTTTTTTTTTTTTAACCAGCATTACCTGTGATACGACTTAGAAAGTTTAATCAATTGTTCCTGGAGTTAAATAAGAGGCGAACTAAACCTATTGTATACCTGCTTTCCATCCAGATCCTCGAATGTGCTAGGACAGTTTATGTTGTATATATATATATATATAATTACTATTAATCCTTATATACCTATTCATGTATGTTTAAGGAAGAGCTACATTAATAAAACAACTGTTCATAAACTTACTAAGTGTCATGTGTTTCCTCTATTTAGCTTCTCTGCATGTGTTGTGTGATCTTTGACTTCTCCAGTTAAGGGGATTCAATGATTAAATACCTTGGTAGGGCTACTAACACACATGTTGGTAAAGTTGTCTGTCTGCCTGGTGCCGGAGTCGAGAAGGTGGCAGAAAAGCTAGATGGTGTCATGGAAGCGAGTGGAGAGGACCCCATCATCTTCCTCAACGCAGGGAGCAACGACATTTGGAAATGCAGGACTGAGGAGTTGCTCACCACGTACCAGGAAATGTTGGAGAGGATCAAGGAGAAGGGTGGAGTTCCTGTGGTACACAGTATCCTACCAAGAAGAGGGGTAAGGAAGGAATGGTCCTCCAGGGCTATTGGTGTAAATAGCCGGCTGGAGAAGTATTGCAAGGCAAATACTATTCCATTCCTGGATAACTGGACCCTCTTCTACGGTAAGGATGAACTGTATGCCCAGGATGGAGTACATCTCTCTCGACTAGGAGTTTCGACCTTATCCAGCTCACTCGACAAGTTTGTTTGCGGGGTTTTGTTAATAAACCATAGGTGTGTAAGTAAAATAGAATCCCAGCCACATCAAATTGATCGTAATAATGAACATTCTGATAGCGTAGATTTTCCGTCTTGGTCCAGTAGTTCAACAGGTAAAAATAAATTAGTTAAAAACAATAGAAAAATAGTTGCAAATACAAGTAATAGTTTGAGTGTTTATTATACAAATTGCAGGAGTTTATGTAACAAAATGAACGAACTTAGAGCACTGGTTAGCAAAGAAAATATAGACATAATAGCGCTAACTGAAACATGGATTAATACAGAAACCAGGCATTTTTTAGCAGAGTTTGATATACCGGGATATAGTTTGTTTAAATATGACCGAACAGGTAAGAGGGGTGGCGGTATAGCAGTGTTTGTCAGGAGTTCATTAAAAAGCTGTACTAAATCAGGTATTATAGTAAATAATGAAAATGAAAGTGTTTGGGCAGAAGTTAACGAAGGTAGTGAGACTTTAGTTATTGGAGTTATGTATAGACCGCCAAATATGAGTAGAAATGACGGAACATCATTATGGGAGAAAATTAAAATAGCATCAAGGCTTAGCAACGTGTGCATTATGGGGGATTTTAATTTCCCTAATATAGATTGGCAGCAACAAATAGGCGACTCTGATTCAAAGGAGTTTATTGAGGTAGTACAAGATAGTTTTTTATCTCAATTCATAGATACGCCGACTAGAGGTGATAATATTCTCGATTTAGTTTTCAGTAACAATGAACATATGATAAATAGTGTAGAAATCGGGGACCACCTAGGAAATAGTGATCACAATTCTGTGTATTTTAATATACAATGGAAAGGTAATATCAGAGAGAATACAACATTAATACCTGACTTCAGAAAAGCCAATTATGGTGGGTTAAGAGAAGCCCTGTTAGCTGACCCTATGGTCAAAAAATTAAGTCGATCCAGGTGTCCAAATGAGTGTATCCTTTCTCAGGCACCTGTCATCTTAAGTCAGGAGGAGACGTCAAACTTGGTAGATACATACGATAATTTTATCAAGTCAGTATTCAATGCGCAAAATAAATATATCCCCAAAAGAAAATTTAGATCAACACAGAACCAACCCAAATGGATGAATAATAGACTATTAGATCTTCTAGGAAAAAAGAGAGGAATATATAGAAAAATACAAAAAGGCGAAATTCACCTACTTGCTTACTATCAGAATCTATCACGACAGGTAAAAAAGGATATTAGTAAAGAAAAAAGAAATTATGAAATTAAGGTTGCCAAGGATTCAAAAAATAATCCTAAAGCTTTTTACCAACTATATAAATCCAAGGTTAGAGATGTAATTGGTCCCCTTAAAACTTCGATAGGAAAATTGACAGAAAGTTATTTAGAAATGTGCAGTACATTAAATAGTCAATTTCTTTTCGTTTTCACTAATGAAAATTTGGCACAGTTTCCAGAAGTCCGTAAGGTATACAGCGATAGTATAGAAAATAGGTTAAGTACGGTTACTATAAGTAGAAATGATGTGGTTAAGGAAATTGACAGACTGAAACCTCATAAATCGCCTGGTCCTGATGAGGTATATGCTAGAGTATTAAAAGAATGCAGAGATGAGTTAAGTTATCCATTAACATTTCTATTTAACAAGTCATTAGAAACAGGTATAGTTCCAGAAGCTTGGAAGCTTGCAAATGTAGTTCCGATCTTCAAAAAAGGTGATAAATCAATAGCATCCAATTACCGTCCCATTAGTCTCACTTCAATCATAGGAAAACTACTAGAGTCAATTATTGCTAGGAAAATGAGAAACCACTTAGAAACATTTAACTTAATCAATTCTTCTCAGCATGGATTCACTCAGGGACGGTCTTGCCTTACTAATTTGCTTAGTTTTTTTCAGAGGTATATGAAGCAGTAGATAATGACAAGTCATATGATATTATATATTTAGATTTCAGTAAAGCTTTCGACAGAGTCCCTCATGAGAGATTGATGAGAAAGGTTGAGGCACATGGAATAGGTGGGGCGTTGTTAGGATGGATTAGGTCATGGCTAATTGGTAGGAAGCAGAGAGTCAGCATAAATGGTACCAAGTCAGAATGGGGAGCAGTCAAAAGTGGTGTCCCCCAGGGATCGGTATTAGGTCCCCTGTTGTTTCTTATATACATAAATGACCTTGATTTAGGTATAACTAGTAGGATAAGTAAATTCGCAGACGATACTAAAATAGGGAGATCAATTGATTCAGATAGCGATATAGAGTGCCTCCAAAGGGATCTAGATACCTTACATGAATGGTCAGTAAATTGGCAGATGAAGTTTAACATTGACAAATGCAAGGTATTAAAGAAAGGGAAGATGCAAACAAATGTTAAATATAAACTAGCTAATTTAGAATTAGAAAATTCAGACTGCGAGAAAGATCTAGGTGTGTTTGTTAGCAATGATTTGAAGCCTAGAAAACAGTGTATAAGCGTTCGTAATAAGGCAAACAGGATTCTCGGGTTCATCTCTAGGAGTGTGAGTAACAGAACTGCTGATGTTATCTTAAAACTTTACTTGTCATTAGTGAGACCCCATATGGATTATGCTGTCCAATTTTTGTGTCCTTATTACAGAATGGACATAGATTCATTGGAGAGAGTTCAGCGTAGAATGACAAAGATGATCCATAATATTAGAAATCTTTCGTATGAAGAAAGGTTGAAGAAATTAGGTTTACATTCGTTAGAGAGACGCAGAGTTAGAGGGGATATGATAGAGGTGTTCAAGTGGGTTAGTGGGATTAACAAAGGGGACATGGCAAATGTACTAAAGCTCAGTGATAGCGAAAGAACTCGTACCAATGGTTTCAAATTAGATAAATTTAGTTTCAGAAAAGATATAGGCAAGTATTGGTTTGGTAACAGAGTTGTAGACGGGTGGAATGGACTACCAAGTGCTATAGTGGGATCTAAAACTGTAGGGAGCTTTAAGATAAAATTGGATAAGCATATGGACGAGAAGGGTTGGGTGTGAAGGGGGATCAGCCGGGTTGGGCCAATCAGCGCTCTGCAGACCTCCATAATCCTGCGTTAATCTCTAACCGTTTTGGTAAGATGATCCTCAGGGTATTAGAGTGTGAAGCCTATAATTGGGCTTTGTAATGAATTGGGGTTGTGTGGGACAGGGATCTGCCTTGCTTAGGCCAATCGGCTTTCTGCAGACTCCCATTTTCTTCTTATGTTCTTAAGTAGAAACTTTCCAAATATATACTGTATATACAGTATATATATAAATATAAATATATATATATATATATATATATATATATATATATACATATATATATATATATACAGTATATATATATATATATATATATATATATATATATATATATATAGGGGAGATGTGGAGGAGTAGTCTTGCCACTGGCCTGCTAATCCAATGGTCCCGGGTTCGAATCCCGATATATCAATGGGAAGATATTATTGGGATGGAATTTGTGCTGTACCTAGTGTCAGTGCATAAGCACACCGAAATGCCAAAAAAAATACCCTCATTGTTCCCTGATTAAATAGCACTGTATGAATATTCCCATATTCAAAATATGCTACAGGGGGGGTAATGCCTAGTGAGCTAATTGCTCAATAGGTGGCGTTCTGAGAGTGAGGGTCCGAGTCTAGGTGATGAGACAGTGAAGCACGAAGGCGGAGCAGCTTTAGAGATGTGGCTGCTTCGAGCAGTGAGTTGAAGTCTAGTGCTTCACTTGTATCACTCCGTAGAGTAGAACAAGACCTCACGGGCTTCACAGTGTTAAGAGGTTGGATATGCAGGCTCTCAGCCTATGCCCGAGAGGGAGTAGTTGGAATATAGAAAAAAGAAAAACAAAATATATATATACAGTATATACTGTATACTCATATATATATATATATATATATATATATATATATATATATATACTGTATACTGTATATAAATCTTAACATATACTGTATATATATTTTGTTTTCTATGTGAGTGAAGGGGACAAAAGGCAAAACTGCCTGTAGCGAGTGCCTCCCCCAGAGTTGAAAGAGTGACAGGGCCAAAATCAAGGGACGTTCGAGCCAAAATGCCTGGATACACAGAGTTTGAAGCAATTTAAGTCATAGGAAGAGGGAAAGACTGATTCTGGGGGAGAGTTCCAGAGCTCAGCTGTTGAATAGAAGAAAGTCTGAGAGTAACGTTTCACTCTTGGGTTAGTTAGTTGCACAGAGTAGGGGTGGGATTGTGTTGCAAGACGGGTACCACGTACCCTACGTAGCAGAGGTGGTATACACTGGGAGAGCTCTGAGGAACACTGATTATTGTAGTAGCGATAGAATAGTGAGAGAGATGCAATATTGCGGCGGAGAGAGAGAGATTGCAAAGAGATGGTGAGTGGACGGGAGTTAAGGATACGAAAGGCCTTCCTTTCTATTTTGTCTAGGAGTGTGGTGTGAGAGGATCCTCCCCACACATGTGAACAATACTCAATACAAGGATGCATTGTGTCCCTATACAGAGCAAGAAGCTGTGAAGGGATAAAGAACCCCTTGAGGCGGTTGAGCTTACCCAGCTTCTGGGAGGCTGCCTTAGCATGACTGGTAATATAGTTCTTCCAAGTGAGAAAAGAAGAAAAAGAGATACCAAGATTATTGAGAGAAGATGAAGGATTGATTTTTGTATTGTTGAATTGTAAGGGATAGTCCTCTGGGAGTTTCGGACCGGTAGATAGATGGAGACTCTGCCCAATTGGAAATAGTAGTTAGATCATAAGATACGTGTTCTATGGCTTCATTACGTTGGCCTTTGAGATATTGCTGGCTGGGGCGTTCAGGAAAATAATTGAGTAGTGTAAGGTAGAGTCGTCTGCGTATGAATGGATGGGACTGGAGGTACAGTTCAGAAGATCATTTATAAAAATTAGAAAGAGAATAGGATATAGGACAGAGCCCTGAGGAACTCCGTAGTTGATGGAATGAGGAAGTGAGCGATGGCCATCCACAACCGCAGCTATGGAACGGCCAGAAAGGAAATTAGAGACAAAGGCACAGATGGAGGGATAGAAACCGAAGGAGGGTAGTTTAGAAAATTAAGATTTGTGCCAGACTCTATCGAAGGCCTTCGATATGTCTAGCGCAATAGAAAAGGTCTCACCGAAGTCCCGAAAGGAGGATGACCAAGAGTTAGTAAGATATGAAAGAAGATCACCAGTAGAGCGATCCTTACTGGCGATCTGAGAGCAGATTATGAGAAGAGAAATGCTTAAGAAATTTGGAAGCAAGAATAGTTTCAAAAACTTTGGAGATACAAGAGATGAGAGCAATTGGACGATAGTTGGAGGGTTGAGAGCGGTCACCCTTCATTGGGACAGGTTGAATGAGAGCAAACCTCAAGCAAGAAGGGAAGACGTTAGAGGAGAGACAGATACGAAAGAGTTTGCCTAGGCAGGGAGTCGGCACAGAAGCACAGTTTTTTAGTACAACAGGAGGAACACCGTCCGGACCGTACACCTTCTTAGTATTAAGCCCAGAGAGGGTAGAAAGTAAATCTTTAGAAGAGATTAGGATATTAGGCGTAAGTAGGAGGAACTGGGGTGGAGAAGGAGGAATGACACCGGAATCATCCAAGGTGGAGTTTCTAGCAAAAGTTTGAGCGAAGAGTTCAGCTTTGTCAGAGGAAAAAGTGATGGTTGTGCCATCAAAGTGGAAAAGGGGAGGGAAAGACGAGGAAGAAACATTGTTCGAGAGGTTTTTGGCTAGATGCCAAGATTTATTTGCATTAGACTGAGAGAAAGAAAATGGAATGTACGCCTCCATGCCCAAGAGGATTACCTCGGTAATGCGTTCAGCACTCTCCGAGGGTCCTCGGTCACGGAAGCAGAAGTCATTCCATGGGAAATAAAAAAAGTACTGCCATATATATATGGTTGTTTCTATTCAGGAGTTTGGCAAGAAAATATATGAGAACTGGAAGGGATATCCAACTAGATAGTGCAGTGATGAAATGGTATGTTCAGATGAGAGCGAATGGACATTTAGTCAGAGGTGTGGAGATTCTGGCCGCCGCAAAAAAACTTGCTGCAAGTTTGGGTATATTGGACTTTTAAGGGCGGTTAATGGTTTATTTAATGTGAAAGCCCATGGTGAGGCTGCCTGTGCTGACACCTCTTCAATTAAGCCTTTCCGCCAAAAGCTCAAAGCTCAATAAGGTTATAGAAGAGGAAGGGCTAATCTCGTCGCAAATATATAATGCAGACGAAACTGGATTTTATTGGAAATCAATGCTCAAGAACACCAAGGCTTGCAAGGGTGAGGAGAAGACGCCAGGAAAGAAAATGAGCAAAGAACGTTTGTCATCCATACATTGTGCCAATGCCAGTGGCACTCAATGTTTGAAACTAGCAGCGGTGGGAAAATAATAAAAAACGAGGCCTTAAAAGACATGATTGATAATCTGCCAGTGATTTACTACCACTCCAAAAACGCATGGTTCACAGGCTCAATTTGCACTGCCGGGTTTTTCAATCATTTCGTCTCAGCCTTAAGAAAATACCAGGAGGAGGTATTAAATAATCCACATGAGAACGTAAGAGCCATCCTGATTCTGGACAATGCACCTGCCCATCCCAGTGCAGACCAACCTATCAGTGCCGATGGGAAGATTCATGGGATGTACCTACCCCCAAAAACTACTTCAATGGTCCAGCCGATGGACCAATGGGTCATCGGTGCCTGTAAGTGCCGATATACCAGATGCTACTTGGATGAAGTGCTGGTGGTCCTCGAGACTGGTGAGGATA
Source organism: Paralithodes platypus (assembly GCA_032716605.1). Lineage (NCBI taxonomy): Eukaryota > Metazoa > Arthropoda > Malacostraca > Decapoda > Lithodidae > Paralithodes > Paralithodes platypus. The sequence goes on along the minus strand of CM064562.1, from coordinate 20,350,926 downwards.
TGCAAGAGGACACGCGAGAGGCCAGGACCAAGGAAAATTATAAAATTACAACATTCAGTGTGCCCTACACAACCTTGCCCATTCCTGGCAGGATATGAAGGCATCCAACCTAATAAATTCCAGGAAGAAATTGTTGTTAGACAAAGACGATACCAGCTTCGAGTGGTTTGAAGGGTTTGAAGCAAAAGATTTTCAGAAGTTGCTTCACAGTGCTGGAGAGAAGAGTGTCACTGGGGATGATGTCTGAGACTGGATCGAGGAGAACGAGAGTGACCCAAGGTATCAGATTCTGTCCATGGAGGATATTGCAGCAGAAGTTGCTGATAGAGACAAGGAGGAGAGTAGTGACAATGAAGACAGGGAACATCAATGTAAGAAGGTCAAGCGCTGCTACATTGATACTATAATCGACTATACCACCTACTCCAAGCGCGAAGAGGCCGCAACCTACTACGGTAACTTGAGGATGCTACGTGAAGTCATTATTAGAGAGGAGCACATGGGAGGAAAACAGGTGAAGATGCACTTCTTCACTCCACGAGCAACTCAATATAAACCTCACCAGCTTGGTGCCCTCTGCACTGACCCTGATGACCCCTATCCCAGTACCAGTGCCCTCTGTACTGACCCTGATGACCCCCAGCCCAGTACCAGTGCCCTCTGCACTGACCCTGATGACCCCAAGCCCAGTACCAGTGCCATCTGCACTGACCCTCATGACCCCAAGCCCAGTACCAGTGCCATCTGCACTGACCCTGATGACCCCCAGCCCAGTACCAGTGCCCTCTGCACTGACCCTCATGACCCCAAGCCCAGTACCAGTGCCCTCTGCACTGAGCCTGATGACCCCCAGCCCATTACCAGTGCCCTCTCCACTGACCCTGATGACCCCCAGCCCAGTACCAGTGATCCACACCGAAGGACCCCAGATCCGACAACCCTCTCTGTGAAAAAAAAAAAACATTCAACGCCGGGAGGAAGACAAACAAGTCTGAGACATGCTCGACTCCGAGTTGATAAACCCCTCCAACAGTCCATGGTCCTCCCCCATTTTCCTTGTAAAAAAAGAAAGATGGCTCTCTAATATTTTGCGTGGACTATAGCCAATTAAATTACGTCACCATCAAACACGCTACCCCCCTCCCGCGATTTGGCAACTTCCTCGATTCCCTCCACGGGGCGAGTATATTATCCACACTAGATTTACAAGCCAGATATTGGCAAGTCCCAGTGCAACCCGAGCATAGACAGAAAACGGCGTTTTCCACTAGCAGCGGCCGTCCTTTTGAATTTATCGTCTTACCTTTTGGGTTATGCAACGGCCCCGCCACCTTTTCTTGGTTAATTGACTTTGTCCTCCAAAAGCTTAGGCTAATGGCATATTGCTGGGTAAATATCTTACAAAGCTAGCGCTCCTTTATTTAGCAATGTTTCTATTTTTTTCTTCATTAAAACCTTTGTAGAAGTTGTTTAAATTGTTCCTCAAGGCGATTTTTTGTCTGGAATACATTTACTATCCTAACAATCTTCCTCCTATTGTTAATGTTAAGCCATGCATATAGTGTCATTGACCAAACCTAACCTAGTATCTTAGGTGGGGGCTTCACGCTTCCCCCCCCCCCCCCCCCAACCGTGTTAAATTACTAAAACATAATGAGCTCCGAAGAGGTGGCCATCAGTTGAGTTTTCCCTCAGTCAGCTGTTATTTATGCCCTGCTGGTATTACGAGTATACTGTATATAATGATGACAATAAGTCCTGGGGATGTAAGGGGCCTCAACCCAAAAGCTTTTACTATAGCTCAATTACTAAGGTCATCCAAAATTTCTCATAGGCTACTCATTTTTATTAGTAATCGTGGTTACAGTTAGTTTAGGCGGTATTAGTCAAGCAATCTTTCGCAGTGATTTTCATGCTCCGAGTCACAACCGTTACGTTCGCTTCTAATTTGAATGCTTTTGGGTTAAGGCCCCTTACCCCCGGCCCCCCACACCCAGAACTTATTGCCATTATTATATATACCGGTAATACCAGCAGGGGGAAAATGACAGCTGGCTGAGGGATATTTTCGGAAAAAAGGGGTTAAATTTAACGCATAATGGTCGTGACCAAGAGCATGCAATAGTCGCTTTGAAAAGTTGCTTGCATTTAACCGCTTAGGCTAATGGCATATTGCTGGGTAAATATTTTACAAAGGTAGTGCTCCTTTATTTAGCAATGTTTCTATATTTTTTTAACTGAAACCTTTATAGAGGTTGTTTGAGTTGTTCCTGAGTGCAATTTGTAGTCTGGAATACATTTAGTATCCTAGTAATCTTCCTCCCATTGTTAATGTTAAGCCACGCATATAGTGTCATTAACCTAACCTAACCTATTATCTTAGGTGGGGGCTGCCGGCCTCATCCTCCCGCAAACGTGTTAAATTACTAAAACATAATGTATGAGAGTGAAAACCCCACCCGCCATTGCACGTATGGTCAACGGCATGCAAGGTGAGCACTAGGTTTGTAAAAGATTACCAATTGCTTTGGCTTAGCCCCAGTATGAACATCAGACACTTCCACAGCAGAGATCTTGGGGCAGCAACTGCTAGTTCAGAAAGTTAGGATGATAACCACTGGACTCACAAATGATGAGTGACTAGAGAAGGCTAACTAGGTGCTGCCATAATACCCTACCCAGTAAATATTTTGGATAATAGAGAAAACCACTAGCTATTTCTCTACCAGTGGGCAGTGGCCAGACTTGGCTATGAATTAGTTTTCTCCTGTTTAGCCTAGGCTAAGCCAGGTAGACTTAACTATTTGTTTACCTTTCAATTTAATCTTTAGCTTTAGCAGATAGCTGTGCATGGGTAGAATGATAGGCCTATGTGGGGGGTTAATGTTTATTTAATTAGCCTATGCAAGCAGCTTTTTGTGCAAAATGAATAGACGTTGTGTAATCTAATTATGAACAAGAAACCTAGACTGGCCTAGTAAAGCAGCTGGTGTTCTCAGTGTTACTTATGAGAATCTGCAATATATTGAAGAGTACAGTACAGGGCAATTTACAGTAAAGGGTACTTCACACAGTCAGGAATGCGAGCTAGAAACACTAGGAGTAGCTGAAAATTCGGATTCCTGGGCCTATTCGCGTTGAAAATCGATGACTCCTAGTGACTCTAGCGATATACTAGTGACTCCTGTTAGACTCCCAGTGACTCCAAACCAGTCGCGGGCGATGAGCCCTGTCCGACAAAATGTTCACCGTGTTTAAAGTTCTCGCCGCGAGTCGAACCATTCCCAGTGATTCCTGGTGACTCCCAGTGACTCCCAGTGAGAGCTGGGGATTCTCGGTGATACGTATCTGATTCGCGCACAGGTTTCGGTTTCAGTTTCAGTTCTCACCAGAATCACCAAGACTCACTGGGAGTCACTGGGAAATCACTGGGAGTCACCAGGAATCACTGGGAGTGGTTCGACTCGCGGCGAGAACTTTAAACACGGTGAACATTTTGTCGGACAGGGCCAATCGCCCGGGACTGGTTTGGAGTCACTGGGAGTCTAACACGAGTCACTAGGATATTGCTAGAGTCACTAGGAGTCATCGATTTTCACCGCGAATAGGCCCAGGAATCCGAATTTTCAGCTACTCCCAGTGATTCTAGCTCGCATTCCTGACTGTGTGAAGTACCTTTTAATTTTCAACTTTTCAATAACTCGCACTTCATTCCCGGTTTTATCCCATTGATTCCTGGTGACTCCCAGTGACTCCCAGTAATTCGCAGGTACACTCCCGCTGGCTCCTACGGTGTTGTGAGTGCATGGGGAATTTCAGACACTCGCGGTCGTATTCCCAGGAATCAACAGGAGTCATTACTCCTATTGATTCTAGCTCGCATTCCTGACTGTGTGAAGTACCCTTTAGACTTATATAATCAGTTTACTAGTTAAGGGTACATCACACAGTCAGGAGTGCGAGCTAGAGTCAGTAGGAGTAGGGGACAATTCGGACTCGCGGGCCTATTTGCGGTGAAAATCGATGACTCCTAGTGACTCTAGCAACTCCTAGCGACTTCTGTTGGACTCCCACTCGCTCGCGGTGAAAATCGATGACTCCTAGTGACTCTAGCGACTCCTATTGACTCCTGTTAGAATACCACTAGCTCGCACTCCTCACTGTGTGAAGGCCCCTTTAGCCTACTGTAGTCACTCGTTATTTGTCAGTCCAGTCGTTATCATCCTAACAATCCATTATATTTTCCCAATCCGTTATCATTATAACGTGAATGAGAGGCGGCATGCCCCCCCCCCCCCCCCCCCCCAGAAAATGTTGAGAATCTGTGTGTGATAACCCAGGCTCAATTCCCGGTGGATCAAATATAATATATGCTTTCATTAATTTTATTGGAGGTGTTTGGTGTTGGGGTGAAATTAATAAAAAATATATTATCAGTAGGTTTAGGGATATTTCGTAGCAAGGCCGTTCTATATGATCTGTGTCCCATGAATATTCTTTCCTCTCATTTAAACATTAGGCTACCATAGCGCGGTTGGGAATATGTACATGATTAGATTAATATCCAGTATTCCAGAATAGATAATAAGTCGTAGGCGTGTGCGTAAACCTTTAACCGTCTTGGTGGTGTAATGGTTAGAGTGTTTAAAAGTCTGTGTGTGATAACCCAGGTTCGAATACCGGTGGATCACATATATACTTTCATTAATTTCATTGGAGATGTTTGGTGTTGGGCTGGATTTTAGTTTTAGTTTCGTATTTATTTATTTTCCTTACATTTATATATACTGTATAATTATACTGTACATATATATATATATATATATATATATATATATATATATATATATATATATATACAGTATATATATATATATATATATATATAATATATATATATATATATCGCCCTTTTTCTTCTCTACCAAACGTTCGACGATCTTTGAATCGTAAACCTATAAGATTATTTTCTTAATATATCACTATTTTTATATTATTTTCGTTTTCTATCATGTCATTTTCAACAACTTTTGTAAATACTTTTGATTCCCCTGAGTAATATATTTCACCTGCCAATGCTTTTTCCTATGTATTGCGTTTTTGTTACCAAATCTTTTGATCGTCATTTACATTTTACTATACTGTATAGTTTTCTCAACGTATCGGTATTTTTATCTTTAATGTTTATATTATAAAAAACAAAATCATAACAACTACATAAATACCTTGGATTTTACGATGTATGCATATTTGTCTGCCAATTTGTATGTTGTCTAGGCTTCTGATTATTTATTATTTTTTTAAACATTCCTATTGTAAGAATTATATTTTATTCATAAGCCTGATGATGGACCTTGTGTGACTCCGAAACGTTGCCAATAAAGATGACCTCCGTGAAGATGTTTGTCACAACCCTGGTCTTTTTCTTCAAATTGAGTCAGCACTTTCCACGCGACAAGTCTATTTCTCATATATATATATATATATATATATATATATATATATATATATATATATATATACAGGGTGTCCATAAAGTCTCTTTACAATTTAAAATATTTATTACAAAAGCAAATGAACAGACAAATATGTGGAAATTATTACAAAATGAGGAGTAGATAT
>CM064562.1:20232804-20342804 GCA_032716605.1 Paralithodes platypus | reverse complement strand
GTTATATCTGAACTATTTCTTATTCTTAATATATAATGCTGATTGCTGCGTGGTGAAGAGTGGGGCGAGGGAGGACACTTTAGGTAAGAAATGGTTCTGGTTTGTGGTATTTCGTGTACGATTATCATGATGTCTTATTATCTATACAACTCTAAAATAATTTGCAGGCATTGTGTAAACACAATAATGTCACTAAACCTTAATTATAGATATTATACAGTACACCATATCAATACAATATATAGCCTAATCCTGCAAGTAGCCTACTGTACATTACTATTTTCACAACTTAAGTGAATCAATAAAGCTCTCCCTTCAACCCTTCCTTAGATTATGCAGTAGTAATTTTTGTATGTAAAGGATATTCCTCTGATTATGTCTCACAAGATTACTTTGGTTCAGTTTCAATTATGCGAATTAGCTTCTAATTTCCAAAATTTCTGTCCACAAATATACAGTACAAGTGTTTAATAATAGTGGGGTAAATAATGGAAAATTTGTGCAAAATGTGATACAAGCACCAAATTTGGCATGGTGGTTCCCAAGGGTCTACTTAGCAAATCTACCTGACGTGCCATTCAAAAATCCAAGATGGCGGCCATTTTTCAAGATGGACGCCGAATGCGTCTGCCGAAAATGGTTTTGCTCATAGATATGCATGTACTTAATGGATTTGAATGATCTTGGTGTCGATTTCTATGTTTTCTTGCATGCTGATTCATATTTTTCTACTTTCAAAAAACTCAAGTGAATAACTTCACACTTTTTGGCTATTTAGATCAGTCTTTTCTGCATTTTCGCTTGCCTGATGAGTGTTTTGCTATTTTTTACTATGTGCATGACATGGTAATTTCTAAATGAGTGGTCAATCCTGCAAGTCCTTCAGTAAACTGGCTCGGATTGTCCGTCTTACAGGGAATAGGTCTGTTTGGGGGCCTTCTGTGTATGGCCACCCTAATTAAGGGGAGTAAGGCGTCCGGCAATTGATAGATAGATAGACAACTGCTGCACTGCATACTGGTAGGCCTAATAGCTGAAACAATAAATTTGCCAATATAGAAGTATTCGTACTAGCCTAATTAGTATTTAGATTATAAGAATAATTACATATTAGTTTTAGAATTTAGATAATGACTAATGTCATTAAGTCACCCATGCATAAAAAGTGTAGTGTGTGTAGACTGAAGAAGTGCTAGCAGCTGGCCCTACTCCTGAATTTCCTGAAGTCCTAAGCTTTTTCTTGCCACTAGCAGCTAAACTCTAAAGTATTGATAGTTTGATAACTTTGCCATATTCTACAATTCTACATCTGCTAGGCCTAGGCTAGGCAGCACCGTGTAGCCAAGGCCCAAATTGCCCAAACACAACAGGCTAAATCATTACAACAAAATAAGCAATTTACCATGCAGGGACTATGCAGCTTTAACAAGACCACAAGACGGGTAATTCTTTAGATATGAGCCTTCCATCAAACATGAACGCGGCCTAGCAGGGATACTCGTGAACGTAAACAATCCTTCACCCGCCTCTAATGAAGACAATATCGTCTGATTGTCATTAATCTAACCTGAAAACCTTACCTCACCTGGGGGCTTCCGCCCTCAGACCCCGTTCAGCCGCTGCTCTTAAAAATTAGGCCTATGTAGAAGACGCAATTTTTTTATAAAGTACTGCGGTAAAGTGAAAAACACCGGTAAGATTATAGATTATACGTAAGATTATACGGTGTGACAGCCACGAGACCCATCGATTTTTGGAAAAGGATAGTGTTAGCAGGCGTACAGTCTGCTTTTTTTACATATTTGCACGCTCGCAGTTACATTTGTGCCTAATTTTTTTTTTTTTTTTTTACGAAATTATCCCACGGCCAGCTGTTATTTGCCCCCTGCTGGTAATATATATGATGATGACAATACATCAACCCATTATTGTATCCCACAGCCAGCTGTTGGGTAAATTGTTTTGTTACCAGTTGTGGGATATAATAATGGGTTGAGGGAGCTTTGCTCCCCTCACGGGAAATTGTTAAGACTTTGAAGGTCCAGATCATTCTTATTGGCAAAGTAAGGAATTGTTAAAAACCATAGCAAATACTCTGCTATTCACAAAAAAATAATCTGAATTATTATTATTATTTGGTAGGATAGGTATGTATCGGTAGGTTGGTTAAACATTGCTGGAATTGTTATGGACACAAACATTTTTGAGAGAGCTAAAGCAAAACAAATGCATGGATCTGAATGATAGGATCAAGGTATATAAAGCAAAACTAGGGGATTCGGTGAACCAAGAAAGACTGAAAACGTTGTGTGGAATTTCAAGAAAGTCTTTAAACACAACACTGAATAGACAGTTTTTCAATGCTGCGGCCAAACTATTCCACTAATTTCTATTATTTGTGTACCAAAACGTTCAGAATTACGAGCCTCACACAACTACGCAAAAATGGCTGTGATAATCAATGTAGTTTTCAAGATATGGATTTTCCAGTGAATTTGAGTTTTTTTCAAGATAGCCGAAAAAAAACCCATGTGTAAGGAAAACCTTTTGTATAATATTTGTGGGGCATTGGTAGTGGAGTCCATATACCAAAGCACAATAATTTCCTATGAGTGGGAGAGACGGTATTTACGTCTGAAATGCGGCTGGCACAGGCATGTCTGGCTGTCATTTAGGATTTTAAAAATATCAAAAGTTGCCTGATATAAAAACGCACCTTGGTCGCGATCCGACAAGCAGTTCCGGAGTTATTGAGTAAAAACCGGTGTGGAAGATGTGGAGAATAGTTAATGAGCCAGCCCTCCTAGACTCAACACTCCGATATCCACTAACTCCAAAGTATCTCTGGGCTTAATTTGAGAAATCTTACAGTTGTATTAAAGTAATCAGATACAACTATAATAGAACATAGATTAAGTTTAACGTCAGTTACTAACTTGCACCTACTTGGTATTCGCAGTCTTTATAGGAATCGTCATTATGAAAGGCATCACAATACACACTGAAAGTAAATTAAGAGTAATTAGTTTTATCATTTACGATATCTTCCTTGAATTATTTATAATATTTATCACGATATATTACTGTAAGAACAATTCACTTTAAATTTAATTAAGAACAAGAGATGCAAATTTACCTGGTATTTTTTAATTATAGAGCGGCGTAACGATACAACCGGCGATTTGTCGAACGGTGTACCGAACTATTCACGTCCTATTTAACTACGAATCTATCTATGGCCACAGTCAGAATTCGCAACTAAAGTATCCACTTAGTAAAGAGTTATAAAATAGCCCTCACTAAGCGAAGTAGAACTTATCTGGTGATGTCGATGTAAGAAGTTATTTGTAGACGTAATATAATCCTTGTTGGGGAAATAGGTCTCACTTCTACACCGGTTGAATGATATCTCCCTAGCCGCTACTCACGCCGGCTATTTATAGCCGACAGTTTCCCCCCAAATTCTTTGTAAACGAATCCTTAATGAACGAAACTATCTCATTGCTTTTGTTCGGTTTGGATTTGTATCAATACATCTGTGTATGCGTGTACACTATGTTGATTCAAACCCAATGTTTCAGCTTAGGATTTAGCTGTTTCGGTTTATTTATATTTCTGGCTGTTCGTAACTCAGGTTCATACAGTTCAAGTTACATTTATTAGCACTTTCTTTTCTGACTTATGGAGTAGCATTTTATTATATTTACACAATCCTCTCCAGTCAATGATAATGTCCTTAAACCTATAATCCCACCACCATATACTTAATTACTTAATAAACTAAAATCCATAGACATTATTACTTTATAAATATCCGTGTTTATAATAAATTCCTGTCAGGTAATTCTGACAGAAGAATAAGAAGAAAAATATAAATCTGAACGATTGCAATAGGGGTTCCCCGCCGTAGGCTTGAACCCCTAATAATAATAATAAAAATATTAATTATAATTGTTGTACTTAAATTTCTAAGTTCAAGCATACTAATAAGGTGGGGGAATAATTAGACAGTTGTTGGAGTTTTGTATATTTATTTAACAGCCCAACTCTTAAGCTAACACGGGTCCAGTAACCCACTTCCTGTTTGGGCCGAAATTAGTTCAATACACGAATTGAATAGTTCGATGACCCACACCAAATAGTACATTGGAACTCGAGAGCTCCCGTTACCATCTACTTGGATTCCCGCTATTCAGGTAATGACTCACTTCGACTTCGATCCATTGCAGGTTATCAGACTCAACTAATAATTTTACAACGCCCTCGGATGTCTAACTAAGAGACCAGGGCTTCTCTGCCAAAGACTCTTATTCGTAAATCTAAATCACAAATGCTATTTCCTAATTAATATAACCTTTACCGAGCCCCTGGATGTCTATCTATAAGACCGGGGCGTTACGAACATAAATCCTCCAATACAATACAACACCTGGATACAACACTGGCCCGTAGACCACTTAATTCCCCACAAATAATATAATCTTTATCTCACCACCCCTTTACAGCATCGAACGCGTAGTCCGTTACACCTGAACATAAATTATCTTAATACAACGCAATATCTCAACCCTAATACAATACAACACCTGAATACAACACTGGCCCGTAGACCACTTAATTCCCCACAAATGATATAATCTTTATTTCACGATATTGATCTCTTTATCCGTTACACTTATTCCCGGATACGTACATAATATCTTAACGCAATAGATACGTCCTTACTAATTCAAAGATTCTACTTTATGCTGGGGTCACACATTCACGTATATTGCTCCCGTCAGCTCCCGTCTTTTGTAAACGAAGGTATATTGGTAGTTGGCAACATATTACGTAAAACGTAAGGGCATAATACGCAAAACGTAAATTAAATTGCGGCCAGTCGGGGGGGGGGGGGGTACTCACGCATGGCGAGAGTAGAAACGAGTAGCCCACGTGGGTCGGGAATGTTGTGGGTGCGGCCAAGGCCGCGCGGTTGTTGATTCGAGTGGAATCAAATACGTGGCTCACCCTCACGTATGTAAAAAGACGGGAAAACTTACGACCGACCTGGCCACCACGGCCGTCTGACTGGAGTAGCCTCGTCATACGTAGCAGCTACCCCGTCAGACGAGAGCTGCTCTCGTCCATCGTGGAAAGTTTCAGTCGAACGTGGAAGTTTACGTTCATTTGGCAACGCCGCCGCACTGCGTGTTGCCGGGAAGACGCGGTAATGTCGTACGGGGGGTATATAGGGACAGCGGGAGTTACTGCCGTCATACCTCTCACCACACCACGACGACCACCACCATCCCTGCTACTCTTCCACCCTGCCACCCTGCCTGCCACCCTGCCAACCTCTGCTGCCACCCTCTGCACGCTGCCCTGCCCTGCCCTGTCACCATGGTTACCAAGGCTACCAAGAGAAGCATGAAGAAGACGTCTGCAACCTCCCCGCCTGTCCCCTTGACGCCTGCAACCTCATCACCGCCTGTCCCCTTGACGCCTGCAACCTCGCCTGTCCCCTCGAACTCTGCAACCTCACCGCCTGGCCCCTCGAACTCTGCAACCTCACCGGCTGTCCCCTCGTCGTCTGGAACCTCGCCGATTAACCCCTCTGACGGTGAAGTGTTAATGAATATACTCGACGATGATGGAGAGGTGTTGGACGTGGATGAAAGTGAGGAAAACCCCGACGAAGTTGAACAGGGACAGGGACAGGAACAGCCAACAGTACCAATAAAACGGCGCCGGGAGAGCACCAACATTATCCTGACGGAGGCGCAGGAGCGTATGTTGGGAGACTGGCTGGAGCAGGATGTGCCTTATCTGTATGATAAGGGTGATAACCGCCACAAAGACAAGGAGCACATCGACCATGTTTGGGCGGAGAAGGCAGCCAGTCTGGACCCCCCCATCACCGGCTTGGAATTGTTGACGTGGTTCACCTCTCTCCGCTCCAAGTTTGGCAGGCTCACCAAGGACAAGAGTGGTGAGGGGGCCAAGAGGTTGACTGAGAGGGAGAAGTGGATACTGACCATGTTCCAGTTCCTCAAGCCCCACATCGTGCGACAGAAGAAGCCCCGGAATCTGGGTATGCCTCAGGTACGTTTATATTTGTTTGTTTCCCAACCCTTTCACTATTAATTCGTCAACAACATCAATATTTTCCTGGCGAGCGATAGCAAGCCAAGAGTTTTGGCGTCCTCAGGACAGTAACAGGATTTGTCTTTTTCTGAAATATTTTGCTTATAATGGTGCCATTATTTTTGTAAAATTATCTTGTTCACTTAATTTTATAATTACCTAACATTTTTGTTACTGAAACACATAATAACACAAAGCAGTTTATTCATTTTATTTAAAGGTTACAAAAATGAATGGTTATGTTGATTGGTATTTAACAGTTCATAAATAATTTACATGTTACTAATTATACATTCATGTCTCAACAGTCTGCTGCCCAAGCTGCCGAACCTTCTCCTGTGCATGCTCCTGTGCCTCCTGTGTGTGGTCCTCTGCCTGATGACCCCGCCCCAGCAGACGCCGATGAGGAAGACCAAGCAGCCGGCAGTCAGGAGAACACCACCCTAGCCATCTCCATGCCTCCGCGGAGGGCGAAGCAGTTGCTGTTCCTGCAACCCACGGAACCGGAACCCTGGAGCAAGTGAGTAGAGGAAATATTAGTTTCATAATAGCAACAATAACTTTGAACACATTGGCTTCCCAGAATACCACATCATTTTATTTGTTAACATTCATAATTGGTTAATTATTGAAATATGTTATGTTTCGTGTGTTGTGTAACGTGTTAATCTTCTCTTTTTCCATAATGGTAACAATAACTTTGAACATATTAGGCTTCCCAGAATACCACATCATTTTATTTGTTAACATTCATAATTGGTTAATTATTGAAATATGTTATGTTTCGTGTGTTGTGTAACGTGTTAATCTTCTCTTTTTCCATAATGGTAACAATAACTTTGAACATATTAGGCTTCCCAGAATACCACATCATTTTATTTGTTAACATTCATAATTGATCCAATATTAAAATATATTATGTTTCGTGTGTTTAATGTTCTCTCGTTCCTTGTTCCCTTACCAGGTCCTTGCCACTGCGGAGAAGGTGCGGCAGAACCTGGCTGGGGTGGCTGAATTGGTGGAGGACCCCGAACTCCAGTATTGGCGCGCCTCCATGGATGTCATGGCAAAGGACTGTGTGGGGTTGCCGGCCAATTTTAGAACTCCATTCAAGTGTGAGCTCCTGGCAGCCCTCCACAGGTTCAAGACTGCCTTTGAGGAGGGAGTCACCAGTGTTGGTCCGGACCTCATGCTGCATGCCATAAGAAATTATGGCATTCCGGCGCCACAACCACAACCACAACCTCAACCACAACCACCTCAACCTCAACCTCAACCAACCGCTGCTGTGATGTACCAGGGCACTCCGACAATCACCCTGCCTCAACCAGTGTTGCCCAAGCCTGCTCCTACCTATGTGCTACCTGCACACCAGGTTGCAGCACTGCAGACGTTGATGATGCGGCCGCCCCAATCGGCAACACCCCCTGCCACATTCCAGCCACCTACTGCCTCCACACCGACGCACTTCGACCTCTCGCAGTTGAGCTCCCAGTTTGGGCTTGGGAACACAAGCTTCAACTTAGAACACTATCTGCCTGCATCCTCACCTGCACCTTCGAACCCAGCTACGCCGGCACCAAACATTGATCCCGAACAGACCCTGGAGACCCCCAAGAAGCAACCCTAATCTGAGCCTGGAGACCCCAAAGATGTAATAATGTTAGGATATATTTTGTAGATAATGAAAGATGTATTAAAAATTAAAAACAATTTTGTAATGACGTGTGTGTTTCTAATTCCAATTTTGTAGCTAAAGTATTTATTAATAAGATGACAAATGAAATATATACTGAAAGTAATAAAAAAGAAATGACTAATTGAAAAGAAATACTGATAATATGGTTAATAATAAATATGAAAAATCATGAAAAATTAAATAAAACATACAGTACAAAACAAATGAAACATTGAAACAATTAACAACGTGATTGAAATATAAAACTAAAAGATGAAAAATAAAGTAAGCAGGGAACAATTAAAGTAATTAAAGGAAATTTAAAAATATACAATAAAAAATATATGGAAGAACCTACAAACTTATTGAACATCAAAAGTAACTGATAAAAGTACAATACAAAGCAAACTGGCAAAGACTCTATAACAAAAATTTAAGATGAAACTGAAATATACAGCAAAATACAAATTAAACAGGGGAAAACCTCACTCACCTAAATACGGTCATCCTGCCAACCCACAGATCCTTGAGGGGAAGAGAAGTAGGTCTTGAGGTAGTCCCGTTGCTCCTTGGCAAGCCTGATTGCAGTGTTGCGGGCCACGGTTGGTAGGTTCCTTCCTACAGGTGGGTCAGTCCTCCAGGGGCCAGGTATGAGTTCGTGGGTGTGGGGTCCTCTTGATCTACCTCTGCTCGGGGTGGGTTTCGTCCTCGTAGGATGTTGTGCAGAATGCATGAGGCCAACACAGCAACCTCTGCACGCTCAGGTTTCATAGATATTGGAGTGTGCAAAACCCGGAAGCGGTTGGCAAGAATGCCAAAGGCGTTCTCTACCACCCGGCGGCCCCTGCTGAGTCTGTAGTTGTAGATCCGTTCAGGTTTCGAGAGGAATCGTTGGGGGTAGGGCTTCATCATGTAGGGGCGCAGAGGGAATGCATCATCCCCTACTAAGAAGTAGTCCGTGGGTGGTCCAGTGGGATCGGTAGAGATGACCTCGGGGGGGGGGGCAGTTTGGCGGTCTGTCTTTCAAGCAACTTAGACAGAGGGGTGTATGCAAAGCCACCACCATCAGACTCTGATCCTATGGCCCCAACGTCGACGTAGATGAACTTGTAGTTGGAGTCAACAATTGCCAACAGGACAATGGAAAAAAACTTCTTGTAGTTGAAGTAATATGTGCCACCAAAGGAGGGGTTACGGATCCGTATGTGTTTGCCATCAATGGCTCCTACACAATGCGGCAGGTTCCATCGTTCCTCAAAGCCGCTGGCAACCTCCTTCCATTCATCAGGCGATTGTGGCGTTTTGAGCTCCTGATCTCCGTAGACAGAGATGATGGCCTGGCATGTGTCTGGAACAATTTGGCTGATGGTGTTGTGGGCAACACAAAAGTTGTATTGCAGGCTCTTATAGGAATCACCCGTAGCGAGGAAACGTAGGGTGATGGCCACCCGCAGACCAGGAGGAATGGGTTTTCGCCAGAACGTAGGTTGCCTCTGAATGATGGGGGTGACACGTTCCACAATCTCATCAAATAGTTGTTTGTCTACCCGGGTGAAGTTCTTGTACAGTAGTGGACATTCTCTTGCATGAGGTTCTCATAATGGCCATGTTCAGGCCTCCGTTGTAGATATGGCCACACCCACACTGTCCTCTTGGTCCTTTCCTTCTTCTTCTCTTGTTCCTCTTGATGGATGGAGTTTGCTATTGCAAGTAGTTTTAAGACTTCTATGTAGGCAAGGATGCATTGTATGAGCCGCGTGTTATGCCTAATCTCCGGTTTGATTAAGGAGTTCACAAATTTGAACTCCTCCAGGATGAATTCCGTGATGTTGTTCATGGTGCAGAGGAATGAGTGGGAATGGGAAAGGTGTGGCCATTCCTGCCCTTTTGTACTTCCCAGATTGCAACCCCGACAGACGTGGTTGACAAAGACTGTCTTTGTCTGTGTTTGCTCAGACGGGGGTGCCTACGATTGGCCGGAACCGGTCCAGGTACGACCTAACAAATCCCAAGACGTGCGGCCTCAGCTACGCCGGTCTTGTGGGGGCGTGGCATGGGCGTGGCCTGTGTTCCCGCAAATCGGGCAGCCCATGCGGTCGAACGGGGCTATGCTTACGCACGTCGCAAACACGTACGTAGTTCAATACGACTCCATTACGTCTGACGTAACACTGGCCCCGTTACGGTACGTCTGTCGGGATGTGAAATAGTCGTGGTAGAACGGGCGTTCACGGCAGGAACTACTCGCGTCTTTACATAAATTGGCGATTACGCCGGACGGGAGCTGACGGGAGCAATATACGTGAATGTGTGACCCCACCACATTAGGCTTATTCTCTATCGCCGCTCAACCGACGGACTAACCATTAATAAGATTATTAATTCAATTTCCTCCACAACATAAAATATAGTATAATTCTTGGACTAGTGTCCTTCCTATATATATTTCCCTAAACTCGGACTAGTGTCCTTCACATATATATATATATATATCTATATCCCTAAGGTGAAGCTGATCTATCCGCAACTATCTATTATTCCCACTGAACCCTATGGTTGCTTTCAAATCTCAATCCTTCTTACTTTAATTAATTCATGTCCTATAAGATCCTATCTATTTGGTAGCTAATGGCATGGAGCCTTCTCTATCAATAAACACTAATACTCTATGAACACATCATCCCTTTATTTTGTTTCGTAAGTCAAGTCTATTTCTCTTTAGTCTGTTCTAATAAGAACACATTAATTATTTAGGGGTAACCACTGGGTTAGTTAACATGCTCTCTCTCTCTTTCTCTTTATATCTTGGAAACGGTCACTCTCAGCTACTACCTGTCGCCCATCTTGAATTGTCTGGCTACAGGTGTGTAAACCAGCAATGTGGCGCCAGGCGGAGGGATACTGGTGGTGTAATCTCCACGTAGGTGAGAGTGAGGCCAGGCCCGAGGGAGTATTCACGGGAACTGTGGAGGTGGGCTGGAAGGCTGTAGTAGGGTAAGCCAAGTTTCCTGAGGTGCCCTGGGAAGAGAGAGAGGCTGGGCTGTGGCAAGCTGCCTCAGTGGTGCCGGGTGCCTGAATGATCTGGGAATCAGAATCAGAATCAGATTGAAGCTAGGTTGCTTCAAGGTTAGAATTACAAGGGTCTAGTGGAGAACGAAGTTTTGAAGGATGAAGAGTTGGAGAGATAAAAGCTGGTGGGCTAACCACCTTGCTATTTTTCATGTTTTATTTTTGTCTCTTGAGCAACATGGCCACGTGGTGTTGGTGTGGAGAGGCCCCTGTTGTTGGTGAAGGTGGGAGATGGTGGAGATATGATGAAGGTGAAGAAGGATATGATGTTGGTCTTGATCCCCTCGTTGTCGTTTCTGCCTCTTAGGTTCAGGTGTCGTAGACGTAGTTTGGTTCCCCGAGATAAGGAGATGGTGTTCTTGTAGGCTCCACATCTCCATCTCCTTCATCTTCTATCCCTCGATCTGGGAGCTGAATAAATGAATGAATGAATATAGAAAAGTTGGGTGAGGGTGAAAGAAGGGAAGTTTTTATTGGTTAAGTAGGAGAGACAGTGTTAATAGTGAGAGAAATAGGGTGTCGGGGCTTGACCCAACGTGCGTGAGTTGAATAATTGAGCTGGGGTTGAACTGTTTTAGTTGGAGAAGTTACTTTAATGAGATTCAGGATGGCTTGCCAAGAAGGGGGCAAGGGATGGGGAGCAAGATAATTTTGGGTGGTATAAAATCGAAAGTGCTTGCTATTGGGCTTTGGATGTTTTTAGGGTTGTATTATTTGGATGGTAGTAATTCGAAAATGGTTTAAAAGGGGGAGATAATTTTGGGTGGCATTGAGTCAAAAAGGGGGTAATGCTGGGGAAGAGCTGTCAGTGGCAGAACTTGTAAGAAGGCTGTACTGTTATTATATTTTGAAGTTACGTTAAAAGGTTGTTGTCTTGTAATTTGATTATAATTGGCTAAGGATTGGTGCTAGTAAGGAAATTTGGTGGGTCTGTGAAGTTATACATATTAATTGGAAGTGAATCTAGGAATCTAGGTCAAGAGTGGTAGGGAGGTTGGACTGTGGACGAGCCGGCATGACCCACCGCCTCTACCAATCTTGATTTTAAGTGAATTTAGGAATGGGTGCCTCTCTGTTGTTGGGGTGAAGGAGGTTTGACAAGGGGCGGGGGGGATATAAAATTATATTGAAAATTTGGATGAAGTTATCATGAAAGGTCTCAAGTTTTATAAGTTGATTTTCAGCTAATTGCTGCCAATAAGTATTTAGAGGGGGGATGTGGGCTAGATCGTGAAGATGTTGTGCCGTCTGGAACTCATACCACTGAGTCCCGAACATCCACCTCAGTGCTTTATTTTGAATTCTTTGGTATTTTAGTTGGTTGGTAGGGGCCGAAAGTGAAATGCTGAGTGGGACGTAGCACAAAAGAGGTCTTATTAGTGCTTTGTATAAGTGAAGCTTGGTTTTTATTGGTTATTATTGGTTTTATTTCTGAATCGAAAGATGGTTTGTAGTGATTTAGATGCGATGGCAGTGGAAGTTTTTGCTTGTTGATGAAATCGGATGTTTTTGTCGAATGTGAGGCCGAGTACTTTGTTAGTGGGAGAGACATTTATTTGTGTGCGGTTAGGGACAGGTGCTCGGGAGTTCTGGAATAAGGGTCTTGGGCGGGGATGTCCTTTGGCAAAGTATGTGATGTGTGATTTGTGAGGATGAGCCTGAATCCGCCATTTTTGCTCCCATTGTGCTACTTTGTCAAGTTCTCCTTGAGCTCTGTTTGTCAATGCGCCTATTGTGTCTGCTCTTATTATTTGCGTCACATCGTCTGCGTACATTACTGTGAGAGAGTCATTGTGAGTGGGGTTGGGAAAGTCATTTGTGTATAGGATGTAGAGGGTAGGGGCGAGCACTGAGCCTTGAGGTACGCCTGCTTTTAGTGCAAATGAATCTGAATTAAGATTCGAAAACTTAATTTTGGCTGTTCTATTATCCAAAAAGTTGCAGAGAAGTTTCTGAGTAATTAATGGGAAGTTGAAATTTCCGCAGATTTTGTACTTCAAGCCTTCGTGCCACACTGTGTCAAAAGCTCGTTTTATGTCCTTGGTAATTAAGGCTGTCTTGTTTTTTCGTCTGGACTGTTTGTTTATGTGAAGGTAGTTTGTGATAATGTTTAGTGCTTCTTGTGTCGATCTGTATTGTCTAAAACCAAATTGCATGTTCGTGAGGAGTCCTTCGTCTTCGAGAAATAGTCTGAGTCGGTGGTTTATGATACGTTCTAGAGTCTTCCCAAGAGTCTCAAGTAGACTAATGGGTCTGTAGTTTAGTGGATTAGTCTTGTCTTGGTTTTTCTTGGGAATGAGGATAATGGTCGCTGTCTTGAAGCAGACGGGAAAGTAGCCTGATGCCAGGATGGTGTTGTAGAGGTAAGTGAGTGCTGTTATGAAAGTGTTAGGTAGGTCTGGGAGCTCCTCTCCCCCCCCCCCCCACTTAATATAGGCCTGCCGCCCGGCCCGGGGCGCTGTGATTGGCTGGCACGCACGCGTGGCTCGCTGCTGCTGGGCACGCGCGAGCTGCATATTCACTTGTGTCTCTTCTTCTTCTCTCCCTCCATAGTATGTCCCAGGAAGTCGTTTGCAATTATCTTTTAGTGGCTTACGGGAGTCTAGGGCTGGCACTGAATTATTTGACATATTGCAATCTGAAGGGATGGCCTATGGAGAGAGCGATAGCGAGTTTTGGAATGAGGCTGCACGGGCATATTTCGGCTCCGACAATGGAGCCTTTTGATTGGCAGAGCGAGGAGGGGTGCAGATGGTGGAAGTCATGCCTGGAATGTCCACGTTATCTGGCCACAAGGCTCGGCCAAAAGGAGCACGCTGATTGGCCGGCCGTCTTTCTACTTTAATAATAATAATAATTATAATTGTAGTATATATTTTAAAAATACTTATACTAAAAGGATTGGAATGATTCAACAGTTGTTTGGAAGTTTGTACTTTATTTAGCAAACTTAATAGTAATCACCATACCTCAAAGCGATTCATTCTCTGTTCGGGTCGAAATACATTCAAACTGAAGAGTTGAATACTTACGATAATACAGTATACATTGCACCTCAGAATTTCAAGTTCCCATTACAACCTATCTGTACGATCGTTATTCAGAGCTTTGACCTACTTCGACTCCGATCCAAAGGCACAAACAACTATTTCTTAGCGATAACAGAAATTATCATAAAGTAATATATCCTTTATTACGTTAATAATATATATTACACGCGATTGATAGCATGCTATCGACGAGGTGATATCTATAGTGAAAAATATAGTTTCCGTTTAACAAAAGATTTTCAAATGGTGGAGGCCTGATTGCCAATCCTAACTATTTTTCAAGCTAAAAAAGCTAATACTCCTCTAACACAAACCTTAACTTTCTTGCCCACTTAAGTTGCAGGTATTATTACGTTATTCTTTATTTATCAGATCAAGTTAAATTATAGTCAGCTCATCTGATTGGTCTAGACTAATGGTTAACTAGGTACCTACGCCCCGAACCACCAGTTACGTAATTCTATCTTCTCAATAATTGGGTACCTACGCCTCTAACCATTCAGCCTAGACTTTTAAACAGTTGGGTTTCTATGCCCCTAACTCTCCCTAATAATATTATATAAACCTGTCTAATATATCTCTTCAATATCTATACAAAACTCTTAGGAATGCTCAACCTATATTTAACTATCTTTTGATATCTCCTATAAATGCCTACCACTATTTATAAACTGAATAGTTTGCGCTATACTAACAATGAAAAAGCTATACTGTAATTTAACTCTTTGTGGTTTATTACATCATTTCTCTAATTACTTTTTTCTTTAGTTGCCCTATAAGGACACATCAATATATTTGTAGAGCTCAAGGCAGTCTGTCAATATCTCTCTCTCTTAAATTCTGTTCAGGCCCATAAGGGTAATTTAATAAAATGTTTGGTCGTTTTCTTTACCGTCTATTCTTCGCAATCACCACCCCAGAGCCGACCAGTAGACGTGGTAGAACTTCTCTATACCATCCACCACCTGGCTTCCATTCTGGATCGCCTGTGACACCGTATGCAGGTGGGTAATATAACTGCAAGCTGCTGGATTTTTCAGGTGCACTTTTGTGGCGGCTGAGCGGATTAATTTGTCTTTGCTCTCTTGATAGGCTGCCTCTATACTGTGTTGTTTGCCAGGTGTCTTCTCTTGTTTAATCTCCCCATGGTGGTTGGGAAAGATAAGTGGGTGGTTATTGTCTTTAAAGAGCAAGCATTGGTCAGGTTGCCTCCAGGCTCCATCTGAATCCGCTGGCCCTGCCCACCTCCCTCTATACCCGCCCTCCCCGCAATGCTGGCTTGTGATTGGCTGAGGCGCGCACTGGGACTCGTCAGGGCAGACCCGGGATCTTTAAAAAGAACGCTCGCCCTCCTCAATGCTACTTTCGCTGTAATAACTTCCCGGCAGTGTATTTTTTATGTTTTTCAGTGGCTGACAGGAGTAAGAGGATGGCACCATGACATCAGAACGCTTTTTGCCAGGATTTAAAATACGGGAATGGACGGAGGGCCAGACCTATGAGAGTTCCGTATGGAGCTCAGTGGTCTGGTTAATCTGCTCTACACAACTGATGGAGGGCAAGTTATGAGCCAGGCGTTTAGAAGGTGGTGAGATGCAAGTGTCGAGGTGCACCGAGGGAGGCCTGAGACTGACTGAGAGCACCTGGGGGCCAGGGTAGCAACTAGGACAGCTAATCTCATGCAAATCCTGCGGGCACACCTGAGTAAATCCCGCCTTCTGATTGGCCCGCAGGATTACTCCTTCAATAATAATAATAATAATAATAATAAATATATACAGTATATATAAATAATTCGAAACACTTATAATAAAGATGTTCATGATTACTCTGGTCCTCCTCTTTCTCCTAATAATTATAATAATAATAATAATAATAATAATACAAATATAATTTGTGACTATGGTGTTGACAGCCGCATAATATCACCCAACAATAACAATAGCACCAACAACAGCCGTCATTACCCAGCTTTAACGCCCCCTAAACAACAGCCTATTGTAGCCTCTCATCACCAACACCATCACAAACACTGCCAGTCATCACTACTTGGCATAATAAACTACTATTGCCTTGTGTATTATTATAATAGTCTACGATGGTCACTAACAACATATTGTAGCCTCTCATCACCAACACCATCACAAACACTGCCAGTCATCACTACTTGGCATAATAAACTACTATTGCCTTGTGTATTATTATAATAGTCTACGATGGTCACTAACAACATATTGTAGCCTCTCATCACCAACACCATCACAAACACTGCCAGTCATCACTACAAGGCAGAATATACAAAGTAAGTCAGGCAACAACAGTTCTAGCGACCACTTGAGGTTTGCCCTCTAAATCACTGCTGTTCAAAGTGCCCAACAGTGGTTTAGAGAGGGTAAGGAACAATTTGAAAGGGAAGTACTGCCCTAGGACTAATGTCCCTGGCAGGATTAGGAGTTGTTAGTAGGGGACAATTGTTGTGTTCTTTATATGTTTCCCATTTGCATAAAGGAGACAAAAGGCAGGCTTCCTGTTACAAGTGTTTCCCCAAAAGCGAAAAGATTGACAGAAGCTAAATTCAATGGACTTTGGGGTCAAAATGCCTGTACAGACGAAGTTTAAAGCAGCTTAAGTCATAGGATGAAGGAAAGATTGATTGAGGAAAAGAGTTCCAGAGTTCACTGTCTTGTTGAGAAGAAGAAAGACAGAAAATTTGTTAACCCCTTACGAGCGGGTATAATTGCCCGAAATTGTCTTCATTCCCTGCTTATTTTCATACATAAGCAAAAGCCAGAGCGTAATACAACTATGTATCAGTTAAAGTACGGTAATAGTGTTTTCAAATGCCACCTGAATCATCCTTGTATGACGTCTGGTTATCTTCCACCGATCTCGCAAACGAAGGGCAAAATCTCTATAAATGAGCAATTTTTATCTGTTTTCGCTATGTGTGACGCTGCACATGAGTGACCTCTCTCTCTCTCTCCGACCTCAGTGTCTCAGCGTGGCCTTTAGGCTGCGATTGATGCCCCCCTCCCCCTCCCGCCCTCGCTGCCTGCAACAGCTGTCCTCGCTCCCAGGCCTCATAATAGCCGGAAAATTGTATCCATTATATGACGGGCCCCGCGAGAAAGGCGTTAATTCTTGGGATGGAGAGCTGGACTGAGTAGGAGTGTGACTGTGTTGAAAGGTGGATGCCTCACACTCACTGCAAGGGAGGGGGTATACACTGAGAGGGCTCTGAAGAACACTGATTGTTGTAATAGCGATAGAAAAGTGAAAGAGATGCAATATTGGCGTGTGTAGAAATACAATGTAGGGAACTAGTAAGAGGAAGTGAGTTGATGAGGCAAAATGCTTTTTACTCTATACTCTTTTTAGAAGTGCGGTATGGGTGGAACCCATACAGAACAAGAAGCTGTGAGGGGGTAAAAAAAAACACAGAGACGGTTGAGCACACCTAACTTCTGGGAAGCTGTTTTAGCAAGAGTGGTAATATGATCTTTTCAAGAAAAGTTGTATGAAAAAGAAGCACCAATAATATTGAGAGAAGATGAAGGGTTGATTTGTGCATTCTTGAAGAGTAATTGATAGTATTGTGCAAGATCGCAACGAGTAGATAGAAGGAGAAATTGGGTCTTGAAGGCATTGAAAGTAACAAACTTTTCTGTGCTCCAATCAGAAATAATTGATAGATCAGAAGACAGGCCTGCTATGGCCTCCTCATGTGACTTTTGGAGTGATTACATGCTGGATTGTTGTGAACAACTGGTTGAACAGTGTAAAGTAGAGTCATCAGCATACAGTTAATGAGATCATTAATGAATATTTGAAAAAGAACTAGAGACAGGACAGAACCCCGAGGAACACCAGAGTTGATAGGTTGGGGAAGTCATCGATGGCCGTCCACAACTGCAGCAATAGAACGGTCAGAAAGGAAATTAGAGACAAAGGCACAGACAGAGGGATGGAAGCCGAAGACTTTATCGAAAGGCTTTTGATATGTCTAGCGCAATAGAAAAAATCTCACCGAAGTCTGAAGGTAGGATGACCAAGAGTTAGTAAGATAAGCAAGGAGATCACCAGTAAAGCAGCCCTTAGTGAAACCATACTGGTGATCTCAAAGTAGATTATGAGAAGATAACGGCTTAAGAAATTTTGAATTAAGAATAGTTTCAGTAACTTTAGCAATGGAAGAAATGAGAGCAATTAGACGATAGTTGGAGGGTTGACAGTGGTCACCCTTTTTTGGGACAGGTTGAATGAGAGTAAACTTCCAGCAAGATGGAAAGACAGAGACAAAATAGTTTGCCTAGGCAAGCACGGATGAACAGTGTTTGAGTACAACAGGAGGAACACCATCCGGTTCTTACGCCTTCTTAGTATTAAGCCCAGAGAGGGCAGAAAGTACATACTTAGAAGAGATTATGATATTAAGCATAATTAAGTGGAGCGGAAGGAATAGTACCGGAATCATCCAAGGTGGAGTTTTTAGCATAGTTTGAGCCTCCATCTTATGGTGGAGGAAAAAAAGAATATGCCCCACGCGTCCTACTGCGTGTGTGTCGTACAAGGCGACCAATAGTGGGAATGGGGGTAGATTGTAGGCACCAATCGAACAGGGTTATACCCAGGAGAGGCTGTGGGCATTTGATAAGGAATCGCTGGAACTCCTGTTTCATTTGCTTGGCCTCTCTTACTGATTCCCTTTGTGCCTCACTTACACTGAGAGTAGTCCAGCATGCTCTCACAAACCCCTCCTCCTCCTATCTACTTCACTACACTTAACATGCACACCACACTTCCTCCTTCATAATTATTTTAAAAAAATGTACAACGGCGCAGCCTCGGAGTCCCCGGGGGGGGGGGGGGGGGGCCATAAATGCCCCCATACATGCCCGACCTTCCCCTGACGACCCATCTAAAAACTCTGGACCACGGCCTGTCACTCTTACCATCAACTTTTGCAATATTCACGGCCTTTCCTCTAATTTTCACTTTATCGAACACCATCTCTCCTCCTCCAAACCTGATCTTCTTTTTCTCACCGAAACTCAGGTGTCTGAAGCAACTGCCAGCAGCCCCTTCTCTGTATCCTCCTACTTTCTCTATCCTAGTTTCAAAGCCAATGGCGGATGTTGTGCATACGTGCACAACAACTCACTTGCTCTCGTGTTTCCGAATTTGGACTCCTCTGAATTCTCAACTTTATGGCTCAAACTATCCTGTCATTCTCATACTAAATATTTCTGTGCTGTCTATCTTTCCCCTAACTCTACCGACTTTCCCAAATTCTTTGACTATCTAAACTCTAAAGTGAAACACATAATATCTAGCTTTCCCTTCTCTGAAATCTCCATCTTAGGAGATTTCAACGTTCACCACCGCCAATGGCTCACCTCTCACTCTACTGTCAAACCTGGTGAACAAGCCTACGTTTTTTCTATCATAGATTACCTAGAGCAGCTGGTCCAGCAACCCACCCGTATGCCGGATCGCTTCGGAAATTGGCCCAACATTCTAGACTTATTTTTTACTTCTAACCCTTCTTCCTATATATACTGTCAATCTTTTCTCTCCTTTGGGCTCCTCCGACCATAAACTTATCTCCGTCACCTGTCCTATCTCTTCAGTACGGCCATCCGATCCTCCCAGCCGGAGGCGCTTGTGGCATTTTGGCGCTGCCGACTGGGAGGCTCTCCGGCAGTACTTCTTTGAATTCCCATGGAATGATTTCTGCTTCTGTGGTCGGGGACCCTCAGAGAGTGCTGAACGCATTACCGAGGTAATTCTATCTGGCATGGAAGCGTACATTCCATTTTCTTTCTCTCAGTCTAATGCAAAAAAATCTTGGTTTACTCACGCTTGTTCTACTGCTGTCCACAACAAGGAGGAAGCATTCAAACGGTACCGACGCCTTAAGACTCAAGACTCTCATTCTTCCTATGTTTCTGCCCGGAATCAAGCCAAATCTATTCTTCGACTTGCCAAGCACTCTTTCATCAATAGTAAATGCACTGAACTATCCAACTCTACCTCTTCCCAAGCTTTCTGGCATCTAGCCAAAAACCTCTCCAACAACTTTTCTTCCTCGTCTTTCCCTCCCCTTTTCCACTCTGATGGCACAACCATCACTTATTCCTCTGACAAAGCTGAACTCTTTGCTCAAACTTTTGCCAGAAACTCTACCTTGGATTATTCCTCCCTCTCCACCCCCCTCTCTCCTACTTATGCCTAATATCCTAATCTCTTCTGAAGATGTATTTTCTACCCTCTCTGGGCTTAATACTAAGAAGGCATACAGTCCAGACGGTGTTCCTCCTGTTGTACTTAAAAACTGTGCTTCCGTGCTGACTAGGCAAACTCTTTCGTCTCTGTCTCTCCTCTAACGTCTTTCTTTCCTTCTTGCTGGAAGTTTGCTCTCATTCAACCTGTCCCAAAGAAGAGTGACCGCTCTCAACCCTCCAATTATCGTCCAATTGTTCTCATCTCTTGTATCTCTAAAGTTTTTGAAACTATTCTTGCTTCCAAATTTCTTAAGCATTTCTCTTCTCATAATCTGCTCTCAGATCACCAGTATGGCTTCCTTAAGGGTTGCTCTACTGGTGATCTTCTTTCATATCTTACTAACTCTTGGTCATCCAACTTTCGGGACTTCGGTGAAACTTTTTCTGTTGCACTGGACATATCGAAGGCCTTCGATAGAGTCTGGCACAAATCTTTAATTTCCAAACTGCCCTCCTTCGGTGTCTGTCCCTCCATCTGTGCCTTTGTCTCTAATTTCTTTTCCGGATGTTCCATAGCTGCGGTTGTGGACGGCCATCGCTCAATTCCTCATCCTATCAACTCCGGTGTTCCTCAGGGTTCTGTCCTATCTCCTATTCTCTTTCTAATTTTCATAAATGATCTTCTCAACTGTACATCTAGTCCCATCCATTCATATGCAGACGACTCTACTTTACACCACTCAATTAGTTTTCCAGAACGCCCTAGCCAGCAGTCCCTCAAAAGTGAACGTAATGAAGCCATAAAATGCTTATCTTCTGATTTAGCTACTATATCCAATTGGGGTAGAGAAAACCTTGTTACATTTAATGCTTCCAAAACTCAATTCATCCATCTTACTACCCGTCAGGAACCACCAGAGGACTATCCCTTATTCTTCAACAATACAAATATCAACCCTTCATCTTCCCTCAATGTTCTCGGTGTCTCTTTTTCTTCTGCTCTCACTTGGAAAGACCATATTACCAGTCTCGCTAAGGTAGCCTCCTAGAAGCTGGGTGTGCTCAACCGACTCAAGGGGTTCTTTACCCCTGCGCAGCTACTTGCTCTGTACAGGGGTACAGTGCATCCTTGTGAGGAGTATTGTTCACATGTGTGGGGAGGATCCTCTCACACCACACTCCTAGATAAAATAGAAAGGAAAGCTTTTCGTATCATTAACTCCCGTCCACTCACCAACTCTCTGCAATCTCTCTCTCTTCGCCGCAATGTTGCATCTCTCTCACTATTCTATCGCTACTACAATAATCAGTGTTCCTCAGAGCTTTATCAGTGTATACCACCTCCTCTACGTAGGGTACGTAGTACCCGCCTTGCAACACAATCCCACCCCTACTCTGTGCAACTCTCCAACCCAAGAGTGAAACGCTATTCTCAGACTTTCTTCTATTCAACTGCTGAGCTCTGGAACTCTCTCCCAGAATCAGTCTTTCCCTCTTCCTATGACTTAAATTGCTTCAAACTCCGTGTGTCCAGGCATTTTAGCTCGAACGTCCCTTGATTTCGGCCCTGTCACTCTTTGAAATCTGGGGGAGGTACCCGCTGCAGGCAGTTATGCCTTTTGTCTCCCTCATTCACATAGAAAAAAAAAATCAGCTTTATCAGAGGAAGATGTGACAGTGGTGCCCACATCAGAGTGGAAAAGAAGAGGAAAAGACGAGGAAGTAAAATTCTTGGAGAAGATTTTGGCTATATGCCAGAAAGCTTGGGAAGAGCTAGAGTTGGAAAGTTCAGAGCATTTGTTATTCATGAAAGCGCTTGATTCCCGGCAGAAACATAAAGAGCACGATATTTTTTAGTCTGAATGCAATGGTACCGTTTGAATGCTTCCTCCTTAACCCTTACTGTACAAGCAACGGTATACAGCCATCATTAAAAAAAGTCACTCGTCGGTACCAGGGACGGAAGATGTCCGTCAGTAATATGCGGTCCTTGTAACTGCCTGTATCGAGCGGTATTTGGTACCACAACTTGTACACACTGCTCTGAGACTTTGGCAACACTTCTCAGCTTGGATCCAAGCCTGTGGTAGCTAGTTGGGTCAGTAATCCTCCAACTTTCAGGGTGAGAGGGTGTTCTCTCTTGACTCTGAAGCCATTTTGGTCATAATGCGTGGTACTGGAAGGTACATTTATAGTAATACCCTCTGATACAGTAGGGGTTTATGCGGACAGTAGTAGAACAAGCGTGAGTAAACCAAGATTTATTTGCTAGACTGAGAGAAAGAAAATGGAATGTATGCCTCCATGTCCGAGAGGATTACCATGGTAATGAACTCAGCGCACTCCTAGGGTCCCCGACCACGGAAACAAAAAGCATTCCATGGGAAATCAAAGAAGTATTGCCAAAGAGACACCCAGTCAGCAGTGCCAAAGAGCCACAAGCGCCACCGGCTGAGAGGATTGGATTTGCCATACTGGAGATATAGGACAGGTAACAGAGATAGGGTTGTGATCGGAGAAGCCCAACAGAGAGTAAGCAGAAGGATTAGAAGTTAGAAATAGTCAAGAGTATACGGCCGATCTCCAAGGTGGTCAGGAATGCCAGTATGGTGCTAGACTAACTGCTCTAGGTCATTTAGGATAGAAAAGATGTAGGCTTGTTCACCAGGTTGGCCAGTGAAATAAAAACAAAGCCACTGGCGGTTGTGAACATTGAAATCTCCTAATTAAGATGGAGATTTCTGCACAAGGAGAGATGGATAAATTATGTTCCACTTCAAGAGTTAAATAGTCAAAGAACTTTGGATATGCAGTAGAATTAGGGGAGAGTTAACAGCGCAGAAATATTTAGTTTGCGAGTGATAAGAAAGCTTTAGCCAGAAAGTTGAGAAGTCAGAAGAAGTTGGGAACACGAAAGAAAGCAAGATTATTGCGCACATACAGTATACGCAACATCCACCTTTGGCTTGAAACTAAGGATAGAGAAAGTAAGAGGATATAGAGAAGAGTTTACTGTCAGTAGTCCCAGACAACTGAATTTCGGTGAGAAAGAGAAGATCAGGGTTGGTAGGGGAGAGGTGATGTTCCATAGAGTGGAAGTTAGAGGAAAGGTCAAGAATGTTGCAGAAATTGATAGTAAGAGTGGGAGGTCTTCGTCCAGTGCATTTCTATGGGTCATTGTTATACCCAGTGTTAAAGTAATAGCAGTGGAAGCAACCCCTATAATAACAATAACAACATCAGCCGCCACAAATAAGAGCACCGGGAGCGAGAGCATAAAAGGATTTATCGACCACCCACAAGCCTTATCTAGGGAGCATTCCGACCAGGAGGATTCTGGTCAGATCCCCTATTCACACCTAGGTGCTCTCTCATCAGGACCATCAGAGAGAAAGGGAACCATCAATTCCTTTGCTGCCCTAGGAGAAGATCCAAACCTACCAGGAAGAGTCGTGACTTTCAGAAAAGGTGAGAGAAAACTCTTCTCCCACGTTAGGCACGAAGCTAGCTCTCCAGGTCACTCGACTGGATCCCAGCCTAAGTTTAATACTAGGCCTTCTCCTAAGTTTGTTACTAGGAGTAATTAAAATAACCAAATTAGACAAGACTCCCGTAAATGCGGAAGAAAGAAGCAAAGCAAGCAAGAAAACACGGCAGAGAAACAGAAGGACAAACTCAAACAAAAAGGATAAAGATTACAAGCAGAGGAAACAGGAAACAATCAATCACCAAACACCGCATTCCAGATTCCAAGTCCATCAACCAGAAGAACAGCGACAAGCAGAAAACAACTAAGAAGAAGACGAGAAAGGCAACAACAACAGAAGAGAATAAAAGAAACAAAGTACAAGGAAATAGTAACGAACAAGGAAGACAAGATGGCCACCGCCAAGAAGCATGACTTTCGGTCCGGAATAAAGGAGTAACTGAGATAGAAAAGAAAGAAGTACCAACACCAAGAACCAGGCAAGAAATAATATCTACAATGCCACGCATCCCGAAGCTACCCTACAACCACAATAAACAACACCAACAAGAGAAGATAAAAGGCGAAACAACGGAAGAGAAGGGAAATACATCAACGAGGATATATACGCGCGGAGGGATACCACGTGTACCAAATTGCCACCAGAATTACCCGAATATTACCCCACAATATCTCCGTAAGAATAATACTCCCAGACTCGCTACGAACGCCGGGAGAGATTCCCAAATTGCAACTATTTCATCGGAGCGTCCATCAACACCTGGGAAATCCATCAAGACTCCTGCCACTTACCAAGAAGCCCAAAAAAGGTGTATTGTGTTCCGCCAGAATTAAAAGGACCACCAGTACCACCACCGGAGTAAAAACTTGCGCCCTACTTATCCTCAATGGCCGGATCACCTGCCCACAATCTTCTAAAGGGGTTATCACACTTGCCAATATTTCCATGGTCTCCACGATTTCCGTGGTTTCTGGTCTATTTTCCGTGGTCTTGCCGACAATCCACGCTTTCCGAGCAACTTGGGAGATCTTCGTCTATCCACGTAAATGTTCGGGCATGAATTTGTAGGCTATGCCATGGAAATACATTTCTTATGTATAAATATATAGTAATATATATATATTCCATATAATTATTAAACTAGAAAAGTTTAATATATCTAATGATAATGTGATAGGTGATATTCGAACCTTAAGAGCTATAAAAATCACATGTAGCATATAAAATCATACATATAAACAAGCAAGGGAAGAAAGGCCGTCACTGTCTATTTTAAATGTGGTAATGCGTAAATCATGGCCTGTGATTGGCTAAGAGGCGTGGGCCCCGAGTCAGCCAGTCTACTCTCTCGCTTACTGCTTGCGTTTATAATATCTTTCATCTCGTTTGTGTTTACTTTATGATATATATGTTATTATTGTGTTTCCTGTGATTTTTAATAGCTCTTTAGATTCGGATAACACTGTAATATATTAAGTAATCATTAAAATTACTTAAAGATATATAGTTTAATGAATAAATATGGAACAATACAGAAAACAAATAAATTATCAGGGTACTGATAAAATAGCCAATCATGAGCGTGCTGCTGCTTCCACTGACTTTCACTTTTACCGACAGACGTGGATTCATGTCGCTTGTTTTAGGCAATAGAGAGCAATATAGTCATACTTACCCTGTTTTTTATATATGCTCAGCTTTATCATTGGGATTGAGATGTATTAATAGCATGACGGGAAGCTAAAACGGCCGAAATAAGGCCAATTAATTTTGAAGTAAGAACGAAAGAGTGTACGTATTTTCGTGGATTATCTAGGTGCATGTGTGATAGGGAAACCACGGTATTGTCGTCTAAACTATGAACGAAGATCCAGAAACCACAAAAAAATAGCCAAGTGTGATAACCTCTTAAGGGGAGGATTTTAGTTGGGTCTCTAGATATCCATCAAGCTTAAGATTACACCCCCTTGAGCCCCTTTCAAGATAAATTTGTACATTTTTCGGTAGAAAAATGTCCCGGCTGAAATCCGGTTCATCTTAAATAACAGGCTCGCTATCGCTCGCCAGGATAAAATCGACACCTAAATGGCACAAAATGTCTTAAAATTGACAGAAATGGGTCGAAAGTTCTTAAAATCGTCAAAATAATGGGGCGAACGTCTTAAAATTAGAAAAGCAATGGGGCTAAACATGAGGGAGAAAGGAGTCAAGAAAAAATCCCTCAAGTGGATATCTCCCCTTAAGGGGGCCTCTTAATCCCCCTAGATTTACCCCGACCAGACTTATGACCTTTTAACCTCAGCAGACCTATCCCGGGACATCTCAGCTAAAGTCATCACTATCCCGACGAAAGCTGAACAGAGCAAGCAATTCTAGGGCTTTCATAATACTGGCATGCTAGTAGTGATAATATTAGGATTACCCTCCCATTCAAGTAAAGATTGAACGGCATGCCGAATATCTTAAAAGTTCTGAAGAGTTCTTTTTCCTATTGAGGAAATATTGTTAGATGTGCCATGGTATTGTTCTAACATAACAATCCCCAGTAGGCCGCATTTTTTAATATTATAGGTAGAATATATGGGCATGCCCTGATTCGTACTTTTCTTATTAAATCCAGCACCTCCTCCACTCTTCGAAGATACTTGACATGTCAAGGTCCTTCGTCTAGTCCATGGCTCTGCGAGACACCTTAACAGGCAATCTGCATAAAGAAGTTCTTAGTACATCTGTCGGTAACATGTTATGCAGACACTTGTAATTAAAAGGTTTAAACACCGCCCCGAGTTCCTTGAACCTCTTATAAGAGGTCAGAGGCAGTCGAAGAAATAGTATAGGTCATGACCATATTATTGATTCGCGTTCGCCCGATATATCGTCACTGTGTAATGACATTTGAGACTTTATATTAAAGACCCCACACCAAGAGTACCTGAACAGAACTTCATCACCGGTTAATATAACCGTCAGGACAGTCGAGCCTCTATAGCCTTGTGCTAGTTTATGCGTGCGTTCGTCCGATGATGTGCCCAGCGTCATGACATGTTCGGGGCCTCATTTAAGACCTTATAGCCATTAACCCATCTGTAAACAACTGATCCACATGACAGGCCACCCTGGACGGCCCAACGGAGACTTAGAAGACTTCAAGCTGCTACAAACAATAATAGATACCAAGAGGTACCAGTGACGAGGTATAAAAGTTAGAGTCCCAATACATTGACTCTGCCTAAATTTACACCAGTGCGTCGGTGTTAATAAAATAGTTAGTCCCAATATATCGACTCTGCCAAATTCACACTAGTGCGTTGGTGCTAGTAAACTAGTTAGTCTCAACATATTGACTCTGCCAAATTCACACCAGTGCGTTTGTGCTGGTAAAAGTTAGAGTCCCAACATATTGACTCTGCCTAAGTTTCCACCAGTGCATCGGTGTTAATAAAATAGTTAGAGTCCCAACTTATTGACTCTGTCTAAAATTACCCGACGCCAGTGAATAAAAATAGTTAGTTTAGTTATTTTCACCAATACGCCAACGCATAAAATAAGTAGAGTCCACCTTAAGGGGAGATCTCCACTCGAGGGATTTTTTTCTTGACCCCTTTCTCCCTCATGTTTAGCCCCATTGCTTTTGATATTATAAAACGTTTGCCCCATTAGTTTAGCTATTTTAAGGACTTTCACCCCATATTAAGACCTTTCGTGCCATTCAGGTGTCAATTTTATCCTGGCGAGCGATAGCGAGCCTGTAATTTAAGAGGAACCGGCCTTTGGCCGGGAAATTTTTCTACCGAAAAATGTACAAATTTATCTTGAAAGGGACTCAAGGGGGTGTAATTTTAAGCTTGATGGAGGTCTAGGGAACCAACTAAAAACCTCCCCTTAATGGCTTAGACCAAATCCTCGTCAAATGTACAAGTGCTATAGTATTGTATAAATGTTGAACAAGCCCCTTACTTTGTACAATTCATAAAAATATGAGCTAGATCAGTTATTGTTGTATAAATAATTATCATTTGATCATGTATAACTTTCTATGATTATCTAAGTAAGAGTTAAGATAAATAAAACTGTTCTTATAATTACACTTGGTGTTATATGTATCCTCTATTGTCTTCTATGAATGTATTTGTATGATATTGGAATTCCCCAGTCAGGTAGAACTCACCACGACCAATAAGCAAACCTGGTAAAAACCCTGGTATAACAGTAATTCTATGCTCGCTCGTAGAATAGTAACTTGTGCAACTAACCAGGGTAGCTTTTCATTCCTGAGAATCACCTCTACAATGCCTGCTTATTGGAGTGGTTCAGTACCTCCTTGGGATTCCGGTCTTTTACCTTTCCCCTTCGAGTCCTAGGACAGAGAAGAAAGAAGACCCCTGATGCCTGCACACATAGAGGAGCTCGTCCGAGAAACCACCCCACCTCGCCAAGATACCAGAATTTCTGTTTCCCAGCCCTCGACACCAGGAATATATAACGTGTATGAATAAGTATAAATTTGTCTCTTTTTCGCAGAATCCCTATTTTGTTAAACACACACAAACCCTTCAGGTAACACAACACATCCACTATCCTTGCCTAAATATATTATGTACTATATGTACCACGATCGATCTGACCTTTTCTGTGCCGACATCTTTGAGAGTACAGTATATCATAATTAGTTAACTTCACCATTCCAACACCCGTGAAACATAGATTTGTACTCATACATGATAATTATTCCTGAGAAAGAAAACTCCGTCTAGGAGGTCAGATCGTTCTAAAAATATAGAATATAGCCAAAGTCGGGACGAGAGAGAAAACGTTAAAGAACGAGTAACTAGTATAAAGTGTGTAGATATCCAAGTGGTGCGATCCTTAAAAATAGTAGTAAATCTATCTAATACGCAAATTACCATTTCCCTTTGTTATTATTTATTAAATAACCATAAGCTTATATATAATCTAATAGCCCACTCTTATAATTCTTTCCATAGTTTAGGCACGCACTTTGTTAGAGTAAACTTGATCAGGCAACACCCCAGACCACGTAAAGGCTCCATATATATATATATATATATATTGTTACGACTGAGGGTTAAATATATCAGGGCTCTTATTCATTGGACTAGTAATGGCATAAATGCTACAACGGAAAGCGCTAGATCCAACCTCTGATGTATATTCCCAGTGAACAAAGAACACAAATACTCTACAGAGTTCTATATGTAATAATAGGTTATTAAACTCTCAATAAATGTGCGTCTACTCTAGGCTTAATGTTATGTGAAAACAGCCTATTACTACCTATAACCGAAGGTGCCTTACGTTACTTTAATCAATAAATGTCAGGCACTCCTGCATGAAAGAAAGTGCACTAAAGTCCTTCAACACCAACAAGGAATCTTCTTTAAATGTTAGATGCTATAAAGATGCTCGTATCGGAAATGGAACCCAAACAGGCAGGCAGCGGAACAATGCTCGTGCAGGCTATGCACACAAAAAGGCAGAATATATAATGCCGTCAGAGCCAAGAATATCCTAAACACTACAACAATAATAATGATCGCCACAACAATGCAGTATTCCTATCAACAAAAAGAGCCTAAGTCGTTTGTGTCTCAATACATCAAACGAGGCTGCGAAATTCTTGTGTAATCATAAATGGGTATGCATAATAAGAGTACTTGGTTTAATATACTTAATGTCTACTGTGACTGATAAAGTCTAGCTAGAGTCAATGATATGAGATACTGGTGCGCATGGCATGCCGCATAGCCTAGTGCAAATCTCAAGTCTGTGCGTCAAATATTACGTTATAGGGAAGGGTAGCTCTCTTGAGAAACCTTAATACCGAAGTATTAAGCATTCTCCTGGCGTACCTCAAAGACAAACAACGAGCTTAGAACAGTGCAGAATGGTATAGGCAAAAAGCCCTCATTCGTGCATGCTCTACTCTCAATGGCACACAGACTAGAATTTACTCAATCAACTCCAGTTCTCAGGTATGTCGTGCAGCTTTTAACTAAAGCCAGCACTCATAGGAAACAATACCTTATAATATCAGACTCCTAGTCTAGCATTATCTAATCCAGCAGAACACTAATAATTATAGGAAGCGGTACTAAACAATATGAATGCCAACCAATGCTTCGTGATCAACTTATCTTAACAACTAACATACATGGGTTATATCAGACCTTAACGCACAATACAACTGGCCAGCATGAAGCTGATTTTGCAGAGTTAACCAGAGGGGGTATAATATGAATAAAAGGTGGTGAAAGGTATGGAAAATGAGAGAGATAGGCAGAGGAAAAGATTCTCAGGTGCAGAACGGGGAACAGGTATCAAGGGATAAGAGGGATGCGTTCTAGAAACCAGATCTGAGGGAGAGCGTGGCGAGGGACCTGTATATATACTAGCACTAGGTCGAGCCGCGTGGGAAAAAAGCGGTAACAAGTCCTCTAACCACTACCAAAATAGCTAGCAAAACATTACGTCACCAAGCATGGTAAAGAACTCCCTCAACCAATCCCCACGAGGCCAGCCAGCTATAACGTCATCGAGTATAGCAAAACACTACGCACCCCCTCTCACTCTGTTCTACTCTCTCTCTCTCTGATCCTATCATTACTAGTTAAGGATAAAACATATACTTTACAATTAAATATATAAAGCCTTGACATGGGTGAAAACAAAGAGCCTTTCTGGACTGCCCATGACACGAGCTTTCATATGAAATAAAGCACACAACAATACACAAACTGTAGCCACATCCACTGTCCTGGCGATCCTAGCGAGTCACTGTAGGACAAGCCATGCGGTTCTAACGGAGTGGTTTACGTCACACCCCCCCCAAGATTTTTCTCAGAGGCCCAAGGCTCACAAAAATCTGATGGTTAGAACCCATGCTATATCTCTACTTCCCATCACCCAGCGGCAGTAAAATATCTGGCACAGTTCCTCAACAAAACATTTTACAAAATTATAACCCTCCCCAACACAATAGGTTAAATTATATGTAGTTATGCTCCTCAAGAGCGAGCTTCTCTAGCCCAGCATTCTGAGAGGAGTGCAACTCAGAATTACTGCTATAACATACTGAAAAAATTCAACTATCAAAGAAAGAGTTTTTATTTGATTTTTATGTTTTTAATTTGTTTATTTCGGCTGCACTATAGGGCAAGCCTAGTTTTTTCTTCTATACCAAACGCTCAACTCCTGCTTTACGACCCAATACGCTGGGCTACAACCGCGAGCCAACAAGCACCAAGCGCAAAATACTATTCAAACTAAAGCAGGGGGCTACCCGTGTGTCAATCTACCCAGGATCATATACCCTTGAAAGACAATCTGCAACCACGTTGTCACAACCGGCAATATGGCGTATGTCCAGGTTATATACCAATAACCTTAGTGACCACCTGGTCAGCCTCATATTCCGATTGTGAAACTAGTCCAAGAACTTGAGAGGGTGATGATCTGTGTGGACTACAACGACCGGACCATAGGCTGGAACATAGACCTCGAAATGCCCCAGCGCAAGCACAACCGCCAGCAGCTCCTCCTCGACAACAGAGCAGCTCCCCTGGGCCGAATTGTACTTCTCCGAGCAGAAACTAACAGGATGCTCCAGCCCATCATCGTCCTTTTCCACAAGGACGGCACCAGCCCCCACACCACTAGCCTCCGTTGCTAGTTGGAAAGGTAGGCTAAAGTCAGGGGCCCTGAGGATCGGGTGAGTGCACAACAGGTGTTTTACTTCTCTAAACACCTTCTCACACTCAGGTGCCCATTTGAACTTCTTATCCTTCCAGTTATCCTCCACCGGAGCTTGACTGTCCCGTTCTCCTTCTCCACCTTGACTGCTAAATGTCATCACAGGCACAGTGAGGCTCAGGGGGGTGCCTCCCATACTCCTTCACGAGATTAACATGACATAACTGATTGCGCTTCCGTCTGTATGGAGTGGCTACCAAGTAATCCAGGTCTGATAGCTCCTCCACCACCCTATAAGGACCAGCGTACTTTGCGGATAAGGGGTGACCTACAAGGGGCAGTAGAATCAACACCTCCTGACCCACATGCAACTCCCTGAATTCAACCTTGAGGTCGTACCTGTCCTTCCTGAGGGCTAGTCAAATTACGGCCAG
Source organism: Paralithodes platypus (assembly GCA_032716605.1). Classification (NCBI taxonomy): domain Eukaryota; kingdom Metazoa; phylum Arthropoda; class Malacostraca; order Decapoda; family Lithodidae; genus Paralithodes; species Paralithodes platypus. Next base: position 20,311,025 of record CM064562.1, on the reverse strand, counting down.
CCAACTCCAGACTGCGCAACATCCGTTCTTGACTGTTGAGGACACACTTGAGCATAGAACAAGGTTTTTCTGCGCCCTCCCATACTTCTTCAACCATATGGAGAGGCCCTCTGACACGGTGTCCAAAGACGAGCTCATCGGGGCTGAATCCCAAACCTTCCCCAGGTACCTCCCGCACAGCAAACAAAACACATGGCAGGCCAAGATCCCAATCCTTTCCACTCTCAAAGCAACAACAACGAAGCACAGATTTCAAGGCTGAGTGCCATCGCTCTAACACACCCTGGCTCTCCGGATGATACGCAGATGACACAACCCCAACAATCCCATGCTGCGGCATTGCTTGACCAAAGAGGCTAGAAGTGAAGTTGGGTCCCTGGACTGACTGAATCCTCTGCGGGTAACCATACCGGGAAAAATACACTAGCAAGCTTCGGACCACCGTCTTCGCCGACCCATTTCTCATAGGGTACGCGTCAGGGTACCTTGTTGCTACATCTCCCGACTGTGCATCACTGTCCTCCTTCAACTCTTTCGTCTTTTTAAGCCCATCCTCTGCCTTTTCAGGAACAGTTACTGGGTCTTCTCCAGACTCGAAATGTGGTCCTAATAATGAGTCCCCGAGAAGGTCCGTTGATACTAAACTCTCAACCGCATCAACTTTCAACCCCTTCTCGGTACCCTTCCTCCGCTGATCTAAAGATTGTTGACCAGAATGTGACTCCCTGGATGCAGGATCTCCGGTGACAACACACACCATAGGCTGCACCGGACACTTCTCAACCCACTCCTGCTCCTCCCTACTCACGTCGGCCGGCTTCTCGGCAACGACCAAGGATGGAGCCTCAGAAGTAGGCCCCGCAAAGTCGTTGCCAAGAAGGAGGTCGACGCCTCCAACAGGTAACTTCTCCACAATTCCTACCACCAGGTCACGAGTCACACCATCAACTTCCATCTTCATTCTTATAAGTGGGTATGACCTTGTTGCATTAACCCCCTGAACCACAACCACCCGCGCCGTATTTCCAGGTTTACCAGTGAAATTCCTCAACAATGTTTGCGATGCCCCAGTGTCACGCAAAATTCTCACCTCATGTCTTCTACCCCCCCACTCCACACAACCGAGTCCCCTGTGGTCACTAAAGGCATCACGGACAGGGAATAAGCCTTCCGGATCCTTCTGCACTGGCAGTGTATTTACCTCGGAAGAAATGCCTCTAACAAACTCCGATGTCCTCTTGAACACTCCAATGCCGTGAGCAAAAGACACGGCTGCCGGAGGAGGTCGACTAGGGCACTCATTTGCCTTATGACCCTCCTGGTGGCACTTAAAACACATAAATTTCGGTTTCGGCTTATACTGTGATGTAACAAAAACCTGACTCTTCTCATACGGTGTGGTGTTAGGCTTGGATTCAGTTTTAGTTTCATTGCTCTTTTGTTTAAATGTGTCATTGCTACGGGGAGGGGGAGGATAACGGTCCCTAGCACTTGCATCGTACTTCTGCGAGGACCCACAACCCCGAATCAACGACAGCCGTCGATCAGCCATTTCGGCTGCTTCGACTAGAGTTCTTGGGTTTTTCTCCTTTAAGTTCAAAGTTAGATCACCGCCCGTGCTCTTAAAGAACTGCTCCATCATCAACTGCTTAACTCCATCAAACGTTGTTACCTTCTCAGATCGGAGCCAGTTCCCCATAGCATCGGACAAGTCCCGGGCGTGTTCCAAAAAGGTGCTATCTCTTCCCTTAGTTACACCCCGGAACTTCAAACGGTACGTTTCTGGTTTCAGTTCGTAAGCCCTCAGGACAGCCTCCTTGAGATCCTCATACACAATACATGACTCCAAAGGTAACGCCTCGTAGGCTTTAAGACCCTTGCCTCCCAATCTACAGGATACAAGTGCTGCCCATTTATTCTCTGGCCACTGGTGTTCCTGGCACTTCTTCTCAAAGCGTGCGAAATATTCTGTTACCCCACTCTCATCAAACACCGGAACCAGTTTCAATAAGTGCGAGATAGATTGATCAGGAGCACGGCTACCAAGTCGCTGTCCTGTTGTCTCCCCTTGCGACTTCTCTACGTCCATGTCGGCACAGTACCTAGTCGACTCTAAATCAGCTTTGATTTTTGCTAGCTTGGCTCTCACTTCTATCTGGGCTAATTCTAATTTCTGCTGAAGCTCACCTGCCCTTCGTTGCTGTTGAATCTTAGCTAATTCGAGCCGAAACAATAATTCTGGAGATAACCCTTGAGGAGGTGAAGGTGCTACAATGTTTGAAATTACCGGTGGTCCCCCCAGGGGCAACCCACCCTGCCAGCCACCACCCAACTGTGGAAGCGTACTCGGGGTCGGCAAACTACTGGGATGGCTGGGAGTCGAGTGTAGGGGAAGCATGGCCGAAGGGCTCTGAGCACTCAACCCATCTCGCTCACCAGTCACCCTGCCCAGTACACACGTTATCAAGTTATCCCTGGTCATGCTGCTAGTACCCGCATGACCTATAGCTGTGGCCAGGCATTGAAGACCGTACCAACCCATACCCTCCAACCGCTCGGCAGTAACAGGCCATTGCAAAAATATCCTAGCATCCTCCACACAGTTCACCTGATTAATCCTTCCATCATGCTGCTGTTCCTCAGTTTCGACATTACGTACTGTGTCTCCATTCTTCTCTGATCCGGTATAAGACATGATGCTCACAAAAATTTCCCACCTCAATATTCAGAAAAGAAGCACCCCAAACTCTTATACCTCAATATACACATAAAAACTCTCGGAAATACTCAAGGGCTATACTATGTTGCAAAAAAAAAATTATTCTTGCTGATCCCCGCAAAATATTCCCCAAAACAACAAATGTTCCCTGCTAATAAATGTAGGTTCACCAAATCCTGGCAAGGTCGCCATTTGTTACGACTGAGGGTTAAATATATCAGGGCTCTTATTCATTGGACTAGTAATGGCATAAATACTACAACGGAAAGCGCTAGATCCAACCTCTGATGTATATTCCCAGTGAACAAAGAACACAAATACTCTACAGAGTTCTATATGTAATAATAGGTTATTAAACTCTCAATAAATGTGCGTCTACTCTAGGCTTAATGTTATGTGAAAACAGCCTATTACTACCTATAACCAAAGGTGCTTGGTTATGGTATGCAAAGTAAGGTGGTAAGAGAAGTTACAGCTTACGTTACTTTAATCAATAAATGTCAGGCACTCCTGCATGAAAGAAAGTGCACTAAAGTCCTTCAACACCAACAAGGAATCTTCTTTAAATGTTAGATGCTATAAAGATGCTCGTATCGGAAATGGAACCCAAACAGGCAGGCAGCGGAACAATGCTCGTGCAGGCTATGCACACAAAAAGGCAGAATATATAATGCCGTCGGAGCCAAGAATATCCTAAACACTACAACAATAATAATGATCGCCACAACAATGCAGTATTCCTATCAACAAAAAGAGCCTAAGTCGTTTGTGTCTCAATACATCAAACTAGGCTGCGAAATGCTTGTGTAATCATAAATGGGTATGCATAATAAGAGTACTTGGTTTAATATACTTAATGTCTACTGTGACTGATAAAGTCTAGCTAGAGTCAATGATATGAGATACTGGTGCGCATGGCATGCCGCATAGCCTAGTGCAAATCTCAAGTCTGTGCGTCAAATATTACGTTATAGGGAAGGGTAGCTCTCTTGAGAAACCTTAATACCGAAGTATTAAGCGTTCTCCTGGCGTACCTCAAAGACAAACAACGAGCTTAGAACAGTGCAGAATGGTATAGGCAAAAAGCCCTCATTCGTGCATGCTCTACTCTCAATGGCACACAGACTAGAATTTACTCAATCAACTCCAGTTCTCAGGTATGTCGTGCAGCTTTTAACTAAAGCCAGCACTCATAGGAAACAATACCTTATAATATCAGACTCCTAGTCTAGCATTATCTAATCCAGCAGAACACTAATAATTATAGGAAGCGGTACTAAACAATATGAATGCCAACCAATGCTTCATGATCAACTTATCTTAACAACTAACATACATGGGTTATATCAGACCTTAACGCACAATACAACTGGCCAGCATGAAGCTGATTTTGCAGAGTTAACCAGAGGGGGTATAATATGAATAAAAGGTGGTGAAAGGTATGGAAAATGAGAGAGATAGGCAGAGGAAAAGATTCTCAGGTGCAGAATGGGGAACAGGTATCAAGGGATAAGAGGGATGCGTTCTAGAAACCAGATCTGAGGGAGAGAGTGGCGAGGGACCTGCATATATACTAGCACTAGGTCGAGCCGCATGGGAAAAAAGCGGTAACAAGTCCTCTAACCACTACCAAAGTAGCTAGCAAAACATTACGTCACCAAGCATGGTAAAGAACTCCCTCAACCAATCCCCACGAGGCCAGCCAGCTATGACGTCATCGAGTATAGCAAAACACTACGCGCCCCCTCTCACTCTGTTCTACTCTCTCTCTCTCTCTGATCCTATCATTACTAGTTAAGGATAAAACATATACTTTACAATTAAATATATAAAGCCTTGACATGGGTGAAAACAAAGAGCCTTTCTGGACTGCCCATGACACGAGCTTTCATATGAAATAAAGCACACAACAATACACAAACTGTAGCCACATCCACTGTCCTGGCGATCCTAGCGAGTCACTGTAGGACAAGCCCTGCGGTTCTAACGGAGTGGTTAACGTCACAATATATATATATATATGTACAGTATACTCTGTGCAACTCTCCAACCCGAGAGTGAAACGTTACTCTCAGTCTTTCTTCTACTCAACAGCTGAGCTCTGGAACTCTCCCAGAATCAGTCTTTCCCTCTTCCTATGACTTAAATTGATTCAAACTCCGTGTGTCCAGGCATTTTGGCTCGAACGTCCCTTGATTTTGGCCCTGTCACTCTTTCAACTATGGGGGAGGCATTCGCTACAGGCAGTTCTGCCTTTTGTCTCCCTCACTCACATAGAACAATATATATATATATATATATATATATATATATATATATATATATATATATATATATACATTAACACTACAGTTTCTTTTAAACAAAATATATATAAACTTACAGGAACTGTCTTTAGATGATTTTCTCGAGACAACTTTTGTCTAGATCGAAATATTGTGTAGATTGGTGTAATACATGTCTCAAGCAGGCCTTATTGTTGAATAAGGGCTACTTAGTATGTAAATGAATTTTGATAACCATCTTTTGCATACTGGTATATGTATTGTTTATGACCTAGACTAGATATAAATGTTTGTGTTTGCTTGTGAAATTACGAATAAAATATATCAATGATATCACCTTTTATATCCTACTGTACCAAGTTTCTTCATCGGGTACAGCTTCAATACTCATTGCCATTCATTATATTGAATACATGCAGCTCAGAGACCAGGCTCTATAAATCAAATTATATAATTATATCACTGGTAAATTGAAAATGTTCACCCTATCACTGTATTCATCAGTTTTTTGTGTCACAGATCTTATACACTCATTTTGTATCAGTTATTAGTAATAATTGCAACTCAGCATAATACAAGTAAAGCGTATTGTATCTATAGTATAAACCAGTTTAAAGTTTCGAGAAAAGAGTGTGCGTGTCTCCACTGTCGCGACTTCGTGGAGGATCCTTCAGGCCTTGTGTGGAGGTGGTCTTGGCCCAGCCCAAGTACTTTCCCTATCCCACTAATAATAGGTGGAATAGGGGTGAGAAATCTCAACTAACACCTGGGAGAAGCTCCATTCCATTCCAACGCGATTTAGTGAGGATGGATCCACTTGCATGGTGGCCATGCAACAATGACAGCTGCACGGTGTATGAGATAAAGGACTTACAGCGTCAGTCTGGTGGAAACGCCATCATCCGCCCCAGCCCTCTGTACCAACGTAAATCTGATACGCCATACCAGAAATACACAAGGATGGCGGTAGCCGAACAGGAGGAGCCTGTAGCAGCCCAAGCTGAGGAAGAGCCACTCGAGGACGAGATCAATGAACAATTTGAGTCGCTAGAAGTGACAGAGCAGGAGGGACAGAAAGGACTTTTAGAGAACCTCCCGTTGACCATGATGTTGGCGGGGGTTATATGTACGACTACTAGTTGACATAAGTGCTGCGCGTTCTTGTCTCTACACCAGGTACTACAAGAGGCACCAAGGCATGTTTGGGCCTTTACTTACATCTTCCGCAAAGCTGATAGCACCAGCGGTGAAGCTCTAATAATAAAAGGAGAAACAAGACCAGTCTCCATAACCACCTCAGACCACCCTTTCATAATTTTCGATTCCATCTGCACCAGATATGATGGTTATCTAGGGTTGGACTTACTAAGGTGACTAAGCGCACAAGTCATTTTGACTGTGCCGGGCGCCAGTTATCCTTCGGTGAAAAAAACAAAACAAGAACAACCTATCAAAGACACAACATGCTCTCCTAATAAGACTGGGAAAGAGACAAAATGTCATTGCTCAAGCAATCTTACAAAACAATAGAACTATCCCAGTCGACCATCAGATCTGAGTTGCCTTAAATACCCACCACCACCAAGAAACTATGTTCAACCCGGCAGTAGACCAACCTTATGCCGCCCTGTGCACCCTCTCCCCAGCTGTACTTCCAGCACGCTCCTCGGCCATCAAGATTGCACACATGTCCGGAAAACCACTCACCCTTCCTAGAGGACTCGTAATGGGGGAATTAGAAAATGTTGATGAAATTTCCCCCAGAAACACATGCAAACAGACATCATAAGAAAAAACCTATCCTCCCTACTATCCCTGAACACCTAACCGAGCCACAGAAACAGAAGCTGCTACATCTACTCCTACAGTACCATGATGTCTTTGGTCAAAATCCTGAAGATATCGGACTCACCCAAGTATTAACCCGTCCAGCCCCGGCTAGTTTTGTAATGTTTGTTCACCAGAACCCGGCCGGTTTTCAAAAAATGGTTTTATTCCAGAAACAATAGCGAATGGGTTAGGAATGAAGGAAAAACCACGAAAAAACGCTCAAACAGCTTAAAGAATGGTCCTACAGAGCCCCCGAAAACGTATTTTACAAGAGTAAAAATTTGAAGGCAATTATCCAAAAAAAAAAGTTATTGCGCGCTCACGCGCACGCACGTGAACTTTGAGAGTTTTTAACCATCGGCACGGTTGCGTGGGATACGTACACAGTTCCCATACAAATCTGAGCCCTCTTGAGTGGCTATACCTGAGGTTACGGTCGGCGCAATTAGGGTGATGTGCCAGGCGCGTCTCTGGGGCTGTGCGTTACATACATCGCCGACGCGCCAGGCGCGTCGCTGGGGCTGTACGGGTTAAATCATTCATTTCATACGAAAGGTCCGCCCCTGAAACAACCATCTCGGCGGGAAAAAAAACATTCAACGCGTCGAGGAAGACCGACAGGTGCAAAAAATGCTCCAGGTAGGTTAAATAACACCTTCCACTAGCTCCTGGTCATCTCCTGTTGTATTAGTTAGAAAAATAGATGGGAGCACCAGATTCTGCGTTGATTATCGTCGGCTAAAAGACGTCAAGATCAAGGACGCCACCCCCTTGCCACGGATCGATGATTCCCTAGTTTCGTTATTAGGCTGTAAATGGTTTTCGACCCTAGACCTACTGGCTGGATATTGGCAAGTACCAACAAAAAACGGCATTTTCCACCAGTGGAGGTAAACTATTTGAATTCAACGTCCTACCGTTTGGATTATGTAATGGACCAGCCACCTTCTACAGACTGATGGAATCCATTTTAAAATGGCGAACGTGGAAACATGCTTGGCATACTTAGACGACATAATCGTGTTCAGTAAATCCTGGACTGAGCAGTTATCTCGACTTAAACAGATTTTTCAAAGAATTTGCGAGGCAGGATTGAAATTAACCCCTAGAAAGACGCCAGGACTCATAAGACGTTTTACTGGGCGAAGGCGCTGGGACTCTTAAGAGTCAAGGCCTAAAAAAGGCCTTTCAAAACATCCCACTGGCACTCAAAACAAAGCAATATGTGATTAAGTGAGGTAATTCCCCTTCATACCTCCTATCACACCTCCGCATGTGTCTTAACCCCCCCTTCCCCTCCCCTTTTCCCCCTCCTCAATTATCCTCTATTTTCCATATTATTCCCGACATTTATCAAATATTTTCGCGCAAGGATGGCAGGGAGAGAGGGGGGACGATGGGGGAGTCTTTCTCCAACCCCCTAAGACAATATCAGACCTCCCTTTATCTCTCAGTACCATGCGAGACAGGAGAGAGGGAGGGTGTGTCTCTCTCGACAGGAGAGAGGGAGGGTGTGTCTCTCTCGCCGGTCCGGGTCAGATTACGACCGCGGGGCTAAAATATACGATTTTCACCAGCCAACTGCTGTTAACACTTGTTTTGTTGCTTTTCAATGTTCATATGTTCATATGTTCATATTCCTGACGGTTTTCATCAGGAATGAACCAAAATACCTTAGCCTGGCGGGATGTTTCAAATACTATAGCTTCGCCTTTTAAAAGTTAAAGCCCACCAAATATTCCATAGGCAGAGATACCGTAAATTACCTCGGGCATACCATATGCCAAAGGTATCGCACCTGACCCGCAGAAACTCCATGAAATATCCAGCATTAACCCTCTACCGTTAAAGGGGTTCGATCGTTTTTTGTTTTTTTTTCTATGTGAGTGAGGGAGACAAAAGGCAGAACTGCCTGTATCGAGTGCCTCCCCCAGAGTTGCAAGAGTGACAGGGCCAAAATCAAGGGACGTTCGAGCCAAAATGCCTGGACACACAGAGTTTGAAGCAATTTAAGTCATAGGAAGAGGGAAAGACTGATACTGGGAGAGAGTTCCAGAGCTCAGCAGTTGAATAGAAGAAAGACTGAGAACAATGTTTCACTCTTGTGTTGGAGAGCTGCTGAGAGTAGGGGTGGGATTGTGTTGCAAGACAGGTACTACGTACCCTACGTAGAGGAGGTGGTATACACTGGAAAGCTCTGAGGAACATTGATTATTATAGTAGCGATAGAATAGCGAGAGTGATGCAACATTGCGACGAAGAGAGAGAGATTGCAGAGAGTTGGTGAGTGGACGGGAGTTAAGGATACGAAAGGCTTTCCTTTCTACTTTGTCTAGGAGTGTGGTGTGAGAGGATTCTCCCCACACATGTGAACAATACTTAATTCAAGGGCGCACTGTGCCCCTGTACAGAGCAAGAAGCTGTGCAGGGATAAAGAACCCCTTGAGGCGGTTGAGCACACCCAGCTTCTGGGAGGCTGCCTTAGCAAGACTGGTAATATGGTCCTTCCAAGTGAGAGCAGAAGAAATAGAGACACCGAGAATATTGAGAGAAGATGAAGGATTTATTTTTGTATTGTTGAATTGTAAGGGATAGTCCTTTGGGAGTTCTGAATGGGTAGTAAGATGAAGAAATTGGGTTTTGGAAGAATTAAAGGTAACAAGGTTTTCTCTGCCCCAATTGGAAATAGTAATTAGATCAGAAGATAAGTGTTGCATGGCTTCATTACGTTTGTCTTTCAGGGATTGCTGGCTAGGGTGTTCAGTAAAACTAATTGAGTAGAGTCTTCTGCATATGAATGGATGGGACTGGAGGTACAGTTGAGAAGATCATTTATGAAAATTAGAAAGAGAACAGGAAATAGGACAGAGCCCGGAGGAACACTGGAGCTGATAGGATGGGGAAGTGAGCGATGGCCATCCACAACCGCAGCTATGGAACGGCTGGAAAGGAAATTAGAGACAAAGGCACAGATGGAGGGATAGAAACCGAAAGAGGGTAGTTTAGAAATTAACAATTAGTGCTAGGCTCTATCGAAGGCCTTCGATATGTCTAGTGCAATAGAAAATTCCTCACCGAAGTCCTGAAAGGAGGATGACCAAGAGTTAGTAAGATATGAAAGAAGATCACCTGTAGAGCGACCTATAAGGAAGCCATACTGGCAATCTGAGAGTAAATTATGAGAAGAGAAATGCTTAAGAGACTTGGAAGCAAGAATGGTTTCAAAAACTTTAGAGATACATGAGATGAGAGCAACTGGACGATAGTTGGAGGATTGAGAGTGGTCACCCTTCTTTGGGACAAGGTTGAATGAGAGCAAACTTCCAGCAAGAAGGGAAGACGCTAGAGGAGAGACAGAGACGAAAGAGTTTGCCTAGGCAGGGAGTCAGCACTGAAGCACAGTTTTTAGTACAACATGAGGAACACTGTCCGGACCGTAGGCCTTCTTAGTATTAAGCCCAGAAAGGGTAGAAAATACATCTTTAGAAGAGATTAGGATATTAGGCATAAGTAGGAGAGAGGGGGGTGGAGAGGGAGAAATAGCACCGGAATCAACCAAGGTGGAGTTTCTAGCAAAAGTTTGAGCTAAGAGTTCAGCTTTTTCAGAGGAAGAAGTGATGGTTGTGCCATCAGAATGGAAAAGGGGAGGGAAAGACGAGGAAGAAAAATTGTTGGAGAGATTTTTGGCTAGATGCCAGAAAGCTTGGGAAGAGCTAGAGTTGGATAGTTCAGTGCATTTATTATTGATCAAAGAGTGTTTGTACGTCGAAGAACAGATTTGGCTTGATTCCGGGCAGAACAGAAACATAGAAAGAATGAGATTCTTGAGTCTTAAGGCGTTGGTACCGTTTGAATGCTTCCTCCTTGTTGTGGACAGAAGTAGAACAAGCATGAGTAAACCAAGATGTTTTTGCATTAGACTGAGAGAAAGAAAATTGAATGTATGCTTCCATGCCTGAGAGGATTACCTCGGTAAGACTCTCCGAGGGTCCCCGGCCACGGAAGCAAAAGTCATTCCAAGGGAAATCAAAGAAGTACTGCCAAAGAGCCTCCCAGTCGGCAGTGCCAAAGTGCCAGAAGCGCCGCCGGTTGGGAGGATCGGGTGGACGTACTGGAGAGATGGACAGGTGACAGATATTAGTTTATGGTCGGAGGAGCCCAAAGGAGAGAAAAGATTTACAGTATAAGCAGAAGGGTTAGAGTTTAGAAATAAGTCAAGAATGTTGGGCCGATCTCCGAAGCGATCCGGGATTCGGGTGGGTTGCTGGACTAACTGCTCTAGGTCGTTTAAGATAGAAAAAATGTAGGCTTGTTCACCAGGTTGGTCAGTGGAAACAGAGGAGAGCCATTGGTGGTGGTGAACATTGAAATCTCCTAAGATGGAGATTTCTGCGAAAGGCGAGATGGATAGAATGTGTTCCACTTTAGAAGTTAGATAGTCAAAGAATTTTGGATAGTCAGTAGAATTAGGGGAGAGATAGACAGCACAGAAATATTTAGTTTGAGAGTGACAAGAAAGCTTTAGCCAGAAAGTTGAGAATTCGGAAGAATCTAAGTTGGGAACACGAGAAAAAGCAAGCTTGTTACGTACATAGACGCAACATCCACCTTTGGCTCGAAGCTGAAGATAGAGATAGTAGGAGGATACAGAGAATGGTTTGCTGTCAGTAGTCCCAGGCAACTGTGTCTCGGTGAGAAAGAGAAGATCAGGGTTGGCAGAGGAGAGGTGGTGTTCCACAGAGTGGAAGCTAGAGGAAAGGCCACGAATGTTACAGAAATTAATAGTAAGAATAGAAGGTGGTGGTCCAGAGCATTTTGGTGAGTCGTTACCAGGGGAAAGACTTGCGTCTTACTATAGGAGGTTTGTGAAATGCTTCGCAACCATTACCAAGCCCTTACACGATCTGACAAAAAATTAAGAGGATTTTACATGGACCACTGAGAGACTGCAAGCATTCGAGACCTTAAAAGAACATCTACACCCAACCATTCCGCTCCTACACTGACGTATCCTTGGTAGGGATAGTCGCTGTCCTCAGTCAAAACAGAGAAGGATGAAGGTGTGCCAGCCGGACAATAACCCCCACCAAGGTTAATTATGCGGCTACTAAGTGCGACTGCTTAGGGATAATCTGGGCCCTCCAGCACTTCCGGGCATACTTGATCGGCGCCCACGTCTCCATCGTAACTGACCACAAGTCCCTACAATGGCTCCATAGATTGGAAACCATTAGTGCTCTGGTGGTAAGATGGAGAGAGACCTTTGAAGAGTTCGATTTCGAAATAAATTATCGACCAGGCAATCTACACTCTAATGCCGATGCTCTATCGAGACTACCAATCAAATCAATCTCTACAGGAACACCAACGCTCATGAAACAGTGGGAGAATAAAAAAAATACCCTGCATGGATGTCACAAAATGTGTTCACCAACTTAGAAAGAATAGGCGACCTACTCTACACTGCCTTGGGACATATAGTGACAACACATAACCAAGTCAAGGAATTAATGAAGATGCTACATGAACACAATGGCATACATCTTGGACAAAAGAAATTAGTCCAGGCATTCAATGCCATCTACTGGACATCCAATCCCACTAAAATTGCAAAACAAATCATCAAATCGTGCAGAGCATGTGCCCTAGGAAAAGACACCACCAGGACCAACAGACAAGTTAACTGCAACAAAACTGTGGCAATTTCTAGCAGTCGACGTGATGGGGTGCATACCATCTAAAGCATTCAAAAATTAGGTCTTCACTCACTTTTGTAGAAACGTATTCCAAATTCTTCATCTCCTGCCCTGCAAAAGATCACACTGCCTTCGCAGTTGCTGAAGCCATGTTAAACCATGTATTCCCATATTTCGGCCTACGTCAAGCAATCCTCTCCGATAATTCCCCTGAATATGTAGGTCAAGTCTGGCAAGAATTATCTACATTATTCGGGTACCAGATATCCCATTCCTCATCATACTGGCCCGCACAAGTTAAGATCCTTCAATGGGGAATGAACTCGTGCCCAAGAGAAGATGGAAATACCCCCCACAAACGCTTGTTTGGCGAGCACCCCCTACTAATTCCGCACCATCACCTAGCCACCACCCAAATAACAATCACCGACAAGAACAACTCCTTACATCATCTCACAAACCGCCTACAGCAATAAAAATATTGCCAGAATTTAAATCAAGAAGAACCGCCCCCGAACAACCCCTACAATCCAGGCGAACAGGTAATGGTCATACAATTACCCATGGTAAACAAACTTCGACCCAGATACTCGGTACCCTTCACCATTCACCGAGAGCCTAATTATTATCAAATAACAGTAGATTACCACAGGGAAAACAAACTTTACCGTACCGGGTAACCAACATGTTAGATTGTTTTTTTTGTTTTTTTTTTTCCTATGTGATTGAGGGAGGCAAAAGGCAGAACTGCCTATAGCGAGTGCCTCCCCCATAGTTGAAAGAGTGACAGGGCCAAAATCTAGGGACGTTCGAGCCAAAATGCCTGGACACACGGAGTTTGAACAAATTTAAGTCATAGGAAGAGGGAAAGACTGATTCTGGGAGAGTGTTCCAGAGCTCAGCTGTTGAGTAGAAGAAAAACTGAGAGTAACGTTTCACTCTCGGGTTGGGGAGTTGCACAGAGTAGGTGGGATTGAGTTGCAAGACGGGTACCACGTGCCCTACGTAAAGGAGGTGGTATACACTGGGAAAGCTCTGAGGAACACTGATTATTATAATAGCGATAGAATAGCGAGAGAGATGCAACATTGCGGCAGAGAGAGAGAGATTGCAGGGAGTTGGTGAGTGGACGGGAGTCAATGATACGAAAGGCCTTCCTTTCAACTTTGTCTAGGAGAGCAGTGTGAGAGGAACCTCCCGACACATGTGAACAATACTCAATACAACGACACACTATGCCCCTGCACAGAGCAAGAAGCTGTGCAGGGGAAAAGAACCCCCTAAGGCAGTTGAGCACACCCAGCTTCTGGGAGGCTGCTTTAGCAAGACTGGTAATATGGTCCTTCCAACTGAGAGCAGAAGAAAAAGAGACAACAAGAATATTGAGAGAAGATGAAGGATTGATTTTTGTATTGTTGAAGAATAAGGGATAGTCCGCTGGGAGTTCCTTACGGGTAGATAGATGGAGAAATTGGGTTTTGGAAGCATTAAAGGTAACAAGGTTTTCTCTGCCCCAATTGGAGATAGTATTTTGATCAGAATTTAAGAGTTCTATGGCTTCATTACGTTTGTCGTTGAGGGATTGCTGGCTGGCACGTTCTGAAAAACTAATGGAGTAGTGTAAGGTTGAGTCGTCTGCGTATGAATGGATGGGAATTGAGGTACAGTTGAGGAGATCATTTATAAAAATTAGAAAGAGAATAGGAGATAGACCAGAGCCCTGAGGAACACCGGAGTTTATAGGGTGAGGAAGTGAACAATGGCCGTCCACAACCACGGCTATGGAACGGCCGGAAAGGAAATTAGAGACAAAGGCACAGATGGAGGGATAGAAACCGAAGGAGGGTAGTTTAGAAATTAACGATTTGTGCCAGACTCTATCGAAGGCTTTCGATATGGCTAGTGCAATAGAAAAAGTCTCACCGAAGTCCCGAAAGGAGGATGACCAAGAGTTAGTAAGATATGAAAGAATATCACCAGTAGAGCGACCCTTAACCCGTACAGCCCCAGCGACGCGCCTGACGCGTCGGCAATGTATGTAACGCACAGCCCCAGAGACGCGCCTGGCGCGTCACCCTAATTGCGCCGACCGTAACCTCAGGTGTAGCCACTCAAGAGGGCTCAGATTTGTATGGGAACTGTGTACGTATCCCACGCAACCGTGCCGATGGTTGAAAACTCTCAAAGTTGCGCGAGCGCGCAATAACCTGTTTTTTTGGGATAATTGCCTTCAATTTTTTACTCTTGTAAAATCCGTTTTCGGGGGCTCTGTAGGACCATTTTTTAAGCTTTTTGAGCGGTTTTTCGTGGTTTTTCCTTCATTCCTAACCCATTCGCTATTGTTTCTGGAATAAAACCATTTTTTGAAAACCGGCCGGGTTCTGGTGCGCAAACATTACAAAACTAGCCGGGGCTCCACGGGTTAAGGAAGCCATACTGGCGATCTGAGAGCAGATTATGAGAAGAGAAATGCTTAAGAAATTTGGAAGCAAGAATAGTTTCAAAAACTTTAGAAAGACATGAGATGAGAGCAATTGGACGATAGTTGGAGGGTTGAGAGCGGTCACCCTTCTTTGGGACAGGTTGAATGTGAGCAAACTTCCAGCATGAAGGGAAGACGTTAGAGGATAGACAGAGACGAAAGAGTTTGCCTAGGCAGGGAGTCAGCACGGAAGCACAGTTTTTGAGAACAACAGGAGGAACACCGTCCAGACCGTACGCCTTATTAGTATTAAGCCCAGAGAGGGTAGAAAGTACATCTTTAGAAGAGATTAGGATATTAGGCATAAGTAAGAGAGAGGAGGGTGGAGAGGGAGGAATAGCACCGGAATCATCCAAGGTGGAGTTTCTAGCAAAAGTTTGAGCGAAGAGTTTAGCTTTGTCAGAGGAAGAAGTGATGGTTGTGCCTTCAGAATGGGAAAGGGGCGGGAAAGACGAGGAAGAGAAATTGTTGGAGAGGTTTTTGGCTAGATGCCAGAAAGCTTGGGAAGAGCTAGAGTTGGATAGTTCAGTGCATTTATTATTGATGAAAGAATGTTTGGCAAGTCGAAGAACAGATTTGGCTTGATTCAAGGCAGAAACATAGGAAGAATGAGAGTCTTGAGTTTTAAGGCGTCGGTACCGTTTGAATGCTTCCTCCTTATTGCGGACAGCAGTAGAACAGGCGTGAGTAAACCAAGATTTTTAGCATTAGTCTGAGAGAAAGAGAATGGAATGTATGCTTCCATGCCCGATAGGATTACCTCGGTAATGCGTTCAGCACTCTCCGAGGGTCCCCGGCCACGGAAGCAGAAATCATTCCGTGAGAAATCAAAGAAGTACTGCCGGAGAGCCTCCCAGTCGGCAGCGCCAAAGTGCCACAAGCGCCGCCGGCTGGGAGGATCGAGTGGCCATACTGGAGAGATAGGACAGTTGACAGAGATAAGTTTATGGTCGGAGGAGCCCAAAGGAGAGAAAAGATCGACAGTATAAGAAGAAGGGTTAGAAGTTAGAAACAAGTCAAGAATGTTGGGCCGATCTCCGATGCGATCCGGGATACGGGTGGGTTGCTGAACTAACTGCTCTAGGTCATTTATGATAGAAAAGACGTAGGCTTGTTCAACAGGTGGGTCAGTAGTGTGAGAGGAGAGCCATTGGCGGTGGTGAACGTTGAAATCTCCTAAGATGGAGATTTCTGAGAAAGGAGAAATGGATAGAATGTGTTCCACTGTAGAGTTTAGATAGTCAAAGAATTTGGAAAAGTTGGTAGAGTTAGGGGAAAGATAGACAGCACAGAAATATTTAGTAAGAGAATGACAGGAAAGTATGAGCCATAAAGTAGAGAATTCAGAGGAGTCGAAATCGGGAACACGAGAGCAAGTGAGTTTGTTGTGCACATATGCACAACATCCGCCTTTGGCTTTGAAACTAGGATAGAGAAAGTAGGAGGATACAGAGAAGGGGTTGCTGGATGTTGCGACAGATACCTGAGTTTCGGTGAGGAAGAGAAGATAAGGTTTGTAGGAGGAGAGATGGTGTTCAACAGAGTGAAAGTTAGAGGAAAGTCCGCGAATGATGCAGAAATCAATAGAAACAGTAACAGGCCGAGGTCCAGGTAATTTTGTGGGGTCGTCAGGGGATGGTCGGTCGGGTGTGTGGGCATTTATGTTCCCCCCCCCCCTTGGGGACTCCGAGGCTGGGCTGAAATTCATAATTTTCAAAAAATTTGGTGTGGAGGAATGAAGTGTGGTGTGCATGTTTAGTTTAGTGAAGTGGATAGGAGGAGGATATGTTTGTGAGAGCTAGCTGGATTGCTCTCAGTATAAATGAGGCACAAAGAAAATCAGTAAGACAGGCCAAGCAAATGAAACAGGAGTTCCATCGACTCTTTATCTCATGCCTATAACCTCACCTGGGTCTAGCTCTGATCGATTGGTGGTTTAAACCATTAGGTGCCAATGCCAATGTATAACAGTCCACCCAGACGGAAGACGACTCCCCAGGCATCACCTTCCACACCGAACACCACCCAAACCGCGCCCCATCTCCCCCAAATATTCACTCTCAATCCGACCCCCTTCCCACCCGCCACCCGCCCATATTACTTGCGCCCTCAACCTAGACGCCTCCAACAACAAATACAGTTCAAACCAAAAGTAACTCCTAACTGACCTCCATCACCTACCACCACCTCCCCCCACTTTCTCTCACTAGACAGACACCTCACAACCCCCTCACCCACCCCTTGTACCCCCCTGCATCCCATAGCACACACACCATCACCGTCTCCCCCCTCCACCACCCCAAGTATTTCAAATTCACCGCGGACGCTACCACTATGTACCCCCCCCCCCCCCCCCCAATACATCCTTTAATTCATCTATCCCCTCTGACCCTGTCTCACCTACCCCCACAAGCCCCCCTCCTGCTCCTCCAGCTAGCCACTCCTCCCCAACCTTTGCAACGCCACCAAACATGACGCCGCCGCTCGCCATCCCCCCCCCCCCCCCCCCACAGTATTTTGAAAACACCTCAGATCACTACCACGACTACTAACCCTTCTGATGCCCCCGTAAGCCCCTACCGCTCCGACCATTGTTCTTCCATCTCACCGTAACATCCTTTCCACCTCGGTCATCCACCTCCACACCCCTACCTAAGCCTACTCCACCAAACCCCTCAACCAATCAACGACCAACGACGTCCAACACCAAGGCACAGTCACGTGCTAACATACCACCACCTGCTCCACCTCCACCTAATTTGCGGAGATCCAACCGACAATCTTACCCACCTGATATCTATGAAGCCCCACCATTTACAGCATCATCAGGCACAAATTAGAAAACATCAATCACTACCACTGCACAACCTATAACACTTCCAAGGAAGAAATTTTGATGCAGCTACAAACACAGATCTTGCGCTGACCACAACACCAGGACTTATTCCACCACCAATGCTAGGCTACACTTGAATCTGCACGCATTAAAAAAATGGACCCCACTAGGTCCAAGGTTACCATTTGAATGCCTGCCAGTAAAGTGTGCACATCGTGCCGTATCTCCTCAATTCGTTGTCCACCAACCGCAAACATATTTATTAGTTATGTGTTCTGGATCACGTCAGCGGAACATAAGAAAAGAATCAGAAACTATCAGGGCTTAACAATCAGATTGCAAGGTGAGAAATGTCCGTCAACATCAATATTAGTGAAAATCAATAAGAGAGGAGCTGACACCAGGTCAACGCAGTGGGCAAAACATCGAAAACAAACAACCCCCACTTGCCATACCACCTGTGAAATAACATATGATCTCCAGCCACGGGGTCGTGACTTTCACACAGAAAGGGGAAGTGTCATGCCCAGTGTTAAGTAGCAGAAGTGGAAGCAACCCATATAACAACAATAAGAACAGCAGCCGCCACGAATAATAGCACCGGGAGCGAGAGCGTGAAAGGACATATTGACCACCCACAAGCCTTACATAGGGAGCGTTCCGATCTGGAGGATTCTGCTCAGATCCCCTATTCACACCTAGGTGCTCTCTCATCAGGACCATCAGAGAGAAAGAAAACCATCAATGCCATTGCTGCCCTAGAAGGAGAAGATCCCAACCTACCAGGACAAGTCGTGACTTTCAAAAATAGTGAGAGAAAACCCTTCTCCCACGCTAGGCACGAAGCTAGCTCTCCAGGTCATTCAATTGGATCCCAGCCTAAGTTCAATACTAGGTCTCATCCTAAGTTTGTAACTAGGGGTAATTCTATGCTCGCTGCTAGAATAGTGACTTGTGCAACTAACCAGGGCAGCCTTTCGTTCCTGAGAAGCACCTCTCCATTTCCTGCTGATCGGAGTGGCTCGGTACCTCCTTGAGATTGCGGTCCATTACCTTTCCCCTTCGAGTCCCAGGCCGGAAAAGACTGAAGACCCCTGACCCATGCATGCAGAGAGAAGCTCGTCCGTGAAACCACCCCACCTCGCCAAGATACCAAAAGTTCTATTCCCCCCACCCTCTACCTCGGCACCAGGAAAATATATCGTGTTTGAACAAGTATAAATTTGTTCCTATTTTGTTAAATCCATACAAACCCTTCAAGTAACACAACACATCCCTATTCTTGTATAAATGTATTATATCCTATACATACCACGATCGATCGGACCTTTTCTGTGCCGACGTCGTTGAGAGTATAATATATTTAGTTAACTTCACCATTCCAACACCCGTGAAACATAGATTTGTACGCATACTTAATAATTATTCCTGAAAAAAAAATCTGTTAAGGAGGACAGATATACAATATATAGAATATAGCCAAAGTCGGGATGAGAGAGAAAACGTTACAGAACGAGAAACTAATTTAAAGTGTGTAAATATCCAAGCAGTGCGATCCTTAATAATAGAAGTAAATCTATCTAATATGCAAATTAACATTTCCCTTTGTAGTAATCTTTCAGAGTTATTATATATTAAATAAGCTTATATAATTATAATCTAATAGCTCACGTGTTGAATTCTTTCCGTAATTTAGGCTCGCCACATGTTAGAGTAAACTTGATCAGGTGTAGCCCCAGACCACGTGTAGGCTCCATATATATCTCACTACTCATTTATGTTATTCTGTGGCTTATATATTAGTATGCATTAATGTTGTACTTCATGTATTTTCTTGTGTTATTCCCTCCTGTGAATATAACACTGTATTGTACTATTAATATAACTTTATTTCCTTGGTCTATTCGTAGTTGTATACCAATTACTTGGACTTCTTCCTGTTGAGTGAGACCCACAAAGACCAAAAATATCCTCGCATAATAGTCAGCATCAGGGCATTTAAGGACTGACCCCCCCCCCCCCCTACACACACACACACACACACACACACACACACATCCCCCCCCCCCCAACCCACCCACCCACACCCCCCGTCCCATCCCATCCCTGGAATTGTTATCCGAATCGTTGTTTTTTTTTTTTTTTTTTTTTTTTTTTTTTTTTTTTTTTTTTTTTGAAAAGGTAGTGTAGTATGTAATGTGTGTGTGGTATAATGTATTGTTAGGAAGATAAGTTGTTTTGGAGGGCAGACTGGGGTTGCCGTCAATATTGATGAGGCACGGATAGGATCAGCAGGGGAGACCGGCGGAGAAACAGGAGTTCCAGTTAGCCTTGTCAGCCACATGTAGCACTACCCCGGGAGTACCGCCCTGTTCGGCTGGTACCTACAGCCTCCTCCTCCAAAATAACATAACACAGCTATAAGTGATCGTCCATGTATCTGAGGAGTATCTGAGTAACATCTTAGTTGTTTATCCATACATGTAGTGATCATAGGTGTATCTGAGGAAAAAGGAGAACAAAAGATTTTCATTTACAAATGCAGTCAGTCGCGGGTTTAAGGCAAGGTGTTTGTCTAGGCGATGTTTAACCCATTCAATACTGGTGTCGTCCTGTCAATAAATATTTGGGCAACTATTAGATTACTTTATTTAGCTTAATAAGGACCTCAAACAATTAAATGGCTACCGACTATCTCGATTAATCCTTTTAGCTACCAGATCCTTCCTAAGCTGAATTATATCATCTAATGCTTGCCATAATATGATAAAAAAGACGTCTCTGGTACTGAATGGGTTAAAGGAATCAACGGTGCTGCAGTCTATAGCATCTCGAGAAAGCCCATTCCACAAGTTCACAACTCAATTGAAGAAAACATTCTTAGACTACAACCGTGTGCAAAAATAGTCTACGATAGTCAGTTTTACTATTTATGATAAGTAACTCAAATTTAACCTCCCAAACACCTGCCTACTGTAGTCACTCATCACCATCACTATAATAAGAACATAATAAAGTGAGAGTCTGCAGAAAGCCGATTGGCCCAAACAAGGCAGATCCCTCTCACACCTAACCCTAATTATAAGGCCTATTATAAAGCCTTATAAGCTGGTCTTATACAGTCCAGCTCACTAACACCATTAGGACTGACCTCACCGAAACGGTTAGAGGTCAGAAAACGGGGGTCTACAGAGCGCCGATTGGCCCACACCTGACAGATCCCCCTCACACCCAACCCATCTCGTCTATATGCCTATCTAATTTTTTTCTTAAAGCTCCCTATCGTTCTTGATCCCACTATAGCACTTGGTAGCCTATTCCACCTATCTACAACTCTGTTACCAAACCAATATTTGCCTATATCCTTTCTGAAACGAAATTTATATAATTTGAAACAATTGTTTCGAGTTCTTTCGCTATCACTGAGCTTTAGTACATTTTGCATGTCCCCTTTATTAATCCCACTAACCCACTTGAACACCTCTATCGTATCCCCTCTAACTCTGCGTCTCTCTAACGAATGTAAGCCTAATTTCTTCAACCTTTCTTCATACGGAAGATTTTTAATATTATGAATCATTATTGTCATTCTACGTTGTACCAAAGACCCTATACAAAGAAAGACAGACATGCCTTATGGGTCGGCATGGGTCAGACTAGCCACCTAGCGGCTGATAGGAATAAACACTGCAGTTGGCGGCCTCATTCAAGCGGGAGAGGTGTGTGTTTCTCGTACACGTGGATATTGGTGGCTTATTATTGTTGCCACGATGGGGATTACAGGATGTTCAGCTGTAAACTGCTGCAATAATTCAAAATGAAATAGAGACCGGTCTTTTTTCCGCTTTCCAAAGGATCCTAAAAGGTGAGTTTTAACTTTGTTTTGTAGCTAGGAAATGCATAATTTTGTACTATCAACTCATAATGTATCTGATGTCTGTGACACTGATAGTGTACCAGTCTTCAGGTTTATTAACTAACAGGAATTATGCGTCAGCCTGATGTTTTAATAGCACACTATAATCATCATTAGGCCTATTGACAAAAATATATATGCAAACTGAAGGCTATTTGCTGCCGTCCATAAGAGTTCAGAGTGAATAATATTTTCAGCCACTTTCCAAGATCACTTGCTGGTAATACGTAATATACGTAATATATATTAACAAGGATTCTCTATAGGCTACTAGGTATTAACAATTACTAAAGGTATTTTCATAAGAACATAAGAACATAAGAAAATGGGAGTCTGCAAAAAGCCGATCGGCCCACACAAGGCAGATCCCTGTCACACCCAACCCCAATTACATAACAACATAAGGTCATAAGATCGCGGGAAACTGCATATGGCCATGCGGCCCACATGAAGCAGCTCCCATTCACACCCAGCCCATATCACCCATATGGGAATCCAACTTATGCTTAAAGCTTTCAACTGTTTCTGAGCTAATTACTGTTCTGGGCAGAGCATTCCAATGTTAACAACTCTATTTCCAAACCAGTGCTTTCCTATATCTTTCCTAAATCTAAACTTATCTAACTTGAAACCATTTGAGCGGGTTATGTCGCCGTTCTTTAGCTTTAATACCTCATCTATATCGCCCTTATTTAAACCTTTTATCGATTTAAATACCTCTATCATGTCTCCCCTACATCTTCGTCTCTCTAGTGAGTGCAGGCCTAAGACTTTCAACCTCTCCTCATACGATAAATTTCTAATATTATGTATCTTTTTGGTCATTCTTCTTTGGACTGCCTCTAAAGGGTCGATATCCATTCTATAATAAGGGCACCAAAATTGAACAGCATAGTCTAAATGGGGTCTTACTAGAGCTAAGTATAGTTTTAAGAAAACTTCAGCAGTCCTGTTGCTAACACTCCTAGATATGAATCCTAGAATTCTATTTGCCCTATTCCTAACACTTATACACTGTTTTCTGGGTTTCAGATCATTACTAATGAGCACCCCCAGATCCTTCTCACACTCTGAGTTATCCAATTCTACATTGTCTAGTTTGTATTTAGCATCTAAATTACGATTTCCAATCCTTAATACCTTACATTTGTCTATATTGAAACTCATCTGCCAATTTATGGATCTCACTTTTTCGATCTCACTATTGTGTGCCACATAATTATGAACGCAGTTTAGTCATAAAAACGCATTACAACAAGGTGTGACGACTATAGGCTATGATGTTAGAGGAAATGGTGAATTGGTGATTATAATAATTATAGAACACTGGTGGTAATGGTGATACTGTGTTAGGCTAATTATATTAGTGATTAATGGTACAAATAATGATGGTAACTGGTGCTATAATGTGTTATTTTAAGGCTTAATATATTTTACAATTAAATGTCCATAAATATGAGGTAATATGTTATAGATGATAGCTAGCATACAAATATATAACATATACACTAAGAAAATATTTTAATTCTCAACATTTCATATTGGAGAGAGAGAGAGAGAGAGATAGTGTGGGAGGGGTTGATACCTCATTAGGGACTATTTAATCCTAGGGGTGTGTATATTTGTCATTAGCAAATGGATACAATTGAATGGCTCAAGGGTGTACATTTTAACACGTCTTATACTATTCTCTGTCTTGTTGGATGGAGACTAACCCTACAAGCAATGCTTGGCCTCATGCAGGACCTACACTCCATTGATGGATTTAAGTTCCTACTCCCATCCCAGCTAAACCAGGACTGTCTTGAGAATCTGTTTCCTATAATTCGACAGAAGAGTGGTAACAGATACAATCCAGATCCTAATCAGTTCCGATTCACCTTCAGACAGACTCTGTAACATGCTCCTTGCACCATCTCTGTCTGCCAATTGTGCCCCAGACTCTGATTCTCTCCTCATCACACTATCTAAGTTAAACAAAGCTCCTACACAGCCATGTTCAACCTCTAGAGCACCATCAACATCCATTTCAACTTCTTGTGATACAAGTTACTTGTCTTATGACTACCAAGTTGATGACTTGGATGCTAATGGTGTCAGTTATGTTCTAGGCTATGTACTAAAAAAGCTAAATATCTCTTGTGCCACCTGCTCCACTTCATTTGTAAACAATTCTGATTTTCTCAATGAAGCTAGTCAGATATTTACACACATGAAAGCTTTCAGAACATCGGACAGAGACTTTGGTGGTCTCACAGTACCATCAGAGGAATTGGTGCAATCATTTCACTCTGTTCACAGCTCTATGATTGTACCATTCCTGTCTGACATGACAAATCTGGTTGGACCGAATGTGAATTCCAGGTTGACCATATGTGTTGTAAATACTCTGTCACACCTTTCACTCGGCAGAGATTGCTTGTTTAAAATTGCACAAGTGTATTGCAGAATAGCAATATAATAGCATAATTATATAAGATGTGATCTGCAATACAGCTGTAAACAATGAAGTAGCCTACAACTGTATAATTTCATTCTTGGTATAAATTTAGTTTTCTTAATTATTTCCTTTCTTTTTATCTTATTATGTATTCAAAATCGCTTATAGATGTTTATACACAAGTGATATTATCATACTGATATTATCTTTAGCATAAAGAGTAATGTGTATGGTTATTGAGATGAAGTGTACACCAGCAAGAGTATTGTTTCCTATCGGCCGCTAGAGGTGCTACAGTCGCGGCGAGCCCGGGCAATAAAAAAATTTAACGCTGAGTGCCCCATACTATTACTATTTACTATCCTTGGTTGTACTCTCTCCAACGAATCTATGTCCATTCTGTAGTAAGGACACCAAAATTGAACAGCATAATCCAAATGGGGTCTCACTAATGACAAGTAAAGTTTCAAGATAACATCGGCAGTTCTGTTAGTCTGTTACTCTCACTCCTTGAGATGAACCCTAGAATCCTGTTTGCCTCGTTACGAACGCTTGTACACTGTTTTCTAGGCTTCAAATCGTTGCTAACAAACACACCCAAATCTTTCTCACAGTCTGAGTTTTCTAATTCCGTATTAGCTAGTTTATATTTTGCATTAGTATTCGTCTTCCCTATCTTTAATACCTTGCATTTGTCAATGTTAAAATTCATCTGCCAATTTACTGACCATTCGTGTAAGGTATCTAGTAAATAGTGGCGTCAGATGCGGAATCATGAGTACCTTTCTTAACATCTTAACACCCAGAGTCAAACCAACTCCCTTTGTCCTGCTATTTGTGGAGGTGCCAGTTTCTCTAATAACATTGCAAGCCACTCCCCTACAATTTGCCATTGCCAATTTGGAAAACAAATGGATGTCTTACCTATCACATAGTGTTCTATATATTAGTAAATGAAGATACATAACATTGGTAATAACATAAATTGTCCATATAGCCATATAAAATAAACTCTTATTTTGGAATTAAGACTTGTCTCGTCAATTCAATCAAGTTGCCATTGGCTGCCAGATTATTATAATTTGCTCGAATTTATGCTTGAGTATTTCATGGCATATTCTATTAAGACTTGTCCTAGATGTATTATAATAATATAATCTAAACGCCAAATACTATTTGGTATGATATTATAACAGCAAAATAGGAAACAAATCTCATAGAGAAATGCACAATTTTGAATATTTGTACACGAGTGTGCCATTTAATGTACAGTAATAGAAAACTTAGTGTATGAGAAACAATTTTCTTTAATATTTAGTTGTGAAACACTCGACGCAGCTAGATAGTGAAAGAGAAAGAAAGTCTAACTGTACTAGTGGTATATCCTTAGTATTTAACACTCAAGCCGCGGCGCCCGACATATGTCGGGCGAGAGAATAATGGCCACCCCTGCGGTGCCCGACATTAGTCGGGCGGGATTTTGAGCACATCATCGGCTCTGAGAGAGAGTCCACGCGTTGGAAGGACAATAGGCAGGCTCTGACCGTTCGGCACGGCCCTAGTGCCGCGACTGACACCACCTCTGCAACATTCCACACCCACGGCATCGCGAGACCAGGAAGAAACTGGGGAAATTACCGTATTTTAGGGTTTTTCACCTCTCGTTGCACGATCGCTACAGGATAACCCATGGTTGTACAAGGATGATTGAGGTGTCATTGGAAAGCTCTATTATTGCCCTTTCACGGATACATAATTGTATTACGCTCTGGCTCTTGTTTATGCATGAAAAAGAGCATAGAATGAAGCTTGTTTAGGGTAAATATGCCCGCCTGGCAGGTAGTAGAAGTTACAAACATCTCCGTCGGTAAGGGGTTAAGTTCACAATGAACAGCGTATTATGATATACAGTGCGGCTACAGCGGAGTCAAGATGGCGTCTATGCTAACTTTGCGGGAACCCTACAATATTTTGCACTCATTAATAGCTTTATGAAGGGTTTCTCATGTGACCGAACAGCGTTGCCAATTTAGCCATCTTACCAATAGATCTTTAGGTCCATTCACATCCGAGGCTGTTCGTTCGTTCATCGTTGCAGTAAGTATTTTTCACGGGTGGAGGTTTGCAAGCCCACCGACTCAACCTCTTTAGTCGCCTTTTAAGACACGCAGGAGGCATGTGGGGCATATTCTATTTCCTTACGCCCAGGGGGGAGAGCGAGAACGGAGACATGGATAGGTGATGAGCAGGGCGGGTTTAGGAAGGGAAGATGATCTGTAGATCAGATTTTTACCCAGAAATGTGTTGTGGAAAAATATCTGGAGAAGCACCAAAAGCTGTATGTTGCCTTTATGGACTTGGAGAAGGCCTATAACAGAGTGGATAGAGAAGGTTTGTGGCAAGTTGCTGAAAGCAGTGAAGAGCATGTATGAGGGTGCAAAGGCGGCAGTACGAGTGTAGAATGAGCAGAGCGAGTTCTTTGATTTGAATGTTGGGTTGAAACAGGGGTGTGTGATGTCCCCGTGGTTGTTTGATGTATATATGGATGGATTCATGAAAGATATGCAGGGAGGAGCAGTGGATGTTGGTGTGTCGCTGATGGGGGAGGGAGGTGAGTGGAAGCTGCCTGTACTGCTGTTTGCTGATGATGCAGTTCTAGTGAGCGATGGTGAATGGGAGTTGCAGGGTCTGGTAAATATGCTTGGAGCAGTGTGCGAGGAACGGAATCTGAAGGTGAATGCGGGGAAGAGCAAGGTTGTGGTCTTCGAAAGGGGTGGGGTTGATCGGTCGGGCTGTGGAGATTGTCAGCTCATTTGGGTATCTGGGTGGTGTGCTGAGTAAGGGTGGGAGTATGGATGGGGAAGGGCGGGAGGGGGTGCAAAGGGGGAAGAGGGTTGTGGGAGCACTGAAGGCAGTAATGGGAAGTGGGGTGGTCGGCATGGAAGTGAGGAAGTCCTTGCATGACAGTGTGGTGGTCCCGACATTGACTTGCGGAAGTGAAGCATGGACGTTGGTTGAGAGACTCGGACCGGTGGTGAGAGGGGTGGAGGTGAGTTGCTTGAGAGGTGCGTGCAGAGTTGTATGGAGGGATGGACGGGCGAATGGGGAAGTGGGAGGGAGGTGTGGTGTGGACGTAGATGTGCTGGAGAGTGTGAAGGGGAACCCCTTGAGATGGTTCGGCCATATAGAACGTATGGAAAGCGAGAGAATAACTAAGGGGATGTACGAGAGCGAGGTGGAATAACAGAGAGGGAGAGGTAAACCGAGAGAGAGGTGGAAGGATGGAGCGAAGAAGTATATGAATGAAGGCGGTGCTGGTTGGGAGGAAGGGCGTCGACTGACTGGGGACAGGTGCATGGAGGCGTTTCGTTCGTGGCCACCCTTTCGGGGATCACGGCGTCAGGCAATAGATAGATACTATAGATAGATAGACCAATAGATCTATAAATATTTACTTCGATCTAGCAGCATTTTATTACATCTAGTGACAAATTCTAGCAATATATTAAGAATTTTGGCAATATGAAACGACATTAAAGAGATCATGGTAATCTTCTAGGGATATTTGCCAACATCTAGAGAACTATAGAAACAATATGATAGATAGAGTAGAGGAACAAATAATATGGATGTTCAACCAGAATAAAATTGATCAAACTATAGCCAAATGTAAAAATATAAAGCACATTATAGGATAATCACACATAAAAAAAAAATATAGAATTGCACCAACTCTAGCAATTGTTGTTATAGTAGTTATATATATATATATATATATATATATATTATATTGAGTAATATAGTAAGGAATTGTTGTGCCACCAGTGATGTATGGGGCTGAGACATGGGCTCTGAAGAAAAAGGAGAAAAGAGGGCTGGATGTGATGGAGATGAGCTGCTTGAGGAGTATGTGTGGAGTTACTCGTAGAGACAGATTGAGGAATGAAGAGATACGTAGGAGAGTGGGGCAGCAGGAACATTTGTCAGCCAGAGTGGACAGAAGGGTGCTGAGCTGGTATGGTCATGTTGAACGAATGGGAGATGAAAGGCTTACAAAGAGAATATGTGAGTCAGGTACAAGGGGAGATAGAAGGGCAGGAAGACCCCCATTGAGATGGATTGACTGTGTAAGAAAGGCTTTGGATGATAGAGGAATGACTATAGATCAGGCAGGGGAAGTGGTGGTGGACAGGAGTGAATGGAGAATGCTTGTGAATAGTTGAGTGAACACGTGGTCATTTGGAGTAAGGGGTCGGGCGCAAGTTGGACTAGATAATAGTCCATCAGGCGCCTGGCCCGGGGAGACGATTAATATGAAGGGTGTGCCTGGAAGTGTGGTGGGAGGGCTTGTGGCTTTGGCTCCGCTGCATGTCTGCCTGCCGAGATCGGAACCTCTCCGGGTGGTCAGGGGCCGGGGGAGTGCTGGAGCGACCTTGGTAACCCTGGTCTCTGGGTCTTCTCCTGGGTGACCTGGATGTGTGAGAGTTTGTGTTTTTTATCTGTGTTTATTTTTTGTTTTATGTTGTTTTTGTGTTTTCCCTGTTCTTGCTCTGTCTTGAGTCGGCTACCCCCAAAATGGGGATTGGGCCTGAGCATATAGATAGAATAGATAGATAGATATTGAGTATATATCACAAATACACGTGAGCCACTAAATGTTTCTAATCTCTCAGTGGGGTTCGAACCGCTGACCGTCAGGACGATAGCCGACGCTTTAATCAACTACACCACGGCAGTCTATCACGTCGGCTATCGTCCTGACGGTCGGCGGTTCGAACCCCACTGAGAGATTAGAAACATATATATATATATATATATATATATATATACTGTATATATATATATATATATATATATATATATATATATATTAAAACTCGCTAGGAAAATTGAAACAATGGAACACCAACTGGTGTTCTTTTTGTATTTATATGCTAGTTAGCAACTCGCAGATGATTTAGGACGCGTATTTAAGCCTCACTCTCCCCCTGTGTTCTTGTATTACCCTGAAGATGTCTTGAGAGAATAGACGAAAGCTTGGTGTTCCATTGTTTCAATTTTTCTAGCGATGTTTACTACATAATTTGATCACACGTATTTGTGATTTTACCTCCATATATATATATATATACTGTATCATAGACTACAATAGACTACAGTAGTTCTGGACTGGACACGAAAATGGAACTTTGCAGTAAGGGACCCACAATCGGAGAACGAACCCACAAGTTCGAACCTCGAAACCACGAAAATTTGATATTTTCGCGGTTTCGAGGTTCGAACTTGGGGGTTCGTTCTCCGATTTTGGGTCCCTTACTGCAAAGTTCCATTTTCGTGTCCAGTCCAGATCTACTGTAGTCTATGACTGTATATATATATATATATATATATATATATATATATATATATATATATATATATATACTGTATATATATATATATATATATAAATATATATATATATATATATATATATATATATACAGTATATGTATATATATCTATATTATTAAATTAGTTCGTGAGTCTGTTTGTCTGCCTGTGTATTCTTCATAGGCGGCCGCAGTTTTGGACCTGGGGAGCTGAAACTTTGCATGTGGGTGTCAATTGACCTGGGTCAGGTCATAGAGGGGGCGAGGCCACGATTGGAGGTCGTTTCGAGGCCGAAATTGAAAAAAAATGAAAAAAATTGCCGTTTGGGGCAGAAGGAGGCCTCCGATCGAAAAGGTGTATGGAACGAAAGTTGTTCGCAGCCCCTCAAAATGGGGGTACGGATGAGGTCAGATCCAAAATCGGGGGTCATTTAGCGGCCAAAATCGAGGTCGTCGTTTAATGAGGCACAGGGAGGTCGAGGCCGGTGATTATGGTAGTAGTAGTATTGTGATGATTGTGGTAGTAGTGATTGATGATGGTGATTATGGTAGTAGTAGTGGTGGTAGTAGTGATGGTGATTATGGTGACCGGTCAACTCAACCAGTAGACCATTTCAACCAGTACCAAATCAACCAATACGGTTAGGTTAGGTTAGTACTATATTTTGGCACTGGTTTGGTTGATCTGGGTTAATTTGGCACTGGTTGAGAGCTACTGGTTGAAATGGTCTATTGGTTGAGATATCATGGAACCGGTGATTATGGTAGAATTTAAACCCGGGCAACGCCGGGTACCCCTGCTAGTATATATATATATATATATATATATATATATATATACCGTATCTATATATAGGCCTATATATATATATATATATATATATATATATATATATATGTGTTTCTAGTCTCTCAGTGGGGATCGAACCATCGACCATCAGGATGATAGCCGACGCTTTAATCAATTACACCACGGCCGTGGTGTAATTGATTAAAGCGTCGGCTATCATCCTGATGGTCGATGGTTCGATCCCCACTGAGAGACTAGAAACATTTAGTGGCTCACGTGTATTTGTGATATATTCTCAATATATATATATATATATATATATATATATATATATTTTTTTTTTTTTTTTTTTTTTTTTTTTTTTTTAAATAAGCCCACTTAGCATAGTGGTGCCAAGAGTGGGAGGGATATTCCCTGGACACAGGGGACTATCGGGGGCGAGAGGAAGCTTTGATTGAAATTAGGGTAGGGAAGAACCCATTTTGGGATTTAGGGTTGTTATGTCGGGCTATAATAGTTAAAGCTAAAATCCAGATCTGGACTTATATTCCGTAAATAATCCCAACAGGGACTCACCGGACACGTTCTTAATATCACAAATAAGTATTCAACTAGGTACTACAGAACTCAGTAACAACACACATGTGAATGATATACACAAGTTTATTTAAAGGCATAGGAATAGTATCTTAGTTATTTGATGTAGTGTTAGGATACCGTAACATAATCAGTTCAATATTCAATTCCCGAATAGATGTCTGCAATTCAGGATGTAGCATTACCTTTGATAATTATGAGAACTATAAGGCAATGAAGAGAATACATATAAATAGAATCAATCAAAGTGAGATCAATAATACTTCAATTGTGGTAATAAACAAAGCAGGAAGTATGCAATTAAATAAACACGTGTGACCTATAGCATCAACCCTTAATAATAATAACGATGCGATGCGGGTCGAGTGTCTTCTGTGAATAAACTAACAATAAAGATATTTAGTGCAATCTCGATACAAGAGAGGATGAGGGAATTGAGAAGTAAAATAAGTACACAGGCAGTGTGAGTGAGACACACGGGTGGGGCGCGCGCGCTTGAGCCAGGTTAACGCTCTCACAGGTAGTGCGACCTTTTAATCAGCTAGCGTGTCAGGTCATATATTCGTACTGCGGGGTTGGAAAATACAATTCTAGTTTGTGTAAATACGAACTTAATCTCAGAGATTTTACAATGAAATTAGGGACAATGTACTATTTAATTCTTTTCACAAATTACTATACACGTAACTCAATTTATGTATATTATGATTTGAACTCTATATTTACTTCAATCGAACGTATGCAATAATTACAAACTCGGCCGAGGAATTCAGATGGATTATTTATTATACAATTATGAATCAACTATAGAAGAATATCTATTAATTGTATTTAAAGACAAAGTCTAGTTAACCAAAATCAGTTTAGTTAACAGATGTCCTAGAAACGCTTTAATGGTGATAGCGTAAGCAATAATTAACACAATATTAATTATAATGAAAATAACGTACAAGACGAAGTCGTACTGCGGAAATACTCAAACTGGTATGAATAAGACGTCTGAACAAGTTAACAGAGTCTTAATAAGAATTCACCTTAATAAGCGGTGTATTCGATATGATGAAAATTTAGATAACAGACTCTGTGCAATGCTAGAATTCCTAGACAGGAAGAATCAGAATTATCTGCATCAGTAATCAAATGAACGTTAATACTAGTTCATAAAATAATTACAATAACGATTAAGTAATCGAACGTAAGATGGGGGCCTCGGGAAGTAATTATAATTAATCAATAATCACACTTCTCAACGAGGATGCTGAGATAAATTAATTATGAAATTGAGCGTAGGTTCTAGGTAATAAGTTATGAATTAAGAAGGGGAATTAAAACACGAAATACACTTCGACCTCAACTTGTAACATACATAACAGAATACATATAGGCCTACTAGGAAAATCTGTGAATGCGTGGCGAGGTGAATCAATTAACACCATTATATAACGAATGCGTAGGACGTTATAGAGGATATTAAATAAGATGGAGATTAGATCTTGGACACAGATCTAGATAAAAATTAATGCAAGATTCAGAAGGATTAACACATACGCAAAATAAAGATCTTGGGCAGAGATCTACATAGAATTACACGCTTACACAATTCACATATTTTACCCATACCTCGACAACAATAAACACAATGTAATATATACAGAGACACTTAGGGTAATGTTGGAGGGTAGAGAGAGCAAGTCTGGCCGACGTAGATCGTAGGTTCGCTGAGCAGCACTTCAGGGGGGTAGGGCGTCACTCGAGCAGGACTTCAGGTTTCAGACTTCAGGGGGGTAGGGCGTCACTCGAGCAGGACTTCAGGTTCCAGACTTCAGGGGGCACTATAGGTATAGCACTCTCTCCGGCAGGGGCAGGTTGGTACAAGCTTCCACTGTGGTTGGCTGTCCTGTTCCTTTTCAGGGTTTAGTACAGTACCGCAGCGAATGTTTGCATATATTTCCACTAAATCTTTGAGGTGATATCTGACTTAATTCTTGACTCTTTTACAGGAGCTCGCGGCAATAGGGGTATTGTGCATTCGTTGTGATTGAGTTGTGAGGTTTAATACTTATCGTAGACATAGATGGGTAATATCTATATGTTTACTTATATAATAGGTAGTATATTTAAGGTTTACATAGTATTTATTTAGCTTGTTAATGGAGAAATCCTACTTGTAAGGATTACATCATCATCCAAACTCCTAGACAAACTTGGTTATTGCTTGTCTATTAGTGGTTCTTTTCTTGGGGTTATGACATCTCCAGGTCCTTCTTAACAGGTACTCCTGTTCAGGTCCATTTATACCTGTAGGCTTCTGGTCGCTGATGCTTAATTTGCATAAACATGCTCTCATCATATTGCAGATCCGGGGATAAAGGAAATGCTGGCTTGTGGTTGGCTGGTGTGGTTTGAAACCAGGGCTGTGATTGGCTGTTTAAATTTCCCATACTTGTGAATGCTGTTTGGTCCCATAGAACATGAGAAGCTCCGGAAGGAAGGGGTGGCTCCTGCATTTTCGTGTCTCTCCGTGGCTTCCGTGTTCCTGGTTTCTTCTGTTGATCCAGTTGCAGGCTGGCAATTCTGCAACTGTCTTTTGTATTTGGTTTCACCAACCCCGTCATTTCAAGGGTATTACCAGAAGTGGGCTGAACCTTTTCCCTATGATTTTTGGGTATTTAGAAGAATATAATAAGCCATAGGAACCAGCCCCGGCTTGGCTTTGGTCTGTGATTCTAAGATTTATATTTAATGTTTTTTGTGTATACATATATGTAAAATATAAGGAGGGTAAAGGACTGTATAATTACCTTTTCCCTTTTGAGACATGCACATGTAATTTTATGTATTTATACTATCTTAATAAAGAATCAAATCAAATCTTCTTCCTTCACCCACCTTCTCCTTCCCTCTTCCCTTCCTGCTTCCGTGCCACCCCCTTCCCTCCTACATTTATCCTCTTCATCCATCCTTTCACTTTCTTTATCCCTCCTTCCCTTCTACAATAATCCTCAATCTGTTATCTTCCTATCACTGTCCTCCTACATATCTACCTCCCTCCCTCCCACCTTACACATCCCCCTCCTTCCTTCCCATGCATGCTCTCCTCCTCTCCATCTCTTTCATCTTCCTCCCCTTACTTTATCGCCTTCCTCCTTTCTCCTCCTAAAGCCAACCTCCCTCCCTCCCTTCCCATTTTTTGAATTCACCTTCTCTCCCCCTCCCCTTCTACTAGTCCATCTGCTGCCCTCCCTTCCCTTCCACTCCTCAAATATCCATTATCACTCCACCCCTTTGCATCCTTCCTAAATGCTTTTCTTTTAACTTCCCTTCTCCATCCCAATATTCCCCACCCCCTTCCTTGCTCTTCCAACATCCATTCACCCTCCACCAACTTCCTTCCTTCCTTCCCAAACCCAGGCCCCCCCCCCCTCCATCCCCTTTCCTTCCACGTCCCTCCCATTCCCCTTCCAATCCCCCCAGCTCCGCTTCCACCCCTCCTACGTTTGCCCTCCTCATCTTCTCTCCCTCCCTCTTCCCTCCCACGTTCCACTTGCATCCCCCTCCTCCCCTGTCCCTCCCATGACCCCCGCCCCCCACCCCATCCCATGCCACTCCCCTCCTCTGGTCTCGTGAGCCGGAAAGACCAAAAGGGTCTGACCTGCATGTTGAGCGAGACCAGATAGAGAGAGAGAGCGTGCCGGCACATATGGTACTAACTAAATGGTTCGGTATAAACTTATTTGAAATGTGTTTATAATCAAAATAATTAATGAATGAAAATTAGCAAGAACCGAGATTTTGTGAGAAATAGTGAGCTTGAGAGAGATATCGAGTGAATGTGTGTTTGTATGGGTGTGTGTTTTGTATCATCTTAAATTACGTGTTATGTGTATAATTATATAAACGTGCATAGAATAAAAATATACAAATTGAATATATGGATATGCTCGTTCTTATAATTATAGGGTCTAATAGATGTGCGACCTGCCTGTATTGATGTGTAATTTTATGTTATGTTTTATGCAAAGTAACGATGCTGTGATGCATTTATGTTGTGCTATGATAGTATGTTATGTGTTCTTAAATAATGTAAACGTCTATTGCCGGACGCCTTACTCCTCTTTGCGAGGGTGGCCATACACAAAATGACCCCAAGCAGACCTATTCCCTGTTAGAAGGACAACCTGTGCCAGTTTACTGAAGGACTTGCAGGATTGACCACTCATCTTAGGGTCCGTCTGACTCCGAGACCTTCTATGCATATTTTTAGCACTATTTTTCTACAGTAGTGCGCGGCTAGTCCATCCATTAACCTGCTTCACCCTTAGGTAAGCAGTACAGATTTGTATAACGTTTACTCCCCTAGACAGGTTGCCAACCAAGGCTGAAGAGTCCCGTCCGCCCGGATTTTTAGATGGTTGTCTCCCCTAGATGGGTTACCGACTAAGACTGACGAGTCCCACCCACCCGGAATGTAATGTAAACGTATGATGTGTAAATATATGTTACCTATTAAGTAAACTCACAATGAGAGAACAAAATGTGGTTTACTTATTTATTAGTATTTATGTTACTGTGATATCCACTCATGTTTTTGACATGTTATGATATGTTCACAAAATTATTTTGTAATTATATATTCTCTTTGATATCACTAAACATCACGATCCAAAATCTGAACCCCGTTCTCACCCTTCACACATTCCCTCCATCCATCACACACACGCGCACGCACATATACACACACACTCACACCTTTCCACCACCTCCCACACACCCTTTCTCCTTTCACACAATTTTTTTTTTTTTTTTTTTTGTCTCTGCACACCTCTTGCACCACCTCTCCCACCACCCGCCATACCTACCTAGTGTCTACCAAGTGAAGGTTCGACCGTCCGTCAGCGACCTTGGTGAAAGCTGCTCCCCCCCAAGTCTGTTTGCTGTCGGTGCTTGATGGACCAGACAATTCGAGGGAGCAGCTCTTTCCCCCACGAAGCATGGTTGACCAGGCACCTTTTTGAAATGGTTGTAAAAAGGCTGTCTTGAAGACTTCCGTTGGCACATCCATGAGGTTTCTCACATTCTCTGGCATTTTGTCGCAGAGATTAGGACAAATATTTGTCAACCAGAAATCCCTCAGTGTGCCCAAAGCTCCCTTACATTTTAAGGGAGCGATGTTACATTTCCTCCCCCCTCCTCCCCCACCTCCCCCCTGTCGCTCCCGTTCCATTATAATGTGGTGTGCAGGTTTAGCACTAGTCCTTCAATCCTGCTACACACCACAGTATCAATCAAACACGCTTTCTTCATTCACACACCCTTTTCTGGATTGCACACGTCCTTCTCAACGCTCACACATTCACCCATTTTGAATGACACACATACACGGGGATCCCTGCATGACGGATCCTTAGGTGAAAATGCTATTGATCCGCCATGGGCCTCTTTGAAGGTGCAGTGCCACCGGCCTAAGCCCTGCTTGGCACTTCTAATACCAAACTGCCAGATGGTTTTTTTCTGGCTAACATTAGATGATTAAATTTAGATTGGAAAGGACTTTTGGAAGTCGAGTAGTAATAACATTTGTCTATTAAGCTCTCATGTCCTTCTAAGCTGTGTAAGATTGTCTAAGTATAGTCAAAATATGACGAAAAAATTTGCCATTTTTATCAAGGGTTAATATGATATTGTTTTGTAGCTAATATAAGCTATAAAGACAGTTCGTTCGCACTTTTTGTTATCGATGTTTCAACCTCAACATAAGTCTTTAAATCTTACAAAGCACTGAGTTATTAAATTTGTTGTATTTATTAGTGATTTTCGAGCCTAGCAGTTTCGTTATTAGGCTCTTCACCCATTTACGCAATGCATATTACCCGCTGAATAGGCTGGATAACTGAATCCCACTGACTTGATTTGGGGGGATAACTTGTGAAGTATTCGTGTACCGGAAACAGAAAAAAAAAAAAAACAAATCTTTTAATAGAATGTCGGTGGGCTCGTGGTAGAGTGCTGAAAGTACATCATAAACTGAATACCCATAATATTTCCGCTAAATATACCTACATTCCAATCTGCTGTCCAGGGCTAATACAACTTGTAGTGTGTGTGTGTGTGTGTGTGTACGCGTGTGTACGTGTGTGTATGCGTGTGTGTGTGCGCGCGTGTGTGTAGTCAGTGTTGTATACACCATTGCCTGTTGTAGTTAGCCAAACCATTGACGGCAGGGTAGTAATTCCTGGTAGAACTAGAGGCCATCCAGTACTTAAGTAACACCCCGTTCTTAACATTAATCATCAATTACAAACCCCAATGCACTTGAATAAACTAATGAAAGCATATGGTCCTCCCGGGATTCGAACTCGGGACACCACACCCAGATTCATGTACGGTGTCACAAATTATATGTTTAAGGGGGAAGGGTATATTTATTGGTCGATTTTTTGTTTCTTCTAATTATTTGTTTATAGTTTCCTCCCTAGACCTCCATCAAGCTCTCCTAAATTACAGGGTCACTGTCGCTCACCAGGAAATAAATGACACCTAAATGGCAGGAAGTCTTAATATTGACAAGAAATGTGGGGCGAAAGGTCTTAAAATCGCCAAACTAATGGGCCAAACGTCTTACAATCTGAACAAATAATAGGACTAAATGTGAGGGAGAAGGGAGGCCATGAAAACTAACCATCCCCCCTTAAAATGGCTATGGCGAGGGTGGTTACAGTGTCCATAATATTATAGGTTTATGAAGGTATATTTGTAGTAATATACCCAAGTACTATAATAATAGAAAGATACGTCACTATCAACATACCCAGTCATTTGGTATAGCCTTTTTATACCCTTGTCATTTTACAGTGTAGCTTCTGTATGTATTGTGTTGGGTTACAATATAGCTTATTCATATAACTCCATCTGATCCTACGTCTTGTGGGTTATTATGATATTTTGTATAATTATTATTGAGGAATGTTCTTGTTGTTACCATTTTCGAGCAATGTTTGTCCACTAGGTTAAGAAAAACGCTTTCCTAGACTTCCTCCAAGGTCTACAAAATATACCCCCTGACCCCCCTTCGAGATAAATGTGTAATTTCTCCGATAAAAAAATGTCCAGGTCGAAGGCCGATTGCTTCTAAGTTGCAGGCTTGCTATTGCTTGGCCAGAAAAAAAGTCGACACTTGAATGGTGTGAAGCGTCTTATTATCACCAAACTAAAATGGGGTGAAACGTCCTAAAATCTCAAAATTGATTGAGTGAAATAAGGGACGTCCTAAAATACCTCCCTCACATCAAATAATGTTAAACGCTAGTTCTTCCAGGGGAATTCACTAGCGCTCAGAACACTTTACCCCAGATTATATCCCCAGAAAGAAGAGCACACGCGTTACTATTGACTGGAAGGTAAACAGAAGCAGTGGGTGTGAGAAGTGCTCAAATACATCCGCCTACTGGGATTGATGTGGGTGTGAGAAGTGCCCAAATACATCCACCTACTGGGACTGATGTGGGAGTGAGAAGTGCCCAAATACATCCACCTACTTTTGATCGATGCAGCTGCTCTCGGTTGGAAGCTGGGCCTTTACCAACTGCACTCCAAAAAATGTAGTAGTATGAAATGGGTATACAAGATTATTGGCTATGTTGATCATGATTCACCTTTCTAATTGGTATAATCGTTTTAATTGTTATTATTATTATTATTTTTTATTATGTTTTTATTTTTCTTGTATATATATTTTGTTAACACTTTACCTTTAAATGTGCATACTATTATGAACACTCTTCACAGCCATATTAATCTAGAGTGTACCCTACAGACCATTTACAATTGTACCATTAACCCTATCTTGTCCGATGGGGAGCTTTTTGGACCTCCCCTGTTTCGCTCCATTAATTTGGAAATTGTAATCAATTTCACCCCCTTAGTTTTGCGATAAGACGCTTCACCTCATTCAAGTGTCGATTGTATTGGAGCGAGCAATTGCGAGCCTGTAACTTTGAAGCAATCGGTCTTTGGCCAAGACATTTCGCTATCGAAAAATTTACAACTATAGCTTGGGGGTGGTCTGGTCGGGCATAGTTTTGTTTGAAGGAAGTCTGGGAAAGCGTTTTTGTTAGCTTAAAAATACATTGCTCGAATATGGCAGTAACAAGCACAATTCTCAATAATGGCTGAACAAAGTATCCTATTAACCCCCATGAAGTCGGATCAGATAGTGTTAATGGTAGAGTAATAATATTATGGTTACTAGGCCTCTCGATTGGTTGTGATTTGTACTCTGGCCCATGGTCTGTTGTGGATCACCCGGGTTTTTGCAGAGCTCCGTATAGTCTGTTCATTATAAGTAGGTCAACCAAATTTAACCCTAACCTCTGTAACTCCAAATGGGCTAGATCAAATGGGATGCAAATTTCCACACCTATTCTCCGCCTGACCCTTCCCAAGTGGTACATACTGTATATGAGCTCGATTACTCTAGTTCTGTTTTAGTTATAGAGGTTAGTGGTCTAGATGACTGGCCTAATTACAATGAATAGGGTATAGTTGGGAATGAAACACGGCAAACTCCTATGGGCCTTGGAGCTTTGATGGGAGCCAGCAAAGGTAGTTGTATAGTGGTGTCTCCGTAAAAGTAGAGGACCGTATTATAGATTTTGAGAGAGGGAAACACCTTAGAGACAGGTGTGGGAAGGTTCGTACATATGAGAGAAAGATTAAAAATAGCCCGAGGTCTGTACTGTATATTACTAAGAAGAGGAGAGTATAATTCAGGTTGATGATGGGTTATAGTCTCTTCCTGTGCGGTTGGGGTCATCAGAGAGAGAGAGACAAAAAATATGTGCAGTCTATGGAGCCGTACTTTGAATTAAGAGCGAGGTTTTGGGCTCTGGGCCATACTCTCACTACCTGAGTGCTGGGGTCATCTGCGCCAGGTGTCTGTGTGAAGGGGTCTGGGTGGGCGGGGAGGCGACGGTCCTAGTGGGCGGTGCTACAACAGAGAGGTGAGGTGTGCTGGGTGGGTGGGTGGTGGTGGTGTGGTGGACTCTCAAACCCAGTGTGGTGTGGACTTGTGAGCGGAGCAGAACACCACCTCCCCCGCTCGCTACTGCCGTTAATACATACCCCCCCCCCTTACCCCAAGACTAAACCCTTCTACTCCCCCCGTACCCCCTCACTAAACCCTTACACCCTCCTACACCCTCACTCACTTTCTCTCTCTCACTTATACACAAACACACTCGGGAGGCAAGAATATATGCTACCTTTGTTTCGATCACCACCTGCATTTGTCAACTACATTGCTATACTGCAGGACCAGCTTACTTACTGACCTCCCCCAGTCACACACACACACACACACAGACACACACACACACACCGATATATGACGTCAGTGAATTTCATTTTTGTGTGTCCTGTCCATTCATATCAACAGAAAAGTGACTGCTCAGGTGAAGTTTATTTTTTTTATCCCAGCCGTACACGGACACTTCTGTTTTGGTTGTGATGAGTCCCAATCCTCCCCCGCAGGACCTTCTCACCAAGAGATGACTGGAGACCGTGTACCCTAGCGCCATGGGTCACTTCAGGTGGACGAGGGACTGTGTGCTAGGCTGACAAGTGTGCTCATGGAAAGTTGTGTGAATAGCGGAACTGGAAAGGATGACTAGATTGGTGGCTGTTATGTGCGAGTACATAAAAGTGATGGTGATGAGGGTGGTGATTGTAGTGGAGAGGTGATGGCTGAATTGTCTGGCCACGTGGGTTGCTAGGAAGTGTACGGTACTGTGTTATGGCGGCCGCACGTTGTATCCCTAGGGCCTCCACCATCATCATCAATCACTTCTCACCTGGGATCTGCTCCTCGCCTGCCTGATCCGTTCGGGGCTGCATGTGATAGTCAGACCCATTGTTTATGACCTGTTTTTCAATTACCATTGTTGTGAAAATGGGTGGGGAGAGGATTTAGTAAGGTATGGACTGCTATGGAACATAGGGGCACAGAGGAGAGTATATAGTAATAATTCTACTGATCCATATTAGTGGTTTGTGCTCGGTCCAACAAATCTGTGTGAAAAAGAAAAGCGATATAATGGTAACAAATTTGTTTGTGCAAGGACAAGGTGCCCCGACATTTGGTCCGTAATACAGTCCGTGTGATCTTTGCTCCGTGCCTGATGAACCGTGCAACAGACGGGGGCAGCTGCCCTCCCACGCCTCTGTTGCAGGATGTGCTACCGCTGTACTGCTACCCCCCCTCCTCCGTCCCCCAGACTCAGCACCCCCCCTACCGCGTCCCAATGGTGCCAGAGGTCCACCGTGGCAGTGAGGAACAACAAGTATCATTGCGATACCAACTACATCCATCTGACCTATCAAAGGAGTTAGAGCCAGTGGTCAGCGACAGTGCCACCCATCTCATGCCCCCTCAAACCACAGTGCCCCCTCACATGCCCCCCCAAACCTCAGTGCCACCTCTCATGCCCCCCCAAACCCCCGGGGGCCCCCGTTTATCCACCCAGAGGGCAGGTAACGCTCGTAAGAACGCCTGGGGGGGCAAGTCGTATGCAGACCTCATCGAGTCTGCCATCTTGTCTTCCCCTGAGCATAAACTGACCCTGTCACAGGTCTACGACTGGGTGGTGGCCAACATCGCCTTCTTCAAGGACAAGGGTGACTCCAACTCCTCCGCCGGATGGAAGGTACACTCATTACCACATTTGTTCAACAATATTATTTTTCTCATGTTCTTATATAATTATGTTTGCTTGCTTGTAACATATCCCCCCCCCCCCCTCTCTCTCTCTCTCTCTCTCTCTAATATATATATACAGTATATATATATATATATATATATATATATATATATATATATATATATATATATATATATATATATATACAGTATATGTGTGTATGTGTGTGTGATCATCTATTTTTAGATACTTCATCAGTTCACTCCCTAAACCTGCAGTATGTTCATGATTAAAGCCCACCATACACACGCACATCACCATGGCAACATCATATCATCAATTAACAGCATGACGGATGTATTCCCGCTCGCCCGCCCTCTCTTACTCCCAACAACCAAATTTACCCATTGTATTATTCAATATGTTTTTCGTTTCGTCTCGTAGTATCTGAAAAGGGTTATTATTGTGTGTTCGTAACCGAGTGGTTCCTGTATTATCCACGGCCACGCTCAGTAAAACCACGATTAAATGTCACTGATTTTTTTTTTTTTTTAATTTCCTCAAATTGTATCTACTCTAAATAGTTTTGGGCGGATTGGGCCACCTGAATAATATAAGAATTTTTCACTAACACAAACATGATCAATTTGTTCTTTACATGTTTGAATGTTAACCCTACTAATTACTGTATTGTAATCAATGATCAGTCAATATGCACATATTACAGTATGAGATGCTTCAAATACGTATAAGCAACTTACGCATTTATAAATTACTGTAGGGCACCGATTTATATAATATACTGATAATTATGGCTGTCTATCCCTTGATTCGCTATTATGTTTTCCTTTTTATATTTTGTTTCCTTATTCAGAGTTGTGATTACTCTCATGCTAAGCATCGTTATGTATTTCTATACTTAGTTCTTGTTTACACTTTGGTACGGTTGGGTCGAGAAATTCCCTTAGCCCACACCATCCTGCTCATTGGGCAACTGTTGTAGCTTTTAAGGGGGCTCACCGGCTTTTTTTAATCTTTATCTCCTTTTCTCTCTTTCCCTGGCTTGTATCCATTCGGCCCCATTTACCCAACTGTATTAAGACGTTTATCCCCTTCCAGGTGTCGATTTCTTCCTGACGAGCGATAGCGAGCCAGCATTGTATGGAGAAACCAGGCTTCGACGGAGAAATTTTTCTATCGAAAAATGTACAAATTTAGCTTGCTGTAACAACAAATATATATATGCTGGCTCGCTACCGCTCACCAGGAAAATATTGACACCTGGATGAGGGTAAACGTCTTAAAACAGTAGGCTGAATGGGGCCGAATGGATACAAGCCAAAGAGAGAGGGAGAGAAAGAGAAAAAAGCGTGGTGGGCCCCCTTAAGTGACTGTAGGTGTTATTTCCTAGTTGTTACTACGGTGGGGTGGAGTAAAGAAGCTTCACTGCTTTATTATAGGACCCATTTAAAGCTGCTGATTCTAACTATTATCATCATGAGATAATTTGGCACTTCGTATTTCTTTGATAGTCTTTGCGTATAGCTTTATCTAGAACTGAACACATTATACACAACACGCTGTCAATATAGTACTCCTCCCTCCTCCCTCATGGTCGAAAATTGTATTA
The DNA here is from genome assembly GCA_032716605.1 of Paralithodes platypus. NCBI lineage: Eukaryota > Metazoa > Arthropoda > Malacostraca > Decapoda > Lithodidae > Paralithodes > Paralithodes platypus. The sequence continues at coordinate 20,267,738 of CM064562.1, read as the reverse complement.
TCATTTTATATATTTCTTTGATTCGCCCCCATCTGGAATACTGTGTACAATTTTGGTGTCTATATTATCAAAAGGTCATAGATAAACTGGAGAGAATACCACGGAGAGTAAACACAAACATTATTCCTAGACTAAGAACAGGACCCACACACAGTGTGTGGGTCCTTACTAAGAAACAAGTCATGTGAAGAACGTCTAAGCGAGTTAAATGTTGTTTACTTTAACAAAGTGCAGGCAAAGAGGGGACCTTATTCAAGTGTTTAAAATTATTAAAGGTATTGACAATATGAATGTCAACAAATACTTCACAATTGATCCCTCAAATTACACTAGAGGAAATGATTGTAAGATAATTGGGAAGATTTTTCACTCGCATGCGAAGCGAAGCTTTTCTTTTGTAATCGAGTGGGAAACTTATGGAATGGAGTACCAAGCAGTGTCATTGAGTGCAGTACTGTTCAAACTTTATAAAAAAAAAAATGATAAATATCTCGCTCTTAACCCCCAATTAACTGCGTTTACTAACGAATAGTACCACTTTATACTGTGCTATCCTTTTCTGTTTTCACAAAGGATCGGTAGTTTAGTTACAAGCAATTTCATAAGGATCAATATCTGTTGTTGCTTGTTTTCATTTGCACTCATTTGTATTTTGTACACCAGTATATAATTATTCCTTTGTTCTGTCTTTTAAGTACCGTAGTACATACATTTTAAGTACCGTAGTACATACATTTTAAGTACCGTAGTACATACATTTTAAGTACCGTAGTACATACATTTTAAGTACCGTAGTACATACATTTTAAGTACCGTAGTACATACATTTTAAGTACCGTAGTACATACATTTTAAGTACCGTAGTACATACATTTTAAGTACCGTAGTACATACATTTTAAGTACCGTAGTACATACATTTTAAGTACCGTAGTACATACATTTTTGTCTAAACTTGGATAACAAATCAAGCTCTTATCTCTCACTCTCACTCACTCTCACTCTCACTCTCTCTCTCTCTCTCTCTCTCTCTCTCTCTCTCTCTCTCTCTCTCTAAGGGGATATAATATATAATGTTAATTATTAGTGCCTTACAGTATATCTCTTATGTAAAGTTATAGTTTGATTTATATTTGTGTGCCTCTGAAGCCCCCAAGCCTTTGGGATTATGAAGATGAGGCTTGGCATAGGTATTCAGGGTGTCCTAGAATTTTGTTTTCAGTGTAAATAAAATAAAAAAAAATAATAAGAGATTGAGAGAGAGAGAGAGAGAGAGAGAGAGAGAGAGAGAGAGAGAGAGAGAGAGAGAGAGAGAGAGAGAGACTAAGAAAGAGAGAGAGAGAGAGACTAAGAAAGAGAGAGATAAAAGAAAACTTCAACATACTGGACCGGAATATGATCGTATATATTATGTACAGTATATATACTGTATATATATGTATATATATATATATATATATATATATATATATATATATATATATATATATATATATATATATATATATATATATATATATATATATATATATATATATATATATATATATATATATATATTATATATAATATATATATATATATATATAACCAGTATATATATATACTGTATATATATATTATGAGAGATCGAGAAATCCTTTGCAATCATGATAATATTACTTTTTAGTCTTGGGAGTGAATAAATAATCATGTACGTAAATAGAGGTATCCCAACAAATATAGTTATGGCAAGGTGCAATATTTATTACAATATTAATCTGAAGTAAAACAAAACCATATCATTAATTTTAAAAACTAGTAATAGCTATTAGAAATATATTATTTAACAATTTACCGATAACACTTAAAGAAATCTTACACAAATAACCAATTGAAAAACACTATTAAAATAATAATATATAAATATTTACAATAGGTTAATGATGATAATAATACCAATAATAATGATAATAATATTAATAATAATAATAATAATGATAATAATATTAATAATAATAATAATAATAATATTAATAATAATAATAATAATACTGACAAAAATATTAACAACAAAGAAGCAAGAACACCTTCCCATTCCCAATCAAAGGCAAATAAACGTAAACACAGTATAATAAAAGAGAGAGAGAGAGAGAGAGAGAGAGAGAGAGAGAGAGAGAGAGAAAGAGAAAGATCATCTTTATATAAACAAAACTGCACAGTAAAATAGAGAGACTGCACAGTAATTTATAGAATCTATTATAAACAAGACTGCACAGTAAGAAACGAAAGACTGCACAGTGAAAACAAGAGAGCATGTATATACAGTATATAAACAAGACTGCACTGTAAAAAAAGAAAGAGAGTATCTACAGTATTATATACCGGTAAACAAGACTTGACAGTAAAAATAAAATAAGAGAGTATCTATGCAGTATATATATAAGACTGTACGGTAAAAAAAAAAAAAAAAAAAAAAAAAAGTATCTACAGTATTATATAAACAAGACTGCACCGTAATAAAACAAAGAATACCATCTATATATAATCCAGACTGCGCACTTTTAATGGCTTGGGGCACCTTTAAAGTCCCGCCGCTCTGTTGACTGAGGCGCAAATCTTCACTGGCGTCAACACACTAAAGCCAGTGTCACACGAGGAGTATTAAGCCGTTGTCACACGGGCAATTTTAGCGAGGTTTGTATCATAGTCACAGCGAATAGAAAATGTGCTAAAATTAAGTACATTAATTAACTGACGATTTTCACTTATGTATTCACTTCACATATTTAAGAACATAAGAACAAGGAACTCTGCTGCATAAGACCGACAGGCCCACACGAGGCAGATACCATTCCCACCCAACCTTTGTCATTCATAATGATACTACAGTTTATTATCATTACTATACCCTATTTTGAGATATTTGATATAAATGATAAGCTGCGTTTTCCAACACCACCACTGATTATCTATAGGGCTTTTGGCAGAAAATACGAAAAATTATCTGTGATATCCGAGACATTTCATGTGGTTGATAGCCCCAATCTTACTTATTTTAGAACTAGGATCACCAATCATTACCATCCTAATTCTGATCCTGTCCCCAACCACTAGTCCTAATGCACAACCCCTGCATATCATGCCGCCTGAGAGCGGCCCTCTGCGAGTCCCTCAACGTAAACGTAAACCCAAACTTCCTCCATTAATTCTTTTGTTTCATCCATTCCCTTTTCACGCTTTGACACACATTCTGACACCATATCATACCATCTTCTTCTTGGCTTTCCATGCCTTCCTTTTCCTTCCACTTCACTGACATAGATCCTTTCAATTATTCTTTCTTCAGACATTCTTTTCATGTGACCATACAATCTGAGAACACTTTCTTCGACCTTTTGCTCTACCGACTTCTTAACTCCAAATGCCTCCCTTACGTTCACAATTCTTACTTTGCCTATTCTTCAAACTCCACACGCATTTCTTAGCAAATCCATTTCAACTGCTTTTACTCGTGACTTTTCATTATACCATACCAGAGTTTCACATCCATTCATTAATGTCGGCACCAACACACCCTCGTGAAATCCTCTCACTGCTTCCATACTCAAGTGTCTGCTCCTAAACAAGGCTTTCATTGCTCCAGCTACCTTTTGTCCTTGTGTTACTGGTACTCTGTTTTCTACTTCTCTTATACATTTTCCTCTTTTCTCAATCATGGCTCCCAGATACATAAATTATTCTACTAGTTCAAGCTGTTCTCCTTTAATCCTTACATTAAACACAATATATATTTCTCTCTCTACTGCCATTACTTTGCTTTATTAAAATTTACTTTCAGACCTCGTCTTCACATACTTTCACAAATATCTACACCATCTGGCACAGGTCATTCTCGCCCTTGGCACATAACACTACGGTACGGTACATCTGCATGCAACACATTAGTGACAGTCATTCTGTTCCCACCTCTAACTATCTCGACTCCCTCTCTTGTTGGTGTTGTTGTTGTTGCTGTTCCCCAGGCTGTCTGACCGAGCAGCCCCAAGGTCCCGAGCGCCCCCACAAAATTCCGCCCTGCTTACCACTAATAAAGCCCAGGTGACCGAAGCCACTCCAAGGCTGGGAGCTGAGGAGGGAGCGGAAACGCCCGGGAAACCAAAGCCAGGTCTATCAGACTGAGAGCTGAGCGATCTCTACCATACCCATAGCTTATTCTGACTGTTTCTTTTACTTATATAGTTTCTAGATCTCAAGTAAAGGAGTCTCTTCCGTGGATTGACCTCCCTACTGCCAACCTCAGATTGGGAGCCAAAGCCTCACATTTTTTTCCTTTACCCCTCAACTTTCCCTTCATAATTGCTGAGGGGCACAGGGCCTTGGGTGGGGCCTCTCATCTTGTTCTGTCCTTTACTTCTCTCATTACACCATTCATATAGATATTAAACAACCAGGGCGACATCACACATCTCTGTCTCACTCCAACCTGCACACTAATCTATCTATCTATCTATCTATTGCCGGACGCCTTACTCCCCTTACGAGGGTGGCCATACACAGAATGCTCCCAAGCGGACTTATTCCCTGTGAGAGGGACAACCCGAGCCAGTTTAGTGAAGGACTTACAGGATTGATCACTCAATTTAGGATCCGTCCGACTCCGAGGCCCTCTGTGTATCTTGTTAGCACTCTTTTTCTACAGTGGTGTTCGGCTAATCCATCCACTAACCTGCCTTACCCTTAGGTAAGCAGTACGGATTTGTATCAGGTTTACTCCCCTAGACAGGTTGCCAACCAAGGCTGACGAGTCCCATCCACCCGGATTTGTATAAGGTTGTCTCCCCTAGATGAGTTGCCGACCTAGGCTAACGAGTCCCATCCACCCGTACACTAATCCACTCACTTAATGCGCCATATATTCTTACACATGCTTCACTACCATCATAAAAACTCTTCACAACATTCAACAAATTGTCTTTTACATCATACAGCTCTAAAACTCTTCACAACATTCAACAAATTGTCTTTTACATCATACAGCTCTAAAACTCTTCACAACATTCAACAAATTGTCTTTTACATCATACAGCTCTAAAACTCTTCACAACATTCAACAAATTGTCTTTACATCATACAGCTCTAAAACTCTTCACAACATTCAACAAATTGTCTTTTACATCATACAGCTCTAAAACTCTTCACAACATTCAACAAATTGTCTTTTACATCATACAGCTCTAAAACTCTTCACAACATTCAACAAATTGTCTTTTACATCATACAGCTCTAAAACTCTTCACAACATTCAACAAATTGTCTTTTACATCATACAGCTCTAAAACTCTTCACAACATTCAACAAATTGTCTTTTACATCATACAGCTCTAAAACTTTCCATAATCCTTCTCTATTAACTTTGTCATATGTTTTCTCAAGATCCATAAATGCCATGTATACCCTCTTTCTTTTACTTAACTAATCTCTTTACTTTGGTGTTGCTCTCCTTGTACTTCCTTTTACTTTCTCCACAGTTCTTATTCTGCATCCGCACAAGCCATTTAATTGTTTTATCTTTCACAGCTTCTTTCACTTCTTAATCTCACCATGCTGTCCCTTTTCTTCAAAATCATATAATAAATTATAGCGGATTCCAAACTTCAATACAGTTCACCGCTAGAAGTACTCGTGTGACGGAGTTGTTTTGGAGTCTGACTTCCCTTAGTCAGTATCAGGTCATTTGGATGGATTTGTGGCTTTTATTAGGACTTGTTTTGTCTATTCTGGAATATCAGATTAAAATACTCCGAGTTTCGTATAAATAGTTAGAAACAAATTCGTTTGAAGGTAAATTTCAATGTATTATATTTTGACTCAAATTGTGTGACCAATCATCTAGTACAACAGACCAAGAATGTAAGAACAGGGAATCTCAGACATAATAGGGGTAAAATAGTACTAACAAAAGCAATTCGCTTGTATAGTCGAACAGCTATATAGAACACAAAAGGTGTACTGTAAACAGAAATATAATACTGACAATAGTATACCGGTATATACTGTATATATCACTCCGGATTTGAGTCATGGACAGTCAGGACGAGAGTCCATGCTATAAACAACTATACGCCACAGCGTGATAAAGAATAGTTAACTATTTTCTACTTATATGAAGGAGATGGAGAAATCCTAATTGGAGGAAATATTTCATTTCATACCAAGTCGTAGGACCCATACTCCAGAGTACCATACAAGGGATTTACACTACTATTCCCACGCAACTCAGGTTGAATTGATTTAATATAATTCTCCACCTGCCAAGCAGGAGGCTTACATTAATATGAAGTATATCTCACAAATACATGTGAGCTACATGATTAAATGTTTTTACCGTCAATCGAGATTCGACCCACGGACAGTCAGGACGAGAGTCAATTGTTTTAACCAACTACACCACCGTGTGATAAAGAATAGTTTACCATTTCCTATTGGCTGGTGGAAAATGTAGTTAAATACATTCAACCAGACTATTGTTAGGATCCGTCTGTTATGTTGGTTCCTTCAGTTATGTTGGATCCCTCTGTTATGTTGGATCCCTCTGTTAAGTTGGATCCTTCAGTTATGTTGGATCCTTCTGTTATGTTGGATCCTTCTGTTATGTTGGATCCTTCAGTTATGTTGGATCCTTCAGTTATGTTGGATCCCTCTGTTATGTTGGATCCTTCAGTTATGTTGGATCCTTCAGTTATGTTGGATCCCTCTGTTAAGTTGGATCTTTCTGTTATGTTGGATCCTTCTGTTATGTTGGATCCCTCTGTTATGTTGGATCCGTCTGTTATGTTGGATCCTTCTGTTATGTTGGATCCCTCTGTTATGTTGGATCCGTCTGTTATGTTGGATCCTTCTGTTATGTTGGATCCCTCTGTTATGTTGGATCCCTCTGTTATGTTGGATCCCTCTGTTATGTTGGATCCTTCTGTTATGTTGGCTCCGTCTGTTATGTTGGATCCTTCTGTTATGTTGGATCCCTCTGTTATGTTGGATCCCTCTGTTATGTTGGATCCCTCTCTTATGTTGGATCCCTCTCTTATGTTGGATCCCTCTGTTATGTTGGATCCCTCTGTTATGTTGGATCCTTCTGTTATGTTGGATCCTTCTGTTATGTTGGATCCTTCTGTTATGTTGGATCCCTCTGTTATGTTGGATCCTTCTGTTATGTTGGATCCTTCTGTTATGTTGGATCCCTCTGTTATGTTGGATCCCTCTGTTATGTTGGATCCCTCTGTTATGTTGGATCCCTCTGTTATGTTGGATCCTTCTGTTATGTTGGATCCTTCTGTTATGTTGGATCCTTCTGTTATGTTGGATCCTTCTGTTATGTTGGATCCTTCTGTTATGTTGGATCCTTCTGTTATGTTGCATCCCTCTGTTATGTTGCATCCTTCTGTTATGTTGCATCTTTCTCTTATGTTGGATCCCTCTGTTATGTTGGATCCCTCTGTTATGTTGGATCCCTCTGTTATGTTGGATCCTTCTGTTATGTTGGATCCCTCTGTTATGTTGCATCCTTCTGTTATGTTGCATCCTCCTATAATGTCGTACCGTCAGTTTGCGTCACACCCACAGATAAAAATGGATACAATCTATATAGCACCTCACTCTTGTTCTCTCTATCTATCTATATATTAAACACACACACACACACACACACATCACTGTAAATTATTGTGTTGCACTCATTTTAAACTGCATTGGACCTGAATAAACCTGAACCTTCCTACAGTGCTTCCTACCAGGACTGACTCAGCGGGACCACCCAAAGTATATTGTAGTCTCTATACTGTGGGACTACTTATCAGAGTTAGGTTGTACACTCTAGGACATAAATCATGGCCTTAACATTTTGAAGCTATCCTTATTTGAATCGAATGCTCTCATTATTCCTTTACCTAATATTTATATTTTACAGGTTCGGTTTGCTATTTGGTTCGTGTCGGCCAATCACAATCATATATTTTGTTTTTCATTTAGAGTATAGTAAGATAGAATTATCTTTTGATTTTTAGAAGGTCTTCCTAAGTTTAGGGAAATCGCTTAATGTTATATCAGAAAGAAAAAAAATACAAATAAGGAACACCATGGCAGTGAAAGGATGAAAGTGCAACATCATTGACAGGAATTTAAGGACAGCTTTGGAGTAGTGCAATTATGGTACCCTGGTGAACTGTTTTGATAAGCCGTTTAAATTCCAAAGTTGATATTGCTAAGATTTATTAGTTATTGTTTGACGTTTTGTTTTTATCACTAGTAGATGCTACGGTAATGATGAGCGAGACTGCTTGGTTTGAGGGTTCACATTAGGCTAGGATTTGTGTCGAGTGCACAGTTGGCCACATGAATTTGTATCCACTCCGTTATTTGTTGTACAGAAGGAAATGAGTATGGTTAACTAATACGACTAATATGCTATAAAACCGTTAATTGGTCATATTATTTAACTACTGAATATTAAAATGCACTTTGAGTTCAATCATACTAATTACCCATCCATGCATAATCAACACATTTTCACTGCACTACCCCACAATGAAAAGGAGGACCACCCCGGAATGCAAGTTATCGCAATGATAATTGAAAAACGTTATTGACATTGGTAAACGAAAACATAATAATGTAACTGTACATATTTTAGTATTGCCCAACGAAATTGAAAAGCCTTGACTTGCATCCATTAAAAAGACGCCGGGTTAGAGGAGATATGAGAGTCAGTAACGAGAGATAATTATGGTGCCAATAATAAGTACTGTGTATTCATATTAGTCAGAGGTTGCACTTAATTGATTACAAATTATAGACGTTTAATATTGAAATAGTGTAGACAAATATTACTAAAAAAAGACTTGTGAATGTACAGTGAGTAGTGTGACTGTACAGTGAGTAGTGTGACTGTACAGTGAGTAGTATGACTGTACAGTGAGTAGTGTGACTGTACAGTGAGTAGTGTGACTGTACCGGTACAGTGAGTAGTGTGACTGTACAGTGCGTAGTGTGACTGTACCGGTACAGTTAGTAGTGTGACTGTACAGTGAGTAGTGTGACTGTACCGGTACAGTGAGTAGTGTGACTGTACAGTGAGTAGTATGACTGTACAGTGAGTAGTGTGACTGTACAGTGAGTAGTGTGACTGTACCGGTACAGTGAGTAGTGTGACTGTACAGTGCGTAGTGTGACTGTACCGGTACAGTGAGTAGTGTGACTGTACAGTGAGTAGTGTGACTGTACCGGTACAGTGAGTAGTGTGACTGTACAGTGAGTAGTATGACTGTACAGTGAGTAGTGTGACTGTACAGTGAGTAGTGTGACTGTACCGGTACAGTGAGTAGTGTGACTGTACAGTGCGTAGTGTGACTGTACCGGTACAGTGAGTAGTGTGACTGTACAGTGAGTAGTGTGACTGTACCGGTACAGTGAGTAGTGTGACTGTACAGTGAGTAGTATGACTGTACAGTGAGTAGTGTGACTGTACAGTGAGTAGTGTGACTGTACCGGTACAGTGAGTAGTGTGACTGTACAGTGCGTAGTGTGACTGTACCGGTACAGTGAGTAGTGTGACTGTACAGTGAGTAGTGTGACTGTACCGGTACAGTGAGTAGTGTGACTGTACAGTGAGTAGTATGACTGTACAGTGAGTAGTGTGACTGTACAGTGAGTAGTGTGACTGTACCGGTACAGTGAGTAGTGTGACTGTACAGTGAGTAGTGTGACTGTACCGGTACAGTGAGTAGTGTGACTGTACCGGCACAGTGAGTAGTGTGACTGTACCGGTACAGTGAGTAGTGTGACTGTACAGGTCAGAATGGATAAGGAGCAAATATTGTTCTTATAATAAACCGTATTTATGTACTTCTGTGTGTTTTTGCATTAGTAAATTAGCCGTGAGGCAGGTGAAAACGGGTACTGATAAACAGTATACTGTATATTCTAAATATTTGTCTCCGAATAGCCTTTTAAAGGAACTCACATGGTCGGAGTGAGTGAGCCTTTAAACTTCACCAGAACTCTCAGGGGAATATTGGAATGATCACATTATTACTTTCCACACCAATAATATTCGACAATTTAGTCTCCTTACTTCCGAATTAAACTTTTATATGAACTCAACCGCCTAAAGTAATCTACCATGAGTCTAATTGCCGACACCAATAGACCCTACCAACATAATGACACAAGTGGCCACTACATCAGATTGGCGCTTTTTTCTCGCCTTCGGGCCCTTTAAATGTAGACACTCTGGCTTTATCTAGCACTGTGTAGGCCTAACCTTCCAAACAGAAAGAATATGCGGTATGTTGACATTTATATGCCTACCATACATTCCAACCATTGAATGCAGTTCCATACTATTAATGCAAGACATTGATGGGGCTATTATTGTCGGGAAGAGAAGGGTGGCTGATTTACAACAATTCAGACTTTTGAGAATGATGAAACTCCGTATCTGCTTTATATGGACATTTATTTGTCTGCCAAACGATATGGGTATTGGATACAGGTACATATTATAATATGCACAATGCATGATTGTAGAGAACACTAATACAATTTAGAGATGTAATTAGTATGGAAATGAATGCCTGATGAACGAGAAAACCGATGTCGACTCTTGGTCGCTTACACCTACTTTACAACTCGAAAACATGGAATCTGGCTGTAATGTTGTTCGCTTCAATTGAAAAGAGCTCAAAAATGCTGCAAGCAAGTTAAATTGCTGACCACAAATTGCCAGTAAATGCACTCATGTTGTTTCGTCTTGACATTATTTGATGCAAAGTTTTGGGTGTTGTTATGATTTAGTTTATAATTTTGTTTCCGCATAGCGATTTTGATTAGTTTTGTAATTTTACTGTGTTCGTATACGTTTTGGTTTGTTTAGTTTGCAAGTTTTACATTATAATTATTGAGGGTTTTGACTGCTTTTGCCATTTTCGAGCATTATATTCCTCTGAAGTGCATAGATGTCAGCTATACTTATTTTTGTATTAATGTACACTCACAAAAATGTAATGAAGTTAGTCTTCTAATAATAGTTTCTTTCAAACTACCATTCAAGAAAACTGAAGAGATTAGGGGTAACTAAATTAAAATGTTCCAAGGTGCATCTGGGGTATTTCAAGGTTTAAGATATGCTACAAACCACACAAATTGCGTTCCATGCCTCTCAGGGGGTTAAATTAGACCCCCCCCCACCCCCTAACACACATACAGTACAAAAAAAAAAAAAAAAAAAGTATGTATGTATGTATGTACTGTATATACTCAGGTACATACCCCATAGCTGGGGGTGGCCGACTCAAGACAGAGCCCGAACAGGGACAACATAACACAACATATAAAACCAAAACAAATTTTTTACAAATAAATAAAAAAGATAGACAAAAATAATGACACAAAAAATCTTCCTCAATCTAAAAAAGAACTCCCTCTAGACCCCCTTCAAGTTAAATAAGCCTATGTCCCGGCCCGAACGCCCATTTCTTCTAATGTGTAGGCTCGCCCAGGAAATATAAATCAACACCCGAATGGGGTGAAGTGCATCATAGTCACCAAACAAATAGGGGTGATACGTTTTAACCCATTCGCTGCGGGTGACGTTCTGGAATGTTTTGTCAAGTTACAGCAATTTCCAGGCTATAAAAGCCTGTAAAAAACGTAAGAATCGAGTGTCAGTGGGTGGGAGCGTGAGGGGCCCACCTCCGACCCGCAGAGCACCGAGCGGCTCACTGAGCAAGGCTGTGTGGCGGGCGAGTCTCTCTCTGTCTCTCTCATAAGTGCAGCCAAGCGAGCGAGTGTTACATAATAGCGGGGTTCCCGCGTTTCACTGGGATCACTACGGGTGAACCAGACCACGTATACGGTCCGTTCTGGTGTAATTTTGAAGCTATTTTCGCCTACTTTTCGGCAGAATACACTTCATTTAATGCAGATGCTTGATTTATCATTCAGGAGTGCCTGAATAGGCCCTAAATAGCCCAAAACAGCCCAAAGCCAAAGGGTTAAAATCCCCAAACGAATGGAACGATACAGAGAAATTCCAAAATCCTCTCCACCCCCTTATATTGCGTGGATACCTAGTAGACTCCAATGGAAGGGTTCTTTGGCTTCCGAACTACAGTCCCTTTTAACCCTGTCCTTGACATTTTTTTTTTTTTTTTGGAGTGGGCGATAGCGAACCCGCTTAGAGAAACCAGCCATTCTTCGGGGCATTTTTCAACCAAATAATGTACGAATTTTCCTTGATAATAATAATAATAATAATAATAATAATAATAATAATAATAATAATACAAAGTAAAATTTAAAACGATGTCGAATCAGTTAGTGTTAACCCCTAACCTTTTCTATACGGACGAGACCATATTATATTTTATTCTGGCTAGCATTAGACGACTGTGTTCATATTAGGAAAGACGTCTCATAGAAAGGAGGGTTAAAATGTCCTTAATTTATTTTCTCCTGTCTCGCTGTACTAAAGGTCTTCGCAGGATCACGGGCTATCGCTGGCATGACTGCATATAAAACCAGCGACTACTCCGTGAAACTGATATCAGATATATTAGTTGCATGGTCTATGAACGCCGATTCGGCTATATGTGTTTCGCCTCCCTGATGCTGAACCTGCTGACCAGGTGGTCTCTACAGAGGACAATCCTGAGTGGAGGAGGCTTAGGGGAAGACCACGGAACTCATGGTTGAGGCAAGTCGACCAATCTCGCGATAGGATACTTGATATGGACCGGGTCAGGACCCACACAATCCTGGAACAGGCAGATGCCTGGAGTATCACCATGGGATAATAATAATAATAATAATAATAATAATAATAATAATATTTATTCAGTTAGCAATTTACAGAGTTGGTACCACATAGTATGTTACAAATATGACATGTACCAGCCTTGCATAATTCCAACGAAGGATAGCCCAATAAGGCCGTTAGGCGTATTTCCATTGGGGTCCTTGTGGGATTAGGTTAGCTGGGGAAAAGGGGAGGATAAAGAAATAGATACTTTAGAGAAAGTATTTCTAGGGGGATCCATGTCACAATCTTACCCAGCTCTCTCTTTCAAACGCCACCTACTTAGCTAATCACCCACTAGGCACTGCCTCCCATCGCATATATTGTATATGGGAATATTTATACAATGTTAATGCATATTGAAAACAGCGAGGGTATTTTTGTTATTGCGTGTCTGTAGGCTTTGTGGTAATGTACTGAAGCCAAATACAGCTAAAATTTAACCCCACTGATGACAGGTACCTATAAGGAAGATGTTAATAAGGTGTTAAAGCTTAATAACTGCGAGATAACCCATTCAAATGGCTTCAAATTGAATAAGTTCCGCTTTGGAAAAGATATAGGTAAGCACTGGTTTGGGAACAGAGTTGTAAATGTGTGGAACAGATTGCCTAGTCTAGTGATAATAATAGCTCAGGAACGGTAGAAATTTTCAAGCGCATAGTCATATGAAGGATTTGGGTTGGGTGTGAATGGGATCTGCCTCGTGTTGGCCGGTCGGCCTTATGCAGATTTCCGATTTCTTATGTTCAATAATATCGTTCCATTGACACATGGGATTTGAACCCGGGACTTAAATCTTACTAGTCCACCACACCTACCGGTACCTTGATTCCCTGTATTCTAGTCAACCCTTTCAGTATTCGAAGACGCACTTCTTTGTTCTATCATTAGACGGTTTTATTCATATTAGGAAGGAATTTTGGAAGTCGGAGGGCCTATTTTTATATATTTTACCCCATTACTTCCCATAGAGTCTTCCAAAGCGGAGTAAAATCGTATACTTATAGCCAGAACAAGCAGTTGAAATGCGTCAAAATGATCAAGGGGTTAACGGTAGACGATTCTATTAAGGTCAGAAAATGCCCCTTAATCAAAGGGTTAAATTTGATAGTGCCATTTAAATTGTATTCTGGCTATTATTACACGAGTTTATTCAGCTTGAGAAGAGTAATAGCTATCAATTATCCTTCTGTCTTTCACAGAATCTTTCATTCATAAAAAACTCGTAGTCCCATTGCATTTTTAATTATGGAAGTATATCTATGAAAACTGATCTATGAATGTAATTATCTGAACATTGATTATGCATCCATGTTTAATTGTTTATCAACACAGGTATAGCAAAATATACTGTATATATATATACCTGCATATACTGTATATACAAAGCATGATGGATATATTAATTTTGTATACAGAAAAACATGAGTTCAAGCTTTTGTGAATGAATGAACTTACTAAGCTGCATATAATCGTCTAATTATTGCCTGAATAAAGTGGATATGGTGAAAAAGTTAAATCGAGGTTTATGACTCTAGCACCAAGATAATTCTCAGGAGACCTTTTTGAAGTTAATACCATCTGGTCTGACGTCTTGTGGGTTATTAGGATATTTTGTTTAATTAGTATTGAGGATAATGCTTTTTTTTTTTTTTTTTTTTTTTTGTAATTTTCGAGCAATGTATAGTTTGTCCCTAGCTTAAAATAAACGTCATCCCAGACTTCCTTCCAACTAAAAAAAAAAAAAAACAAAAAAAAAACCCACTCAGACCCATTCAAACTAAATTTGTAAATGTTTCGATTGAAACAATTTGTAGCCGAAGGCCGATTTCTTTAAGTTAAAGCCTCGCTATCGTTCGCCCAGAACAAAATCGACACTAAGAATCGTAATATTGGATAGAATTTTTGATAGTGGTAGTTTAGGTTTTCTTCTGTTACTCTTACGGATTTCTTTTAATGGTGCAACCTACTTTGGCTAATGGTGCTCTTCAGTCGGGCTCAGTAGTCATGTACTACCTCCATCAAATCAACTTTTATAACTATCTATCTATTTATCTATTGCCGGACGCCGTGATCCCCTCGAAGGGGTGGCCACCAACGAAACAGCCCCATTCACCTCTACCCCCAGTCAGTCGATGCCCCTCCTACCATCCAGCACCGCCTTCACTCATATACTTCTTCACTCAATCCTCAGTGTACTGGGAAACAAATCCACATATTGAAATTTTAAGGAATATTTTGTTAATATCAGGAGAGGAAAACATAGGGTGTTGTGAAGGTGTGATACGAGTTTTGACCATAACTGTACACTCACGGTTAGTAATGCTGTATAAGTTTGAAGGTGTCTTGGTCTGAGATTAATATTATATTATTATTTACCTGATATTTGCATGTCAGAGGTTCGTTTTATCAGTTTGATGGTTCAAATGTAAGAGCATATGAGGCCTTGATTGCTTTCAACCCAAATCATGTCGTGGTCAACCTAAATAAGAAACTATAATATCGACATTAATAACTATGTTGACATTCTCAGTTGTTTCTAATCACCCATTGTATTTTTATCATTATTTTATTACATAATTTTCGAATAAATCTGTTAATCTCGTCACCTTACTCCGTCATAATTATTGTACAATCATTCTCAAATGGTCGTGGCCATCGTATAATATAATCAACATAATAAGTATATACTATTTAATGTTTCGTGTAAATATACTATATATACAGTACTTATATGAATCAATCGGAGAGCTTATAGATACATACAGATAATCAGAACTTCACACATTTTAGGGACTAGCTACCCCCCCCCCCCTCTCTCTCTCTCTCTCGGTATAGAATCACGGCCGTATGTATATCCCTCTAGATCAAGGTTAATTATAGCATAAAATTATGTGCAACAATTAATTTACAACGAGCAATATGGAAGGTATTATATGATGTTCTTACTGTACTTTAAACACTTACTTTATTGACTCTTCACATAGGCTATATAATTAAAATTTACCGATATATATATATATATATATATAACAGAAAGCTTAGCGGGGCAGAATAAAAGATCATTATTGTGGGTCAGTTTCCATTCACAGCGCAATTAGTGGACGAATTAACTTGAAAAAATAACGTTACTTTCAGAAATAGGAATGCTAATCCGCGTACTCTCTGTAAACAGGTCTCATCCCGACACGATTCATTCAGTACCAGACGCTGCGAAGAATTGTCAAAGAATACAAACGTAAGATTTCTCCCCATATTGTCTTATACCAGCATGTGTTTGTGAGAAGGGGGAGAACTAATATTTCATTAAATTATTGTAAATTTACTTGCTAATATATTTTTTTCTAAACCTAATAGCGATAGCATGAAATAATGTCTATTATATGGCTGAACATTTTGTAGTACCGGTATTTATCGAAGTAAATAATGCAAATGTATACACATTGCATAATGCATTCATATCTGGCATATAGTTTCATTATTTATATTAGTTAGTTAAGACATTTACTAGTAATGTGTGAGTATAAAAAGGCTAAAATAAGGAGAGAATAAGTTAGCTGCGTGGTCTGACTGGCCTACTATAACGCTTATAATGCTTTCGTGGGCCACTTGTCATGTAGTAAAATACAAACGGCCGTGATAGGATTCCCCCTTCCCATGATTGAAGTTAGAATTGGCTACTGATTATTGATTGTGGTTGTAAATATTTGAGTAAGGTGTGTTTCGTGTGGCTGTAGAAAACGGAGTTGATTGAAGTTGAAGGTTTGTGAAGGGGAGATATCCACTTGAGGGATTTTTTTCTTGACTCCTTTCTCCCTCATGTTTAGCCCCATTGCTTTTCTAATTTTAAGACGTTCGTCCCATTATTTTGACAATTTTAAGAACTTTCGACCCATTTCTGTCAATTTTAAGACCTTTCGTGCCATTTAGGTGTCGATTTTATCCTGGCGAGCTATAGCGAGCCTGTTATTTAAGAGGAACCGGCTTTCAGCTGGGACATTTTTCTACCGAAAAATTTACAAATTTATCTTGAAAGGGGCTCAAGGGGGTGTAATCTTAAGCTTGATGGATATCTAGAGACCAAACTAAAAACCTCCCCTTAAGGTGATCATAGGTATTTAGGACAGTGATTTGGAGGTTAACTTACCAATAAGTATAGTGAAAACTCGCGTTAGTATTAGTTGATTGAGTACTTATTAGTCCCAGATCTAGACTAGTTGCGTGATGCCCGAAAATGTGTATATATATATATATATATATTTTTTTTTTTTTTTTTTTTAAGGTTCATTCAAGTTTGTGAAGGGTGGTGAAGTGGGGTAGTAACTGGTTTGAGAGCTCAGCTGCCTTGGAGTGTGCGCCTAGTTGTTGGCGAGTTGATGAGAAGCGGAGTATGGGTTGTACGTAATTGAAATGTGTTAATGCGGGTAATTGAAACGTGAGAAGTTATAGTGTGTAGCTGTAGGTAGTTGGAGAGCTCGTCAGTGGTCGTGGTGAGTGGCGCCTCTAGCGGCAAGTAGGCGAGAGAAAGAGCTAGAGCCAGAGAGAGAGAGAGAGAAAGAGCTGTAGTCGGGTCGTCATCAGTCAGTCGGTGGGCCGCGTAGCCTGAGGACGCGCGCTAGTGTGTGTTGTCATGATCATGGTGAGCCGCTCTGGGCCCAGGTGACGCCGCTAAACCACCGCTCTGTGCATCATTGGGTGTTTTGTTTACAGTTGTGTAGTTTTACTTTTAATACAGTGTACATGATGGCAGCGGCCTTCTATTCTTTAGTGAAGGAAGAACCCGACACGGGGCATGATACTATGGAAACTTCGCCTGTCTCTTTACCGCCATCCAGTGTTGGGATGGGTGGTCACACACCGCCCAGGGGTGGTGGGCGACTTGTGGGCGGTCCCCCGCTACAGGCCGGGTTACCCCTCACGCCCATAACACCCGCCGCCCACCAGCCACCCCCCCTCCGACGTTTAGAAATTGACCCTAATTTCGAGCCCGTTGCAAGATCCCGCTCGAACACATGGCCTCTGCCTTGTCCCGAGGGATATATGGAGGGCGAGGAGCCCATGGTAGCACCGGGGGAGGGACCAGTGCCAGTGGACCAGGTACGCACTCTTGGGATCTTGGGTGATCCCTTGGGTGGCGCTCCTAAGAAAAACACTTCGCGGCGCAACCCCTGGGGCAACATGTCTTACGCGGACCTCATAGCCCAGGCCATCCTGTCATCCCCAGACGGCCGGGCCACGCTGTCGCAGATCTACGACTGGATGGTGCAGAACGTGCCGTACTTCAAGGACAAGGGCGACTCCAACTCCTCTGCCGGCTGGAAGGTAGGCAGCTCAACCAGCTCGCTGGAACGCACACGCCCGCGCTACACAACTAACTTTACTTCTAACCTACTTCCTCTCATTGTTTTGGTTTGAGGGTTTCTACTAGTGCGTACTATTTTAGGATCTAATAATTCGTTTTGGTTTCTTTTTATCGTACTAAAAATAGGCCTAATGGGGAAAGCAGGAAACAATTAAATTCTGCCTCGACGCTCAACTTCCAAGCTTGCTTCCACATTTGCTAATTTAGTAGCCTAATCCCATTCTTCGCCTTAAATCGCCTAGTAGGCTATTTTGGTTTAATGGAATACAGTGATTTCGGGAAAGTGGGTTGAACGACTCCCACATTTTAGTACGTGCTGTATTAATATTCACAATTATCAGTTAGAAACTCAAAAGATAACTGCCATTAGGCCTAGTGTCAACATTCACAAACCTGTACATGAATGTATCAATTTCCTATTTGATGTAGGAACGCAAGAACAGAAATATGTAGATGGCCTATCTGCCCACATGAAGCAGATCCCTTTCACACTCACCCAATGTCATTCGTGTGACTTCCAAATAACGTTTGAAAGACATAAAATTTGTAGGCTATAGGTAGATTTTACCTACGCACCTCGCTACTCTTCCAGTTAATTGCACAATTTAAATACGGTACGTATCATTGTTAGTAGCTTATAATTATAGTACCTGCAAACCTGTAACTGAGCGCCACTTAGTTTCGAAAGAATATACTAACTTGAATTTTATGGTGACCGGTCAACTCAACCAGTAGCTCTCAACCAGTACCAAATCAACCAATACGGTTAGGTTAGGTTAGTACTATATTTTGGCACTGGTTTGGTTGGTCTTGATTGATTTGGCACTGGTTGAGATGACATGGAACCGAATTTTACCCCTCCTTCCTCACCACTACTTTTGGTTTACGGTATCATATGGTGCGTAATATTCAGTACCTATTATTCATGTCCTAATCTCAAAAACAAAACTGGCGTTCATAATTATCCTTGTGGATAAACCTGTCCCGCTGGACACTAGGTTTTGCTTGTGCTGCTTCCCGATAAGGAACTTTAATAAATTCTGTTACAGTAAGCAACCGATACTTATACTTGTATCCGGCCACTCAATAATCCAGCATTTCATGTAGCCTACATAAATTGTGCTGCTCGAAAACCTACTCGTCCAGATTTGCCTTCCTTAAGATAGCCTATAGGCTATATGCGAGTAATGCAGTTTATTAGTCAAGTATAGCCTAACTTAGTGCTAGACCGCTGCATGATAAACAGGGGTTCTTTAATCCTTCAGAACTTTGAAGAACACTTTTTATCTTCAAACTTATAATATGGAATGTAGCCTAGGCCCTATTGATAAATTCGTTTCAGTTTTTACTGAATTTTTGTTTATTTGTTTTTAACCCAATTCCCAGCGTAGACTTTGAATTTATGGGATTAAGGTATTCCATTTCATACCGTTTGTCTCCCTCGTTTCTCGGATAAGGGCGATTAGCTTACTTTCTATTATTCCAGTTAGTGCCTGAAGATCCTTTGTAAAAGATGGTAAACGAGACTTTCCATATCCAGTCCAAAAATAAAAAAGTCCCTTGTTTTTAGTTGGGCCTATATTTATTTTGTTAATAGGCTTACACAGTGAAAGTTCTGTTCCGTGAATCCCAGTTTGTCCCTGGAAGTGATTATATAGCCAAGCCAAGACAAATTTATGATTGTTTTCCTGTATTACATCCCATAACTCAGTCTCAATACAATGTTGTCCAGGTTTGCCACACTGCTTTCAAGTTTTTCCTGGTCAATCCCGCACAGTATAATTCATAAAGATCGCCGACTTCCTTGATGGGAAACAAATTGTGTAGATGCAATGGTCAGTAAGTGATATGAGACAATAGTGTTTTGTTATTTTTGTATTAGCCTACGCAGTTCCTTGGAATAATGGAACTACGTTTGATTCCTACATTATGATACAGGTATCTGCGTTTGAAAACATCTTCCTTGCGGTATTAATATTAAATGTTAAAATACTTTGATCGCCGTCACTAGCTCAACTGTTTGGTGTAGGCTAGGCCTACCCGTCATGAGTTCAGTGCATGCCAAAGATAACATTCCTGGAGTTATGGAAACGGCGTACCGGTATCAATTCAACCATTAGATTATCTTGATTGTCAACCACTGACAGCTTAATATCCGAATTAGACTTAACAGTTAACCTGACGTAACTGTTTAGATGTAGAGTCGCTGTCATTAATTCTGATAAATGTTGAAGCTTCGAAAAAATAAAAGGAACATCCAAAATACAAATACCAGGCAAAACGGTACAGTACGGTACTAAGATTCAGTTCAGCCCGAAATAGTTTCGAACACATGTGTATTCGCATTAACCCGTTCAGTACCGGTAACGTCATTTTCAATATATTCAGGCAACTAGTAGGTCTATATGAATTTATTCAGCTTAGGAAGGACACCTAACAATTAGAAGGCAACAAACTATCTCATTTAATCCTTTGAGCTACCACAGATCCTTCTTAAACGGCCCACAATCGTCTAAATATAGCCAGCATATAAAAAAAGACGTTCCCGGTAAAGAAGGGGTTAATAACTGCGACTGTACATTATGTACGGTACGTACTTAGAATGGTAAGCTGATTGAGTTGTCAAGTTGTGACTTATGTTTATGGAACAGGCTAGCATATAATTGAGAGCTACCCCCTGCTCTCACCTTCGCTTAAGAGTTGATGTAGAGAAGTATATTTTTGACGGAGTCTCCAGAAAATTGAGTCCTGCATATTTTTAAGCTTACAACAATATGATTGTTATAGGGTTGGCTTATTAATATTTGTCTTTAGATTGCGTCATTTACATTACCGGTATGTTCTACGGTAGCTAACAAAACACGGATTTTATTCGGCCTAGTCACACTACCTCTTAATCAAAGGATTAAAATACTACACTGTATCTAGTACCGGTAACAACTTTCGTACACCAATATTTTGTTGTGTTCTATTTGGGTTAAATAACCTATTTTATATGTAGCAAGACAAATTATGATATCTTAATCTGAGTTGGGTTAATTAATATCCATAAACACGTCTATAAGAAAATATATTTACGGAGAGAGTTAGCCTAAAGTAACGTCTTATCCTGGAATGAATCTAACTTTAGTGTTAAATCTGTCAGATTATGAAGGTACTCAGCCGTGCTTCTCAATAATGCAGTCATTTATTTATTGTGGGGATCATTGTGTATAATTGCATTTGCGCAGCGTCTTTACGATCAAGCCAAAAGAAAGTTTCTGCGTCGTAAGCAATAAGATCATAAGAACATATTGTTATTTGTATCCTAGATCAGTATTATTCAGCAGGCCTAGACATGTTTGAGTTTGCGTTAATTTATCTTAATTTAGTTTTAACCTTGACGAAACCAGTGATTATTAACGGATCATATTTGTGTGTGATATTTGCGTTGCGTTGAAAGTTTGTTTCGAGCTATTTCGGTAATATCTTAACTTATAAATTTAAACGTAGATATACAGTAGATGATGAATATTAATTGATGTATTACGATAATTTAAATTAAGTAGTAGCAATTGTTAAAGTTATCATTTATTGTATCATTCGGCCTTGGAGAAGTACCTTACCGTAGGTCAACCTGAACGGTAACTTAACATTTCAGTAAGCTCATTATATGTAACAATCATATTGTCGTTTGTAAAACTTACATGTAGGCTTGCAATAAAGGAACCTGGGTAAAATTGCCGTTTCGGTGCCACAGCCTATTTTATGGTGACATTTTGTGTCCATGGTATGTCATGTAATTCACATGATTGATATATCCAAGGCTATTCATCTACACAATTAACGTTCATTCTCAATATATACCGGTAACTAACTTAGTGTGTTGCATATTTGTGCGGCGCTGGAAAGTCTAACTACAAGATCGTACGAAGTTAAAGCAACATCTTAACCTCTAAACTAATGAACCTTTTATTAAACCTGGCCAACCAGTTTTTGTGCTTGGGGGTGGATGGTGGTTGGTGGGGGACTGGGGGTGCCGAGTGTTTGGTGCCGGGGTGTCGCTTGCTGGCCTGCTTGGGGGGCACACACACACACACACACACACACAATCACTTACCGGTACACAAAACGCAACGTACCACCTGTCCTGAACTTGTCTCAGCTTATGTACCATACACTCTGATGCAAAATTCTGGCAAAATATGAACCCTCAATAGCAAACGTCGAATCTACGAAATGCAGGCACTAGGTAAAGATATGTGATGCGAGAAGATTTGACGGAAAAACTAAATAAGATGGTCACCAATTTTCCCATGGATTTTTTTATTTTTCCCTGTTAGTTTTCATCAATATATAGTGTTTGGAAATAATTGCAACCCTCGGCGAAACCGTTTTCCCCATTATACAACCATCTTAAGACACGCCGCCCGATAGTGGGGAGGGCTATGAAGTACAGGGAAAATGAGGGGTTAAATGCGTAAAACGGCGATTAAAACATATTTTAGCAAAACTTGGCTCGGGTTTTAAGGTATTTCTAAGGCCTAAAACCCAATATTTCGGAAACCCGAGCCAAGTTTTGGCCAAAGCTGGCTCGGATTTTGAGAGTTTGTAGACAACAAAATTACAGTAACCTCATTTAGAAATTTGGCTCAGGGTTCCCGAAATTGCAAAGGCATAAAACCCGAATTTTGGAAAACCCGAGCCAAGTTTTGGCAAAACTTGGCTCGATTTTGCGAATCGAAAAAGACTAACTACATGTCGGAAATCGGCTCATGATTTCCCTAATTGCAAAGCCATATAACCAGATTTATCAAAACGTAGCACTTATTTAAATCATAAATATCCAGTAACATAGACCTAGTACATTGGATACAAGCCTAATCCACACCTAACACCTACAATGTGTCCGTAGTACCTAGTAGGCCTACATGGGATACAACATGGCGGTTGGGCCGGCGCCCATTTAGTAGCCTACCGGTATTCGGCCGTGTCTGTAAATACGAATGCGAGGAACTTCGAGCGAATTCCTGATCTAGCGGATGCACAATCTAATCTAATTAACCTAACCTAACCTAACCTAACCTAACCTAACCTAAATGCGCCTCCGCTCGAATATGAATTCGCTCGAAGTGTCCAGATACCGTAAATACTACCGCAACTACGAATCTTGTTTTCAAACCTAGTTTATTAACCTAACCAAACAACCCAACCTATCGACAGAGATGGGCAGGTGGAGTGGACTAAAAAGCTGGTGGACAGACCTCGGGAGACAGGTGAAAATAGCGTGTGTACGAATCGGTGCCGTCTATAGGAAGGTATTGACAACCATGTTTCGACAAAATTCCATTTTAGTACTATATATTTTTATTAGGTTTTGCCGAGGCTTAAAACACATTTTCATATTATGTTTAGAGCATATAAAATCCATATGCGTGTTCAAATATTGCAAAATAATTGGTGACCAACTTATTTAGTTATACTGATTTGACTAAGTTTGGGATAGGCTAGCTTCGAAGTTAGAAAACTTAAAGGATATTATTTAGTTGATGTACAGTCTTAGTGTGCAGACTACTGACCCCTTAAATTAAATACATGGTCCACTCACACACGCACACAATAATTCTTACCACCCATACCTATCCCAAACTTTATTTAGAGTGCTCTGACCCGTTAAATATATAAAAGTCCCTATAATTAATATCACCCACCATTAGTATAACTGTCATGCCGTCCCCACTTACGGTATCCCACAATCATGAGATAGCTCCCACATCTTGCATCACAGTAACCACACTTTACCCACACTTATCCCAAGTCCTGTAGCCACTACCCGGTACTGTAATAATAATAGTTCTTAAAGCTAGCGCATGCTAAGCCAGCTAAGGATAGCCCAATAAGGCCGATTGGGCGTATTTCCATTGGGGTCCTGTACTACTACCCCATCCCCTTGCTCATGAGGGACGGTAATGACTCAGTGCTTGTGAAAAATCTTTAATGCGTCGAGCGTGGACGCGTTCTGGGCCTTCTGGGTGGAAGTCCAAGACGCTAGTCACTACACCAGCGAGCTGTATAAACTACTTGCTCACATATTGTTGTGTGTAGTACCGTACTGAGCGATCACACTATAGAGCATAGGCTATTGATGAGCCTGTTGAATGACTTTGTCAATACCGTACCATACCATGCCAATCAGAGATTTTGTAAACGAATTCATGGAACAAAAAAAAAAAACAAAAAAATATTAGCCACTTGCTTAAGAGTCCAGTTAGAGATGTAATTTTATGTACCGGTATTTTTTGTAGTTCATCAGTGACGTAACAAATTGACATTATTATAGGAAAAGGTGAGTCAAGCAATGCGTCTGCCTTCACAATTTGATAAGGTTTAAGACTGTGGCCGTTATTATATCCTATAGACTATTTTCTCTCCATTCCTTACTCTGCTTGTGCCAAACACCCATGCACCCATTCAGTTTTTGTACCGTACGCCTTAAATACCAGTATTGTCATATTAATGCCCGTGATTTCGTTCTGTAAACCTTTCTATAGACCTAGGCCTTCCTGTACACTCCCCACATGACACCACATCCAGCCTCCGCAGTACTTTGTCAACTACGGTACCGTACCTCCTATAATCGATAGGCCTATCATATATTCTTGTCCCATTTAGGCTACTCAACTTACAGTAAGTTTCAATTTCATATGCATAGATAATACAAAAAAACTCAACTTAAAACTAGAATAAGGTTCTGTTCGTGTATGTTTAACAATATTATTATGTAGGCCCTATTATTTTTTTTTGTGAAAAAAAAAATTGATATAATTATAAATTCTGACTTGGGCGTGACCGTACGTTCATGTCTATTGAATACATTTTATGAACTCTAATCGCGTGTATCACCTGTGAAACTCTTTGAAACATACACTAATATTAACCTAGTAACCTAGTTGGTTAATAATATATCAGTCCGTCTTGTGTGGGTAACTGCACCATACTGCGGACCCTTAGCTAGTGATTCATCACCCGATTCCTTAAGATCCACATCAGAAGCCCACCAATTTAACATTCCATCATAATGATGGAAGTAAACGTACTGTAGGTACGGTGATGTTGGTTAGCCTAATGTCTTGGCAGCACACTCTTATTTCCACAGTATTTTAGTTTTGTTCAGTTTTTTTATCGATATAATATTATCTATATTTAGTCATTCATGAAGATTCGAACCGTGATTGCACGGTACAGTACTGGTAGCTACAGTACTGCGGTAAGTTAGATTACACCTGTCCCGTCCAACTGCGCCCATTTCCCACATTATCCAAACCCCATACTCACACCCCACTGTAAGCATTCCCATACCCACACTCAATATCCCTATATCATTGTCAAACCGGTACAATTTGGATCTGAGAAGACTGGATTGAAAACAAATTGTGAGAAGGAAAAGCCACAAGACAAAATTACACGAACATTAATTGTATGCCCATTTTATCACCAACAACATAACAACAATTACCGTATAGCGTAACTTACACTTAGCATATTTAATAGTAATGACTAATTAGAAGGGAGGACTGCTTTTAGTTTATCTAGGGTTCTCCAGCATGCAGCGGCGTCATAGGACTTAACCCTTTCAATTCGAGGATTCCAGTTTTTGTTTTAATTTAGCTGCCTCGAGACTATTTCTATCATCTAAGGATTTAAAAACACCGTACCCTACCTGTGATGGTTAATTTAGGCACCGATATAGGCTAGATTAAGCTGAAGAAGGGAGTGCTGCGACAAAATGATCAATGCCAATCATTTTGAGGAATTTGTATTTCTATTCTGACATAGACCTACCGGTATAGCCTACAGTATTATATTACACACGCATATATATATATATATATATATATATATATATATATATATATATATATATATATATATATATATATATATATATAGATATATATATAGATATATATATATATAGATATATATATAGATATATATAGATGCGGTATAATTATTTATTTTCCGGATATATATTATACCGGTATCTATTTATATACCGGTATATTTAATAGGAGATATCATGGAGGTAATAAGTGTATGGATAATAGAATGTACCTGGTACTTTACTTTTACACCTGTACCGGTACCTCTTACTTTGGTCTTGGGTAAAAACCGCTCGGTCACCCATCTCAATAACAATCCAATCCTTAAGTTATGGTGTGCACTATTGGTAGTGCAGGTTTTACAACTTTGGCGATTTGTGAGGCTGTGAGCAATATGTACCGTATATAAAAAAATAAAAAAATAAATTGATGAAAGAAAATTGTGTGCGACCTAGGGATGACTTACCCCTTATATCAGAGAACCATTTTTATACCTTACTCTATTAATGCTGCAACTGAAGGATTTTAATGAAGTATAACTTCTATGAAACATCGGGTTAACGAATATCTAAACTGGGACAGTTTAGATATTAGTTAATCCCTTGTTTCATAGAAGTTATTATTCATTAAAATCCTTCAGTTGCAGCATTCTGACAGGTTCGTCCTAAGTTTAGTCAAATTAAATATTTGTGAAGAACCATTGGCATTTAAACTGATTTATGTACCGGTACCAGTACGGTACATTATTTTTTAGCTTGTTCAAAAATAATAGCTAAGTAACGTTATTAGGTTATATAGAAATTAGTTTACACTAATATGGATTGTGAAATGCCAGTTTTAGTGTACTGCACTTTATATTAAAACAAAGTGACTTCTGTTAGCCATTTCCTTCCCACTTACTGATGCACAGAAGTCCTGCAAGCCTACCTATATTCACCTACGTGGGGTTCGCCACTCTGCTAGTTGTACCGAGGAGCGCATCTCCCTTCGTTGTGGTTTTGAAATTGGTGCAGCAGACTGTTCGAAGGGGCGTTCAAAAAATAATTATTTACGTTGCTGGTTTTTGTTTTGACATGATTTGCCCAAATGTTTATAGACTTCCTATAGCCTAAATTTCGATATTTACAATAATATAGGGCTTACTTTATAGTTTCAACTATAAAGATGCTAATTTAGTGGACGGAGCTTTACGGTAACATCAATACCGGTACTGATTCTTACGATAATACGGAACATGATTTATTGTTTCCATTAGTATCAGGGTCCAGAGAATATATTCTCTGGACCCTGATTAGTATTATGTTGTTAATTTAGTGGACGAAGTTAATGGAAATCTGGAATTGTCGCTGATGTAGCACTGAGGCGGGAGGGCAGGTTATGATCGGAATCCGCTAATAAGGTGATGTCTTATCAACTAATTTCTATTCTACAGTCGTCAGTTATCAGGACCAGTTTTTGGCATTCAGGGTTGATCAGTAGGTGAAAAGCGCGTGGTGGGGTTGAGGTAGGTCAGGGGCCATTCTTGACATCCTGCCATCATAAGGTTATAGCAAGTTTGGGGTAGTCTTTTCCTTCGAGCCAACTTGTCGCAGTAACCTGATGTGTAACTTTTGGTGTGTTTAACAATTAACACTTGTTTGTTTTGAGCTATAAAGAAATTCAAGCTGTAGCTATCCATATTTACTAGAAATACAAAACTGTGTGTGTGTGTGCGCCGTATATTATGCGGAATTTGACATACCGCTACAAGTACCGGTACTATACTTAACCTGTTCTTTGTTTTCCTATTTGCATGAGGGAGACAAAAGGCAAACTTGCCTGTGACGAGTGCCTCCCCCAGAGTTGAAAGAGTGACAGGGCCAAAATCAAGGAATGTTCGAGCCAAAATGTCTGGACACACGAGTTTGAAGCAATTTAAGTCATAGGATGAGGGAAAGATGGATTCAGGGAGAGAGTTCCAGAGCTCAGCTGTAGAATAGAAGAAAGATTGGGGGTATCGTTTCACTCTTGGGTTGGAGAGTTGCACAGAATATGGGTGGGATTGTGTTGCAAGACGGGTGCTACGTACCGTACTCAACGTAGAGGTGGTGGTATACACTGAGAGAGCTCTGAGGAACACTGATTATTGTAATAGCGATAGAATAGCGAGAGATGCAAAATTGCGGCGAAGATAGAGATATTGAATAGAATCGGTGAGTGGACGTGAGTTAATGAGACGAAAGGCTTTCTAGTTTCTACCTATGTATGTACACAATCATAATAGTTTTTGTAGGCTATACCCGCTAAACATCTTTGTTTACAGCTTGATTTTTCTTATAGAACATAAAAAAATGGGAGTCTGTAGAACGCCTATTAGCCCACGCGAGGCAGATCGCTCTCACACCCTAATTATAAGGCCTATTTTTAGGCCTAACTCACTAACACCATGAGGACCGACCTCATCAAAACGGCCGGGCGTCAACGTAAGAAAAAACGGGGCTCTGAAGAGCGTCGATTGCTCCGCACCCGGCAGATTCTCTTCACACCCAACCCATCTCGTCGATATCTAATTTTGTCATAAAGCTCTCTATCATTCTTGATCCCACTATTGCACTTGTTAGCCTATTCCACCTATCTACAGCTCTGTTACCAAACCAAGGCCAGCACTCGCAAATGGTCAACACCGGTAATGATGTTTGAGTTTTCGGGGAGTACCGGTACCGGTACGAATGAAGGATTGGAATAGGATTAGGATTGACTATTATAACCCACCTGATCTGCTAGCCAACGCAGAATGTTATTAAATCCGAATTAGGAAATCTGTATAACCTATGTACGGTAACTTTGAATCATGGTCATCATGATATACGGTACGGTACCGTACGTACCAGTAAAACATATCTTGTATTGTAACTAGCGTAAGACTAAATGTTGTATATACCGTACTGTACGGTGATGTAAGAGTACGGTACTTAAAGCCTTATATCACGGCATGTAATAGCTCTTGTATATAGCTACAGTTTTCTTTAATCTAAAACTATCTATGATACTGCATATACCCGTACGGTATGTGTATAATGTAAGGCGATAGATTCCAATCATGGGCCAGCATTAAATTAGTAATGTCGAACATTTCCATTACCGTACGGTACCGGTAACTAATTATGCCATCTTGTAATTTAACTAATGTAAATATATATTTTTTTTTATCTATTTATTATTATTATTATTATTATTATTATTATTATTATTATTATTATGCCTATATGTAAATCGAGGATATAAATAGGGTACCGGTACCATATGCAAAAGTTACCGGTATGTACACAAAATTATCAAGTATATGGAGTGATTTACCGTACTGGGTACCTTGCTAAGTTGCTATGCTCGTCATTGGATGAGTTAATTGCGATACCAACAATTTGCCTTTAATTGGGTAGATCATTAGGCTATAGACATTTTAAATACGGTACTGATACGGTGATATCCTTTTCATTATTTTTTTTTATTTATAGGCTATTTACAGTGTACGGTACTACGGTACCGTACCTTAGGGATCTACTGCTACTACTGTTAGGCTTTCATACTCGAGTTGAAATATTATTTCCAAAGTGTTTCCTTAGCGATGATCATATGGCTAGTGAGGTACAGTACGGTACCCGGTACCGGTAACTAAATGTTTGACATGTGCATATTCTTGAATTCTAAAGATTATTAAAATGCCATAAGTGGCAATCGAGGTGCGGATTGCATTTATGGGGCATCATTTTTGTATTCGTATATCGTATCATACTGCACATCTCAACCATTCATAGGCCTATAGCCGTAGTTAATATTGCATTCAGTACCGTACCGGTACCGTAGCTACATAGATTACACTAACCCAGTAGAATGTTGAAACTATTGTAAGATGGGAAAACATTGCTCAAGTTGGATACTGTATTGGCTATGGCATGTTAAACGCGCGCGTGCGTGTCGGCTTTGGCAGTAATTTTACATTGGGCATATTTAATTCGCTTGAAAATAACAACTATATGGTACCGATAGTTAACGGCTTCTAACACGATTTGGCCTAGATCTGTCGGGCTTTTTCGGTATTGATTTAAATTATCAAAGCTGATTAGCTATGCCATATACTGTATATAGCATGCAGTAATAATAATAATTATAGGCCTAGAACATAAGAATAAGGAAATCTGGAGAGGGCCTACGAGGCAGATAACTTTCACACCCAACCAATATAATTCAATATGACTATCCTAATTATGTTTGAAACTTCCTACTGATTTTGAGCTGATTAAAGTACAGGTACTAGGCAATCTATTCCACATATCCACAACCCTATTTCCTAACCAACGCTTACTATGACTTTTAGGTTTCTGTACTATTACCTTCATTATTTTCCTGCTACTTCAATAACAGCAAATAATATAAAGACATGATAAGACTAATTAAGCCGATTGTTTTCAAGTGTCTTCCTATTAATCTGGTACCGGTACCATCCATAGCCCTTCTTACCCTAGCCAACCTGAGCTAGCCTAATTCCCTCAAACTTAATGGAAACTGGGGTTGCGAATTACGACAACTCATCTGGAAAAACCATAGGCTAGGCTTTGCGGTCCCTTTGTGTAGGAGAATTCCATAGGCTACGCTGATTAAAATTGTCTAATGTTGTTAGCTAGAATATAATATTTAACAGCGTACTTTATTTTACTTTTACTGTAAAGTTGACATGTAAAAATAACGATAGGCTGGTACCGTATAGCATTACCCACTGTATCAGAGGACTCTATTTTTGTTTTATATTTACGATAACTGCTGACGATTGTATTCAAATTACCGGTACGAAGCACCTTTCAGAGTTGGTGATTCAATCGAGATAGTTTAGACAGGACCGTGGATTCCTAATAAATATTCCTTAGCTAAGTACAATCATCGGGCAGCAGGTAACAGTATGAGCGTAATAATTGATGGAACTGGTTATTTCTAGTACCGGTACTGGTAACCAGTCCTCCCAGACGATATTGTTCAGGCATAATTATTATTTCATTTTATCTATTACTTTTTAGACGTTCGGCCTAGCTCAGTTGACCGTTTCTCACCAGACAACCCTATATTATGTATTTATACCCTCTGACCTGACCCCCATTGGGGGGGGGGGGAGAGTTAGGGTGAGGTCAGCCCCGAACATATCTTGGACAGGCTTAAGAAGGAAGGGACAAAAGTAGAATGTGTATGCCTTGCCATTAAGAAAGAGAAATGGGAGAGGTCGCACATTTCGGATATTTTAGGCTATAGCTATTGTGTTGTAAATGGACGAGCTGGATAGAAGTAAGGCAGGGTCACACTAGTATTTTCCAGCATTTGTTTTTGACAACTGATCTGGAACCATATGAATTCAAGATACGCAAGACTTCAGCCAACAATTTAAACTTTATGCCGACACCTATGTAGGCTATACAAAAGCCCTCGCATTGTTGTAGGATATATTTGCTGATTGATACTTGCTGGACAATAGTGGTCTTGTGATGCTGAAGGGACAACTGTAGAAAGTGTATTCCTTGCCATTAACAAGTAAGAAGTTGGTGTAGTTCTGTATTCCTGATATGTTGTAGCTATTATAATCCGATGGAGCCTTGTCTTCGGATTGGAGCTGGGTAGAGTGAAAGTGTGGCGGCAATTGTGCTGGAGTCTGTCACCAAGTGATTAATTAATGTTATGTTTTGTCAATTTTGTTTGAAGTTAAATTGGGATTCGGCTATATTAATGTTGCGTACTATTGCTAGCAACTAATAAGCACAATTGAATTATCAGTCTGTACTGTATTGAGTTATCAGTCTGTACTGGTTATAGACAAGGATAGTAAATAATAATAAGATGGACCACTCAGCGTTACTGTATTTTTGTTTATTGCCTGGGCTCGCCGCGACTATAGCACCTCTAGCGGCCGATAGGAATCATTACTCTTGCTGGTGTACACTTCATCTCAATAACCATACTCATTACTCTTTATGCTGAAGATAATATCAGTATGATAATATAATTTGTGTTTAAACATCTATAATCGATTTTGAATACATAATGACAAGATAAAAAGAAAGGAAGTACCGGTAATTAAGAAAACTAAATTTATACCAAGAATGAAATACGTATTCCAAGAATGAAATACGAAACAATAGTAGAGGGACGAGGAGAAAATGGTATACTTACTTAAAAGGTTACCTTAGGTTAGTTAGTCTAGTTTGGTTAGGTTAATCAAATTGGACAAGTTCCGCTTAAGAAGAGATATAGTTAATTAAGCAGTAGTTTGGAAACAGAGTTGTAGATGTGTGGAATAGATTGTCTAGTGCAGTGATTAGCTCAGGAAAGGTAGACAATTGCACACACACATTCTCACTATCTCTCACACACACTCACACTCACACACACACACATTTGCCATTCCTTTGCTAATGACAAATATACCCTCCCCTAGGATTAAATAGTCCCTAATGAGGTATCAACCCCTCCCACTTTCTCATTCTCTCTCTCTCTCTCTCTCTCTCTCTCTCTCTCTCTCTCTCTCTCTCTCTCTCTCTCTCTCTCTCTCTCTCTCTCCAATATGAAATGTTGAGAATGAAAACATTTTCTTAGTGTAGCCTATATGTTATATATTTGTATGCTAGCTATCATCTATAACATATTACCTAATATTTATGAACATTTAATTGTAAAATATATTAAGCTTGATATCTCGAGACTTAATGAATATACCGGTATATGAAACTACCGGTACTATGTCTCTGCGTCGTATACAATTACATAACATAAGACATAAGAAAATGAGTCTGCAGAAAGCCGATTGGCCCACACAAGGCAGATCCCTCTCACACCCAACCATCCATATGGGAATCCAACTTATGCTTAAAACTTTCAACTGTTCCTGAGCTAATCACTGCTCTGGGCAGTCCATTCTACATGTTAACAACTCTATTCCCAAACCAGTACTTTGCTATATCTTTCCTGAATCTAACATTACGGTACCGGTACTTGATTAATAACATATTTCGGTACAAAATCGCCGTAATAGTCGAGTATGTAGGCCTAATCATGATGAGGACATGACAATTTACCTACCCTCACCTTAAAATAACACATTATAGCACCAGTTACCATCATTATTTGTACCATTAATCACTAATATAATTAGCCTAACACAGTATCACCTTTACCACCAGTGTTCTTTAATTATTATAATCACCATTTCCTCTAACATCATAGCCTATAGTCGTCACACCTTGATGTTGTAATGCGTTTTTATGACTAAACTGCGTTCATAATTATGTGGCACACAATAGTGAGACCGAAAATACCTATAGTAATTGTTAATACCTAGTATAGAGAATCGTTTTTAATATCCGTTACGTATTAACCGTACCCCAGCAAGTGATGTTGGAAATGTGGCTGAAAATATTATTCACTCTGAACTCTTATGAACGGCAGCAAATAGCCTTTAGTTTCCATAGATAGGCCTATGTTTGTCAATAAGCCTAATTATGATTATAGTGTGCCATTAATGCATCAGGCTGACGCATAACCTGTTAATTAATAAACCTAAAGACTGGTACACTATCAGTGTCACAGCCATCAGATACATCATGATGCATTTCCTAGCCTACAAAACACAGTTAAATCTCGCCTTTTGGGATCCTTTGTAAAGCGGAAAAAAAAGACAGGTCTCTATTTATCTTTGTATTATTGGAACAGTTTATAGCTGAGCATCATGTAATATCCATTGTGGCAACAGTAAGCCATCAATATCCATGTGTACGAGAAACGCACACCTCTCCCACTTGAATGATGCCGCCAACTGCAGTGTTTATTCCCATCAGCCGCTAGGTGGCTAGTCTGACCCGCGCCGACCGGGCTGCCCGTAAGGCTGGTCATGTCTTATATTCCAAGATATACAGTACAGTACTGTTATATCTTGTTATATTCTATACTCTATAGGGTCTTTGTTATAGACTAGCGTACCGTAGGCTACCGTACACTCACAACCTCCACGCCAATGCTAGGCTATACATGCAACTTTACCTAGCCGGACTAGGTCACCATGTTGAGAACTATCCCCATGCATACTGGTTGTCGACACCATTGCAAAAATAGACCCTCTAAATGTTACGGTAAAGTCTTGGAGAAGATTATCTGGATAATTATAGAGGAGCAAATGTGATCCATTGACGAAATATTTTGCGAACTTTTTTTGAACCACTGTAATTATTGTTTTCTGTTCATTTATAATAACCATCTCGTGTATAGCATAGGGTGGTGTTCAAGTATTCCCGATCGCGACTGTACCAGGGTAAAGTTGGCGATGGAAAGTTGTCAAAAAATGTGCTAGAGTTACTGGCATTAGGCTACCGTACCGTGGAAGATAAGTGGGCCTGGTGGACAGTGGACAGTGGAATGTGAGTGACGAGGTGAAAGGAGACGAACCATTCGAGACATTTTTTTGATCAAGGATAAGACGATTGACCTGAGATCGTGGGACAAGGTGGTGGTCAGTTGGCGACATTCAACTCCGGGTCAACCTTTTGTTCCCTTTTTTTTTTTTTTTTTTTTAGAATAGGATTCGTAGGCTAGATTTAAGATTAGCTTAGATTGTAATAGGTTGAGTTAGATTATAATAAGTTTGGTTAACTTGAGTAAGTTGGGTTAGCTTAGAAGTTATAATAGGTTGGACTAAATAATATTAGTTGAGCTGGATAACTAGTAACACCCCGTTCTTAACATTAATCATCAATTACAAACCCAAATGTATTTGAATACACTCATGAACACATATGGTTCTCCCGGGATTCGAACTCGGGACACCACACCCAGAGCATAAGCACCTAAACCATTACACCACCAACACA